>LR990866.1:8011956-9211956 GCA_905163395.2 Endotricha flammealis
GCAACCGCATGACTTGAACGCACTAGAAATAGGCTTAAAATTACGAAACTTAGAATAGATACACCGGACAGCCTAATAGTTGCATTCCGAATGCTTTCACAAAATGATAAGCGGCGTCCGCGCCCGCATTAGCTGTTACGTTCTGTGCCAGTTGCATAATGCAACGAATAGGTAAAGTGCAGTAAAATTAAATACCCACATAAACATGTATCATGTACAGGTGACTGCACGTCCATAGGTCAACGTGTCACGCTTGACGTGTGATCGACGTATTTTAAAAATATATTACACACCGAACGGTTTCGTTGGCTTATTCAATAATTTGAAATTAAGTTGAATGTAAAAATCTCTGTGAGGAAAACTAAATAAAAGTATTACACTCAAAGTCAATAAAGGAAATAGGTATGCAGTTTAGAACAAAGAACAAAGATTTTATGCAGATACTGTAAACGTCATTATGAATTACACAGTACAATATGAATGCTATTGATAAAAAATTAAAAAATATAAATTGTTATAAGTTTATTTCTTCTTCAGAAACACAGTCCCTAACTTGCAGATAAGTGAACGCTCTGGTCCCTAAACACCACCCCGCATTTTCACGCTCCGCTCCGCTACCTAGCTCCGCTTCTGTGGACAGGAAACCTTACTATGTAGTCGGTATCTAATATTTTTGCCATAGGACCTGTGGTTTCAGAGGTGCTAAACCCAGCGCATTATAATATGACATGAGAGACAGTAAACTTCTTCCTACGGTTACAAAGGCTTCATTCATATTCATCGACAAGTCATTTGACATTCCTTTGTTCATTATGTAATAAATATCATTGTAGCCTATTGTTTCGGACGCTTCTATGAAATAACATTACAAAAATATTTTTGACAAAGAAATTTCCTTTTGTTTCGTGATTATTTTTACATAATATTATTTGTTGCTTACTTTTCAATCACATTAGTCTGGATATCTAGTCATAGAAAGCTTCTCCAACAGATGAATTAAGTTCTTTATCACATTTCCTTCAATTTTAAAGATTGAAGCCACTGATCATAATTAACTTAACAAATCTCAAACAACATCTGTATTTCTCTTGCAAAATAACAAGTATTTTCCCTCGATTTCCGATTGGTCCAGCCCAGCCAGCGTTAATAAAAATCCGGGCAAGTACGTGTCGGGCCACGCACAATGTAGGGTTCCGTATTTGCTGTGCTTTGCTTGCCTTCAGTTGAGTCCAATATCAAATTCTATCACATTTGTAAGTTTTCATCAAAGAAGTTTTATTTTAAAAGTTCGTCGGCTATTAATCGGTAACTAGTAGAGCCTACTTAACCGTTATAGTTTTCATTGAAGGTTCAGGTTCAGCATATGGACTACTATCATGATTTTTTTTAACTTTCTTTTGGAGATAGAGGGGGGGGGGGGACCACCGTGCAAAACATAAATTGACACATCATTTGATCATTGCATCGGAAAATGATCTTTCCACACGCCTCGTTTGAACCCCGTTTTGAAGAGACCTATCTAACGATACCCCAAAACATGGGGTGCGCCTGTTTGGCGGTCTGGCATGGAAACCCTTACGCCACGGAGGTCGTCCTATAAAGTATAAGGAGTTTGATATCCTCTTTAGGGTTCCATAGCAAACAAGAAATTTCTTGTTTACTATGGAACCCTAAAGAGGATATCAAACTATAACACACACACCTTTTTCTGTGTCGGGCTGAAAACTACTTTTATGAGTGAGTAGTTATAAGTAGTACGCCAAAACGGTTACTGCATACGATCATCTCTGAAATTGGATTGTTTGTGTTGAGTCAGTAAGTATACAACACCCGTGCTAATGCCAGTGTAGGTTCACATTCTCATTATACACGGTTGTTTGCACACAATGTATTGTATTTCCAAGCGCCATTACTTTTGGAGTAAGCACTACGTGACCGTCACTTGACACTGACCCTATAACATTATTGTTATCATTAGAAAATGGTTCCGTGTTATATAAATAAGGTTTATAATGATATTTGAGCTTACCGCTACCTAATACCAGATAGCCAGTTGGGTTTATGGTTTATTGGAAGTAAAGTTCAGCAAAAAGATGCAGACATGTGACAGGACATTATGACGTTATTAATAGCCTTAACCGAAGTTCCATTTGTAATTAAATCGATCAGTGGATTTCCAAAATCGGATTTAGATTTTATGAACCTTACAATGAGATACATAGTAAGTATGTCTTAATATGCGAGCGTAGAAATAAAAGGCGGAACGGAGGCGATGTAAAAGATGTTCTTCTAATATTTTAATCAAGAAAAACATAGTTAAGGTGGTTAGGGGTAACTTGAAGTGCGACTATACACACATTGTACGGTATTTAACGGTATTACGGACAAAAAAGGGTTTTATTTTTATTTACTCTTTATTACACTTTTTTTTTTATTATTTATCTAAAACAAAAGCAATACATTTTTTATCAAGCAGTCCATAAACTACGAACGTTTGTGCGCACTGCACAGGAGTTCCGTGTTTCTGCATGCAACAATTTTACTTAATCTAATAAACACAACTATTATCATCAAAGGAAAAAAAATATTATTTAATTAGTACCTACCTAAGTTAATTATAATAATCTATACCCAGTTAATGACATATCCTTTAATTAAAGCCAGGAAATAAGACCATAGGTCACAGTTATAGCACTACCTATTTATTTAGAAAAGTTAGATTAGTTTGTTTTTTGGTGAAACATTTTGCGCCACGCGCGTCAAGCGCCGATTGGACCCGATACAAATTGATCCCGCGGGATCAATTGACTAATACAATACATATAATGACAGTTCTTCTGCGTTTTGACGTTCCGTAAATAACAAACAGCGAATCCGGGATTTTAATACATAAGCTAATTCAAACCAGGTACCTATGAAACTAATGCATATTTTGTTGTAATAGTACTGTAATGTTTTCCTTATAAAAATAAAATAAAAAAATAAAATAAACTGGGCCTAAATCCCCAGAAGTTATACTAAGCAGAAAATTTTCTAAAGAACATTATTGAAATGGTAAGACCGGGTGTATGCTCAGAGGTCGATTCCGATTCCTGTAAGCTTGTGTGTGCAACATAGCGTATAACACTAAAACCGTCAAACGGGTTTGCAACCAACGAATGCCATAATAAAAAGTTGTTCGAGACTCGAGGGACTCGTACGGGGCGAGTGCCCTGGCGAGGTTACGCTCATAAGCGGGGCGAGTACAGATCCCCAACCCTCAGTTTTATTTATAACCAAACTAGCCGATGGCCGCGGTATCCCGTCATTCCCGTTCCCGGGCTGATATCCGAGATATAAACTATCATATATTGTTAATCCAGGTATAATAAACTACCCCGTGTACCAAATTTAAAGCAAAAATCTACCAAGCTGAATTTACGTGAAAGAGTAACAAACATACACACATACATACATCATCTTTGTTTATTTTGATTAACCTCAAAAATAAAATCTTCATGTACGGAAGTGGCCAAAAGTGCAGGAACTGAAAATATTACTACATAGTATTTCTATCTGTCTCATTTTTCGCGTTAGCTTAGTTAGTTCTTTATTGTTGGTGCAATGCGATCAAAACCGTGAAACTTAGTACACATTTTTTTATGATGAATTTTAAGGGACATAACAACGAAGGGAATAATTACTAAATGCCCTTGCGCTTCCTCTAGTGACAGCTTACAATAAATAAAAAAGTTTAGTGTGCGTAGAATCGTCTCTTATTTCAATGGTTTGATTATGTACTAATATTATAAAGAGGAAAGATTTGATTGTTTGTTTGTATCGAAATATAAACTTGAATTGGTGATATGTTTGCAAAATTGTTTTAGTAAATTCATTGGAGAAAACACGCTTATGTGTCGTGACTGTGGTGTAGGCCTGACGCAGCGGGCGCGGGCGGCGGACATCTCGATCGGTCGAACTCGAGCCAGGTCTAAAATTGCAACTTTTTGTTCGATACCACTACTGGCCACTTATTTTTAAGACTTCCTCGCCAAAATTCTATACTTACCTAATTTTTTTTATTGGTAGGTGATTTGGAGACTTTTCAAGACCCCTTGTTTGACTGGTTTCGAATGAAGTCAAAACTGAATACAAAACAAAAACCGTGTTTTCGTTTTTGAGTTCACTTTGAGAGATGCAATCTTTTTATTCATTTTTAATCTACTATCCTTCCTTAATAATGTTATAATGCGAATGAAATTTTGTCTGTCTGTTAAAACGCTCACGTCAAAACGCTAAATCAAATTGAGATGAAATTAATTTGGAATTGGGATGGTTTGTTTAAGTTAAGACCTAAAATGAGATATAAGTAAATTATACTTATTAGTTTTTACAAAGTAAGTATATAAACTTCCCCCAAAAGGTGGATTTATAGGATTGAAAAATATGAAGCGGGAAGCGGGAAAATAATGTGATGAAAAGTCGTTCAAAAGCGAGTCTGTCAAAATTCTGTCAACTTTTTTTTCTTTCGTTTGGCAATCGAACTTCAGACGAAGATTCCATTGTGCTATTTTCAAGATATACTTGTGAACGTAATTCAAAGCAGCGTATTCATGCTATCTCGACTCAGTACAGAAATTAAATTTCTAATCACGATCCCAAGTGGACGCTATCGTAGTTGTCGCCAAAATACTGCCAACTTATTTAAAGGCCATAAGAGCCAGTGATGTAAATATAACAACCTACGTCAAAACAAGTTTTTAAAATTTTTACGAAAAAGGCTATTAATTTGATTGAATAAGTTTTGATGAATTTAGATTTGTTATTTTACGGTAGTGATTGGTAGCTTAATTTGTTAAATAAATAAGTAGATACCTTAAACTACTTACTACCCATTATTAATTTTTAAAAAAATAAACAAATAAAGACATGAAAAAGGTAAACAAAGAATTAACTAAAACCTGCTTTGTCACTGTCATTATTGAGGAAAAATTATAAATGAAGCACGAAAGTGACAAAACAGGTTTTAGTTAAACCACACACAGTTATAACGTTAACTTGGCCGATCTTTATTTTACTAGGAGCACAGTATAATAAATAGTGGGTACTATCGTACTAGGAGGTAAGAAAAGAACTCATTATTTAAATATAATTATCTAAGTCACACACAGTCTAAGGTCACGTTTTAATTTTATTTTTGGGATTGGGTATCAGAGGGTCGTAAAAGTCGGTAAAACATTATTTTGTTTTGTACAAAATAAGAAAAAAAATTTTTTCACCCTCCGTCCGGGGCCCGATTCTACTAAACAAATGCACCAATGGACTCTCAATGGTGTCTCAATCGTGTCTCAATAGAATGTCGATAGTGTATCTGTGGAATAGTTTTTGATATTTGTTAGGGACTTAAACAATAAGTTAAACATTATGATATTGTTCTCGGGTCGGGCCCCTAATATTAATTTTTATGGGGTATGTATGACTTATGAGTATGAGCCCAATAGTTTAATCTAGTTTATTTTTTTTTAGTAAAATATTTTACTCGATCTACCTAAGTATTTCCAATTACCGGGATAAAAACTATTTTGTCCTTATTTCGAGTCCCAAACACTTCATCCCAAATGTTTAAAGAGTACGTTCAACAACAGACAATAAGTAAATATGTAATAAGTTTCCAATAACAACAATATTTTTATTATTTTATATAATTCTACTCATTATAGGACCTGTAAGTACTTACATAAGTTTTAATATATATCTCTACAGATTTAGTAAAATTTAACTCTGAAATTGCATTAATTAATTACCTAGTACACCTACAATTTCAGAGATTTTCGTTAGTTTTAACAATTTCATAAATTACTGTTCTTTTTAACCTAGCCGGTACGTGTCTGACCGCGCACAATGTAGGGTTCCGTATTTGCTGTGCTTTGCTTGCTTTCAGTTTATGAACTAACTATTAAGTAATCTGTGCTTCAGTTGAGTCCAACTCACATTTTGTAAGTTTTTATCAAAGAAAATTTATTTATAAGTTCGTCCAGCTAAATTATTACTCGGTAACTAGTAGAGCCTACTGAACCGTTATAGTTTTCATTGAAGGTTCTGTATATGGACTACTACCATGATTTTTTTCTAGTTTCTAAACAAGACTTTCGGAGGTGACACGATAAATGCTAATAATTCCGAAACGTATCATTAAATGATCTTTCCGCACCCTATGTTTTGAAAAGACCTATCTAACGATATCACACAAACATGGGATGGGCGCGAAAAAAATTTATTTCCACTTAACATGTAGGGGATTCCTCCCCCTCCTCCCCAAAAAAATATTTTTCTAAATTTTATTCCAGCACTTTGTTAGCATTGTTAATAGGTATGCATAAGTACTACCAAATTACAGCTTTCTAGCATTAAGCGTCTAGGCGCTAGACCGCGGACAGACAGACAGACTGACAAGACAGACGAACATGGCGAAACTATAGGGGTTCCTTGTAATTTACTACGGAACCCTAAAAAGGGATGGATGTGGTGAGCGCGAAACAACAAAAACATCACAGACTACGCAGAATACAGACAGCCGAATTTAGCCGATAGTTGCCGGACGCGCACGAGTGGAAAACGAACTCGGTCCAAAACATGGAGTGCGCTGTTTGATTTGAAAACAAAATCACCCGCCCGCTACCGCTGCCGCTCGAACGCGAGTCATGGGCGAACGCGACTCCGTGCTCCTAGGCTCAGTGCGCGAGCAAGCGTGATACGGAATGATCGTGTGGTGCGTCTTGCGCGGACGTTGACTCTGCGATATATTTTTTTTATTTTGCGATTTATACTGCCGGAATAAAAAGTTTTGGAGTATAAACTCGAGAGAAAGAAAAAAGTATTCACTATAAAAGTTGACGTTTATGCGGTTCGCGCAGAATTTTGACCAAAATTGTGAATTTCCGTATAGACGCGAAAAGTGAAAAAGACATTTCGAAAACAAAGGACTGTTTTGTACATTTTCGCAACACTTGCGAAATTGTGTTCAAAAAACTACTGATCTTGCACCTTCGTGGAGGAATTAAGAAGAAATTGTCCTCAGCCAACTAGTTCGGAGACACAATCGGTGGTCAACAAACAATAAAACAAAAACACATCGATTTTGCCAAATTATTTACAAGTTTTTAAACGTTAAAAAATTCTCGTAGAAGTTTCTTGGACATTTTCAAAACTTAACCAAAAAATTATAGTGAGTTCGTCGACCTTTCACATTCGTGCTTCAGTGGAATCAGTTTGCAGATTTTGAAACCCCAAGAATCCTGGATTGAGTGTCGAATTGGTTATACCATTGTCATAATGTCTACTGCCATAATGCATCAGTCTGCTCTGTACGGCTTCGATGATCTTTTCTTGAAGGTATGTTTACTTTATTTATTTTCTTATCACCGACATTCGGTTGTTGACTTGCTTGACGTTTAATCGTGTGATATCTACCCAGCTTTATTCCGTGTGTTATGTACATAATATCTAAATAGACATTGGTCTTAGCAGGAAATAAGTAGGTACATTACTATGTACAACGAGGTATCACAGCGTGCATTTACTTTTTGTTAGTAAACAATAACTAGGACTAATGTAAATAATGGTCCAGCATGTGTTACTAAATACATAGGTACATAATTTTAAAGCTTTATGTAATTCCTTAGTACCATTGACAAGACGTAGTGCCTAATTGAGCAGCCAAACAGGCAATGGTGTCAAAAACTAGAACATGAAAGTCCAACCAATCAGAAAATATTGATAATAATTTTATTATCGCTGCCTCCCTCGGCCTTGGTTCCTGACAGTAAAAAAACCTGCATTGACGATAACACCAAAATACATATTTTACGAAGTACCTACCTAGGTAGGTAAAGTTTTATTTAACTGCAAAACTTTTTTACATGGTGGTTATTGGCATATTGCTAATAGCATAGCAATAGCAATTTGCTATTGAGTTCTTGGGTCACACACATGGGACTGGCTGGGTGTACCTTCGATTTCGAACTACTTTTGTTTAACCTATCCATTGATTTTTAGTATTTACAATATTATTACAAAGTCTTAATTCAAAAAAAGTTTAAACAAAAAGTTTAGCGTTTATACACAATGAAAAAATACAGAATTAAAAATTAAATAATAGTTAAGCGATAGGATTGAATGTCAAATAATAAATTATTCCCAAGTCATAACCTAATCCTAATGAATTGTTTTGTTTGTTTATTATAAAACTAATAAGATTTACTTATTATAGTAAATGGTTGGTGACTGATGGATGGATGAGTGATCGATGACTTATAATATTTATTGCGAACGAAATAATGTTCAGGAATTAATTTGTCTACCTATCTACATGTCTAGTCATTTGTGGTTTTACTTAGGGGTCACATGGAAAATAAACAACTTAACTTATAAATATGTAGGTACCTACTTAGAAACCAATAAAATATAAACTAGCGAAAACTTGTGTCCTCGCCCCTACCTGCAGTCTTGGTGTTCGCGATCCCATGAGAATTTCGAAAACAAAAGTCTGAAAAGTACCATAATAAAATAGGTGTTTGTCAGTGAACGTCCAGTCAAAATATTAAAATTCACTAGATAATAATTTACCATGCCAAAAAGTACTTCAGGCACACACAGAATACCATCTCTTCAGTCTAGCTAGAAGAATTCTTCTGCTGACTACCTACTTCAACACTACAATGTCCTTCCAGCAAAGACTACACACTCGGATATTTTTCCACATTTAAACCTATTTATAACAATTACATTTATTTCATCTATGGTTATCAAAAGTCTTTAATATATTTTTTTCGGATTAAATGTCAAAATTATGTCTAAATTAATGACATTGTCAATCAGTGATCTACTCAGCAGTTTTTACGTATTGATTTTTAATATTAAACATTTTGGTATTAACCATTAATAAATTTATTTATCAAAAAAATATTCAGATAACGCAAAGAAATATAAAATTAAAAGTCTAAACTACTACGTTACGTGCATCACGGTAAGTATTTACATTCTCAATATTTGCATTTAAGTTTGCACACAACAATCCAATTACATAAAAATTACAAATACAGCTCATTACCTAGTACTATTATTATTACAATTAATGCTACGATAGAATTATCCCTTTTTTTCTGAGACAACCTAGGTACGCGCAAAACACACCAAATGCACCAAAAGTTACTATTGCACAAGTCACATACGATAAGATACGAGGTATGGTTATTCGGCGAGTAATAACATTTCAAATTGGCATAAATTATTGCACAAACTGCGATAGTCTATGCTGAGATGTTAGTTACTCGAGTCAATGTTCCTACTCGCATAATAATTACGATACGGAAAATAAGTAAAACCAGTCGTAGCGAGTGGCGTTGCGTTGCGTGCACCCGCATGTACACGCGGGTCGCCGGGCAATGCAGCGCGGGCAGGGGCATATTCTCCAATCTATAGCAAATATAAACTCTTTCATTTCTGTCTCGTGGACTAATATTGTTATTTTTTTTGCTATGCAACTGCATTCTTTCTGGTCTGTACTAATTTTATAAGGTAACTAGCTTCGCGACTTCGTCCGCGTGAAGTACCGGACCCGTTCCCATGGGAACCACATTTAATGTCGGGAAAAGCTATAGCCTATGTCACTCCGTGATAATGTAGCTTTCTACTGCTGAAAGAATTTTTGAAATCGGTCCAGTAGTTTCGGAGCCTATTCATTTCAAACAACAATCAAATCTTTCCTGTTTATAATATTAGTAAGTATGTAATATATAGTCAAAAATCAAGCATTATTTTTTCATCTATTGTGAAATTAAATTTTGTATTTTACGCATGCTTTCTGTTTACCCATTTATCCAGTTCATCATTAAGTAGATAATCTTGAAAAAAACATAGTTTTAAATTATTAATTAATATTTATTATAATCAGTGGTGATGATTACGTAACAAAATACGTTTATAATTTTAGTTTAAACTACTTAAAGTGGGTTGTTATGATAAATAAGTATAAATAAGATAAAAGAGAACCTATCATTAAGATAATTTCAACAGTAAGCACTTATTCATTTTATTATCTCCTTGCAAAAATATCCGTCATTGACGGCTACCGCGTAAACATTATCGTATGTTGTGTTATTGAAATTTTAAGTTATCTGTTCTTATATTGCTGTTTCTATTTAAACCACGTTGATAATAGGTTCCTCACGAGCAAGCAATGTAATCGGCGTACAAAGTAATCTAACCCAAGCGGACCCTGAACCGCCGGTTTTCTTGGAAAACAGGAAAAGTAAAACCTAACTGACGTGATATTAAAGTACGGCTGTAGAGAGTTATTCTTACGTAGGTAACTAAATCAATTTAATTATTTTAATTAGGTACTTACAATGAGTAATTGTTAAGTAATCATTACATTTATTTGTTATAGAGGCTTCTGTTAGGCTTCCTGTCCATTGTACCAGAATTTAAATCGTAATAATGAAATTTATCAGGATGACCGGGTCTGACTTAAGTGTCTGAAGTTAGCTGAGGTTAAGCGAGTACGATACTATGGAGTGGGCTCTTGGACTTCCTTTATCTTATAACTTTGCTTCGGTCAACTACGTACGCGATAGTTGACAAGGTAAAAAAACTTGATGAAAATGCAAATTTTTACATGGAGTGACTACCAACAGATCTCCACAACCCAGGGGGAGATATATTATCATAATAATAAGATATTATGTACCTTTCAAACCTGCAGGTATAAATAGGTGTCATGTGTCACTATATTGTCGTTGCTTTAAAATCTCGGCAGGGCTATGCATGGGGTGAGACGAGATGTGGTTTCAAATGATGGCTCAACTCTGGCATATAAACGTCCATTCCTTTTAAAGTATCTAAGGTTATCACAATAGAGATCATAATCGTTTGCCCGAACCGGTTTCTGAGAGCGCTACAAACGCGTTGTAAAACCGGTCTTATTAGCTAAGTCGCATAGTTGTTAATGGTGTGCCCGTCACAAACGCTACCTGCTCAGTTTTTGTGGTGTTTTCTTTTGCGTAAAAGGCACTTGTTGCTTGGGGTTGCTCTGTTTTGTATTTGGGAACATGGAACCAGACCTTTTACATAATATTAGTAGAGAGGCAGGTTTGATTAATAACGTTACAGACAATAATGCGTGTTTATAATTAGGTCATAGGTAGGTAAGCTTGCAAGGAGGAAACTTCGTATTTTTATTCTGTGGTAGGTAAATTAGCCGTATTATTAAACATAACAAAGCCGGTTACAGTTATTAATTTAATTTGCATCCATAATTTGACGATCAACTACAAGTTCTAAGCAATATTTAAGTTTTAAATAAGTTTTCGTAATTTATACAAATTCGTAAGCAAATGAGCGTAGCCATGTACCTATGTATGACATGATTATAATTATTTTAAATCAGCCAGTATCTAATGGGTAGGTAAATTGCTTCAGTCATCCTTCAAATCGGAACACGGCAAGTTTCAACATAACGACACTTCATCTTTAATTTAAGTAGGTAATGTCTGCAATTTAATAGATACCATCATAATATATTGCAAAGGTTACAGACTGAAAGTGCTACTTAATCTTAGTAATCTAAGGGAAAACACAATTAAAATTAAGAAAGGAGATCAGGAAAATCATATTTATAGGCCCATTAGTCTAGTAATTTGTATGGTATTTAATTTAAATCTCAAATAAATTGCTAGTCCAATTTGTGATAATGGTTTGTAGTAAACTGATAAATTCAGACCTATTTTTTCACCTCTCGTAAATGTACAGTGGGAATTTCGAAAGGTGCATCTTTTTTGTGAGTGAAAGAAAAAATAGTAGTATAAAATCTTTGAACACGTGAATACACCTACAACCGTCTACCTGCCAAAGCCTATTTACAAATACAACCGCTCGCCATTATGTTGTGAATATTTTTTGTACCAAGCTCTTGGGGATAAAGAACTCTTTGTCCTGTATGTCTCCTTTGTCCTGACGCTGTCGATGCTTCCCAATTTTATTTAGGTCCGTACAGCATGGGGTTTTCCAACGGCTCCAACGGTTTGGAACTACAATTAAGTGATATTTGGATATTTTTCAATTTCTCTTTACACCTTCCTTAAACGGATCCTCAACCACGATGATATCGTAATTTCTATTCAATTCGTGTATTTAGTATTTTCTTAGTACACTGTACTAGTTTCTCTCTTTCTTTCTCAAGTTTTCAAACTTACTTTAACAACAACCTTTATCTAATAGAATACGTTTTTTAATTCTTCTAGCCGATCTAAAATCTCTCAGGTTGTGCTTGTATTGCTATAAAAATTACATGAGTGAAAACTCCTGTACCTATCTTCATCGTTTATCCGAAGTGGACTAAAGAGTCGATCTCTGATATCACATTTCATGTGATATTCTAAGAATTACAATCATCATTTTGTTCGTTTTCGGTAGCCATATTATGTTATTTGTTATTGAGTATTTCGCTGGTTGTTAGTTGGTCAGTAAGGCGTATAATCACGTGGGGCGGCGGAGCGTGCAATCGCGCCACGCTCGCATGCAACCAAAAGCATTTTGCTCACCTCACAGTTGTTATATTGCCATACGTTTCATGATGATTTGGCACTATCTGCATAAGAAAATCTTCGCGAGAACAGTATCTATCTCCTCTTCCCCCTCGGTCCCTAGTCCTCTTTAAAAGCAATGATTTTTCTCATTTTGCTGTAGCTGTAAATGAGAGAAACAGTAGTGAACGTTTCCTTGTCTTACATGAATCATAAAAAATACCCGCAAAGATACTAACCTGACTATTAAAATGGAATGCCTTTGGAAATCTATTCAAATAAAGTTCATTAGTACATTTCTCATTCCTGTCTCTTCATCTCGAAATGTATGGATTTTACTACATGCATTAAATCCTCACTGACAGGATAAAATCCTAACATTAATCACTTTCAAAATATGCTTCTTGTAATCCATAATTTGCAGTCGCAGGCTTTATGGCAATCACGTGATGCGATTAGCTTTCCACGTGGAGCGATAGGCACCGTATATTTTCCTGCGATGCCAAAATATTGTCGCAAGCCACATGTAAACTTCCGACATGATTTCCAACACGTTTGTATGACCTTCGATATCGTTTTTGACGTGCGACCTTAAATTATCGACTGAAGGAAGGAAGTGACCAGGCACCTCAACGTCATCAACATGATGCAAAAATGGTTTATGATTTTCTAAAATCTGTTTATTATGAGAGGTTAAACGTGACACATTAGTTGGCAATTTCAGCATAATTGTATGCAAGTAAATACAAGCTTTCCACACTTTTCGCAATCTAAACTCGAAAGGTTTCTCAAACAGCCGGTTCTAGTCTCAAAGTCGACACCTCCGCCGTTTCCCAACAACTAGACGTTGCAGAAACCTTCGAGTGCAGCGCAAACAATCGGCGGTCGTGGGAGCTCAGTAGTGCCAGCACAGCGTTTGTTTGTACACAATAAGACATTTTAGAATATTTCCTCTCATGCTTCATTGGCGAAATGTGATGCCGCGTGGGATTTAAAAGCTATCGCTTTGCATTGCTTCTTGCTAAATGATTAGATTTAGCAATTATCAAATCATATAAAAATATTACTTGTATGTTTCAAAAGAGCGCGTTGCATACAAGTCCATTATGTAACAAAATGAAAAACACGTGGATTTTATTATGCAGTTCCATAACATTGCAACTGGCCGGCGTTGTTGTTTGATTAGCGTCTCGTCCGATATCACGAAGCTTGTTTTAAGCTGTTATTGATCAGATAAACGTACCAGGCGTGTATGTAATTACCACTGCCGATTGCTATACCGGAAAATCCTATCCTATTAGTTAGCATGGCACTGCCTCGCTGCTAAGTGCCACGTTCATTGGCTTTAATGTCACGTCGAGATGATTGCGCTTGCGTCAGGCAGGGCAAGAGGGCAAGAAGTAGCTGCGTAGGCCAGGTCCAACGGCCGCGTATTCGCCACGTACTATTTTTAGCTGCGCAGTTCGCTCCTTTCTCCGCTGACGGGGGTCCGGACGTGAGTCAACCCTTTGTTCCTTCGTCGCACAACGGCCTCAGAGACCGAACGTCCCGATATGTGTGGTCAACAGAGCCAAGGTACAGAGCTTTCCAAACACTCGTAATATTGTTTAGTTTTTTAATATGTGGCTCGCCTTGAACACCCGCTTGCTCAATTTAGAGATGCCATTATGCGTCGAGGCTCTTATAAACAGTCACTTATTTAACGCCAAGATTGAGGTTTTTACCGATGACCCCGCCTCGTAAAGTTATAAGCTGTTGCGACAAACAACATTAATGAACTTTTCAAGTCTTGAGGATCATATTAAATTATATTCTAATAGGTCTAGGACGCGAATATAATTTTATGTATAATTGTATGATAGTTCAAGTTTTGTCTTACAGTAAATATAATGACATTAACATTTCTATGGATGAGTAATTTAATTGTGATTTATAATTTAGATCCTAATTCAAAAACTGAAATCTATCATTACATCTCTTAATAGGTACGTGATTTATCAACTCACTTCATTTAAAGTGCACACATAATATTACACACATAATTATTGTTGTGGAGGTGTGTTTAGGTTTTACAATGCCTTTCGGGACAAGCCCCCACACATTCCCACCGATGTGTCAAGCCAGGATCAACAACGGCGACCTCAGATTGACAATAAGCGATGAAGCTTATTGACTGACGTCCCGGGGGAGAAAACTACAACTGTTTTGGAACTCACAACGAATTTAATCAGAAAGAAGATAGTCGGAGTAGGAAGTATTGAAAGGACTTTTACATTGCCTGTTATTTATTATTACCCTGTCGATGTACCCACCACATTATTTTCTAGATGATATAACGTTAAAAACGTTGTGCAACCTCTCTATGATTGTTTATTTACGGAAAATTCAACTCGGTAAAAATCAATTTTTATTTCCCTTAAATGAAATTACATTTCATGGTGGCTACTTGTGAGTTTCTATCTATATTCATTGCGTGCGTGCAGGGCAAATATATAACCTCTAGCCTACGTTAAATTAGCAGTTTCTTACGTGCTATGTGAATATTATCTGTATAAACATTTAAATAATTCAAGAACTTTGACACCAACTATTTCTGTAGGTATCATGAAAAATATTTTGTCAGTTTCTAGAACTGATTGAGCTGTTTGTATTCTGTGATATGCTAATAAGATGGCGTGACCTTAGAATTTCAAAAGTCGGCATATTATCATTGTTGGCTCATAGTTATTTCTGTAAGTCATTAAAATAAACAGGTTTTGTTCAAACTATGTTTTGTACACCACGAAAAAGGATATACATAATGAAGCTCAGCTCATCCTTGTGGATATGTGAAAGGAGCAGTTTTAAAATACATTCTAATTTCAGTCCGTTGTCACCAACCAGAACCTCCCCTGACGTAGGTAAAGGTATCCCCTAACTCTTCAAATTACTTACTACGAATAAGGTAATATACTACGTTAGAACTGATTTGTGAAAATGGGCATTATCCATACTTCGGAGCCCACTTCAGTATTGGTCAGTCTCAGTCTTCTAATATTAAGTAACAGGCTTAATGTTAACCAAAGTCACGTAGATACAACACAAATATTAGCAAAAAAGTATATACACAATTATATTAACATAAAAATTGAGTGTTCTTTTAGAGAATGGGTATTGGTTAGAGACATCTTTGGTCAGTAAATAGTGTTGTTAGATTTGCGCCACGTCGCTAATTGTTTCGGCAGAGCAAATGCGAGGGTTCATTGCCGGGCATACGGCATTGTAGCGAGTCTGCGAGTGTCACCGCCTACGACTTCACTTATATATTTTCCACTGTTCCCTTTGTTCAAATACTTACTCAAACTTGTATTTAATCAAGCCAACATCTTTTGCTCATTTATCAACTGTTCAACGGTTTTGCACAATGGTCTCAATTTTTTTGATTACAATGTGCCTTCTAAATTGTAAAATCAATTTGGTCGTAGCGTTGGGTTTGTTGTCAACCAAACATTGGGTAAAAAGTTTAGTAAAAATAATAATTTTATATTCCCCGACTCTCTAATAAGTAAACTTCAATCTTTAATATTTAACAACTTTGACAAGTAACCTGAACAAAACTAAAGTAATCGAAACCGAATCATTTGCTTGGGAACTGCAAATAGAGACAGACATAGATCAAAATACTCTTCTTTCGGGTTCTGTCCTAATAAATATACATGAACTTATTGATTCAATCGAGTCATTTTAATTTGATGGCCGAATATTTCGTCGTCAAACTTGCGCAGAGACGTTGCAATATCCAAATGGTCTGGTCACCGAAAAACTCAACCGTGTAGACAAATTATTTTGTTTTTATCATAAAACTTTGTTTGTTTGTCAACTATTAGTACAAAATCGACAATAATCGTGGTAAAGCTAGGGATGATGATTAGTTTATTATTTATTACTCTTATCGAGTAATATTGTCAATTTCGTCATCGTACGATATCTGGATAATTGTCATTTAATGCTATTGCTATTGTTGTTAGCTATACACAAAATGGTGTTATGACTGATTACATCGTACAGTACTGATTAGATTGTTTATGTACTAAGCGAATTGTTTAGTATTTCAAAACTCATCAACTCCAAATTTATATTTCGCCTCAAGTTTACTACTTTCTGTGTGTATTGACAGTTCTAATGTTATTTTGTCATTCTCTTCATCATCGTCATTATCACCATTATCAGCCTCAGAAAGACCACCACAGCTTCCTGATAAATATAACTTAGTAGAAACCTGTAAAACCAGATCTAAAACCTGCTAATGTCTGTATGGATAGATGAATGTTTGTTACTTTTTCACGCAGAAATGGTTTTAATATGTTTTAGTGCAACTCGTCATAAGTTTATTTGAAAAAGATATAGATTAGTCGTCGTTCTTACTTAACAGAGCTTTACTTACGTCCATGCACAGACAAAGAACAGACATATCGAGTGAGTAAGCAAATAGAACTCACCGTGCTTATGTAGATAATGCATTATCTAAGGTCTTACATTGGAGTGCAGTGCATAAACAAAGGGGTACTGTACTCTATCTTATCTGGTCGTCTGATAACGCTCGAAACATTATTAGTGTTGATAGTATATAACGCAGCTGGTAATACATGCTCGATTTTTCTTAATATTCGCAAAAATGTGGACAGATTATGTTTAATTCTTGCAATCATCGTTTGCTTCACACGTTTTGTTAATGTATTTCATTATCATAATGATAATCGACAATAACAAAAAAAGAAACGTAAAATTTTAAGCTGTGGTTCGAGAAAAACTTGCCAGGTGTTTTGAAATCATCAGTTCTTGTCTATTTGCTGAAGAGATATAAACAATATCGACAAGTCTGATCGATTCGAAATTTGGCAAACTGTTTAATGATATTACAACTAATTACAAAAACATGGCGACCTTGATCTGATACTACTACATTATAAGGAACTTGCAGTGCCTACACTTAACACGTCCCCAAATTACAGTATCTTCCACAAGTCATACGACATTTTGTTTAGTTAGTTTTTTTTTAACAATATTTGAAATTTAAATTATATCGTGTAGAACGAAGGCTTGACTGCAGTTTTGGCACACATTCGCTGCGCTGTTGCGTCACAGCGCGCAGAATCGGGCACGCCGCGTAACACTTTTACCATTACCGTGGCACCGAGTGCCGACCACCTCTCGCCTACCTACTTCTGATCGCCGGCTACGATCCACCGCTTTACATAATTGTTCGTAAAGAACACACTGGTTATGCAACACCAAAACATTTTGATATTCTGACCGACTTATGAGGGTCACCGTCTCATCTACTGGTCTTATTTATGCATTAATTTATAATAAATTCATTTTATCTCATTTACATTTAACCTTTTTATTTTATACTTGGATAGTCTTTTGACAAATAATGTGCCCTTTCTGGGACAAGGTCTAATTCTATGACAAATAGATTTATCATTTTACATAATCATGCATAGAACTCACGTAGAAACTTTACTTTCCTCCAATTTTTGCCCGTAATTTATATAGTTGTAAGTAACATTGCAAAGAGATTCTGCCTGGAAGTTCGCTTACAACCGGTCATACTGGAATCGTTTGGGGATGCCTATGTCCAGCTGTCATTCTTGTGCCCATAACACAAGTTTCGAACTTACTTTGGGGCTAGCTCAATCTGTGCGAATTGTCCCTAAACATATATTTATTTATTTATTACTAAATGAAGTTAAATCACAGTTCTGTTCTTTAGATTTAAACTATGGCATAGTCGAATGTGCTCAATACTTCTGTAAACAAACAAAAAGTGCACGGCTGCACTCTGACGTAAAGCTCTAATTACGTCACATCTCGAGTCAAACAGAGCGGTCAGTAGTTCGGGGATTTAGTACAGCACTGGAGGCTGGGCGACATTCTCTCTGCGGAATACTTTCTTTTCTTGTTTCGTAATGTTACGGCCGAACGGAGAAGAGCCTGCCGACTAGCGCCGGCGCTGACATTTCACAACACTGCAGCTGCACTAGCACTACCGGATTATCGATACGTTAATAAACGATTAAACTTCGAACTCGATATAATAAGACAAATGGTTTCTGTATTATTGTGAATCAATCTTCTAAATTACCGAAACGTCACAACTCAAGATCTATTACATACAATACAGTATTGATTTTCTATTACGAGTATTCCGTTGCAAATATTTGTATTAATTTAGTTACCAAATTAATGTGGTGTAGAAGCGTAAAGGGAGAAAAGGAAGGCTTTTGCAAGCAGTAAGACTAAGATATATGGCTAATAAAAAATAAAAGTTCAGTAAGTGGCTACGAATATTTTAGCACTCTTATCGCGAACGCTCGTACGACAACGTCGCCATACGTTGCGCGTGATTCGCACGATTGCAGTTTGCATAAGCGTGTTGCACAAACGTGGAGTTTGGTATTACGGCGCACCGCGATTATAATCCGCGCGTGCTGCGATATCTTATGCACCCGCGATGCAGGAAGCGAACTTTCGAACTCTTTCACTTTTTTACCTCCGTCACTTGCGATCAGTACGCCATCATTATTCTTCTTTATCGTGTCAATGCATACACATATCCTGGGGCCCGATTCTACTAAACAAATGCACCAATGGTGTCTCAATCGTGTCTCAATAGAATGTCGATAGTGTATCTGTGGAATAGTTTTTGACATTTGTTATGGACTTCAACAATAAGTTAAACATTATGTTCCATCCATCTCTATCCTTGGCTTTTCATAAGGGCGTCGTCTGGTACAGGGGTACCGAGCAAAGAACTACATTAGTATTAGTAGCATTATTAAATCTTGAATCGGTGGCACAGTTGGTGCGATCCTTGCACGAGACAAACATTATATTGGCATTTGTTTGTCCCGAGTCTGGTTTTTTCCGCACAAGTCTGATCTAGTGTCTGGTAACCCATAACATAAGCAGGTTTAAGACTACCTTACTTTGGAACCAGGTGGCGCAGAGTACCATTTATTTAGTGCTGTCATGATAACATCAAATCTTAGAAACTTACCGTATAAAGCCAGCTATCAGACTAACAATGTGTAGGTCTTACTTCAACTTTACCCTGAAAGCCTTCACTGATTTCCTATTTGTGATGTAATTGTTTTTATTATTAAAAAAACACGGCGGTAATAACTTGGAAGTTAATTGAGTGGTGTCATAAAATAAAATGTTTAATTTATTTGTTATTTTTATTGAAACTTTTTTTTATTGAGTAATAATACTGTTATTGATCACATTTATTATGCTGTTTTGATAATGTCACAATTGATGGTTTTGTTAAAAAATATCATGTTTTACGTTGTATAGTTGTACCAATACATTTTATCATACCAAAAAGAAATTTTTACCTAAAGATGCTGAATATGTTTGCTTTAACAAATACGCGTCAATGTTAAATTAATAAGGGCGAGTACGCACTTGTGATTTTCTATTGAGCTACTATCGATGGATATCTGGCCATAAATTGTATTTAAATCTATACTAATATTATAAAAAGGTAAAGTTTGTGTATTTGTTAAATTGTAACGGGTAATCTCGGGATCTACTGAACCGATTTTAAAAATTCTTTCACCAATAGAAAGCCACATTATTGCTGAGTGTCATAGGTTATATAAAAAACCGAAAAATAAAAAGGCTTTTAACATTATGCCCAACGAAGTGGGCACGGGTCAGCTAGTTCTATATAAAACAATTACAATGGTATTATGTAAGTAAGTGTTAATTAGGTCGGTGTGATAGTCGAATTCCTGTTGATTACCATACAAATTAAATTATTTAACAAGGACGGAACCTGGTTTTAATTTTAAAACAATCCATATACGCAATTGGTTGCTATTTGCTATCGTCCGACCTCGCGAACATTTGGATGTGTCATACGATATACATTGTATGTATGATAGTTTTATAAATTATGGATCCGGGTACTGGGCTCCTCTGTTTTATTGTTTAGTTGTGCAATTGTAAAGTTCGTGTCTTGATCATTCAATTTAATATTTAACTGACGATTGCCTGCGGTACTACTTACGCTGTCCATGGGAACTTTAAAAAAATCCTTCGTAGTGCTCGCGTATCACAAAAGAAATCTTTGTATGAAAGATGATTCTAGGTTCAGTGGATGCTTTGCTGACAGGTCAGTCAGTCTCCAAAAATTAATTCTAATTTCGTAATATTAAATTTTGAAAAACTTGATCAGGCTTATTAAGTAGGTTACGTACGGCATCAAAATATTATTAAAGACAATTTTATTTAACGGTAAAATATTAATGATTGACGTAATAACTGCCCTTGGTTAAAAATTTCACGGATTATGTTATTATTTTCA
Source organism: Endotricha flammealis (assembly GCA_905163395.2). Taxonomy (NCBI): domain Eukaryota; kingdom Metazoa; phylum Arthropoda; class Insecta; order Lepidoptera; family Pyralidae; genus Endotricha; species Endotricha flammealis. Next base: position 8,032,873 of record LR990866.1, read on the forward strand.
TAGTAAATTGGAGTAAATAGCTTTATTTGAATTTTCTCATTACACCGTACATAATATGCGATTAATTGCATGTTGCAGTAAATCATTGTTTATCGTGTTAGCGATTGACTTACTAGCTATTGTTAGTCTACTATGCTCTGTATAATTATTATTATACCCAACCCCACACACTATATTCAATACATGTATTTTTATAAGCCTATCAAAGTTACCGTCTTATTGATAACTGCGTCACGTCTTAAATAATTGCTGTGTAATATTTTGCAATAGCATATACCACCCACAGACTCGAATGTTATCATAAGAAAGTTATTACAACGCAAACCACTACGAAAGTGTTTCTGAAACATCTTTAATCAACAAAATAACAATTATCATATCCATTTAGTTTTATATGTTTTCTATTTGTTTTGATCGGCAATCACGTAGCTAAGCTTGGCGATAGTGTTGGCCGTTTATAGATTGTGTGTCAATAATGAAAGGAAAGTGGCGCGACCGGCCGTCGGTAGGTCAGTGTCGTTCGCCGTTTACATAACCCCTGTCATACTGAACATCCATCGTACTCATTTCGGATAATCGGTAATCGTTGTTTTGTCTGTTATTATAAGCAAGAATAAAACAAACCAGTTTTTGGTGCTAAACAATCACCGCAGTCTATCAAACCCAGTGGACTAACAATTTTATGACCTCTTTTAAAAGGAATACCTAATAAAAAATTGGGGATTATGACATGTCACTCTACTTTCATTGCCTATCATACACTTCCGGACACTTGAATCGAGCCACCCAGCAGTTTCAACTTTGATTGCTGGTAACTTAACAAAAGTATATGATCAACGAAAAAGTTTTTATGCAATTTGGAAGCTGGTACACTTTACATTAATAAGGTATACTTAATTCCAAATTTAAATTTCAATAACTTGATAAAATTACAATTTTAAGTGAAACTTGTCCTGTATAACCTTTCTCAAAGACAAGACTCGGGTTGAATTTTGAAGAAAAAAAAAGGAATTATTGGAAAAAAAAATTATTCAGTAACTTGTATTGCCTCCGAGAGCGTTTATGATTGCAGTCATGCGATTTGGCATGGAGTTAATCAACGTCATTATAAAGTGTTGTGGAATGTTCTCCCATTCCTCCTCGATGGCAACTCTCAGCTCTTCCAAAGTTTGTGGTGCTGGTTGGTGAGCTCGAACACGCCTCTTTAATTCGTCCCATAGACGTTCGATGGGATTCATATCAGGGCTCCTTGCTGGCCATTCCATTGTCGTGATTCCAACATCATGAAGGTATGCCCTGACGATTCCTGCAGTGTGCGCTCTTGCATTATCATGCATAAAGATGAAGCCTTGGCCTACAAATCCAGCATATGGCATCACATGAGTCTCTAGGCAATGGTTAATGTATCGACGGGCATTTAGTGTTGGTAGACGTGGTCCTGTCACAACCTCTAGCCCAGTTTTACCATCGGCAGATATTCCTCCCCAGACTATCCACGAGCTCCCGCCATAACTCACTCTCTCTTCAATACAACACTGAACAAAGCGCTCTCCCCGCCTTCGGTAGACCTTCCTCCTTCCATCATTACCATAAAGCATAATCTTAGTCTCATCAGTAAAGAGTACCTTGCTCCATTGGCGTTGAGTCCAATGCAAATGTTCGCGTGCAAACTGTAAGCGCGCCATTCGGTGAGCTCTTGTCAGTTTCGGCCCGTTGGCTGGCTTATGTGGGCTCAGACCACGTTCTTTAAGTCTTTGTCTAATTGTTCGCGCGGAAACAGCCACTCCATGAAAGTCTCGAAGCTGTTCTTGGATCTGTACAGAGGTGAGGTGACGATTTCGTAAACTGGTTGTCGCGATAAATCGATCCTGTCTTTCTGAAGTTACCCGAAATCGCGGTCTTCCTGGACGGCGCACGTATACACCATCGTCGAGGTATCGATGGTTTACCCTTTGCACAGCAGAACGGCTTAAAGCAAGCTGTGATGCTACATCGCGCTGACTTCGGCCCGACTGTAAAAGCTTGCGCGGCTAGAAGAGGCGGTGTATCCATAATTTTAACGTTTAAATGGCTCAAATTAAAAAAAACAACAATTTTACGATGTCTTCATTTCAAAACAATTACGGTGAATTCAAAATTATGGAGTTAAATAAAAAAATTATGTTAATTTAGATCAACTTTTCTTTTCAAAAGAATGCACTAATTTGGATTTTGTTTCGTTTTTTCATTTGATAAATTCAAAATTGGAACAACAGCACTTCAAAATCATTATGAATATACCAGCATCAAAACTGCATAAAAACTTTTTGATTAACTTAAGAATATTTTTATGTTCTATGTCATTACACATAAAAATGTAGGGTGGCTCGATTCACGTGTCCGGAAGTGTATATGTATACAATATTTATTATTTTTAGAAAGGTACCTACTATGGCATATTTTGTCAGTTTCGTTTTCAATGGTATACGTACATGCGTTGCGTGAAGTCATTTACGTATTAGCATACAAAAAGTTATGCTCAATTTGTACCAGTTAGGCAATTGCATAATCGCTAAAGCTCGGCTTTCTTTCCAAAACAACATTTAGAGTAGTTGAAAGTAGTACAGATCCGTGCTCAATTTTTAACCTTTTTACTGAAACGAAAAGAAGACAAAGACTAATATTACATAAGTAATGGAAATGTTAAAAAACGTCTTAGAACGACAAGAAGGGAAACTTGTTCGACGCGATCCGTGGAAATAATAATCCATGCTTAATTTTGAAACCGCTCTTTGCTGGGAGACAAAGGGTGAAGTTGAAAGGTGCAGTTTCTCCGAATGGCGGAAGTGCTATATAACGTCGTGGTGGTAGAGGCGAGCGTGGGCTTCGTTGTCATCACATCACCGATGGCGTTGAACTAGGCAAGGTCTCGCGGCACTTCCTGCTTGGCGCACGAACCGAGACTTCGCCTCCCTAGGCTTGGGGCACACGCACAATAAATTTTAATTAATGCCGACCGCCGCCGCTGTCTTTGGTATTCCGTGGTTTTTTTTTTATTTTTATTCCATGCTCATTTTATCGTTGGCTCTTGCCCTTGAACTGAACATGTCCGCCGTTGCGGTAAAATTATTTAAATTTAATTATTTTTATAACAATTATCTCGACTTTTCTTTTGTTTTATTACGTTTTATAACATTTATATGTTGAATAGTACAATACCAATGAGTATTTAATAACAAACTAATGATTCTCGTCTGCACACAGCTTAATTTGAACTTATAATACGCATGACTTAATCGCGGCTAGTAAAAAAGTGGACAAAACCTGGCTACGTAATGCTGTTACTAGCTGACTATAAGACGGATACTCGACTAACATCTCAGCATTATTCAATAGAAGCGTGGTAAGCACGCGTGTTTATCAATCTTATTACGCTTCATTTATTTTTTACTGCATTGTAACCAAGTTCTTTCTTGTACTTTAGTTGCCACATCCATAAAATACACTCATGGAAATACCACATGCACGTTCATATTAATTTATTTATTATTTCTGTGTAACTAAACATTAGGACCATAATATTAAACATTTTAAGCTAATCAAAGATTATTATTTCCAAATAAGTTAAACTACGTAGCTTAACACAATTTTGGCTTGCTTTTGATATTATATACACACGGATATAACTCATCTTTATAATATGCCTTCATCAAAAATTAGTCACTTAATTACTTGTCTATATTTTCCTGTCATTAAAAATGGTTTACTCATTAATTTATTAAGTCGACTGCGTCAGGTGGTTCAACAACAGGTTTTGAACTCGTACAACTCGCCATAACTACATTCTATGCAACAATACTGCATATTATCAAATCGGTGCACTGCACATCGAGTGCTCACCACCGGAACATACCTGCGTGATCAAGGGTCCGTGAAAAATACGTGAAATATTGTTATGTATAGTCGTAAAAACAGACTACAAAGACTATTTGGTCGTATCGTAACCGACTTTTCTTTTTTTTTTTTTTTAAATAAAAGTGCTTGCAATAATACCTGCCTTGTATACTTATAAATCAACCTTGTTGGTTACAAAGTAAACAGATAGGTATAGGTACCTAATTATAAAATTCTTTAACAAAGAATGTCAATAACCTTTTGCTATTACCTACCTTTTAACAATGGATTAATTTTAATTACGACTGTCAAAAATATCAAAAACCATTATTTTGACAAAATAAATGAGAACCTTGAGATTTGTGCACTTTAAACCCGCTAGGGGAAACTACGATACTAATGTATTATTAAAATTAGAAATAACATATAATCCATTCATGCAAAAGCATAAAATGTACGGTGAAGACAGAACTAGGAAATATAATTATTATATTATGTACATGTATATAGATAAATGCACTGTGATGCAACTATAAATTATTCGTTGTTGAAACATTCGCGACACTCGCGTGCTTCTCATTTCGTAAATCATACATTCGTGTCATAATACTCTTCTTTATGACACCGTTGCGATGCACAAAAATCTATATGGGTATGTCGACATATTTCGAACATTACACCATCAACGCTGACCCTCTCGTTAGCATTGTGCCGAGACGACGGGCGAGAAGCCATCACCGTGACAAGTGGGGTAGTCTATGAAAAGCCATGCTTCGGTGACCGAACACACCCGTGGAAAACCACGATGCCGAACCCTACTAGCTCGTTGGTAATTAAACTAGTCGTACAGTTTCTTCGCTCATACGCTTAATTCATAGAATCTTAATAGTTTTTGTGATTACATACTAGGTGCAAATAGAACGAAATTATCAGTTTTCGCATTACTTTAACTTCCTTGAACCACCAAATTATTCTAACATTTCAGAAGGGCATCTATAAACACCGCGTGACGCAAATAAGATGATAACTTATCCAAAACTAGTCCACAAGCAGTTCAAATGTTATCTGCCCTGACCTGGCTGATAGCTGCGACTCCCTCGGCTCAGTTTGTTCAACTTGTGTTATGTTTCGTCACTGAGCTTTATTTACAATATCTTGGCGACTAACAGCTAAAAATAATCTTTTAACTGCCACATCCGCCTCTCAGGCCAGTCTTTCTCTGAAATGCTGCAATGAGTACTAGTGCACATGTTGTAAATTCACACGCATTACGACTATGCTAAATATTGCAAATGTTAATTGCTTATCTGTTGCGTATGTCATTGTTCTTTTCTTATATCTTATCCTGTTAGTGTCTAGTGTTTAGCGCGTGGATGTGATGCACATTTACACTGTACAATGTAGCAGTTTTGATACTGTCAATTATAATACTAATGCCGCTTATTGATAGTTTACTTTGTTATCTAAATAAATTACCTAATAGAAAATACATGTTACGGAACAGTGTTATTTACTTTTATAGTTATCCGTTGTAGTAGTTATAGCAATTACGCAGGCAACTGCTGCCCGAGGCCACGGGCGGTGCAGCGATGCACTGCGCTGACCCGCATGCGCCTTCAACGAAAGTGAAACTAGCCGTAATCGCTTGTTGTCTATTTTTGTAATAAACTTACCGGCTAGCCACTCGCCTAGCCCTATCGGACGATCTACGCGCATTCACCATACCATACCCCTATATTGCGATCGCCACCACGCTGCCGCCTTTGTGTTTTATTTTATTTCTTTCAAGAAACTGCATTAAGACTCGCCATATTCTTATCGAATTCAACCATTTTCGGAATGTCGCAATATTTTTTTTTGTGACCATATTAGCGATGCTCTTTTGCATGGCATTTCAAAGAAATCGCCACAAATATTATTATTTAAATAAGGCCCCGCTCGTACATTATGATTTAACGCCTACAATATCGATGAATATGATTTATTTCCTTTGAATTGGGTAGGCGTGCTTTTAAATATGACTGAGACACAACGAGAAATCGAATCGCACAATAATAATATCTGTTACGAATTACAAGTTGAAAAAGTCATCTTGTGAACGGATGTTACACATCTGTTGCGTCGTCGGAGACATAATAATAACTAATTAGCGAAGTAAGACGGGTCCAGTGAGCCCATTTTCGCACAATGTGTCCCACACGTTGGACCACTTCCGTTCGCATCGTATAGGGTAAGAGAAAGAACTAATGCAATCTATATCATTTCGGTTGGTAGTGTAGCCACATAAAATAAACACATTTTATATTACTATAATTTTTCGTTGTCTGCATCTTACTGTGATCGTATAACATTTATGAAATGAGCTAGCTACACCGAGGCAGTACCTGCCACCTTAGAATTAAATTTATTTTGCCGGTAGATGTACAGAAAATACTTATGCAGTTTTTTTTTAAATCTTCTAGCCCCTCGGCATGCCTGCTGAGAGGAAGTGCCGCAACAAACTCAACAGATAATATTTTCTGAAAAGTTCCTCCTACAGACTTTTGCCTAGCTTAGTCTGATGATGCATGACTTAAGCCAATTTAATGTATTTTTGTAGTTAGTACTAACTACTGCTTATACAATTCCACGTAAAGTTTGTTAAATGTTCAGTAATAATGAGTGCTGTATCCATCAGCACGTGACGGAATAAATTAAATTAGTTGTGATTCTAGTAAAATTCTCATTTACGTTTTTGTTTTATAATGTAATCAGACAAGTGGGGAAAAACCCATTGCAAACAAAAAAAAATGGTTAGGTCATACAAACCATTTGGATGTACTGTCCTAGACTATTAAGGTAGCGGTACGAAGTCGTTGGAGGATCGTCGAGGTAGACAAGCTCGATGCTTATTTGAAAGACGGGTCAGCATAGGCTCAAATGAGAGAGAATAGTTAGGGTGGGACTTTTGCTCTGCAGTGACACTTGACAAAGCACTTGTTATTTTGTTTTACTCGCTTTTGCAGGAGAGAATGAGTTAGTCAAACTGGTGTTTTATAGTTTTTCAACCGTTTATTTCATATAGTTTAGAATCAAAAGTAGGTGAAAAGAATACATTAGAACATCCTGAAATGATTGAAAAGCCATCATCACAATGAGTACAATTCACAAAGAAGTGACTAGCTATTAGATATAAGTAATTAAGCTTCTGGCATTTTCAACAATGCTTGAAATATTTCCTGTCATCTATCATCGCTTAAAACATGTTATTCTAATTATTTATTGTGAATTTAATATTTAAAATATAATGTTATTTATTCAAGTATGAATAATCAAATAAGTTTATGAATAAGCAACCACTGATGAGCCCATTCGCCTGTACTCCAGCGAAGGTCGACCGCTCGCTCGTACACCTACGACCCACAAACTTAATCATATACAGCTTCCAATTTAATTTTACCTTCTCGCTAACTTAATGAAACGTCTGTGAATCTAATTTTGTTAAAGGTAGGGTGAACAAAAATATTACAAAGACAAAATAAGATTGATTTAGAGCCATTACGCACTGTCGATTAGTCGCCGGCGTCAGTCTCTCAGCGACTAAAACGTAGGCAACTCGGGCCGGGAGACTTGCCGAGCGACAATATTCCAAGTCCATTCTTGCAGAATGGACGTCGAAGAAGTTGCAATAATAGCGCTACTAATTATAAAAAGAAGGAAAAAAAGAAGAAAATTAAAAGAGTTTTGGCTACATCCTTTGTTACAAGAGTTCTTAGAGCATTCGTCGTTGGATAAATCCCAAATACCTTTTCGGAATTGTATCTCTAGACGTGCGGTCGTTTCGTTACGACAGTTGCTCGCAGTGTGAAAGCTTCCATATGAAGCTGTGGTCCTATCCGTCGCCAACAGTCGCCTGTGCGTCGCCACGTCGTCGCGGCGAGCCGTTCGGCGCGTCGAATTCGAGTCGCCCGGGCGACCGACGACTAAGTGCGTAAACACTTATTTAAACTATAGTAACTCACAGTCGCCGGCGACTCGGTGCGTATGGCTTTTATTTAAGGGTTTAAGGGTTCTTAAATACCTAATCTGTACGAAACTGTTCCACCATGTCTTTCGCGTTTATTTTGCACAAACGTAAATGTTTTAAACTCTTTTATCACTTAATATGAAAGTTAATGTTATTCTATTTTATTAATGTATAACCTTTTTTGTTACAGGTAAGCTTTTCATTAAGTACTTCTTTGAAGAACTAATTGAATCGTCAATACAGTGAGTAAAGAATGATGAAAGCAGAACAAGTAAAATTGTTTAATACAATACGTATGTTACGTATATAGTCCATTCTCCTAGTCCTAGTACCAAGTGTAATGGATCCGTATATTATATGGACTTATTCTTCATCATCAGCATTTTAGTCTATTCTATACTAATCCATTGCTAATATGCCTACAGGAACTTATTACATGACTATAATATGTACGATAATTTATTATGTAAGATATAATTGTTTGTTATTTATTTCCAAACATCTTATCATTCGGACGCAAAATGTAACCGTTATGGTCATAATCGACTACAGAGTGGGCGTATCGGCCGCGTGGCCAATGTGGCTAATCCACTATTTCAGTAAGTTGTGAAACATTGCACAACAAACGTCGGTTGCCGAGGCACGTACTTACCACACTTGCTGAAACCTCGCCTTGCAACGGACACCATTGCACCGAGACCTTCGATTTCCCCCCATTATAGCGTTTGCACGGCAAAACTGATTTCGGCCGCTATAGCAAATATTTGCGTAAGTGGCAATTTTCACGATAGATTTATTAAATGTCCGTTCGCACTTAGATGCCACCACACCAAGTATGTGGTCAGTTACGTAAGAAGCCTATATTTCGGTGGCCACGATATAGCTATTAACATTCAAATTGCCGCCTGCCATTGCTATGAAATGCATTCAAATCAGCAGTTTATTATTCGTTACGAGGTCTGGCATAGATTAGACTGACGTCTCAGATGTTCGTTGAGGAACGATACATGTGATACCTAACACCTCATTACAGTGTACTTATTCATTTGCTTATCTTATTACGTTCTGAATGAGGGCTTGACACGCTTGTAACAAGCGCCCACTGAAAGGAGAGTCGGATCACGGATTTTAATTGTGATTGAGCAAGACATCGCATCGCCCGGTGAATGGTAGAGAATTGCAAAATGCACGAAGTTATGCCAGTGACGGCATAACTTCGTGCCCTGATCGATGACCATTTATTTATTTCCTAGACATAGTAAACATTTATTACAGTAACTACATTATATAGAAATATGTATATTATTATAAGTCGATAACTAGGTAGAAATTGTAATTGTTATACATGTCGTATTTAAATGCGCAAAAAATTAATAGTAATCTGTACAAATCTTCTTTATATATAAAATTCAAAGTCCTGACTGACTTAACTATATATCAACGCACAGCCCAAACCGCTGGGTCTAGAGATTCCAAATTTGGAATGTAGGTTCCTTACGACGTCTAGGGGTGTACTATACTAAGAAATGATTTTTCAAAATTCCCACGGGAAAGCGAGATATACGCAAACGAAGTTGCAAGGGTTTCACTGATCCGCTGGGTCTAGAGATTACAAATTTGGAGTATTGGTTCCTTACGACCGACGTGTGTACTAAGAAAGGATTTTTTAAAATTCCCACGGGAAAGCGAGATATACGCAAACGAAGTTGCGAGTATTTTACTAGTAATAAATAAACGTTATGTTTTGTATCAAATAACAGAAAGTATTGTTTGCCTCTTGTTTTGTTGCTTTGGCAGACTTTCTGGCATCAATAATGTCATCAAAGTAAAGTGTGTAATATAATATTTAATATCTAATCACTGTTTAGATATACATGTCTGAAATTATCGATAAGAGAAGTAACTCTAGTTTGAAACACTGTAGTCGCAATATTATAATGGGTGAAGTTAAACTAGTAATTTAGATTAAAATATGTAGGACATAGAAATAAAAATAATGCCCCGAATTATTTATCGTTGCTATGTATGTTTACGTAAAGCGAACATTACGAAACGTAGTGGGTCATAATAACTATGGAAAGAGAATGTCCCGTGGTCACAGTCCGAGACCAAGGCTTTGTTTGTTATTAACAATGCCACTCGAAGACGTCGCTATGTAATCTGAATTGTCCTCGGCCGACCCGTGTATGGAAACGCGGTAATTTCGTACGATTATGTCAGCTGTTCCATAGAACGCGTCGGTGTAACAGAGCTTGTAGGACACAGCATTGTTTCTGTGTACGTAACGCACGTGGGCACTCCGATGCAGCAGAGAAAGTGGCGCAGACGCCGCCGGCAAGGCCGCCTTGTCACTACGCGACCTTCACACTCACTTCCGAGACCCAATACATATAAACAGACAATGAATCACTCAAAAATAAACGACGATAAATGCAATTAACTAAAAATAGCTATACAATCTGTGAATGATATATGATGGAAAGTAATAGGAAATTCGAAGGTTGCCAATCGACTGGCCCTTATCCGGGTAATCACGTTGCGTAAACGACGCTATATTTCAATAGCAATTAATTATACTCAAACGAATAGTAAGTAGTTATTAGTTACATTATATTTATTTACACTCTCAACAACTACCTTAAAACTATCCAATGATTCATACAATACCTGAGGCTAACGATCAGCCTGATGGTAAGCAAGATCACGATCTCCCATGGTGCACAGAGACCAGGGTATTGCTGACCTTTAACAGGAAGAAATGAACCTAAATAATGATAAATTATAATAGGAATAGGGGAACATAGGGTTGTTTAACAACGAAGTGTACCCAAACTAGCATAGTGTCAGCGTTGACTGATTGAACACATTTGCGTGACAATCCAAACTCATGTGCATGCCTTTTGCGTGCATCACGCTGCACCAAACGTAGCGTAAATCCGAGTAATAAATAATATGTCGATAACATAATATTTCACTAATTATACTGATGTATTTTCGATGAGCACACGCTAGCACGCAAAATACTATGTAACTTGACGCAATTGTACAATTTTGACATTATTGCACTATCTATAAAGGCCTGAATTCACTTTGATTAATGCGAGTGAAGTGCAGGTGATTAGTAATTGAGGGTGAATCACCAAAAATTCTACTACCTAAATCTTTTATGTCGTAGTAATTGCCACCTGTGCTCGCACTAATCAAAGTGAATTTAGGACAATAGTAGTAGTAAGTAATGTCAGAAATAGGCGACGTGTATCCAGATATAAACTCGTCTATTTGTCTAGTCACTATTCACCGCCAATTTGATTTCTATGTCCTATAACTAGTACCTATATGGAATCAAAATATAACTATAATAATTAAGTATGCTTATCAAAACATTTAAATTAATATAATAAGTGCTAAATACCATGTTTATAAGAAATTTCCTCAATCATTACTTCTAATTGAAGAGATAGTTAAAACCTTGAACACTAAAAAAATGGAAAGAAAAAATGAGTCGAATCAATATTATATTTGATGGCTAGTCGATTCGATTGGATCGCGATGTCGAGAAACACGCGAGCTCGAGTTGCCAAACGGGTTATATTAAAAATAATCAATTAGCATTCGACTGTCCGATTCTTTGTAGCTCCAAGTCAAGGTCACGATGTACCATTAAGTCCGATTTCCATCGAGATTAATGCGTCAGTTTAGATTTTTTGCTATATTTTTTTTGTTGTATAAAAGCTCGTTATATTAATATATTAGACCACTATCTCATTAGAAGATCTGGTTTCTTTGTTTACGCAAGCGCAACTCCTTAACTCGAATTGTCGGAATTATCGAAGTCCATGAGCAGAATTTAATGATGTTAATGTGTATTGTAAAATGAGTCATAGTTTTAACACGAAGGATGCCTTTTTAATGCAATTTTATCTAGAAACTTCATATGAAAACTTGATCTGCGTACATATAATAACTAATTTTCTGATTCGTTTGCTTGATTTTCAACGCAGGCAGGTTGTGCGAATTTTTTTATCGCTGTGAAGTTTTCGAATAATCTAGTGCCGTGAACCATTCGAGACGATTTACGATAATCTTATTTACGTAGAACAAAAGCCAAAAATGTTTTAGTACTGTCAATTAACAACCCTTCAGGTTCATAATGTCCCTTTCCCATAATATTTTTTATGTTATTTGTTCGTAGCTAGATATCTTTGTTTTTAATAATGCTATCTCTAAATTACCGTATTGTCTTTTGTACGTTTCTTAAACGCAATAATATAAATACTCATATTATCTAATCATACGCACCTGTAATGTAACTTGTGCGTGCAATGTGCAATATATACTAATGAAATTTATAAAATACGTGTTTGTTACAACGCAATTATTATGCAAGTTATTTTCATTAAGCGTTGGGTCGTACAAGGCAAGCTATAAATCATCTAAGCTAATAGCCACTGCAATAATGCGCTATTGTTAATAATATGTCTAACAATAAATGCGAAGGGCCAAGTTAACAGTATAAAATTTAACCTAATATAGCCTTCAGATTGAATATGTCACCGTATAATCGTGAACACCGTTACTTTACTATCTATCTCCGCGAGATTGTATATGAATTGTAAGGCTACGTTTCTGCAAAAATTGCGAGTAATTGCCGATAGCTCTACTCGACAGCAACTTGCAAATGTAACGTGCAAGTTACTCGCGAGCAAGTTCCAAGACAGTTGCTGTGAGTTCTCGCGCAAGCAATTAATTGCATGTCTAAAGTTCTAAACGTATTTGCAATTACTCGTGACACTCACAGTTCTCGCAGCTTATGGGTTTGTTTCCGATCTCGACATGATTGTACAGTGGGTTAAGAGAGGTGGGGTGGGGCACAGCGGATAATCCGCTCAAATCGGAGCAGCCCGTCTGGGGAAGGACGGACCTTACAGAAGATCGTAGCCAAATAGCATTGGTCTCGGCCATGTTGTGTTCCTACGGTGAGTAAGGTCTCCAGAACTCCACTTGGGAGGGTTGGCAACGCGTGAGTGATACCGCCGGTATTGCAAGCATCTATATCCTACGGTGATGCTTACCATCAGGTGGGCCGTATGCTTGTTTGTCACCTTTGTGACATGAAAGCGTAAAGAGAGATAGATAAATAGATACATTCTTCTAGATCTTAAGAGTATGTAATGGTATAAGTTCACTATTTATCGACTATTTCAAACTCTCGTGATAAATGATAAACTAACGATGTTCACAATTTATAATCAAATTATTTTTATTCATATAAGTCTACGTACTATATGAATAAAAAGTTCAACGTAGCGTCGACATTGCATATTGTTCCACGAGTTCAGATATATTATGCATAAGAAGAATCTGTAAGAAACTTAGTGCTTGTTTATAATAATATGAAGAAATTCAAACATGGAACTAGACAAACCAGCTAGCTCTTGAATAAAATGAGTATGACGAACTGTGGGTCAAATTCACCACGATGAGGAGCCCTGATAGAGGACATTGAGTCAGATTGTGTTGCCGTCCAGAAATTAGTAATGGATCGGCCCTGCAAGACACCAGAGGCCTTTGTCAGATAATGGGACAATCACTAAGTTACAATTTAAATGTGATGGGAGTTGACCTTACAGTTAATAATTAATTAATTAATCAGGGCCAGTTGCATAATATGAAATAAAAAACTTTTAATTACCATACGTAGATAAATTGTTTTCTTTTTGATATGAAATAATTGCATTTTGATTCGATTTTGTTCGAAGTGAAATAATTTTGTTGTCTCACTGTCAACAAAGCTTCCAACAAAGGGGAATAGAATAATTCTCGATCAGGTCCGTTGATATCAATAACAAGGAAACTTGTACATTATATCTTTATTCATAAATGCTTTGATTGCTTAGAAATTAATTATCATGTAACAATTACAACTTACAATAATAAAATAGTACTAGCGCTATTTCGTCTACGTTTTTCAGTTTTTTTTTTTTATATTTTTCATTGGTCGTCATCTATAATAGGGAATTTATTGTTTACCAATAGAAACTAAAAGAAACGTCGACTATAAATAGTAGTCTATCGATCGAAAACGCTAGTATCGATCGAAAACGCAAAACGAGCGTTGTCGATCGATAAAAACTTTGATAGTGTATGGCCAACGTTAAGCGGCTTAGGATACTTCTCTGTAATTTATTTCGTCTAGTTACATTGTATATTATAATAGCTTCATTGATTTATTTATAGCCCAAACTGCCCAAAGCGTATAATTGACTTGAATGGAATAAAATGATCGTTCATCAAGCATTTCGATGGTACGAAATGTCTCATGATTTTCAACTCGCAATGTCATTCCTATTATCTCGATCAGCTATATATAAAATCATATTTCATTGAGATACTTATGTACTAGTCAGCTACTAAATTACTATACAAAAACATTAATTTAAATATGGCCTCAAATTTGACAAAGACCGATTAAATTTACAATTGTATATTAAATTCATCTTGTTTTTGCTATCATGGCCTTGTTAAGGAGTTCGTTGGCTCAATTCTGCTCTAATGACTTCATGTCTTTCAACACATAAAAAGCAATTAAATAAAAACCCTTCCTGTTAGAAGCAAAACATGATTACTACCTACTTAATACAAAGCTCTTATTAATAAACATCTGATCGTCATTAAAACCAAATGCGCTCGTTTTAAACGTAATTAAAAACAAGTTGACATATTAATTTCATGGTATTGAGATTATATAAATTTTAATAACCTTATTTACTGACATACAGTCTTATTTCGCATCGTCATTAACATTATTAACAGCCACAAGTTGTCTACTGCTGTATTTTCTATCAAGTAATTAGTTCTTGTAGCGGAAGAATCGACAGTTCATGTAATCCCATCGCTCATAAGGTGGAGAAGATGGGATTCAGTCAGACCACAACAGACACTCCCCTCCCCAAGTTTCGGGTGAAATATTCAGTAATGTACCTACATTCCTGAATTTAAACAAAAAAAAGGACTTACTCTTAGATTAGGTAAGACATAAGACTGTCAAGTGGATCCTGTTCAGCCTTCACATGCCATTCCATTATCATACTATACATTATTTTGTTTCACGCTAGATATATTTTCTTTGCTGTGAATAATTTCAGTTTCTTTCACTGGTATTTTTCCGTGTGCATAGTGATACTTGTTTTTATTTCGTATCAATGTAAACAGTGGCGCGATACGTCTGCTGAATTAATGTCCCCAATTCAATTGAAGTGTTTCATTAGCACAAGTGGCCCCGATTGCTTCGTTGATCGGACCCGACGATCGTCGCAAAACCAAGGCGCCTCATGTAGCCACATATTGTCTGTACAATACCAAGCAATTTCTGTTCCTATTACTAATCCAATGTTTTAAATAAACTCGTGATCACCAGATCTTCACGTTAAAACGATGAATGGAGAGTAACTTTTTGCACCAAAATATGAGGACATATTAAAATCGGTGCACACGAGAGCGAAGCCGCGCGTCTCCTCTAATTATAGATTCATGAATACTAGCAATAGATATCCTTTATGGACTTCATAGCTGCCATTATAGACTATTTCGTTAAAGTGCACCATAACGACAGTTTTGTTTTTATTTGGAAGATCTGAATAGTTTAAAGATCGACTTCTGCTGCGCCCGACCCACATTCGTCCTCTGCGTGTACACCTGAATTTATGCACTGTTTCAAAATATACTTAGTAATCTTATTTATCTAAATGATGTTTATACTCCATTTTCTCTAATCCACAGTCATTTCTGTAGCTACAAATATCTTTATAACCTAAGTATCAATGTTTGTTTTGTTAGTTGCTTTGCTCTTAATATTAATTACACGGCTATGTTTTTCGGTGATCCAATTGTTTATTGGGTCGTTCAACAGATGTTCATAGATTTCAGATTTTCATGCGCAAGTTGTTATTAAACGGCCAAGTTTCCTGAAGATATTCAATCTTGTATTTCATAACAATTCCTAGTCCCAAGACTAGGACGTTGGCCAACCAAATATCGCTTCTTAGTTTCGCCTTCATATTCGTTCGTCATTCCATAACAAGCAGACCTCTTTTGGTCAATAAAATTGTGTTGCCGAGGTTCGTGATCCGCGCAAGACCTTCGCGCGCTGCCGGGTTCAATTAGAGATCACCCGGTTGCGTTAGGAACGACGTCTCCCATTATGGGTGCGGGTCGTGACACCGCACGTTTGAACGCGGTGGCGTAATATCGTATTGTCAGTGATTTCCACGTGCAAGTAACGCTGTACTTAATTGTGTGGTGTGTACAAATGAACTCAGTGGTAACTAGGTAACAAGAGGCGGAAAATGTGGGCATTATCGTGCTGTATCGCGGCGCGCGAAGGACGCTTGTTAATAATGTGTGCCTGTATCACAATGTAATTATCAGCGGCATATAATATGGCGTTAGATCTACCAGTTTGAATTGAAAGGAGGTGGTGTTATAAACTAGACATAATATTTATAAAAAGTTTTAAATTCTTATTATTTATTAGTTCCGTCCTTACCATATATTCACAAATACTCGTGAGATTGTGCCAATTGTTGATTACCTGCTTAACGTTTTCTATTTGTTGGGAAACAAAAGTGCAGTTGCATGCAATCTACATAATGTTATTCACAATCAACATAAACTCGAGTTTTATTAGCGGCCTCAGTCTCACAAATTAAGCCATCATTAGAATCGCAATAGCCGTTTTAATTATACGTTAAACTGCCAGGTGTAAAGTTTTATTATGAGGCCATCATTTAACTGCGTTATTTAATGATATTTACTTCAACGCTGTGGTTCACTAATTACAACATAACATACTAACATTAATTGAGGTTCATCTATCCGTTTCGTTGCTAATTTGTTCTACAAATCCTTAAAATATACAATTGAAATGCCTTTGATTAATGTTCATTGACCCCAAATTAATTCTAATTGGTCCCACTTGCAGTCTTATTGCGTTGGCGCAACGGTTTGTCATGTAATACCATAGATACAGACACAGAGCAGTTATATAGACGGTCAATAAAACTATAATAACAAAAGTAATACCCGTTAGTGAGGCAATTA
This sequence comes from Endotricha flammealis, assembly GCA_905163395.2. Lineage (NCBI taxonomy): Eukaryota > Metazoa > Arthropoda > Insecta > Lepidoptera > Pyralidae > Endotricha > Endotricha flammealis. The sequence goes on from LR990866.1 coordinate 8,049,851, forward strand.
CGTTCAATTTCTTTGAGGAACGGCAAAGATGAACGATCTATCTCATAATCAGTTCAATTACATCAGCCCGCCTCTGAGTTTTCCGGACGGGTACCGGAGTACGGTTTTACTTTCTTGTAGGAAGTGCTATCGCTTTCAACGGGGACCGGTCGCGAGTAGCTTACCTAGCTATTGACTCCAACTGAACAGCGTTAGGAGCGTGTAGCGTTATTCCATAATTATACTCTTTATCTTTACGATGTTTTGCAATTGTAAATTTATCTGACGAAAAGGCTATTGGTGAAACGAGCCCTAATTATTTTTATAGCTTGGTAGTTGATGTCCGCGGTTTTACCTTCGAATGCCCCTGTTGCCATTCTGAAATCCGCGATGAATACTATCTTATGTATTAACAGGTTAAAATAAATTGTACTGGACCACAAGCTTTGTTTACCACAGTCATCAGTCTCTCACAATCTAATTATTTTACCCTAATTTAAGAACAAAACAGTAAGAGAGAACAATAAACGATTTGATTTGAAAAAAAAAAACTATTTTGTTACTTTTGCTGTCAATAATTTTGTCATGGTTTACCTGGACAGTATTATGGATATACATGACGCATGGTTTATCGATCTTGTTCAAACATTTTAGGTAGGTATACAAAAAGATTATGGGACATTAGTTGAAGTGGTTGAAATGTGGGGTGATAGTCCAGTGGATAACAAACCATCAAATAAATAAATACAAGTATATGGGGACAAATTACACAGATTGAGCTAGCCACAAAGTAAGTCGAAATTTGTGTCACCGTGTATGAAATATAACGTCTGTTTTCCATAATTATTATTCCAAAGATCTATCTTCTAAAAATATAAAAATCTAAGACTTTCACTGTTTAAGAAAAAGTTGCATGAATGGCTCTTAACTAAAACTTATTATGACACTACTGAATACTTGAATGATAAATTTATGAATGGTTAAACCAAAAAACAATGTATAATACAGAAATATTTGCACGCCCCTGCGAGGGCAGAATAAGTTGGAATACTATGTTTGTAACATCTTTTGTACCTTATTTTCGCAAATAAATCCATCTATCTATCTATCTATCTTATCTTGGAATTTAGGATTCTACACGTCTCTATTTCAAAATAAAGTCGGCCATTTTCTAACGTCCACAAAAACAAGTTTCCGATGTTACGTAATTCTCGAGTATTTTAATAAAGTAATTTAACAAATTATAGTGTTTTTACCAAAAGTGCTATTGCAGTCTATTTATTTATTTGTAAGTTTTTTAAAGTTTCAGAAAGTGTCAGAAAAAAATTACTAACAAAAATAATTATTAGTAGTGAGATTACCGCAAAGAAACAAACTTTCAGCTTTATAATATTAGTTTAAGATGCTGTATGGGCAATGCGGTAGTCGATACCATCCAACAATTGAACTTCTGCCCCCAGTCAAGTTGCAAGAATTTCTAGACATTGTTAGATCACGTAATGTTTCTCAGGTTTATTTTCCATACAATGAACGTGAATATTGAAATAAAATAAGTGCATTACTAATTCTTTATTTTCTTGCCCTCAGATGTCACCCGAGTACGATGGTGGAATAACGGCCTCCGTAAGTATTTTTCATTAAAAAAAAATATTTATTTATTGATTTTCTGGTTTATTGGTCTGTTCTTATTTCGACTACTAGGATTTTCGTAAATTTCACAAAGGTCGAGATAGGAGCAGAACATTGATTTGTTATATTTTATTTACAAAATACTCAGTAGACAAGAGACTATGTAAATAAGTGTATAAGATATAATTTATAAAACATCTTAACTAGAATAGAAAACGTGGTGCTAGACACAGCTTCATTTATAAGAATACTTGTGTAACATTAGTTGAACTTTGTCTGGCGCCGGAGTAAGAACGGTTACATAAAAACAAAGAATACGTTATCCAAGCTGACGAAGTCGAGGCTATTATGGAATCACACCAAGTTTTCGAAGTAAATGTATGTCGGTTTGACACTGACCTCGTAATAATGGTACGAGCGGTCAGACATGCACAAGACGTTATCAAGACAAAGAAGTCGTTGTTCTAAACGCACTCAGTATTCTACTAATAGAACCATTATCTAACCATTCACTAAACACTACTGTCTACTTCGATAACATTTAAATTGTGGACTATTAACCAGTTTGTCTTAATGCCCTAACGATTACTTTCTTCTGCGATTATTCTTTTCATACTGGTATTATTAGTCACAGAAAACGTTTTTCCACTTCATGGTCTTTGTGAGTCATGTTACGTTTTGTGGGGAAAGTATGTGTAACGCGGTAGTGACGCAACAATAAAGTTGGACAAAGGAATTACTTCGTTACCCGTCTCTTGACAGTCTGACGCAAGGACGTTTTTGGACGTGCCAAAAGCAATGGATCATAAAAAGAAGACATTTTGTTCTACAAAAAGAATTAAAACGAAAATCGCCGACTCATAAAGTTCCAGAAAGTAAATTTGTCATGACACAATTGGGATGGTTTAACGCTAATTCGAATGCTTCCACTATCCCCCATTCCCTTACCACATTATGGCCCCCTTAGCTCTGTGACATCGTAATGTTACCACAAAGTGGCCGGTATTGTTGATTGCTACCACCATCGTGAGCAACATTGTTTACCTTTTCTGTTCTGCAAATCGGCTTCGGGGCAGCGTTCTGTTGTTGCATCTATAAATAAGGAGGTGCTAAAAGCGGCCCGGCCGGGGGACGTGCTTCCTTCGCTTTGAGCGACCGAGGGGTAAACATGTTTCGAGTTGAACGAAGCCCTTTGTTGACACTCGGTTTACGGCCGCTCCACCTCGCGCCGCCGACGACGACGGTTTATAGCGTGTGCGCAATAAACACACTGTGACACCCTGAGCTCGGAACGTCTACACGTCGCTCGGTTATCTCATTGACCTGACTGAACAAAGGCATAGATACCATAAGGTTTAAGTTTATCGCATATTGTACAATCTTTAATACTATGTCAAACTAACTAAAGGCTCTTTAGAAAAAATTTGATAAGCAAATTCTGAGACTACCCAAGCCCAAAACATCCTACCTAGTTATAGAATACAAGTCATTTATACTCGACAATCAAACAATGAATGGTTACTGTTTAATCATTGAAAATAGGTCTTACTGATAAATTTTGAATTGACTTATCACAAAATAAAAATCCATTATTTTACCACAAAAAAGTAATTCTGCTTTGTCTATATGATATATCATTACCATTATCTTAGTGGTGGTATCTTTCGCTTCCTGCATGAATAGGTAAACATGTTTGTTTTCATTAGCTATATAATAACCACTGCGAATACATAATAATGACTCAACAAATATATAAAATAATTTTATGGTTATTTGAATTACAAATAAGGAGTGGTTGACATGTGACATTTTATACCATTAGAGCGGTGTTCTCGCATTGCTATCACGCTGTATATGCCCATCTGCATGCGAGCCATACACCGCGCGTCCGGGATTACTCATCTAACGTTGCTAACTATGTGAACACCATACGCCGCTCTATACGCCGGTTGCAGACAAAGTATAGCTAAAGTTATTATAATCCGTCATCTTTAGACTGAGAATCAGTTATCTGGTGAAATAGTTCATTATGTGTAGAAAGTATTAAGGACCCGATTTTAATCTTACTAAATCGTTGGCGAATACGATTCATGTCCTGAATCTTTAGGCTGGGTTATATCTGTAATAATCGAAAAGATACAATAGTAAGTTCTAACGTACTGTAGTTTAGTTCAAATTGGTGCATTTGCACAATGCACAGGTATAAAATAAACACCTCAGCTATATGAACACCGCCATCGGAGTTTCATTGGTTTGGTAACAAACTTAAAAATGTTGCAAATATGAAGGTACTAAAATTGTAGCACATTGTATTTGAAATGGAAGATGATAAATGTCGTTTGGTTCTCATAAGGAATACACTATCCTTTAGTAGTGCTCATACCTTCGCATGCATCACTATTAGCACGATTAACATTTTGTCTTCAAAACTGACAAAATTAATCATTTTTTGGTTGTCTACCGTCCAATGCTAGTTTATCTCAATACCAGGCACCTACGACTTACTAAGCAAATGTTTGTGAAGAATCTCAAAACTTCCTTATAAGTGTACCCGTATCAATTTCTGGGGAAAAACGTAAAAAAAAACTACGCTTTATAATATTAGTTAGAATTAGAGCAGACCCCCTGATTAGTTTATCTTTAAACACAATTTGTTCTCTGCAATGTGTCGTATCAGACTATGCCGCTTATTCATAGCAAGCAATAACAGGAATAACGTGATCGTTTATTTTAAATTTAATCTCTAATGGCAAATTAAATTGTATGACATGTGGTAACATTTACAAAACATATCGCACCCAGCGGGAGAGCACTGCACTATAATTACATTACGTTATATTAAATGCTTTGTCTAGTTCACTATGGATACGCATAATTAGTATACGTATAATTAAACTGCGTTCAATTGTGGAATATGCGTCACGAAGTACCTACACAAGTGACAAGATAGGTGTTAGTTTACTGTCACAAAATGAATCATTGTTTATTATGCAGACAAATTGTTTTATCCAAGTAAAAGTGCTAAACTGTTATAATAGCTGTGGGTGTAAACAAAAATTGTTTGCATTGAGCCAATGCGAAACACTTAGAAGAAGAAGGTTAGTGACAATATTGCTATGATTGGGAGGTTGTTCGTAAGACGCTGAAGAGGGGCCGTCTCATCTCTGTGTTATTTTCGCGCAATCATTCAATAAACGCGTGATGGAGCAATCGACAAGACCCTCGGCTCCAGAGAAATGGGATCAATTTCTATAACTATACAATACACTCATAGCCAACAAAAATATGTTTTGCATGTAAGGATGCAAGGACCTTTTCGTTTCTAAAACTTAACATGAAGAGCCAACATCAATTTGAAATCATTTAAACTTCATTTAAATAAAGAACGCATTTGATTAGAAGCAATTAACGGACAATTAAGCAGTTCTCTTGTTTGAATTACGAGCTCGGCGCAGCATCAATTGTTGCGAGGCAGTCTGTCTTAATGACGAGTTCGTGCTAGTTATATTATCCTCACGATAAAATAGCCACTGTGTGAGGCTGTTATTGTCGCCTCGTTTATGTTGAGACACAAAACCAAATATATTATATTATTTACTAAAAGGCAAGTCTAGAAACAAATGAACTTATTTAAAACATATCCACTTTTTTGTGTGATTTATATTATATGTTCATTTGAATTGTTAAATTTGAACGTACCGTTGGAAATGTTCACGGATTTTGAACGGCTGAAAACTCATAACCCAAATCCCGGCTCTTTGTTATTACTCCATGCCGTTGCCCTCAGAGGTTATCTAAAAAGTATGTGTATTTTTAGCGGATCCTCGAGTTCACATACATCACTCGAAGGTGTAAATTTTCACTGATTGTCAGCGTAAATACAAATGCTGCCTTTCATGTATGTATTTGAGCAAGGTCAATAAACTTCCTTCAAAATGTTTTCGCATGATTTTTCCATATTAAGTCTTCGCTTAGACTCATTACGTAATGACTTCTGTTGTATAGGTAATAGGTAATACTTATTTCCACCACGGGTTTTTTCATTGTGGGTAAAGTACCTACCACATTTGTTTTCTTTTGATGGCAAGTCGATGCCCTCTGAGTCGATAACTCGCAAACCCGCAAATAGGTACAAACATTTTAATGTTTACTCTTTCTATGTTTTATTTTTCAAACTTATTTGCATCGATCGATCTTATCCTATCCAACTAAGAATTGAGTTGAAAAACATCCACCATATCGGTACGTTCGACAATCGAATTGATTGTATCTTATAATTTTAGGAGCGAGAACAATACTGACACTGCTAAAGTTGCTAGTATATTATCCTGCCAGTTAGCACTCGCAGTTGTACCCTACACACGACTGTCGAAGTCGTTGGAAATGGCGGCTATAGTTTGAATGGCCGCGCCGTTGGCTGCTCCTATAATGGAGAGCGTAAACAGATTGGCCCGAGAGCGAAGCGTGTTTGTCATGTTGACGGGCCAGCGCTCTAACCGATACGGTACACAACGACACTCGAGGTGCGACCTGTGCCTTCATGCTCTTTGGAAATTTTACCTACCCATGCCCCGAAATTATATTTACCAAACAAACAGCAGTTACTGTGTTATGAATTAGTTTGTTGCCCTGTAAAGTGTAAACTGTTGATGTCGGGTAATGGCTAAACATATGTTATTGTAATAAACAGTTGGCGTGGCCAGCCAGTCGCTGCGTCTGATTGGCCTCAGTTTCGAACGCAACGACCGCGGCCATTTGAAATCGACAGTGATTACAATTTTCCCTGAAGCTCGGTTGCGCGGGCGCAATGTCCGTTGGAAAGCAGCGTTTAACCAATGTTCCGCTCTGATAACTCTCTAATTACAACTCGGTCGTTTTCCATCGACACTAGGCGACCACCAGCTTAACCCTTGGGTTTTCACTAAAACATTTCACCCGAGATTACATCGCTACGCTCATTTGTTTGATACACTTTCGCCTTTGACTCTGCCATATTGTTCCGTTTGACGAAATATATGTCCCGCATCCAATTTCCTACTAGCATCGAGTATTATCTGCTGGTTGTATATTTCCATCAACATCATTAAATCCCTTTGATTTTGTTTTCCATGTATTAGATCATTTAACAATGATTTGAACTGTGAGTAAATCACGACATGGTTCTGTTCAGTCACGTAAATGATGTTTGCCAATACGCGCTGGAGGAACAATCTCCGCTGAAGGACGAAGTCACGGGGCGACCTTTACTGACGACGATTATTGCCCACACAAAATTAGTACTTGTAGCAGTCGCTAAAAGCATTTGTGTGTAATTGTTTACCTTGCTGCTAACCGCAAGTGTTGGTCACAAGAAGTCAATATATTTTACGAGAACTAAAATGCGCACGTAATAAATTGTAGTGATTATCGAGAAAAGGCAAACCTCGAATGTCCTATTCTAATTCGGGACAAGCCCACCACACATTCCCACCGATGTGTCTTCTGTGTAGCCTGGATCAACAACGGCGACCTCAGATTGACAATAAGCGATAAGCCTTATTGACGTCCCGGGGAAGAAACTGCAGCTGTCTGGAACTCACAACGAATTTGATCAGAAAGAAGATAGTCGGAGTAGGAAGTATTGAAAGGACTTCCCTCCTTAACAATTACGTGAGAGACAGCAATTTGAAGCAAAAGGCATTATACCTTAGTTAAGAGAGATGGCAAATCCTATTCTAATGTTGGAACTTGGAACCACTTTATCGATATGTGTACCTTTTTGTATGTGACCAATAAAAAATAAAAAATCTACTAGTTTCCGTCACACAACACATGCATCGCAGACAGAATACAGATTTGTCGGGCGGCGGCGGTTGAGTACATCAGCTTAACAAATAACGTGGTATAATAATTTGTCCGCTGTATTCCAAAACACAAGTGTTTGCGTGTTTACGATCCCCGGACGAGGCAGAGGCGAATAGAATATACAATGACGTGTCATTCACATCGATTGAGGCCGCATACAAGATGTGGCGTATCATACATTATGTATAGAGCCCGTGTTCCGCCTCGAGCGGCGATCTGTTTCGACCTTCAAGATGCTCTCGTAGCTGCTAAAATCAAAACTCCCAATCTCTTGGAATACGTATTCTTCTTATATTATGTACCACTAAAAACTAAAACTTACGATTTTAAACTTAAAACTACGCTTACGAACCCGAAACCCTTGAAGGTAAAATTTAGCATTCGATGTCCCTTTATGATGAAAAGCAATATAAGTCTCATATAAATGCAATAACATAATAAATATGCAGGATTGAGTATCCCGTTGGTGTCCATATGGCGATGAGAACATGCATCGACCGTTGCCCCTTGCACAGTGTAACATCAAGTGGTATCAGCGACTGGCCGATCCCCGGCGACAATAATTCGTCAGGCGGCAAGTCGGCGACGAGCGACGCAGCTTGAACAATAGCGCACAATCACAGAGATTGTGGTCGCGGCGCGCACTCGTGTCAACTGCCTCTCGCGTGAACATCAGCATTGTTATGGTGATGCTCCGTAGCGCCAGTTTGTGAGGTTCGACGCTCTGTACGAAACAAAAGGCGCTTCAAACATTTACATGCCAACAGGCCACGTACTACATGTCGCATAATATTGATGAATTCCTTCTGGGATTTTTACAGAAATACATAATTCATGATAGAGGGCACGACGAAGTCTGGTCGTTATATATGTAACCATTAATATTCGACTTGCCCTGAGGCTTTAACTGCACCACTTTAAGATTGTTAATTGGAAATATTAAGCGCTTTTGACGTAGGGACCATTAGTGAAAACGAGATGAACAAGGGCAGGTAGTCGAAGGCACCAGCCTCCCGGGGCGTCTTTTTTTGTTATCCTTAGCAGGTATTGGATTGGACCCTCTGGGCCAGATTGTATACAATTTTTTGTACAAAAAAAAAACCCCTGATGTGATAACGCAACAAAATATTTTTTTAGTTTAGTGGGTTTGAAATTAAATGTATAGTTCGTTAAGATAGTGAAGAACTTTCAAACTGCTAACAAGACTGCCAAATCTTTGTTTATTTTGGAAGATATCTAAAAGATAATGGACGATTCTGTTCACAATAATAATATGAATCTTATATCTATTTCAGAACCAAACTCGACCAGTGCAGACCATGAACGGCACCCTGAGCAACGTCAGCGGCGGAGCGATACCAGGCGGCGTGAACTGGGAGCAGCATCCCGCGCTGGCCCGTGCTGCGTCTGTACCGGCACATCGCGCGCTCGCTGGCCTCATTGACCGACTCGTTCACCGCCGACTGGAGCGCACCACCAGCGAACCAGCACCACCTCCACCTGCCACCAGCAGATACAAGACCGAGCTGTGCCGACCTTTTGAGGAGGCCGGAGTCTGCAAATACGGTGACAAATGCCAGTTCGCACATGGCATCCGTGAATTGCGAAACTTACAACGTCACCCCAAGTACAAGACTGAGTTGTGCCGCACTTTCCACTCGGTTGGCTTCTGTCCGTATGGACCACGTTGCCACTTCGTACACAACGCAGAAGAAGCAAGACGCCGTGAACCCCCATCTCCGGGCGGATCCTTGGCCTCGCTGTCATCCGGTGGGTCGCTTACGTCTTACATGAGCGACGGGTCTCGTTCGCCGCGCTCGCCGCATTCTCCCCACTCGCCACATTCTCCGCTCGCCCCGCAGTCTCCGCTGACTCCTCACTCTCCACCAGCGATGTCGCCTCCAGCGCAAGGCACCGCGTTTGCGTTCCGTCGCCCGCAGTCGCCCGAATCGGAAGAAGATCGGCTGCCTGTTTTTAACCGTCTCTCCTCGGCATTCGGTGACCTCGTCATAGCCTAGGGACCCACAGTTAGCCTAGTCCTAAGTTAACTTATACCGATCTTAGAGTAATATTCGTCCGTCACCGTAGTGCCTACTCGACGTCTTCCAATCGTGCCCGAGCGCCGTCCCGCTCGTCGCGCCTCGCGCATCTGCACACCCGCTCAACGAATGATCTCCAGTTTGTCGATGCCCCTTAACTACTTCGCCCTGTAATTTATAAAGTTAAAGAAGAAGTATTTACTGGCGTCTCGAAAGTTTGCGGTGTGAATATAGTGATTACGTATACATCCTTAGTTATTGGCACGCACTTGTAAATGGCACCTTATATTATTAGATATTTATTGCGTAGCTCGCGGAAGTCTTCCCGATGCGATCCTCCGCCGAGCGGTGGTCTCTGTAAAGTTAGCTTATAGAACATTTTATTTATTTCGTACTGCCTATCCGCGCTCGGTACCGTACCGCGAGAAGGCGCTCGTGATCTATTTTTAAGGGTTTAAGATAATAATTTATTATTTATTTTGAGTCTCTTTAACTGTAGTAATTATTTTGTAGCTAGCAGCTGCGATGCCGCACCGCATACGGACGAGGCCCGCGTCGACGGGACGTGGCTCGTTTCACAAATTCTGATCGACTCATCCCGACCCGATCAAATGAAATATTCAATTATTTTTGTACCTTGGATTTTACGGAAGGGATCAATCGACCATTTCGGCAGTTCGGCAGCCATTATACAGATTGTACCTTTAAACATTGGCAGTTCTCATTTGTGCCCCCACAGCGTCCTGTGCGCGGTAATCGCAGGCTAGCCAACACCGCTAGCGATCTCAATTATCTGTGTCTGGCCCATCTGAGAACGGTCGTCGGAGGGCCCGCGGCGCGCCGCCTCCCGCGGCACGTCTGCGAACCATTTTTTCGTTTTGCGTCGTGCGAGGAGGGCTGGCAACAAACTGAAACCTGTTTTGGGTTTTGGTGATTGTTTTTTTCGTCCTCGTACCGTGCTTTCAAGAGTCCCTCTCGCTTCGGTTCTCGACAAACGACGTACTCGCGCAAAAAATGTCGGAAACTTGAGAAAATGCCTGCCGAACTCCCGAATCCTTATGCACTGATAAACCTGTATAAATAATATATAAGTTCAATATAATTATTATAAAATGAGTGTTATCGAATGCCTTGTGCAGCGGTGGGTGCGGGGCGCGGGCACAGGCTGCCGCCCCCTCGCGCTTCCACGCCGCAGCCTGCGCCCGCGCACCCCACCCCAACGACAGTGCCTTACTTGTAACAAAATAAATCGGTTATATTTAATTTTTAGTTGATCGAAATAGATTGTTTATTTATTGTCTTCTTTTGAATATTATATTCAAATTGGCACGGTTATTACTTTTGTACTTTTTGACAGAAATAAGTGTTTAGGTTCGACGTAGCATATAATTTTGAATTTAAAGTGTGATATTTTATAATACCTATTTATGTAACAATGTTTAAAGTTTTTATTAAGGGACCAATATGTAGTAGAAATTCTGATACAATCGAGCAGAAAATACGCTTTTGATTCTTACCAAGAGACTGTACACGTGTGGAGTTTGAATGTATTTTGTTATTACAGATACGACCTACGATTTGTACTTCACAATAAACATTGCATAACCACGTGGTTTGTTTAATTGTTGACAGGTCACGCAACCGAGACGGTGTATTTTGTTTTATTTACTTTCAGTTTTTCGTTCCACAACTGGTCGTTGCATGATGACTACGAAATAATAACTTTGTACCTAATGTTAAGGAAACTTCTTAGTTTTTAAGTGTTTTCATAAAGTCCATAAAGATTATTTATTATCAGTACATTACGAATTATAAACCATTTAAGCTGATTTATTTAATTTTTTCTATTTAAACCGACATTTAAGTACTACAATTTTGTAACTTAATGTTAGTAATATATCATGAGTCATATTAATATAAAGTTCATTAGTTTAGTACCTACGTCATTTATAATTAAGTATTTAATTTTTTTTAATTTAATTTCAAGTGTAAGGTAATCTTCAAAAAGTAACTATGATATTCTATTTTTCTTATGGACAAAAAGAGTAAGCCTAAAGCTTGTTTTTGACATTTTCTTATAAGTTTTCCTTATTTCCATCTGCATTTTTATTGAATTATAGTCAAAAATATGTTTAATTTTGCTTTTTATTTTTGTTTTCTTTCCAAAAATCTCCATACACCTCTGGTCCTACCTACTTTCCTGCCACATACATCCTTCATTATTTGATAACTTCGATGAAGTAAAAAAAACTGTAATGAGTACTATAATAATAAACAGAAAGAATAAAGAAAATAACTTATCAGCTCAATTCGAAATAGGCTATGTATTTTACTAAATCGGTGTGGCGGGTTCGAATCCACGCCTCATAAATTTCCTCTAGTACCTTCATACGTAATTATTTAAAAACAGCTATTTTATACGAGCTCTACACTGCACTCTAGCAAAGTTGACCGAAGTGAAGTTAGAAGACAAAGAAGTAAAGACGAAGTAGCATACTCTAGTTTTGGCCCAACTTCGCGAGAGTGTAAGCCGGCATTAGAAATCATATCAAACACGCCAGTTTCTGATACACATTTTTAAGTTAATGACACATTAAATTCTAACTGTCACTGTCAAACTAAAGAAAAAAGAACTTGAGACTTAATGTAGAGTTAAAATGCGTTTCAAAAACTGGCTGTTAGAGGCCGGCCAGTCTGAGTTAGGACGTTAATTCGCCGTACCTATATCAACGGATAATGAACATTAGAATTTTCGGCGAAAGAACGTCCCTTCTTGAAAGCTACCATTCGTTCCGCTGAGATTGACAAATGAAAAATGATTGTACAAAATTCGATTTATTTACAACGCAGCGCCATCTAGTATCAAATTGAGTAAAGTATACTTTGTCAACAAAAGTTTTAATTCAAATCTTCAACAAGTATCTATTTCAGAAAAAGAAAAATTCTGTATATTTTACTATCACAACTAGGTATCTAATACTAAGTAGTCAGTTATATACAGTGTATAAACAAAAATAACACGATAAAGAGTAGGTCCTGAAAACGGAAAACCGTGTGTTGATGATGTCAGTTAAAAAACTGGATCAAATGGCTGAGGAGTGCGTAAAGAAAAAACACTTTTAGTAGACGTAGCATTGGATCGATGAGGGTTGATGATTATATCGTAAGTTAGGCCGCATTTATATATGTAATTACTTGCAAAAGTTATTGCCATATCGTTTATACATCATAATTATATTCCTGCAATGTCTCAATATTCTCGAGATATAGCAGATCACTTTTTTACAGATATAAACGCAGCCGCCATATACCGTAAAAAAGTGTTAAAACCCCCTTCGATTCGCATACATAGCATAATGCTACACAACACTCTCACGAAATTGATCGAAGTGAAGTCCTCGGGTTATTACTTATTCTATGGTGAAGTGGAGTTAGGCACGACACGAAGTTAGAAAATAAAGAAAAAGTGAAGGCGAGGAACGCACTGTCGCGCCCCTCGTTTTGGCTCTACTTCTCGATTCTTAAGCATATACACAGCACTAACATACTGAAACGGACGCTTTATTGCGTGTTATTGGGGCATAATATCACAATTTGATCCTCAATTCAACTGCATCTGTATTATCAGCGGATTGCAAAGAACAAGACTAAACTCTACGTAAGCAAAACCTCGGGCAGTTCGCTATTATGCAGTTACTCATTTCTATAACCATAATACCAGAGCTCTGATACCATTTCGTAGAAGCCGGTTGTATAGCTAAACTGACTCGGCATCGAGTTCGGCAGAGTCGGCGACTCTGGTAACCAAACACCCAGATAAGGTATAACCTTGACAGAACAGTTTGTTCACTTCCACAAACATTTTATACTATCAAAAAACTATTTATTTACAATCTAACGCCTTTAACATCAAGCTAGGAAGGCTTATAACTCCGTAACAACTATTTTTGAACAGCAAAAAGTAAATTTGTCTTATGCCACAAATGCAAAACGGATGTTATAATCTAAAGCCTGTTGAACGAAATAATTATGAAGCTTGAAAAGGTCAGAAAGATCATTGCAAAAAATATATCGGGTATTGTAATGAATGGTACCAATTAAAAATAAAAAGATAACATTTGTATATTGTGTAACAGTCCATTCACAATATGAAAATAGCGGCTGGGCAACGAGCTATTTAGATTTCTGTTTTCTGTGAGCAGATGTGTACCTAGCTAGCTTTTGAACTCATTTAAGTAATAAATTGTGCCATATAAAATTTCAGGGCAGCCCTTTGTTTGACGTCCAGAGACGATGTTGAATGAACGTTGTCAACGTTGACGTCTCTGCGGCGCGGCGTCACATCCAAAATAAATTTAAATGCATAATCCCAATTCCAGCCAATTGTTTCAGACGAAATGCCGATGCCGTAGGAATGCCAGTGTGAAGGTGCTCTTCGCGAGTGTGGCGAGGACTGTAAGTTACGTATGGCAAAAATGTAATGGTTTGATGAATTTATATAGAAGGGAATAGAAAATAGTCCCCCTAGCTAAAATATGGATTTAGTGGGTCATGAAGGTGTACATGTATACTCCTATTATTCTCTACATTCATCGCAAGCAATTGAAAAATTAATAACATCAATAAATTATTATTATCTCAATCTTATTTGCTTATGTGATTTGATTATTTGCATATTATATTAAAGTATAAGTATTTTAAAATATAATCTCATTGGTTTTAAGGCTGAGGATACTAAACTTGGTGTACGTAACGCGTGTTTCAACGTTGCAGTTACAGGACAGGAGATATACATACAATTGTATGTTTATTAGTTACAAAAAGAGTTCCACGTCGGACGACAAACCGCAGAAGGCAAAACAGCTATGAAACTTGAAATACAGTGGCGTTTAGTTCGCAACCATGAAACCGTTTGGGGATTATTTAAACTTAACGTGCCATTTTTTGTTTAAGGGTGGTCTTCCCTCCCCATCTCCGAAGATGTAGTGTTTGGTTTAAAATAAAATCGAGCCCAGTTCTGGGCAGAGACCTCCCCTAAACCTTTTATTCAACATTATATAAGTTTTCGGTAAATAAACCCATCCTTTAAAATTCAACGTTTCGGGTTATCAGAGACACATATCAAATAAGAAAATAAATACGAGCTCGTTGTTGGTTCAGTGATAATAATAATTGCTGCTGGATGTATTTGATAACGGCGTACATTATCTAATATTTGTAAAGCTAACAGTGATTAGATAAAGCAAAAGATGTGTAAAAACATGGAGGTACTAATCCGGTTCACTTGCTAAGTTGGAGGGCGCAATTATAGTCTCTGTTTACGCACTCTAGCAGACACTCTGGCATGTCATACAACTCCTCTTTATTTGTAAATGTAAGATGTAAAATCTGTAGTTATAACAGTAAAATACACTTTTTTCTTTGATATCTACTCTTCTTTAAAATAAATAAATGCCCACGCATAATAATCAATGACTAACGCAGCTAGTTGAAGGTCACTTTTTAAAATTTTTGGTGATTTGGGTGAAAAAAACTCAAATCGATTTTTTTAGTTATGTAAGAGAAACGGAAAATCGTCCAAAATGACATTGCATTTTTGTAAATCCCTGACCCTTTGTTCTGTAAATAAAATGTAAAATTATAATATCGCCAAATGAAATACATACTACGTTTCGAGCATATCCACTTTTTATACGTGAATAAGTTGAACTGAAAGTTATTTATATTGGCACAGACAGATAGTACTGAGGGGAAAATGTTGGCTTATGTCCGCATCCTGCTATTTAATTCCTCGAATTGGGAAAGTCACGTTTTCAAGGATTGATGTAAAAAAAAAAATACTTTGCATTCTAAACTGTCCGTTCTGTATTTATTTATGGGATTAGTCAAACTAGTATGATTGATAAGAGGCCTTTATGGCTGTAGCACATCGTAATCGTGTCGTGGGGAGAATTTTTTTTTGTTAATATTTATTTATATTTTCAGTCATATTATTTTTTAATCGTTTAGGGTCTGAGGAGACAAGATATATACTTGAAGCCGCGGCGATAATAGGAAGTTCAATGTATTATCCAAACATAACGAACGAAGTCCAATCTCATGACTACCATTAAAGGCTGTACTTGTAATTGTCACGTTCGGAAATTATCTGACTGTAATAGTGATAAAAAGGAACTATCAAAATTGTTATTATCGGTCATAATCATCAGATTATTATGAAACAAAACAACACCTGTCACGACACAGCTTTTGTGATGACTTGATCATTCATAATTAACACGACAAGGACACATTCGCGTCACGCTGTTTTTAATATGTACTTCCCAGTTGGCATCATTAACTACTGGGACAAGAAATCCCACTTAACTTTAGCTGGAATGGAACCAAATGCCCTCCGTACGGACTCCGTTGAGCTCGCAACGATGAAATAAATACATGACTTTTGCAGTGGAATTATCTACAATGAAGCTGTAAAGAGTTCAACCCAATACGTAGGGTCCATTCCGCTCACGTCCATATAAAATGAATAACTTCGTAGTAGCTAATTACCTATGGGGATTGGTGATACCTTTATCTAAATAAATGTCTTCGGCATGTAACCGCTTTTTTGATCCAGTAAGTGTATATTAATACATTATACAGATAAAAAGAGTTTATGATAAATGGTTGATAAGATAGTCAATGTAATCTTTTGTTTTATTGGTTTAATGGACCAACACGCGATTTTTAATAATAAATCATTGGACATTAATTGCGAAATACTTTATTGAGTTGAGAACAATGTGATTTTTAATATTGAAACAAATTATTTCATTCGATTCTATATTATTTTAAGGATTTCGTTGTAAATAATTGACAAATATAATTTTACATTTTTTTTTGTGTTATTGCCGGAATGTCTCTCATATCATAACATAACGTGGAGGATAGGGTGTAATGCGACATGCGTTGACACACTTGCCCCCCCCCCCCCCCCCCCCCCCGTGACATTTTGATAAAATATATTTTTAAGGATATAACGCCAAACGCCAGCACGAAATCAGGAGTGACCCAAAGGCTGTCACTAGACAATACCAATATTAATTAACAATTCAATAACTGGATAAATCGTACATTGTTAAATACAGTTATTTAAAAATAAAATAAAAGAATAGACTTACGCGAGTTTGCTGGTCGGCAACGTACAATCATGGTATACACGCTATAAGCAGTTAATATAAATATAATTCAGGATATTATGCACCCGGTTCAAAACCACAGAGGCCTTCAAAAGCCAACAGATGTTTTCAGAAACTACTGATTACGAAGTGTAATTACATCTTATTTCTTGTTTACCATCGAACGGTACATTCGACGGCAAAAGTCTAATTCAGTAAGACTTCTTGCTAATATTATATATGCGAAAGTTCGTGAGGATGGATATGAAATGAATAGTAAGTTCGAAACTTGTGTTATGGGATACTATCTCAATGATACTATATTTTATAACAAATAGATAAACATCCAAGACCCGAGGTCAATCAGAAAAAGTTCGTTTTTCATCATGACCCGACCGGGATTCGAACCGGGGACTTCCTGGGTGGCGGTCCGGCGCGGCATGGTAACCATACTAACCAATCACTGCTAACCATTGTGTGTGCCACGGAGGTCGTCATATGGTCATATAGACGTTTGTTACTATTTCAAGAAAAAACGGCTGGCCAGATTCGCTTAAAATTTGGTATACAGGTAGTTTATTACCTGGATTAACACATAGGATAGTTTTTATCCCGGATATCAACACCGGGATTACGCTGGTAAAACGCGGGCTTCGGCTAGTTGAGTTTCTATAACTCATAACTGGAAACTCTAGAGTTTAATTGCAATTTATTTTGTTCATTGCAAATAATAATGTTAATTTCTAAGTGACCAAGTGTAAACTTAAGCCTCATTTAATTAATCAGATGTTTCTGGTGCAGAAGTTTTTTTTAATTAAAATTTAAAATGAAAACACGAGTGACCTGTTTCTAATACATTGTAGTTTATTAGTTTGATAAAATAATGTATATTTATCTGACAGGTGAGTTACTAGCATTTGTTAACTAGTAGTGAAATAGGCGTTATCACAAAATAACGCCAACTTTCTTTAAACTAAAAATAAAATCGTTATCACTTTTACAATTAATTGTTAAAGTGTATTGTAATTCAATGTTCGTCAAATTAAATATAGTTTTATCAATAGTGAACTGATAAATTTAGTATTAGTCCATTGACAATGAAAAACTAAAATTTCCATTTGAAACTTATCAAAAATCCAATATTACAATATACATAAAGGAAAAGTCCTGACACTGAGTCAGCAGTCAATTTAATGTGCACATGGGCTTCGTCGTCCTTTAAGTGCAACTCGTCCCTGGGGGTCCCCCCCCCCCCCCCCCCAGGGACGAGATGCACTTAAAGGACGACTTACTTATTTCTTCTAGTCTGTATAGTCAGACTGCTGATCATTACACAGCCTTGGAACATTTCCTTTAATTAGGAATAAGTAAGTAAGTAAGTAAATCAAATCGGAGCAGCCCGTCTGGGAACCTCCACCTTCCAGAAGATCGTAGCCAATTAGCATTGGAAATGGTGGCCAACTTTGTGGTATAAAAAAAAGTATTTCTTTTCACAAAGACAAAGTATGAAAACGTATTAGCACTATTTTTAATAAATAAACAAATATTTTTTCAAGACTTATGTTTTTGACTGTTTTTAGTCCTTGAAATATATGAAGTGGCACTCCAAAATTATTATTGTATGTAGGTACATTTATGTTTATGTTTAAATACAATAAATTGTTCACAGCTGTGACACCATATTTCTGCGTCTCTGCTTGTAGTATAAAATGCACTGTTTTTCACCATTATTGTGTCATCAATATATTTATGCATGTGTCGTCATAACAAAAATACATAACCATTATCATATTATCAAGTTATCATACAATTTCAATAACAATTATTACATTCGAGATAAAAATGTTGTTTTGCTGTAAAAAATCTTATTTTTATAATTTACTAAAGAGAAGAAACCTTTTCTAGTACGCGATACTAACCATGTAATATGAAAAGATTTTTAGTTCGTGTTTTCGGAACAAATAATATAATTTTAAGAGAGGTAGGGAACAGCGGATAATCCGCTCAAATCGGAGCAGCCCGTCTGGGGAAGGACCTCCACCGAAGATCGTGGCCAAATAGCATTGGTCTCGGCCTCGGCCATGTTGTGTTCCTACGCTGAGTAAGGTTTCCAGAGCTCCACTTTCTACAGGGTCGGCAACGCGCGAGTGATACTTCCGGTAGGTATTGCAAGCGTCCATAGGCTACGGTGACTGCTTACCATCAGGCGGGCCGTATGCTTGTTTGCCACCTTAGTGGTGTAAAAAAATATAATTTTTACTAAGTAAATAAAAAATTTTTTTTTCAATGCAATAACGGTCAGAAAAAATATTCTATGAAGCTAAAGTAACCATAAAATAATATATTTTATACCACAAAGGTGGCAAACAAGCATACGGTCGGCCTGATGGTAAGCCGTCACCGTAGCCTATAGACGCTTGCAATACCGGGGGTATCACTCACGCGTTGCCAACCCTCCCAACCCCCCAAAGTGGAGCTCTGGAGACCTTACTCACCGTAGGAACACAACATGGCCGAGGCCGAGACCAAAATCGATTCATAAATAAGCAGGATAAAATCATTATTAGCAAAACTTTTTGCAATATTCAAAAACGATATAACAGACGAAAGGCTCGGCTCATAGCCATCTCACCCTATTAACGTAACAACACGAGACAACTAAAAATAAAAACTTTATGCTCCAAGACCAGTTTCCCGACCACAGCCGCAACTTCGCCCAGTCTGTATGGCGTTGCCTTAACCAAAACAATAAAACCGTACTTGTATGTGGCCAGCTATACCTTAAGATGTGCATTAACCTATAATAAAGATAGTCTTTGATAATGTTTTATGACATTTCGAAACCATTGGTGTTTTTCATTGTTCCCTAATTCTCTATATCTTCACGCCAAATTCGTTGCGGTATAGGCAGAGAAAACCTATGCTACTGTCATACTGTGTCAGCTCTACAAATAACAAAAATACTGAACGGAACTGATGGTTTGTGAAATAACCGCTAGTAAGGATTACACAAGGATTTACGACCTCAGAAGAGTTAAAAGATGTCCCCTATAAAATATTAGAACTCGGAAGTTCTATTAGTGACAATAGAAAGTTGAGAAAGTATTCTGATTATCAACGTAATGTAATGATAGTAATGACATCATAACATAATGTACCGATCGTTCAATATTACATTAAAATAATGATTATGACTGTAGTGTCGATAAATTGAATAAAACTAAAATATGTCTACTTTGTGTGCTTTACGCAATAGACAAAAAGTAGCTGAAATAAAACTATTAGAGTAGCCCCTAAGCATAGAATAAGTAATACCACAGATTACTTAATAGTTTGGTAATACGCCCTAAGTTCGAGGAAAAATAGTTTCAGATTTTTTTAAATCTGTAAATTTAAGGTTTTTATTACTGCATGTATAGAATGCTATTGAATTAATAATATAATATAATAAATAATGAAACTAGAATTTAGTATATTTCAGATCAACATGAAATAGAATTGGACACTTTTCTTTAATTCAATCCTATTCTTACTTGGCATGTGGCACGTGGCATTATTAACAAAGTATAATACAGTAGAAAAATTGATTTTAAAACGACGGCGAATTATGTCTTGGAGATAAAAGTAATAAAATTGAGCACCTAATATAATGATAAGATACTATCTCATAATAAGGTGACTGATTGATAGGAGGTAGGCTGGGAGATAGAGTAGGTAGGTACATAATAAAAAAAAACATAGTGAAGTAAACAAAACTATTGAGGCTAGAGGAATGAACTCTTACGTGATTAAGTACATTTTCGTATAATACGTAGTAAATCATTAACGGATTTAAATTTTCCTATTTATTATCAAAATATTTTTAATTGTATAATTTTTTTTAAAACACTTATGTTAAAAATGGGTTTTAAAAAAAAGTATCTGTTGAGTTTCTTGCGGCATTTCTTCTCAACAGGCCTAAATATGCCTGCTGCGTCTGTTTTTTTTAAATGGACCTATCAGCTTCGGGTGTACTGACACCCTATAGGTACTGAGACATCGGACTGTACATGCGTCTGTGCCCGTGCGTGTAGAATTTAGTTGTGAAATTCTGTGAAAATTACTAATATTTCATTTGTATGACGTAATTTGACGTCATCAATTTCGGCGTAACAGTGTCCAATGACGTGTAATCGCGTTGATCTGTACAAAGTAATATGTGTGATTGATGATTTGTATAAACAAGGAAACAATCACAGATATTATAACACATACATCAACAAAAAAAAATACTTTTTATTTTAAAATGCAACTGAAATGGAGATAAATATTTTTTTATTACTTAATGACAATTTTGCGTTTTTTTTAATATCTATAGCATTACAAATCATCATACCAACCCTTAATCATCCCACTGCAGGGATACGGGTCACCCTTTCTTCAAGCGAAGGAGATTAGAGTGTACTCTGTCACGCTCTGTTGCAAAGCGGATTGGCAGAAAGGCATTAAAACCAAGTTACAAGTTTGAATACTTTGAATTATAATTTTTGGTGACAAGTAGTTTTTTTACAAGTCAGAAACAAACAGACAGCATAGGCAAATATTACAATCAGACAGGCTATTTTATCTATAAGTACTTTCACCTAAAAAGGGTACATGAAATATCGTTATTATCTCTATTTATGGTACCTAATCTATTAGCGTCTATTAGATAGTAAATACATACTAGGTACTTAGCAATTAAGAGCAGTGTCCGATTACATAATATAATATTTTTTGTAAAAGTTTGAAACCGTAAAAGTAAAAATTTACGACATTAATATAACTTTTAATTTACTTACTTTTATTGGTAAAATACATATTTAAATAATATGAAATTCAATAAAATTTACTTACTTATTTCTTCTAACTTTATTAGCTCTAGTCTGGCTAAAGCTTTGTTTTTTTTAAATATTATACCACAGGCAAACAAGCAAGCGGGTCGCCTGATGAAAAGTGGTTTCTGCCGCCTATAAACTACTAAATGTCTGTATTTTAAATTACTATATTGACAAATGGTGGCCGTGTTACATAATTGAATTGAATTCTATTGTTGACTGTACATACCTATACTTAAATTACGAGGCGAATAGACTCAGGCTGGTAACTAAAAAAAAAATATTATTCATTTACAAAATTAATAGGTAACATCATTTACTAATGGCCACCGAACCGTACGAAACAAAAAAAAATTGAGTCACTTACTCTTCCTTAGTGCGTTACGAACTAAATGCAGCTTGCAAATGATAAATGTGATAAAATATTGTTAATTATGTTATGGTATCCTGCAAGGCGATCTGGTAATTTGTGCGCGTACGCATATCGAGCGATCTAAACGCAACATAACGTTCTCTATTTCAGAGTGGGGTCAACGCACTGTGTATCGCTCATTTAGCTATAAACAAAGTTTATCGAACGAACACAATACAATAGCACAATACAGAGAGAACGACATTAAAATCACCTACAGTTTAAAACAAGCGCGAGGTATTTTTCTGTAAGAGCCCGCGCACGAGAGGTGAATGTGCGTGCTTTTAGCAATGATGTTACATAATGGTATAGATTGGTTGTATTGTAGGTGAACTGGTTGCATTGTAGGTTACATACATAATTTTTGTATAGCCATAAAAATGAGCAGATTACACGCGGAAGGATGAATTAAAACTAACAATGAAACTTTTGAAATGAAAATTTTATCCAGATTCTAGGCCTTCAGAGACATTTTCTATGGACACAGTGTACTGATAATAACAATTTGTGTTATTAATCTAATTGGTCAAGAGCAAAAATAACAAGCATTTTCGAAATGAATTTATTTTATTAAGATTCTAGGCCTTCGGAGACAGTTTCTCTAAGGACGGTTGATAATTATGATTTGTGTAATTATTAATCTACTCTACAAGCTACCACCATTTCAGAAATAAAAGCAAACTCGCCAAATAAATTTACAGTTTTTTTGTCATTTATCAATTTAACATTTAGCAATTAAATGTGAAATGATAAAAAAAACTGGTGAAGTGAATTGGTCAGGTGAATCGACAAAACTCTAGTGTTTCTTGAACCGTTTGTAGCCTATCTACATTTTTTTAAAACTTCATTGGTAATAGGCAGCCATGGGTGAGGAACTCATTAATACAGGTTCACAATAGGCACTAGGTGTAAATTTTCTACTAAATAAACGGACTAAAGGCTTTTTTGACATTGTCAACTACCTGCATTTGACGAATATAATATGGAATGGACGTGATTGGTGTGAATGCAATAATATGAAAAGTCAATGTGTTTTTGGAGTGGTAGAGCAATTATGATGAAATGGGCTAGCTCGACCGGGGAAGTACCACAGAATATCGACGTGAAGCACCAATGCGTTTCGTTCGGTGAGCGAGAGATCAGGAAGCCCAACTCCTTCGCTATCCCCTCTTTCCCCCTCCTTCTTTCCCGTCTCTTCCTCCTTCCTTTCCTCCAAACTCCTTGATGGACAACGCATTGGTAGCGCCCCTGGTGTTACTGATGTCCATAGGCGGTGGTGATCGCTTTCCATCTACTGTTTTACATTTTAAAAAAGTGAAATTTTCGATCAATTATTTCAGTTTTAAAATAAAACATATTTCAAAGTATATTAAAATCACTTTATTTGTCTGGTAAACTTCTTGTCCTGTAAAAACAGGATAGGTACTTCACGGATGGGTACTACTACACGGATAGGTACACACTTCACAGTTTTCTCGATATAAAAAAATCAAGTAAAACACTACCCTTATAAAAAAATATTGATTGGCAGAAAGACGTTACAAAAATAAACAATACTACTTACTAATTCCATCAAAAAAGTCTATTTTAAAAACTTTCTGCCCTTCCTAAATTTTACTCGTTAGGTTACAAGGTTTTCGAGCGTTCGAATCTCGCTTGAAGTGCGTATACGCGCGTCGTCTGCGCGTTTAAAATACGCCGTGTGCTAGGGGCCTTATAGATATTTCTGTAGGCTCTATTCAATGTGCATCGGCTCTTAGTACACATAATTCATTTACTATGTCAATACACAAGTGGCATTACAAATACATAAATATATACGCAGTTGTTCAAACATCCGTATTGTCCTCATTCAATTTTATACCAATGGATATTTAAAGCCATTTTTATTTGTGAGGAAAATGTGGACTTAAAACGATATGTGATGCGTACATTCGTTTTGTGTCTATCGCGAATAGAAAGAAAGACGCGAAATACTATGTTTCATTATATTTTATTATGTAATGATTCACTTAGATAGAACACAATTGTTTCACCATTTACGTATAGCCTATCCTATACTGGCCTATTTGTAAAACAAAAAAAATAACATAAAAAAATAAAAAAACATTTATTGACCCAAAAATAACCTGTTACAAAGTAATAGTAATAACCCTGGTCCCCACACTAGGATTCCCTGTGTTGTGGGTAACCAGTCTCTTCCCTAGTTTTTAGTTATAGTTAACAAAACAACAAATTACTACAAGTTAATAATATAATAATAAACAAATATATTGATTTTTGTTTACAATTTTATTTATATTTATTTGGAAAATTTTAGAAGCTATACTCAATCAAAAATGACTAGAACATCACACATTGACTTTACATATCACCTATAAAATAAAATGGATTCGTGATGAATCTCAAGTTGCTATACCTTAAAAGGTGCATGTAGATAACTGTTATGTATTATGTACAGTAATATAATGTATGTGTCACATGTAATGCGATAAATAAACGAATGAAATGAATCTTACAAATGCCTTTAAACACTCTGTGCTCGTACAATCCTTCAGTAATCTCGGGTGTTAAAATAAAAGTTAAATAAATAAATATATATGGACAAATCACACAGATTGAGCTAGCCCCAAAGTAAGTTCGAAACTTGTGTTATGGGATACTAACTCAACGGTACTATATTTTGTAACAAATACATATATAGATAAACATCCAAGACCCGAGGCCAATCAGAAAAAGTTCGTTTTTCATCATGGGTCACCAGGATTCGAACCCGGGACCTCCTGGGTGGTGGGCAGGCATGGTAACCATTGCGCCACGGTGGTCGTCAAAACAAACGAAATACTTCATTCCGAAAGAAAAAACAAACGAAGTTTTTCATTCAAGCAGGCGTCAATTGTTATTTGGTTATTGCATACCGTCATGCAGCATATATTGTGATATTTTAGCTTTGTAAAATTTATCCTTGTTGCTTAGGTGGGACAACAATAAAATAAAATAAATACTTGCTGGCAAACCTCTTATGCCCGTAATCATCATCAATGTCCATCAAGAAACAAAAAAAAATCTATTACATAAAAGATCTATCCCATTTCATAATTTTAATATGGATTTAAATTCTGAAAATTACATTTATTAGTGTCAGTCAGTTCGTTCACTGGTGTCAGTACATTACAATTTACTGTGGAATAGATAACTTGTAATTTATCATTACACTAGCTTTTCCCCGCGGCTTCGCTCGCGTTAATTATATGACATAGATCTCGTTTGACAACAAAGCAAAACCATAGCGCGACTTGTGGCGCCATCTGTTGGCTGATAGCCTATCCCATACAGCGCCCTCTATAATAGAAAATATATTTTCCCATTGGAATCACATACTTTCACGGGATTAAAAGTAGCCTATGTTGGGCTCAGTACCCCTGACAATATGTATACAATTTTTTATAATGATTGGCTGATTAGTCAAGACGTGAAGGAATAACAAATAAACAAACTCACTTTCTCATTTATAATATTAAGTAAGTATTAAGTATTAGTTTGAGTATGAATACAGTGTATGTAATGAATCAACTATTATTTATAATTTTGCTACTGCGCAACAAAACTCAAAGTTAATATTATTATATTTTTGCCAAGACATTTCCCTGAACATTACACACCACGCCAGTATTGTATTACGAGAATGATCAAGTTATAGGGCGGGTTTTGAAGACCTGTTATTGAGTGACGTCACACTGTAGCCGGCCCGTACTTCCCGCGATCGCACGATCCGGATCGGCGGCGTCAGTCATTATAACGTACATCATCGATAAAGTTCTAGTGATTACTTAGGCCCAGTGTACAACTAAGAAAAGGCAATAAAAAAAATTGCAGAGGTACAAAATTTTTATGAAACTTTACCTTAGGAAAGTCGCAGGAAGCGATTAGATGCAGGCTGCCAACTGCCAATCGTTGGAATCCCTTTCGTACCACGTGGTCCACTCTTGGAGGACGCCTATGTTTTGCTTGCTTAAATTGATGAGTTGACGAATATTTATGGCATTGTGATTGACATGTCAAAGGTAAACGCGGCGCGTTATCAAGCCATGATTGAGAGATACCACAATTTAAAAAACTGGGCAAGTACACGTGTCGGGCCACGCACAATGTAGGGTTCCGTATTTGATGTGCTTTGCTTGTCTTCAGTTGAGTCCAATAAGTTTTTATCAAATAAATTTTATTTTATCAGTTCGTCGGCTATTACTCGGTAACTAGTAGAGCCTACTTAACCGTTATAGTTTTCATTGAAGGTTCAGCATATGGACTACTACCATGATTTTTTTTCAAATTTCTAAACAAAAGACTTTCGGAGATAGATGGGGGGGAGGGGGCACCGTTCTCTCAAATCTCAAGTTCGACCCCACATGGAGTACTGCTCTCGCCTATGGGCTGGAGCGCCGGCGTACCAACTTGGACCTCTTGCCTCGACTCAAAGACGTGCTATGAGGATTGTCGACGATCCCAACCCAAGCTAACAAACGGTTTCGAGCCCCTCAGTCTGCGGAGAGACCTCGCCTCCCTATGCGTGTTCTACCGCTTGTATAATGGGGTTTGTTCCGAGGAAATTGTTTGACTTGATGTGATGCCTACGGCCATTTTCTACCATCGAACTGCTCGTCACGGGCGTGGAATCCAACCTCACCAAAATGGTCGCGTACTGCGCGTTTTCAGATGAGTTTCCTCCCGCGAACTCATTGAAAGATTTTTACAGGGTCCCAGGGTGATACTCCCGGTGTTGCAAGCATCCATAGGCTACGGTGACCACTCACCATCAGGCGGACCGTAAGCTTGTAATTATTTTTTTCGTGCCATGTTATGTGTACAAGCATCGAATAATATTTTTTTCTCCTCGAATATAAATGTTGAAGAATATCTTCGCCGTGAACATTCTAAACTGTGTATAACAAACCTAAATGGGAAATAGTGTCCTAAAATTATAAATTATTCTCCGGAGTTGACGTCACAAGGAATAAATATTCTTATTTATTAAAGAATTGCATATTAGTCATCAAAATTTCGTCAGCTTCCGATGACAAAATGAGGAACATTTTTGAATGCATTTTTGTTATAAGGACAGTCAATGCAAAAAATAGAATTATCTTAGTCAGACGTTTAAAATTTGATAAACATGTGAATAATTTAGAATAATTTTATGGATTCGACGCCCGATGTCATAAACGCATTCCGTCATCTACGCAGTTGGACAGAATACGCCATTTGTCACAAATGAAATAAGTCATAAAGGATTTAGTTTTGGTACACTAATGCTAACTAAATACTAAACTAAATGAAATCGGATTGTATGCTAATAAAATAGTAAAGTATACAATTTTGAAAGCAAATGCCAATAAGTTTAAAATTTGCGAAAGAGATTCTTAGCGTACCTAGCTGGTTTCTTTGTGCTCGACGATCACTTTCCGATGCCCATGTATTGAAAATCTCTTCCATAAAAAACTGTACAATTTACCTTATGGTTTATGTACAGACAGTGTATTATGTTATTGCTTATTGTATAATATTTTTCGCTATCGTACATAAACGGCGCCAACGATTTATAAAATAGTTCACAATAAAACATTACCTATTCGTAATTTCCTTATCGACTCTACAGTGTCACTTGTATTTTAATCATTTACACAAAAAATATTACAGTAACTAATCAAAATTATTATGATATACGTAAAAAGATAATTAATTCATATTGTTACATAATTATTCTTACTACATATTTAGTTAGCATTGAACTATCAATCACATTATTTAAAAAATTGATAACCCATAGAAATCATATGACGAAGAATATTGATAGCATAAAAAATTATATTGGTTTTCTTAAGTAATTAATACTTGTTACCTACTTATGTGTCTAGTAATACCTTTTTGTATACTTACTGGTAGTAATAAAATTGATTAAACATTATGTAAAAAAAAAGTGTTTTTGCAAGGTTACTCTACCTATTAGTTTTATTGACTACAGTCAGCGGCATAAATATAATATGTTATAATTTTAGTACCTTGTCACAGTTGTGACTATAACTTGCGAAGTAACTATTAAGTAATCTGTGTTGTCATTGTTGATAGATAGGTTCACTCAAAAGTCTTCAGTAATTAAAATGGTATACAAAAGTGACTATATGCCGCTGACTGTTCTAGGTTTTTTATTTATTGGTGAAATAAATTATTAATTTGTTAAATTATACTATGTCATTTGAGTGACTGATAAGCCAGCTCAAACCCTTGGACCTAATAAAGCTGAAATAATGCACAAAGGTTCCTTATGAGATATGAAGAGGTTATTCGAAAATGCTACTACGGAGATACAGCAAACGAAGTTGTACGGGTTAGGACTTTAGATAATAAATAAATGCAGTACATAATAGATGTATTATAGATATACAACGCGTGTCGTTACTTATTAATGAAGTAGTATTCAAAGTTACTTAAATGTTTAAGTACTTGTTAATAGAGTTGAGATAAGTTACAATGTATTCATTGAATAACATGATTCTAGAAAACAAACGAATAAGTACCTACATTGTATGTTACGCAATGTAATAATGTAGTGTAGTTTCTGATAATATATCATATTATAAGCTTATGTAATTTCCCGAGTTTCCTTTTCATTAATTTACTGTGTGATGGTGACTTGAAATTATTACATACTGCGCGGCGCGGTGTTATTAGTAAATACATATTTATAATAGTAATAATACTAGATTAATATCAATAATAATAGAGCATTTATAAAATCGGCTAATCCGGGGAAATATCACACACTCTCGAAATATCGAAATATCGTAGTCACAGATATAATAATACTTGCAGTTGCAGTCCTTCGGATACTAAAGAGATCCAATCCAGAAATACAATGCCTCCAATTTTCCTCAATATTTCTTCCCAGTTTCTTCCTGTAAAAGGTCGGCAACTATTCAAGGACTCCACTGGTGTCCATGTGCTTCTTGAGCGGCGGTGATCACTTACCATCATGCCATCAACTTAGACAAAAAGCTAGACAGAAGGATAGACAGACCATGAAGCAATTACTTAACTTCATGAGACAGGCAGACGAAGAACAAAGAAATCCTAAAATCCTTCCTTTTTTTCCTTTTGAAATACGTAACCCTAAAAATGGGAAGGCGATTAGCCAAAAAAATTACAAATTATTAGCAATCTATATTATGACTTCACTGATGACGTCAAGTAAATAGATAAATAGACCTAAATTACAATTTAAATTGATAGACATACCTTATCACTGGTTTAATTTATTTATTTAGCAATTCTATGACTCAATGGATTTATCAAATACTGACACCGGTGTGAAGTTAGCGGCCAAACTTAGCAGCCGCCAATAACCCGACCAAATTGAGAAGTCACTTTTCTCTTTTAAACAAATTGACTCAGAAAACCGCTAAAACAGCTACGGACGCCTAGGTTCACAAACAAAACATGTCTAACATAATAACAAATCGACTACAAACATTAATTTAGTTCGGCCGCGGTACTCAGGAGTCAAATCACTTTTGGGCACAAAAGCTAAGATCTCGTAATGAGACTGGGCCACCAAGGAGGTTTTGAAATATAGCTTGTATTGCTGGATACACCTGCTACATAGCTGCAGTGAGCAAAAGGTATCACCCGTTGTTTAACGGGGTGAAACGGGGTGAACAAGTCATGTTCATGGCGATTTTCAGAAAACTAGCAATTTTCACACATTTTCAACCAGAAAGACGGCAAGCAAGGGGTTTTGGACTTCAGAACTATTTAACCAGTCCTTTATGCAATATCAAGACACAAATTGTCAGTTGGCACTCAATCGTTTAGACTGCAAATCTAGTTCAAATAAAAAAAAACAAGATTTGGCTGCTGACTTCCCACCGGTGCAGAACGGCAAGCAAGGAGGTTTCGAACCATGGCTTGCATTGCTGAATAGACCTGCTACATGGCCGCAGTGAGCAAGTAGTGGCACCCGATCTTTTAGACTATGCAAGTCAAGTCCAAACAAAAAATTCAAAATTTTCTTCTAAATATTTATTCTTGCTTGAAACACGCCATGTAGAACGGCAAGCAAGGAGGTTCCGAACCATGGCTTGTATTGCTGAATACACCTGCTACATGGCTGCAGTGAGTAAGTAGTGGCACCCGATCTTTTAGACTATGCAAATCGAGTCCAAACAAAAAATTCAAAATTTTCTTCTAAATATTTATTCTTGCTCGAAACACGCCATGTAGGACGGCAAGCAAGGAGGTTCCGAACCATGGCTTGTATTGCTGAATACACCTGCTACATGGCCGCAGTGAGTAAGTAGTGGCACCCGATCTTTTAGACTATGCAAATCGAGTCCAAACAAAAAATTCAAAATTTTCTTCTAAATATTTATTCTTGCTTGAAACACGCCATGTAGAACGGCAAGCAAGGAGGTTCCGAACCATGGCTTGCATTGCTGAATACACCCGCTATATGGCCGCAGTGAGCAAGTAGTGGCACCCGATCTTTAAGACTATGCAAATCGAGTCCAAATAAAAGACTCAAGATTTTCCTCAATATATTCATTCTTGCTTGAAAAGCGCCAAGTAGAACGGCAAGCAAGGAGGTTCCTAATCATGGCTTGTATTGCTGAATACACCTGCAACATCGCCACAGTGAGCAAGTAGTGGCACCGGATCTTTAAGACTATGCAAATCGAGTCCAAATAAAAAATTCAAAATTTTCTTTTAAATATTCATTCTTGCTTGAAACACGCCATGTAGAACGGCAAGCAAGGAGGTTTCGAATAATGGCTTGCATTGCTGAATACACCTGCTACATGGCCGCAGTGAGCAAGTAGTGGCACCCGATCTTTTAGACTATGCAAATCGAGTCCAAATAAAAAATTCAAGATTTTCTTCAAAGTATTCATTCTTGCTTGAAAAATGCCATGTAGAACGGCAAGCAAGGAGGTTTCGTACCATGGCTTGTATTGCTGAATACACCTGCTACATGGCCGCAGTGAGCAAGTAGTGGCACCCGATCTTTTAGACTATGCAAATCGAGTCCAAATAAAAAATTCATAATTTTCTTCAAAATATTCATTCTTGCTTGAAAAGCACCATGTAGAACGGCAAGCAAGGAGGTTTCGAACCATGGCTTGTATTGCTGAATACACCTGCTACATGGCCACAGTGAGCAAGTAGTGGCACCCGATCTTCAAGACTATGCAAATTGAGTCCAAATAAAAAAATCATGATTTTCTTCAAAATATTCATTCTTGCTTGAAAAGCGCCATGTAGAACGGCAAGCAAGGAGGTTTCGAACCATGGCTTGTATTGCTGCATACACCTGCTACATCGCCGCAGTGAGCAAGTAGTGGCACCCGATCTTTTAGACTATGCAAATCTTGTCCAAGTAAAAAAAACAAGATTTGGCTGCTGACTTCCCACCGGTGCAGAACGGCAAGCAAGGAGGTTTCGAACCATGGTTTGTATTGCTGAGTAGACCTGCTACATAGCCGCAGTGAGCAAGTAATGGCACCCGATCTTTAAGACTATGCAAATTAAGTCCAAATAAAAGACTCTACATTTTCCTCAATATATTCATTCTTGCTTGAAAAGCGCCATGTAGAACGGCAAGCAAGGAGGTTTCGAAACATGGTTTGTATTGCTGAAAAGACCTGCTACATCGCCGCAGTGAGCAAGTAGTGGCACCCGATCTTTAAGACTATGCAAATCGAGTCCAAATAAAAAATTCATGATTTTATTCAAAATATTCATTCATGCTTGAAAAGCACCATGTAGAACGGCAAGCAAGGAAGTTTCGAACCATGGCTTGTATTGCTGAATACACCTGCTACGTGGCCGCAGTGAGCAAGTAGTGGCACCCGATCTTTTAGACTATGCAAATCGAGTCCAAACAAAAAATTCAAAATTTTCTTCTAAATATTTATTCTTGCTTGAAACACGCCATGTAGAACGGCAAGCAAGGAGGTTTCGAGCCATGGTTTGCATTGCTAAATACACCTGCTACATGGCCGCAGTGAGCAAGTAGTGGCACCCGATCTTTAAGACAATGCAAATCGAGTCCAAACAAAAAATTCAAAATTTTCTTCTAAATATTTATTCTTGCTTGAAACACGCCATGTAGAACGGCAAGCAAGGAAGTTTCGAACCATGGCTTGTATTGCTGAATACACCTGCTACATGGCCGCAGTGAGCAAGTAGTGGCACCCGATCTTTTAGACTATGCAAATCGAGTCCAAACAAAAAATTCAAAATTTTCTTCTAAATATTTATTCTTGCTCGAAACACGCCATGTAGGACGGCAAGCAAGGAGGTTCCGAACCATGGCTTGTATTGCTGAATACACCTGCTACATGGCCGCAGTGAGTAAGTAGTGGCACCCGATCTTTTAGACTATGCAAATCGAGTCCAAACAAAAAATTCAAAATTTTCTTCTAAATATTTATTCTTGCTTGAAACACGCCATGTAGAACGGCAAGCAAGGAGGTTCCGAACCATGGCTTGCATTGCTGAATACACCCGCTATGTGGCCGCAGTGAGCAAGTAGTGGCACCCGATCTTTAAGACTATGCAAATCGAGTCCAAATAAAAGACTCAAGATTTTCCTCAATATATTCATTCTTGCTTGAAAAGCGCCAAGTAGAACGGCAAGCAAGGAGGTTCCTAATCATGGCTTGTATTGCTGAATACACCTGCAACATCGCCACAGTGAGCAAGTAGTGGCACCGGATCTTTAAGACTATGCAAATCGAGTCCAAATAAAAAATTCAAAATTTTCTTTTAAATATTCATTCTTGCTTGAAACACGCCATGTAGAACGGCAAGCAAGGAGGTTTCGAATAATGGCTTGCATTGCTGAATACACCTGCTACATGGCCGCAGTGAGCAAGTAGTGGCACCCGATCTTTTAGACTATGCAAATCGAGTCCAAATAAAAAATTCAAGATTTTCTTCAAAGTATTCATTCTTGCTTGAAAAATGCCATGTAGAACGGCAAGCAAGGAGGTTTCGTACCATGGCTTGTATTGCTGAATACACCTGCTACATGGCCGCAGTGAGCAAGTAGTGGCACCCGATCTTTTAGACTATGCAAATCGAGTCCAAATAAAAAATTCATAATTTTCTTCAAAATATTCATTCTTGCTTGAAAAGCACCATGTAGAACGGCAAGCAAGGAGGTTTCGAACCATGGCTTGTATTGCTGAATACACCTGCTACATGGCCACAGTGAGCAAGTAGTGGCACCCGATCTTCAAGACTATGCAAATTGAGTCCAAATAAAAAAATCATGATTTTCTTCAAAATATTCATTCTTGCTTGAAAAGCGCCATGTAGAACGGCAAGCAAGGAGGTTTCGAACCATGGCTTGTATTGCTGCATACACCTGCTACATCGCCGCAGTGAGCAAGTAGTGGCACCCGATCTTTTAGACTATGCAAATCTTGTCCAAGTAAAAAAAACAAGATTTGGCTGCTGACTTCCCACCGGTGCAGAACGGCAAGCAAGGAGGTTTCGAACCATGGTTTGTATTGCTGAGTAGACCTGCTACATAGCCGCAGTGAGCAAGTAATGGCACCCGATCTTTAAGACTATGCAAATTAAGTCCAAATAAAAGACTCTACATTTTCCTCAATATATTCATTCTTGCTTGAAAAGCGCCATGTAGAACGGCAAGCAAGGAGGTTTCGAAACATGGTTTGTATTGCTGAAAAGACCTGCTACATCGCCGCAGTGAGCAAGTAGTGGCACCCGATCTTTAAGACTATGCAAATCGAGTCCAAATAAAAAATTCATGATTTTATTCAAAATATTCATTCATGCTTGAAAAGCACCATGTAGAACGGCAAGCAAGGAAGTTTCGAACCATGGCTTGTATTGCTGAATACACCTGCTACGTGGCCGCAGTGAGCAAGTAGTGGCACCCGATCTTTTAGACTATGCAAATCGAGTCCAAACAAAAAATTCAAAATTTTCTTCTAAATATTTATTCTTGCTTGAAACACGCCATGTAGAACGGCAAGCAAGGAGGTTTCGAGCCATGGTTTGCATTGCTAAATACACCTGCTACATGGCCGCAGTGAGCAAGTAGTGGCACCCGATCTTTAAGACAATGCAAATCGAGTCCAAACAAAAAATTCAAAATTTTCTTCTAAATATTTATTCTTGCTTGAAACACGCCATGTAGAACGGCAAGCAAGGAAGTTTCGAACCATGGCTTGTATTGCTGAATACACCTGCTACATGGCCGCAGTGAGCAAGTAGTGGCACCCGATCTTTTAGACTATGCAAATCGAGTCCAAACAAAAAATTCAAAATTTTCTTCTAAATATTTATTCTTGCTCGAAACACGCCATGTAGGACGGCAAGCAAGGAGGTTCCGAACCATGGCTTGTATTGCTGAATACACCTGCTACATGGCCGCAGTGAGTAAGTAGTGGCACCCGATCTTTTAGACTATGCAAATCGAGTCCAAACAAAAAATTCAAAATTTTCTTCTAAATATTTATTCTTGCTTGAAACACGCCATGTAGAACGGCAAGCAAGGAGGTTCCGAACCATGGCTTGCATTGCTGAATACACCCGCTATATGGCCGCAGTGAGCAAGTAGTGGCACCCGATCTTTAAGACTATGCAAATCGAGTCCAAATAAAAGACTCAAGATTTTCCTCAATATATTCATTCTTGCTTGAAAAGCGCCAAGTAGAACGGCAAGCAAGGAGGTTCCTAATCATGGCTTGTATTGCTGAATACACCTGCAACATCGCCACAGTGAGCAAGTAGTGGCACCGGATCTTTAAGACTATGCAAATCGAGTCCAAATAAAAAATTCAAAATTTTCTTTTAAATATTCATTCTTGCTTGAAACACGCCATGTAGAACGGCAAGCAAGGAGGTTTCGAATAATGGCTTGCATTGCTGAATACACCTGCTACATGGCCGCAGTGAGCAAGTAGTGGCACCCGATCTTTTAGACTATGCAAATCGAGTCCAAATAAAAACTTCAAGATTTTCTTCAAAGTATTCATTCTTGCTTGAAAAATGCCATGTAGAACGGCAAGCAAGGAGGTTTCGTACCATGGCTTGTATTGCTGAATACACCTGCTACATGGCCGCAGTGAGCAAGTAGTGGCACCCGATCTTTTAGACTATGCAAATCTTGTCCAAGTAAAAAAAACAAGATTTGGCTGCTGACTTCCCACCGGTGCAGAACGGCAAGCAAGGAGGTTTCGAACCATGGTTTGTATTGCTGAGTAGACCTGCTACATAGCCGCAGTAAGCAAGTAATGGCACCCGATCTTTAAGACTATGCAAATTAAGTCCAAATAAAAGACTCTACATTTTCCTCAATATATTCATTCTTGCTTGAAAAGCGCCATGTAGAACGGCAAGCAAGGAGGTTTCGAACCATGGCTTGTATTGCTGCATACACCTGCTACATCGCCGCAGTGAGCAAGTAGTGGCACCCGATCTTTTAGACTATGCAAATCTTGTCCAAGTAAAAAAAACAAGATTTGGCTGCTGACTTCCCACCGGTGCAGAACGGCAAGCAAGGAGGTTTCGAACCATGGTTTGTATTGCTGAGTAGACCTGCTACATAGCCGCAGTGAGCAAGTAATGGCACCCGATCTTTAAGACTATGCAAATTAAGTCCAAATAAAAGACTCTACATTTTCCTCAATATATTCATTCTTGCTTGAAAAGCGCCATGTAGAACGGCAAGCAAGGAGGTTTCGAAACATGGTTTGTATTGCTGAAAAGACCTGCTACATCGCCGCAGTGAGCAAGTAGTGGCACCCGATCTTTAAGACTATGCAAATCGAGTCCAAATAAAAAATTCATGATTTTATTCAAAATATTCATTCATGCTTGAAAAGCACCATGTAGAACGGCAAGCAAGGAAGTTTCGAACCATGGCTTGTATTGCTGAATACACCTGCTACGTGGCCGCAGTGAGCAAGTAGTGGCACCCGATCTTTTAGACTATGCAAATCGAGTCCAAACAAAAAATTCAAAATTTTCTTCTAAATATTTATTCTTGCTTGAAACACGCCATGTAGAACGGCAAGCAAGGAGGTTTCGAGCCATGGTTTGCATTGCTAAATACACCTGCTACATGGCCGCAGTGAGCAAGTAGTGGCACCCGATCTTTAAGACAATGCAAATCGAGTCCAAACAAAAAATTCAAAATTTTCTTCTAAATATTTATTCTTGCTTGAAACACGCCATGTAGAACGGCAAGCAAGGAAGTTTCGAACCATGGCTTGTATTGCTGAATACACCTGCTACATGGCCGCAGTGAGCAAGTAGTGGCACCCGATCTTTTAGACTATGCAAATCGAGTCCAAACAAAAAATTCAAAATTTTCTTCTAAATATTTATTCTTGCTCGAAACACGCCATGTAGGACGGCAAGCAAGGAGGTTCCGAACCATGGCTTGTATTGCTGAATACACCTGCTACATGGCCGCAGTGAGTAAGTAGTGGCACCCGATCTTTTAGACTATGCAAATCGAGTCCAAACAAAAAATTCAAAATTTTCTTCTAAATATTTATTCTTGCTTGAAACACGCCATGTAGAACGGCAAGCAAGGAGGTTCCGAACCATGGCTTGCATTGCTGAATACACCCGCTATATGGCCGCAGTGAGCAAGTAGTGGCACCCGATCTTTAAGACTATGCAAATCGAGTCCAAATAAAAGACTCAAGATTTTCCTCAATATATTCATTCTTGCTTGAAAAGCGCCAAGTAGAACGGCAAGCAAGGAGGTTCCTAATCATGG
Source organism: Endotricha flammealis (assembly GCA_905163395.2). Lineage (NCBI taxonomy): Eukaryota > Metazoa > Arthropoda > Insecta > Lepidoptera > Pyralidae > Endotricha > Endotricha flammealis. The sequence continues at coordinate 8,086,585 of LR990866.1, forward strand.
CTTGTATTGCTGAATACACCTGCAACATCGCCACAGTGAGCAAGTAGTGGCACCGGATCTTTAAGACTATGCAAATCGAGTCCAAATAAAAAATTCAAAATTTTCTTTTAAATATTCATTCTTGCTTGAAACACGCCATGTAGAACGGCAAGCAAGGAGGTTTCGAATAATGGCTTGCATTGCTGAATACACCTGCTACATGGCCGCAGTGAGCAAGTAGTGGCACCCGATCTTTTAGACTATGCAAATCGAGTCCAAATAAAAACTTCAAGATTTTCTTCAAAGTATTCATTCTTGCTTGAAAAATGCCATGTAGAACGGCAAGCAAGGAGGTTTCGTACCATGGCTTGTATTGCTGAATACACCTGCTACATGGCCGCAGTGAGCAAGTAGTGGCACCCGATCTTTTAGACTATGCAAATCTTGTCCAAGTAAAAAAAACAAGATTTGGCTGCTGACTTCCCACCGGTGCAGAACGGCAAGCAAGGAGGTTTCGAACCATGGTTTGTATTGCTGAGTAGACCTGCTACATAGCCGCAGTAAGCAAGTAATGGCACCCGATCTTTAAGACTATGCAAATTAAGTCCAAATAAAAGACTCTACATTTTCCTCAATATATTCATTCTTGCTTGAAAAGCGCCATGTAGAACGGCAAGCAAGGAGGTTTTGAAACATGGTTTGTATTGCTGAAAAGACCTGCTACATCGCCGCAGTGAGCAAGTAGTGGCACCCGATCTTTAAGACTATGCAAATCGAGTCCAAATAAAAAATTCATGATTTTATTCAAAATATTCATTCATGCTTGAAAAGCACCATGTAGAACGGCAAGCAAGGAAGTTTCGAACCATGGCTTGTATTGCTGAATACACCTGCTACATGGCCGCAGTGAGCAAGTAGTCGCACCCGATCTTTTAGACTATGCAAATCGAGTCCAAACAAAAAATTCAAAATTTTCTTCTAAATATTTATTCTTGCTTGAAACACGCCATGTAGAACGGCAAGCAAGGAGGTTTCGAGCCATGGCTTGCATTGCTAAATACACCTGCTACATGGCCGCAGTGAGCAAGTAGTGGCACCCGATCTTTAAGACTATGCAAATCGAGTAAAATAAAATACTACATTTTCCTCAATATATTCATTCTTGATTGAAAAGCGCCAAGTGGAACGGCAAGCAAGGAGGTTCCTAATCATGGCTTGTATTGCTGAATACACCTGCAACATCGCCACAGTGAGCAAGTAGTGGCACCCGATCTTTAAGACTATGCAAATCGAGTCCAAATAAAAAATTCAAAATTTTCTTTTAAATATTCATTCTTGCTTGAAACACGCCATGTAGAACGGCAAGCAAGGAGGTTTCGAATAATGGCTTGCATTGCTGAATACACCTGCTACATGGCCGCAGTGAGCAAGTAGTGGCACCCGATCTCTTAGACTATGCAAATCTAGTCCAAGTAAAGAAAAACAAGATTTGGCTGCTGACTTCTCACCTGTGCAGAACGGCAAGCAAGGAGGTTTCGAACCATGGTTTGTATTGCTGAATAGACCCGCTACATGGCCGCAGTGAGCAAGTAGTGGCACCCGATCTTTAAGACTATGCAAATCGAGTCCAAATAAAAGACTCTACATTTTCCTCAATATATTAATTCTTGCTTGAAAAGCGCCATGTAGAACGGCAAGCAAGGAGGTTTCGAACCATGGCTTGCATTGCTGAATACACCTGCTACATGGCCGCAGTGAGCAAGTAGTGGCACCCGATCTTTTAGACTATGCAAATCGAGTCCAAATAAAAAATTCAAGATTTTCTTCAAAATATTCGTACTTGCTTGAAAAATGCCATGTAGAACGGCAAGCAAGGAGGTTTCGAACCATGGCTTGTATTGCTGAATAGACCTGCTACATGGCCGCAGTGAGCAAGTAATGGCACCTTTTCAAGCAAGAATGAATATTTTGAAGAAAATCATGATTTTTTTATTTGGACTCAATTTGCATAGTCTTAAAGATCGGGTGCCACTACTTGCTCACTGTGGCCATGTAGCAGGTGTATTCAGCAATACAAGCCATGGTACGAATCCTCCTTGCTTGCCGTTCTACATGGCATTTTTCAAGCAAGAATGAATACATTGAAGAAAATCTTGAATTTTTTATTTGGATTTGATTTGCATAGTCTAAAAGATCGGGTGCCACTACTTGCTCACTGTGGCGATGTAGCAGGTGTATTTAGCAATACAAACCATGGTTCGAAATCTCCTTGCTTGCCGTTCTACATGGCGCTTTTCAAGCAAGAATTAATATATTGAGGAAAATGTAGAGTCTTTTATTTGGACTCGATTTGCATAGTCTAAAAGATCGGGTGCCACTACTTGCTCACTGCGGCCATATAGCGGGTGTATTCAGCAATACAAGCCATGGTTCGGAACCTCCTTGCTTGCCGTTCTACATGGCGTGTTTCAAGCAAGAATAAATATTTAGAAGAAAATTTTGAATTTTTTGTTTGGACTCGATTTGCATAGTCTAAAAGATCGGGTGCCACTACTTGCTCACTGCGGCCATGTAGCGGGTGTATTCAGCAATACAAGCCATGGTTCGGAACCTCCTTGCTTGCCGTTCTACATGGCGCTGTTCAAGCAACACTGAATATTTTGAAGAAAATCATGATTTTTTTATTTGGACTCAATTTGCATAGTCTTAAAGATCGGGTGCCACTACTTGCTCACTGTGGCCATGTAGCAGGTGTATTCAGCAATACAACCCATGGTACGAATTCTCCTTGCTTGCCGTTCTACATGGCATTTTTAAGCAAGAACGAATACTTTGAAGAAAATCTTGAATTTTTTATTTGGATTTGATTTGCATAGTCTTAAAGATCGGGTGCCACTACTTGCTCACTGCGGCCATGTAGCAGGTGTATTCAGCAATGCAAGCCATGGCTCGAAACCTCCTTGCTTGCCGTTCTACATGGCGTGTTTCAAGCAAGAATAAATATTTAGAAGAAAATTTTGAATTTTTTGTTTGGACTCGATTTGCATAGTCTAAAAGATCGGGTGCCACTACTTGCTCACTGCGGCCATATAGCGGGTGTATTCAGCAATACAAGCCATGGTTCGGAACCTCCTTGCTTGCCGTTCTACATGGCGTGTTTCAAGCAAGAATAAATATTTAGAAGAAAATTTTGAATTTTTTGTTTGGACTCGATTTGCATAGTCTAAAAGATCGGGTGCCACTACTTGCTCACTGCTGCCATGTAGCGGGTGTATTCAGCAATACAAGCCATGGTTCGGAACCTCCTTGCTTGCCGTTCTACATGGCGCTTTTCAAGCAAGAATGAATATATTGAGGAAAATGTAGTCTTTTATTTGGACTCTATTAACATAGTCTTAAAGATCGGGTGCCACTACTTGCTCACTGCGGCGATGTAGCAGGTCTATTCAGCAATACAAACCATGGTTCGGAACCTCCTTGCTTGCCGTTCTACATGGCGCTTTTCAAGCAAGAATGAATATATTGAGGAAAATGTAGTCTTTTATTTGGACTCTATTTGCATAGTCTTAAAGATCGGGTGCCATTACCTCCTCACTGCGGCTATGTAGCAGGTCTACTCAGCAATACAAACCATGGTTCGGAACCTCCTTGCTTGCCGTTCTACATGGCGCTTTTCAAGCAAGAATGAATATTTTGAAGAAAATATAAAAATTTTTATTTGGAATCGATTTGCATAGTCTTAAAGATCGGGTGCCACTACTTGCTCACTGTGGCGATGTAGCAGGTGTATTCAGCAATACAAGCCATGGTTCGAAACCTCCTTGCTTGCCGTTCTACTTGGCGATTTTCAAGCAAGAATGAATATATTGAGGAAAATCTTGAGTCTTTTATTTGGACTCGATTTGCATAGTCTTAAAGATCGGGTGCCACTACTTGCTCACTGTGGCGATGTAGCAGGTGTATTCAGCAATACAAGCTATATTTCGAAACCTCCTTGCTGGCCCAGTCTCATTACGAGATCTTAGCTTTTGTGCCCAAAAGTGATTTGACTCCTGAGTACCGCGGCCGAACTAAATTAATGTTTGTAGTCGATTTGTTATTATGTTAGACATGTTTTGTTTGTGAACCTAGGCGTCCGTAGCTGTTTTAGCGGTTTTCTGAGTCAATTTGTTTAAAAGAAAAAAGTGACTTCTCAATTTGGTCGGGTTATTGGCGGCTGCTAAGTTTGGCCGCTAACTTCACACCGGTAATACTGACTACCTAGGAAACAACGTAAAATAGGTTTAATTTAAACATTATTCTACACAACTTTTAAAGGTAATTGTGCAAAAAGATCTCGAATTAATTACACATAATTTAAAGAAATGTTGTATCACTCCGGAAAATAATACGTATTTTATACAAAAAGTAAATGAATCTGTTTTACAACGAGTTGCACCTACAGAGGAATGAAACAGGAAGGAAGTAAAGATGGGTCGGCCGCTTAGACACCTTAAAAGAAATGCCCACAACTTTTCTAATGCCAACAAGTATGCTCGCGACAGAAGTTTCTGAGTAAATAATATTGTGTACTTACACATTTCTGAGTAAATAATATTGTTTACTCCTACAAATATTATAAGGGCAAAATTTCGTTTTAAACACAAAACAAAGAAAATTACTTATTATTATGTTTTCGGGTAAAATTACTTACTGTTTTAATTACATAATTTATAAGTAGCCTATTAAAAACTTTACAGTTTTATTGAAACTATAAGAAAAAAACCGGCCAAGTGCGAGTCGGACTCCCGCACTGAGGGTTCCGTACAAATCTGTAGGCCTGTGGGTATATAATATAAGTAAATAAAAAAATATATAAAATATTACATGATTGTAATTGGATGTAACCAAAAATTTATGCTTTTCATAATTTTCCTTTGATCTGTTCTATAAGACGTTGTTGCTTTGTACCAAATTTCAAGATTCTGAGTTTACGGGAAGTATGTACTTCTCGTAAACTCAGAATGTACCCTGTAGGTTTTGATTCGCTTGCGAGTGTCGAAAATGCGTCATAAACGGCTATATCTTTTGATTGCGTTGGCTTAGAAGTTTGACAGTATACCTGAGTATTTGATATAAATTTCAGCTTGATACCTCCATGCGTTCCAGAGAAAAAGGGTCTTGACAGATCGACAGATAGACGGACAAGACAGACGGACAGACAGACGGACTGACAGACGGACAACAATGATCATAAAAGGGTTCCGTTTTTTCCTTTTGAGGTACGCTAAAAACAACTGAATTCATTATTCAATTTACAATGTTTGCTTACCAAAAACAACAAGAAACAAGACTCTGATAAAAAAAGATTTTTTTATAACGTTTTCTTCTAATATCTTTTAGCTAGATTTACCTAATTCTATGAAATAAAAAAATATATACTTAATTCTAAATTTAAACAAAGGGATTCCTGTCATAACTTTGATTAGGTAAGTATCTATCTGGTTAACTTTAAGCCACAAACAAAAGAATGCGATTAAAAAAATTTTTTTTCATAAGGTTTACGGCATATTCGTCACGTTGCCTGTATTTCACTGTGACCGATAGCTCGGCCATTGACCCTCTTATCGGGGCTAAGTAGGTGCGCTTGCACACTCGGCGATTCTATTTCAGTTTCAATACTGTAACCACTGTGTGAAATTAATTTACGCTGTAGTTTACGCTATGCGTAACTCTTCGTTAAGTTAGTAGGTAGGTAATTTAATTTACGAACAGGTTAGGTACAAAATACAAAATAGGAGAGCAATGGCTGAGCCGCCTGAAGGCCACCGACTTGGCTTAACGACAGTCATCCATCGACAACATGCCCTCTAAAGCACATAATACTTGATAGACATTACAACAAACTTATAGGAAACATCCAGGATAATCCTGATGTGATCCAGAGAATCCAGACTTAGATGAACGGTTATATTTGCGAGATTCGAGCCTGTGACTTGTGACGTGAACCTTGGGATAAAAAGTAGCCATTGCTAGCTGGCCTGTCAACATTTAAAATTATTTTGATTAGCATTGTGTTGGTTTAATGATAACCAACCTCACTAGTTTTAAGTAGTAAGAGTAGTACCCACCTAAGTCTGTATCTATTTTTCATATAAACATCAATCTCGTAATAAAGTAATCCGAATAACTTGTCTCTCTTTGGATTCTATTTGCCCTCTCGACGATTATGTGCGGAACCCATACCCAAGTTTTATTTAAATTTTTATTGTGTTACAAAAATGCTGGAATGTCAAACAGTGCACACATTGTGGCACCAACTCTACCGTTTCATTGTGCGATCAACATCTGACTACACCGAGTTACCTATGTGGCTGTTTGATCAAGTGTTGCTTTATCAACGATGGGCGTTGTATGCCACAATCAACGGGGTCTTTGTAACTCCGCCACGACAACCCCCCCGGATACGTATCGGTTCAAAATAACAAAAACACGACGCAAAATTCTAAATGCTGCTGTTTGTTACTTACATATAAGTATTTTATAATATGTCGAAATTCAATATTCTTGTTCAAGTTATTTAAGTAAAAACATGACTTTATGGTGGGTTACAGAAACACATTTTAAAAGGTGCTGAAATTGTCAAAAAAGAAAAGAAAAAACAGTAGCTTGAGTTAAAGTCTTATGTGAAATTAACTTGATATTGTTTTTGTGCAACTCGCTGTGTAATGATACTTTTATTTCTCATCTTCTTTTCATGTCAATGACTCAAATAAAATAAAATTCCTACACCCAACTGGCAAGATGTTCATCCAGTAACAGTAAGATGGAATTCTAATGAAATCTAAGATAGATTCTCTAATGAATTATGTACCTATTTACAAGATAAAGTATTGAAGCAAAGTCTAATTAATTAATCTGATTTATTAAATTCCAAAACGTGTTTGTTTATGTTTTCGTTATTAACAAGGACAAACAATGTTATATCGAATAGACTGAACTATTTAAAAAAAATTAAATGCAATACTGGTTGAAATAATCACTGAGTGGAGTCGTAGTTGTCAAAATAAAAAGAAGCAGAAGAACGTCATTGTCTACTTGACAAGTACTGTCAACGTCAATGTGTACGTCAACTACGTCAAGCAGACAGCAGAATGTCAAAACAAGTTCTATCCACGACGATGAACGACTACAAGTTTATCAGCAATTCAAGGTCAGAATATTTGTAATTTAATCAGTGGGCTTGGCTATTTGGTGAGCCCCCTACACGCCTGCTGTCGCGCAGTGCTTTTAATAATCTTATCGTTTAAATTAACACACAAAACCTGTCTTAATACAATGGCTTCTTCAATGTTAAAGCTGGTCAAATCTGAAGTAAGTTTTATTAGTTTCAATTATGTTTTAATTGTTTTCAAATGTTATATGTATCGCAATACCGGAATTTCAATATCACCGGAATAGTGGCCAATTTTTACAAATCAAAGTGCCCATAGCCTAAGGTGACACTCTGACCGAGTCGCCATATCGGATGAGCTATGAGATTTTTTTAATTTTTTTAAAATACTTACATATTTACAATACAACTGACTGATCAGAGAGTCACCTTACCTTGGGGACATTGAATTGCAGTTCTAGAAAATAAATCTTTTTGATGTAAATGTTTTAGAATAACAATGAGTGTTTTATTCAATTTGTTATTTAGAGTGAGTAAATTATTCATAGTTGAGACAGGAGTACTTTTTGTTGCGCAGTTGTATATAATTTGCTTTATTTTGAAATATTTCTATCCATTATTTTATGTTCCAATTGCTAATATAATTCAGTCAATAACATTCTATTCGTTTAAAACGTGCAGCCTAAAGAGCTGATCATAAAGACCTGAAACTTAGAGGGTGTGTTCTATGTATGACGTAGGCATCTGATAAGTAAGGATTTCCCAAAATCCCCATGGGAAAGCGAGATACATCTAAACAAAGCTGTGCATTTTTCGTTAGTGGTTAAAAAAAATCATGACGAATAGCTTGTATGTACTAATTCCTTAATATAATTTTATTATACTGTGTACAAAAGTACCACTTATATTAAGACCATTTAAATAAGTTAGACAAAATTTAATTTGTAGATTAATTGTGTGTCTTGTTGTAATCTATATATATAAAAGGAGAAGCTGACTGACTGACTGACTGACTGAGATATCAACGCAGGGCCTAAACTATAAGGGTTAGAAACTTGAAATTTAGGGGAAACATAGGGGAGCACTAAGAAAGGTTTTTTCAAAATTCCCACGGGAAAGCGAGATATACGCAAACGAAGTTGCGAGGGATTTACTAGTTTAAAATAAAATTTAAATCCACAGTCTCGCCGACTAATTCAGAGAAACTACAGCAGCTCGGCACCCACAACAAAGCTGTTTATCGATGGACAGTTTGTGGACTCCAAAACAAGCAACTGGATTGAACTTACCAACCCAGCCACAAACGAAGTCATTGGCAGGTGATTCTTATTCTATGTAATATTAGCATATATGCCAGCGGTATTTCCTGTGCAGTTATTCTTTGCATTATCCGAATGAATATTTTCTAATGTTGCAAAAGAATGTTTTACGTAAAAAAGAGGGGAAAAAAGAATCTTTGGATAGCAAAAAAAAAAGAATCTTTTAGGTAAAGTTTCATCCATCTAGGTTCACTGGTTCCAGCTGTATCAGTGTGTAAAATTTTTTGCTAGTATAGTTTTCAGGAGAGATTTCTTTATTTTTTTTATTATTGAGCCTCTCTCCATTATAATAGTATAAAGAACTATGGTTAAAAAAACGTAATATTTTTGAACTTCGATAATTAATTTGCAATCAAGAAGTACTGGGTATACTCAAAATAAAATTTACCAATGTTGAATACTTCCCTTTGATGTTAACCACAATGTCACCGAAAACAACACATAAATAATTATGTCACTGTGTTAAAAAGAGAGAAATTAACTTGCTCAAAGTTATCTCCCTCAATAGCACTTTATTTTTTTCTACCAAGCGTCACTGCTTGTATGCACAGTTGTGTTTCAGTTTTATCTCTAACATAAAAGTATAAAAAGTATTAATTATTTAATACTAGTATACTATGCAATATCTTTGCCTTTATATTACTTTCAAACAATATTGAAAAATTCTTTCCCAACCAGCTTTTGGTTGATCAGACAGTACACTTATTTTGATACTAACTAAGAATTTAAGATACCCTTTCCTTTCTTTCAGTAGCGTGAATTAAATCCCTATTATGTGTAACAATTTGTAAGAATAACTTTGGCTCTACGCCTCTGTGAGGATATTTTTTTCAAGAAAGATAACAACGAAAATTAGGTGAAGTTACACTGTAGTTGCTAAGACATAATAATTACGGAAATATTATGTAGATAATTAAATTATTTACTCATGTGGTTGTTAAAATCATGTGTTTTCAAATTTTTATCGTTGTATGTTATCTCATGAGTACTTGTGTTGTTATGTCACCTTCCCACTATCTTAGGCTGGCAGCAAACTTCGCTTTTCATATCACCGTATGTTGCGCGTCATAATCTATAAACGTTACATCTCGCCACAGCTATTTATATAGCTGTTTATTAGTAGAATAGTATTTTTTTGTATAGAAATGAAATTTATTCAGGGAGTAGGCCCATACAGGCATTTGTATTAATGGACATAGCCAGATGCAGGTAGTATGTAAAATACTATTTTTGTTTTGTTTTTTTTCGCATACAGGCGGATTTAATGTATCATTTTTCATTAGCTTTGAAATGTATTTCTGCAACTCATCGTAAGTTTAATTACAACCTGAGTGGTTGTAATTAAACTTACGATGAGTTGCAGAAATATATTTTAAAGTAGACTATAGGGATGATTACGATTCTGTAGTATATTTTTTTATTTATGTCTTATAGTTGGCAAACAAGCCTACGGCCCGCCTGATGGTAAGCATCACCGTAGCCTATAGACGCTTGCAACACCGGGGGTATCACTCACGCGTTGCCAACCCTCCCAACCCCCCCAAGAGGAGCTCTGGAGACCTTACTCACCGTAGGAACACAACATCGCCGAGACCAATGCTATTTGGCTACGATCTTCTGTAAATTAGTCTGGTTCCACATCATTCAAAGACAATTTACGGACACAAAATATAAAGTATTGACCGTTCATTGTTATTTTACCTCTGACAGATGTAAAAACAGGTTTAAAACACTCAAAATAAGAGCAGTCCTTGTATGTTGATCAATGACTAACGTTCGAGCAGTCCGTCATGTCGGCTCACACATTAAAAATTATTCCTGTGACACTTTTTGAGTGTTTTAAATCTGTTTTTGTTTACATCTGTCATAGGTAAAGTAACTGTGAACGGAGAGTAATGTCTGTGTCTGCCTTTATGCGTGGAAACAATATGCCCGCTGTTGTTATCGACCGACAAATCTCTTTCGAGTAATTACTTGATTGCGAGCTATATGTGGCATTGCGATAGTTTTATCTTAACTCCCCCTGACAAGATATTGTATTCTTACTGACGCAATAAAATAGAGAAAAACAAAGTAAAAATAACTATTACATCTAAGGATTAACATTTCAAAGAATTCAAATGACTAAAATGTGTGTCAAAATGATTTGATGTTTTTAAAATTATTCTTTATAGTTAGTTAACACTTATAATGTACAGTCAAGAGCAGGTCGACCTTTACATATTGGACTTTGTACCATTCTTAAGTTCTATGTCATAAGAGCCAAAATTGTACTGCAAGTGTAAAGGTCGACGTGCACCTGACTGTACAAGTATGTAGTACTGGAAAATTGGCATTTGATACTTTCTGGAGCCTGAGCAGACACGCTACTTGCAGCGAAATACGATGCTGAATGCAGCGAGAACACATGATAAAATCGTAAAAACGCCGATCGCTGCAACCGAAAAAAAACCTGTCTGATAAGACCCTAAATAGATAGAGGAAAATCAACATCCACGCAAGCTTAATGTGGGCACAACTAACATAAATAATAATAAATAAACATATAGGGACAAATCACAAATCACACAGATTGAGCTAGCCCCAAAGTAAGTTCGAAACTCATGAGAGATACTAACTCAACGACACTATATTTTATAACAAATACATATATGTATAGATAAACATCCAAGACCCAGGCCAATCAGAAAAAGTTCGTGACTAATCATGACCCGACCAGGATTCGAACCCTGGACCTCCTGGGTGGCAGACCGGCATGGTAGCCACGGAGGTCGTCCAAGATATAAAAAAAATCTAATCAAGAATTCCTTTGTTTTACAGGGTACCAGAAGCAACAAAAGAAGAATTAAACAGTGCATTGGAATCGGCCAAAAAGGCGTACAAATCATGGAGTCAAAGTACAATAATGACGCGCCAACAACTTATGTTCAAGTAATGTATTTGTTCAAGTGTAAATTTGTTGACTGCTTTACTAGAAAATATATATACAAGTAGTTGGTTTCAAAACAATTTTGAATACCATTAAATAATATGTTTATTTCTAAAATTTTATCTTAATTAATATTTATTTATGAGAAAATAAAAAATGTACACATTATCAAAAATATAAAAAAAAAAACATACAAAATTTTGCATCTAAATCTAAATAGTATCAGAAAAATAACTACTTCATGTGTACACACACATAACAGTTTTAGGAGGTTCCTTAACAAACACGTGTTTTAACAAAAAAAAACATGTTAATGTCCGTCAACTTCACTACAACTGGCTGCAAGACTTTAAAACTTAAACATTACATTATATTTACTATTGTAGAACTTAATATATAAGAGTATTTTTTAATTTTTCTTAGATTTGCACGTTTATTGAGAGAAAATCAGTCAAAATTAGCAGCAAAAATCACAGAGGAACAAGGAAAAACTATTGCAGACGCCGAAGGGGATGTTCTCAGAGGCATACGTAAGTATATTTGATACAGTATTGATACTCTTTATTGTTTTTTTTTATACCACTGAGGTGGCAAACAAGCCTACGGCCCGCGGCACCCGCGTGATGGTAGCTCTTTTTGTATACTTGGACTTGTTTTGTTTATATTTTGTTGGTGTACCTATTTAAGGCTGTACCAACAAATTTCGCTAAAATTTTGCTGTTTTTCAAGTTGTCTCTACTCCTAGCTACCATAACGAATAACCACCAAAAAAATATATGTTGTGCTATAGTCATTGTACTACATTTATGCTGTTCGAAATTTGAAATTACTGAATATTTATGGAGTAATAAAATATTTAAGGAACCTAGTAATCAAAGAAAGAATGCGATTCAACTTGGGTATTTATGCATCGATTCGTGTAAAATTTACATTAATACATAGGCAATAATATTATCTACTTATTTGTTGTTTGGTTTTTGAATTTGAGTGTATTTCCACCAAGTCACAAGCAATTTTCCGTCAATTACGTAATTTCTGGATAGCTGGTGGGTGACTGGACACAAGGTAATCAGTGCGCTCCCACGCTTTCGGATGGATGGACGTGTGCCAAATTTCATGAAAGTTATTTATCTTTATAAAATAAATTTAATTTATTGTATTTTTTTTAGTTGATATTTTTTATATTTGGATATTTTCGTCATACAGATTCATACAGATTGAGCTAGCCCCAAAGTAAGTTCGAAACTTGTGTTATGGGATACTAACTCAACGATATTATGTTTTATAACAAATACATATATAGATAAACATTCAAGACCCGAGGCCAATCAGAAAAAGTTCGTTTTTCATCATGACCCGACCGGGGATCGAACCCGGGACCTCCTGGGTGGCGGTCTGGCGTGGGAACCATTACGCCACGGAGGTCGTCAAACCAAATACGTTGAATTATATATTATGACGTATATTATTTTATCCACGATAATGATTGTGGCTCATTACAGCGCCAAATACAATACATAAATTTCGCCATTTCTCTTATTGGTTACATGGATTTGTGGTAGATTCAACAAATCGCTAGTTTTAGTCCCGTGTCTCCTGGTTCGATCCTTAGGTTGGTGTTCATGCTTTTTGATTTTTAAACTTTTTTTTACAATAAAATTTTATGTTTTACTTTTTACCTACCTACAATTGCAAGCAGTAAAAAACTATAATAAAAATATGTAATAAAATGCATTAAATTTTTTAAATAGGAATCTGAAATTGTCGAAGTATTTTTATACACATTAAAATTATATTTTTCTTTTTATCTCTTTTTAGACGAGAAAAAAAAGAGATAAAACGAAAAATATTATTTACTAATGTGTATAAAAATAGACAATATCAGATACCAATTTAAAATTTTGAGGACATTTTTATTATAATATTTTTTTACTGCTCGTACGTAACTTATTGTTAGGTAGGTAAAAAGTAAAACATAAAATTATATTGCTAAAAAGAAGTGTAAAAATCAAATAAAAAACATGAGCACCAACTAAGGATTGAACTTGGACACTAGACATTATTTACCACAAAGCCATAGTAAACAATAAGAGATGTGGCGAAATTTAACTATGTATTGTATGTCGCAAATAAAATTATGATATAGATTACGTCATTTATTTGACTAATAGTGCCTTTCATACCATACTAGTGGGTGCCTGCGGCTTCGCCTGCGTGGAGTTTGGTTTTTCTAGTTTTACGCATTTCTGGGATAAAAAGCACAACTCTAAATGTTGACTCGAGATCTCCGTGTAAAATTTCATCAAAATTCATTCTTTAAATTCAGTGGTTTTTGCGTGATACGGTTTAACACGCAGACGTACAGTTTTTTTTTTGTTGAAAATGACTATTTTGGTACTGTATCGATAGTAAAATCCAGCCGATCAATATTTAAAAAAAATGTGTGAAAACCGGTACAACACGAGTTGTAGCAAAATGACCTTTTTCATTGAATGTGAATCAGAGAAAAATACCCAATTTTTCTGTCTAATCCATATTTTGATAGGGCTTACAGTTCCTGAGAGAGTATGGTACAACTAGAGCAAAAAAACGGGATTTGTTAAATAATTTTGTGTAACCAACCAAATACGACATAACATACATCGCCTGCAAAATTTCATTTGCAATGTTAAGATTTGTTTTTAATAATATATATTTAGTTCTATCATAATTCATATATCATTTTAAAAGTGTCAACTGATATTGTTTAGTTCTAGAGGTCTATGGAAAGTGTTCAAATATTTTAATAATTGGTTTCTCAGCTAGATGTCGTTAATATTACCGCGCCGCGCGTCATTGCCAGCCCTCTAGTGGTGAAAAAGGCAAGGTTTTTAACAAAACTTAGTACTACAAAAGGCTCAATAGATGTCAAGTTTTTGGCATTTTTCGTAATATTAAAGCGGGGTGAAGGGGTGAAGTAACGTTACTTAGAGGTCAAATCTTCAAGGTCATCGGCTATATGGAGCCCCTTAAAAAAAAACAAATTCTACACGAAGCATTATGCACAAAAAAGTAGCTTTCGTCGTTGTCAGAATGGTCGTCACTTGACCTATTTAAATTAATTCTGAATAAACAAATACGATTCATCGATACGCTTTACAACGTTACTATGCATTTTAGAAAGTTTGTCATTGAGTAAAATTTATATTGATGTATTTATGTAATAAATATTAACTCGATTAAGAACGTACCAATTTTTGGTTTGTCTGTCTATTGGCATAAACCAGCAATACGTTTCACTCGGCGAGTGAGGGATGCGAAAACTATTCAATTGTTTTCTTTTAACACCACTAAATATTCATTCCCAATCATTCCGATCGTAGTAATCCGGTAGGTTTTGGGAAGGAAACCTCTGCACAGTTCGGGACTAGTGTTGTTCCTGTGTGAGGATGGATTCCATATCGATGGCGAGCGGTGCGGTTGTAGAAGGATGCTTGTTATTATTGATATCATTTCTCAATATTTATGTAAAAATTGCATGTTTTTTCAGAACTCGTGGAACACTGCTGCAGTATAACCACATTGCAACTTGGTGACTGCATTCAAAATATCGCTAAAGATATGGATACACATAGCTACAAAGTTCCTCTGGGAGTTGTGGGCGGTAAGAACAAAACTTGAAATTAAAAACCGATTATTTAATGTAAAATTTAACTATTTTGCATTAAGCAATGTTTAATTGCTAACATTCGAACACGCGACGAAGTTGAGTGAGACAAAAACTATTTATTTAAAAAAGTTGAGTCACAATGTATTTATAGGTGCTGATAGACTTGAGCATTCACTTGTAACAGAACATCGAGCATTCGCCGTTTTTATATTTGTCGAACTGAACAACGAGCCGAGCCACGAGCCGAGCCGAGCATAGAGCCAAATATTGCTACGAACATCATGAGCATTCTAGCGAACAGAAGATGGTGGCAAACTAATCTGAATCTAGAATGATTGCCAGAACGCTCGATAGTTCTCGTAGTTTTTCTGTGATGTAACATTCGCAAGAATGCTCATTACAAGTGAATGCTCAGCACCTTAATATTAAAATGTGTACGATAAACTTCCTATAATAAAAATGTAAACGATTTCCTGTGAAGTCTAAATACTTCTTAACTACCTTCTTTTATCCATTTTTTTTTCAAATTCGAAATTGATCCGGAATGTGTGACGTCACTTATTTTTTCATATACATAAAATGTAAGTAATTTTGAAAGAAATATTAACTTTGATAATTTTGTCATCCCTATTCCAGGTGTTGCTGCATTCAATTTCCCAGTAATGATTCCACTATGGATGTTCCCGCCTGCATTAGTGACAGGAAACACATGCTTGATGAAGCCATCGGAGCAGGACCCTGGTGCTACTCTGATGATGATGGAATTGCTCCAGGAAGCTGGTGCTCCACCTGGCGTTGTGAATGTAAGTGTAAAACACGTTTATTCCCAGTTGCCCCCGCCACCGGTGGCAGATGGGAATAAAAGTGCTTGCCCCACTTGGAAATTTTATTCCCATCTGTCACCGGTGGCAGATCTGGCGGGGGCAACTGGGAATAAACGGTAAAACATACAGAAGCGGCGTTCGTGAAGGCGCGGTGAAGGTGACCAAGCGACATATGGCATGCCTGTGTCGCGCCTGCACCGCGTCGCTTCAGTATAATTTACATCGCGCGTCGCTTTCACACATTTTGTATGAAAACCAATTGAAGCAACATCGTGCCTGCACCGCGGCTTCACTACGGTGAAGCCGCGGTGCAGTATAATTCATTTTCCTTTCTGTATAATTCAGTCCTAAGGATGCCTTCTTTATTGCAATACAAAATCGTTTATTTTCAATGATTATTCGTGTTAAATTTTCCAAATACATTTTTCTTCGAGAGGAGCTCGATGGCATAGCTGTGTGTCGCACTCTAAAACGAACACGCAATTTAAACAACGTCGACCCTAGCCAGTATTTGGATGGGTTTCGTTATCTCGACCGTCGGAGGGCGTAATGAATTAATTAATATTTTTCTCTTATACCTTCGTTTCCAGGTCATCCACGGTACTCACGACACAGTCAATTTCATATGCGACCATCCTGATATCAAGGCGGTTTCGTTCGTGGGAGGCGATGCGGCTGGAAAACACATCTACAGCAGAGCTTCCGCTGCAGGTAGAAATAATCCCTTGATAGTGATTTTTTTTGTACTAATGGTTATTGTATTTTAGTTGAACTCAGAGCTTGTAATTAAAGTAGTATTTGAAGTATTTTTACATAATTAGTTATTTTACGGTGATCAGATCTTTCCAGACAGTTTTGGTACGTACGTACATTTTTCTGAGAGAGAGAGAGATAGCAATATTGTTCACACGTACAAAAACTGCACGTTTTACGTTGGCAATCTCGCATTGACCGGCCCAGGCTAGATGGACATTGAGCCAGAACAGTTACTATTATTGGCTATTGATATGTATATTTGATTGCTTGATACGATGTGTGCTTCTAGTGTTCTCAAAATCATATTGGATTTATATTTTATACCTTACCATGTGTATTTTAAGGTAAACGCGTCCAGAGTAACATGGGCGCCAAGAACCACGGCGTGATAATGCCAGACGCGAATAAGGAGCACACCCTTAATCAGCTCACTGGTGCTGCTTTCGGAGCCGCTGGCCAGCGCTGCATGGCGCTCAGTACCGCTGTCTTTGTAGGTTAGTTGTAGAAAAAAAAAAACAAGAGGACCGTCCCGGCTTCGCACGGGTTTTACTAAGGATTCCTATTTTTTTTTAATGAAAAAAATTAGTCTATGTTACCCGGGGGTAAACCGTAAAACGTACCTTGACATCGGTGAAAGAATTTTTGAAATCGATCCAGTCGTTGTCGTTTATTCATTACAAACACACACACACACACACACACACAAATAAATATCTTTCTTTATAATATTAGTGTAGAAGAGCGTTTCAGGGCTGAATTATACAGAAACGACGTACGGTGAAGGCGCGGTACAGACACGGCGCACGCACAATGTCACTTCAAAACGTTTTCATACAAAATGTATGAAAGCGACGCGCGATGTAAATTATACTGAAGCCACGCTGCGCAGGCGCGACACTGGCATGCTTCGCCGCGCTTCACCGTGCGCCGTTTCTGTATGTTTTACGCCTAATGGCGGAAACACACTACCGTGTCGGGACCTGTCGTGTCGCGCTCTGTCGTGACGGTGGGTGTGCACACTTACGTGTCGTGTCGGGGCGCGATTCTGTTCAGAAATGAACGAAATAAACGCCAGACGTTTATTTCTTTCATTTCTGAACAGAAGCTCGCAGTGTTTGCCTTTGTCTGGGTGTTTTCTATAATGTATATTGGTATTTATTTACAAAAAAATGTATTTAAGTATATTTATCAGGAATCTACTACCTAGTAACTCATTATCACGCTGCAAAAACAAATTTAAAAAAAAAGCGCCCACTTGTTCGCGCCACGAACCACGCGCGGGTATAGAAACACATTTGCAGGGCGTGTCGTGTCGCGTCATGACCCCCCCCACCGCCGTGGCGCAATCGGCGGCCAGCAGTCCGCGTCACGACAGAGCGAGTCACGACACGACACGCCCTACAAATGTGCTCCTAACCATATAAAATGTATGAACGCGATATGCTTCTGGCGCGACACGACACGCCCCGACACGGTAGTGTGTTTCCGCCATAAGGTAGTCGAGCACGAGCAGTGTGCGAATTTACAATAGGACGCGGAGAGATTTGCCGGGTGAATATACAGATACAGCACAGATTAAAAATGACATAGACTATATAATTAGTTTTGTTTATGCTTACATTCCTACAATGCTAAACATTTACTGCACATTACAGGTCAGGCCAAGGAATGGATTCCAGATTTAGTGAAGCGAGCCGAAGCACTGAAAGTGAACGCTGGTCATGTTCCCGGAACTGACGTCGGTCCAGTCATTTCACAGAGGGCCAAGGAGAGGATTATCAGACTCGTCGAATCAGGTAGGACAATTAATAGTAATTTTGACATAAAAACGGACAACACAGCGCCAACTAGTCTCAAAGTATGCAAAGCTTATCGTATGGGCAAGCAAGACCGAACAAGTAATAATTGAAAACTTTTTGTATTATAAATAAATAAAAATGACATACATAAACAACGCCATGCACACAAATATTTGCTTTAAATCCTAATTATTTTTTACAGGAGTAAAAGAAGGCGCAAAATTGGTACTCGACGGCAGAGGCATCAAAGTGTCTGGCTTCGAAAAGGGCAACTTCGTGGGACCAACCGTCCTCACAGACGTGAAACCCAGTATGGAATGCTACAAAGAGGAAATCTTCGGGCCCGTTCTCGTTTGCTTATTCACTAATACATTAGATGAGGCTATAAAAATGATCAATGAGAACCCATACGGTAATGGAACCGCAATTTTCACCACAAACGGCGCGACAGCAAGGAAATTCGCGGCAGAAATTGACGTAGGACAAATCGGAGTAAATGTACCTATCCCAGTGCCACTATCTATGTTCTCGTTCACTGGAACGAGAGGCAGTTTCCTAGGAACAAACCACTTCTGCGGCAAGCAGGGCGTTGACTTTTACACAGAACTAAAGACTGTTGTGTCACATTGGAGACAGAGTGATGCAACTGACACGCAAGCAGCAGTCTCGATGCCCACTCAACAATAGTTTACTAGGCAAATATAAAAAGTTTATTTTAATCTTATATAGAATATTTAAGCATATTTATTTTCTATGTAGCATGTATTTAAAATTGATTACTCCAATCTCTATTTTTTACGATTTTAAAAATGTCTTCCATATATATGTACAACTATTTGATCGCTATCTATTTGTAAAATAAAATTATTTTCATAGAATGTCTCTATTCATTCCATTCCCTCATACCACATAATATTTTCATAAATTCCGCATAGTCCAAATTTTCTGTGCTGTGCCCCTCATCCTGCACGAGCAAAACGTGACTACGCACACGAGCGTAACATGAAGATGGCACAATATAATTTTCGTCTGAAGACTGATTGCCAATCGGAAGGGGGGAAAAGGATGTCTTTTTATTGTGAAAGTATTGAGAAACATGGCGGCCCAAGTTAGAATGATCGAAAACCGCGTGATTTTGGTACTTATTTCCTAGAAAATTAGAAAATTTATTGGTCGGTAGTTGTTAGAATTGAAGAGGGATTATTAATCTTTAAAGAGGAGCTCGATGGTGTCTCTCTGTGTTGGACTCTAATATGAACACACAAGTTAAGCGACGTCGACCCTAGCCAGCGTTTGGATGGGTTTCGTTATCTCGAGCTTCTCCGTGCTTCGGAGGGCACGTTAAGCCGTCGGTCCCGGCTGTTGTCGATGGATAACAGTCGTTAAGCCAAGTGAAAACGACGACCTCCGTGGCGCAATGGTTACCATGCCTGCCCGCCACCCAGGAGGTTCCGGGTTCGAATCCCGGTCGGGTCATGATGAAAAACGAACTTTTTCTGATTGGCCTCAGGTCACGGGTGAATGTTTATCTATATATGTATTTGTTATAAAATATAGTATCGTTGAGTATCCCATAACACATGTTTCGAACTTACTTTGGGGCTAGCTCAATCTGTGTGAGAAAAAAAACACCGTACTCTGCCAATCCGCATTTGAGCAGCGTGGCAGAGTACGCTCTAATCACCTTTGATTGAAGGAAGACCCGTATCCCAGCAGTAGGATGATTATGGGTTGATATGATGATGATGAATCTTTAGAGAACCTTTTTTTGCGCCAACTACGACAACGTTTACTTGAGCTCGTGATTACAAATTCCGCCTTCCTCTAATAAAATTTCGGTGTCATCTTTCTTCGGGGCGCCTTGACCACAGACAGTCTTGACTCAAAGATTCAAAGACTCCTTCGCTCAAAGGATTTATATCCAGGACAGTAAAAATTTAAAAAAAGAGTTTTAAAATAATATTGATTGTAATCGCAATCACTGACCTCTATAATACAAGTACCGTATATAAGAGGTCAGTGTTGTAATATTATTTATTGTATCAATATTATTTTTTAAAACTTTGGTCAGACTCTAAAGGCGTGTACTCACGAACGAACACGAACATGGTGAACATCGAACACGAACACTTTGTACGCACGTGCGTACCACTAACAACAGGAGTGACGTGAGCTGTCAACGAGTGAACACTCAATTTTATCGCTCCGCTACTAATTAATTATTAACTTTGTCTAAAGTGCCTATCAACCTTTTAATAACCTGATAACAGTGAAATTTGTGTCTCCTGCAATCGAACTGTGCATTTATTTTTATTAAGCGTCAACTGTGGTGGCTGCAATTACGATATTAAAATCACAACCGATTTTATACAAAGCAAACAAGTAGTTCGTTCCATACCCGCGCCGATCCGTGCGGCATCCAATCAGCTGTGAGTTTACGTCGAACGTCACATTCAATCACTCACTCGCCTTCATAGAATTTTGAACTTTATTAATATCACTATTGAACGCATAATTGAGATGGCATCGGAGGGTAACATTCCAATAAGATGTGCGGGTTGTCATAACGATATTCAAGACCGAAGATATCTAAAGTGTTCTAATTGCAGCAAGTGCTACGATTTGCTTTGTGCAAACGTTCCGGAATGTCGTTTCTACAATACGATGACAAATGACCACAAAAGCAACAAAAGTGCATGGAAATGTATCGAATGTAAAAGCAGTGAACCCAAGACTGACAATTCGAATACACCGGTGCGGAGCCAGAATTTATTTTATAATTAGATATTTTCAATATATGTATGCATCGTGGCGTTGGACAGCGGGACCGGAAAAATCAGGATTTGCACACCAACGAGCAGTCCGTCAATATGGAAGTATCCTTTAATGACCAGCGCGGTCTGGATGACACAGCACACGACAGTACTTTGGGTGTAACGGACGGCCAGCTGATATTGGCCGAAGTTCGTCAATTTCGTGATGAGTTTCGAGCATTGTCCCGGCATGTGGAGAGCCTGACCCTGGCCGTCACAAGTCTAGTATCGAGGGTAGAGAAGTGTGAAGTGCGGGTCGATGGCTTGTGTGCACGAGTTGAAGGTGTGGAGCAGAGGCTTGACAGTGTGTCTGAAGGAACATCGTCGACATCGGTTGGCAGGTTAGCTGACGAAGTTGAGCAGTTGAAGTCCGAACTCAACGATCGAGATCAAGATCTGCTGCTTAACGACTTGGAAATATCATGTGTTCCCGAAGAGAAAGGTGAAAGTGTGCTACACACGGTGAAAACCTTGGGTTTAAAACTAGGTGTGACTATTGCCGACATTGATATCGTTAGTGCAACGCGGTTGGGGCGGGAGCCGGCTGCCGTGGAAAACGGTCCAGGATCACGGCCGCGCCTCATCGCGGTCCGGCTGGCGCGGAGATCAGTGCGCGACGAGTTATTGGCGGCCGCGAGAGTAAGGATTGGCGCGACTACCGGGGACACCGGACTGCCTGGCCCTGCTCGGCGATTTTATATCAATGAGCGCCTAACCCGTGTAAATAGACATTTGTTCCAGCAGGCTCGTGAATTCAAAACACGTCTTGGTTGGCGTTTCGCATGGACTAAAAACGGTAGGGTATATGTACGGCAGCACGCCGGTGTGAATGCACCCCGTCACCGGATCACTTGTCAGGCAGATCTCGTTAAAATTTTTGGAATGAATTCGGTTTGATCACTATAGATCACAAAACTTTGTTTATCTCATGTCATTATATATTTACATTTGTGTATTACACTAATTCAAAATTTTGCCCGAATCAATCATATACTTGTTCTATAATTATTAAGTTTTTAAAACACATTGCATGCCTAGACATCGCCCTTGGTAAACTTTATTTCGTTACATTTTATTTATTTTGTAGAATAGAAAGCCCAGGGCTTTTTTTTATGTGGACACACAACTGGCATAAAGAAAACCGTATTACATATCACTGCCCTATACTGCTTTTTATGTCGAACATAGAACATATTGCAATAAGAAATAATTTTCATTTAGTAGCACTCTTATATTTAAAGTTTAACTTTGAGCCGCTGTTTGTTATTTATAGTTTAAGTTATATAGTGATGGGTGCCGCAGTGATACAATGCACAACCTGTTTTGGTTTGGGACTATCTTCTACTATAAACTCGATTAATATTGTTTTTTTAAGATTACATTTTTGCTGTAGGGTGATGAGTGTGATGATTGCAACGAACACGGTAGTTTTAATTGAATTTTATTGGTATGACTTAATTTATTTGGCCGGCATAATTTTTATAATGTTTCTCAATGAAATTAAAATGATATTATTATTTATTACATACTTTCTATTTTTATACATAGACTTGATGAATTATTTTTTACCCACTTCTTTTATTTTTAACTATGATTAGGTAAAAAATTTTAAAATTGGCTCTTTATAATCCAGGCTCATTAAATACCGGCCATGATGATTTTGTTATTGCTATGGACAACTTCAAACCTGACATAGTTGCTATCAATGAGACGTGGTTGCCGCCGGGACAAGAGGCTCGCGCGCCCGTGCCGAACTATAAGCTACGCTGTGCGCCGCGGCCTCAGCACATGAAACGCGGGAGGGGCGGTGGGGTGGGTTTTTACGTAAGTAGGGACGTGCGCGTTCGTTTTTTAAAGCATGTTAACACGGACGTTGAACAGTTATGGCTGACAACTGAAGTCAATGGTCGTCGCTTATTGATAGGTACTGCATATAGGCCCAATTGGATTGGTATGGACACACTGATAGACTCTTTGACTGAAAACGTCATTGAGTTCTCTAATCATGATTACTTGGTAATTTTAGGTGATTTTAATGCCAATATGTTGGATCAAGGTAGGGATGACACCAAGAAATTTATAACCTTTTTATGCTACATGGAACTCGAACAAGTTGTTAAGACTGCCACTCATCTGTCAAGTAAGGCAAATACTTTGTTAGATGTCGTATGTACCAACTGCCCAATCCGCAACGTGTCAGTCACTAACATCAGAGGCGCTCTTGGACATTCAATGGTAAATGTTAGTTTAACATTAAAGAAAGTCAAACTTCCACCTCGACTCGTAACTCATAGGCCATTAAAAAGAATCAATGTAGATCTTTTTAATGAGGACCTTCACTCTATTGACTGGGAGACAGTGAAATAGCTGTCTACCGTGGACGAGATGGTTAAAAGGTTTAGCATGTTGATTTTGGGCCTTCTGGACGCGCATGCGCCACTAACTTCTTCAAGAATCAAACATAACAAGTACTTGCCCTGGGTTACTGACACCATCAAATTAATGATTCAATTACGTAACAAAGCACATGATACCTATCGTCGAACTAAGTCGGAAGTACACCAGAGTTATTACAAAGACTTGAAGAGGTTAGTGGTGTCTAGCATTCAGAATGAAAAACGTGCGTACTACAACCATATTGTGAACTCTTACACTAGTAACAGTAAAGTATTCTGGAAGAATATCAAAGAAAAAGTTTTGATGGAGTGTAATAAAAACGAGTGTCTTCCGGAAGAATTTAGCGATCCAGATGACATCAATGATCACTTTTTGCATATCCCCGGGAATGATGTAGTTACCCCACCGCAATTAACGTTTTTTGAAAACCACAGGTACTCCTCTGCATTCTTCAAGTTGCAACCTGTGAGTGAGAACGATGTTGCAAGGTATATTTTGTCTGTTAAGTCAAACGCGTGCGGCAGTGATGGAATTAGTCGCGATATGGTGCTTCTACCATTACCACGTACGTTAGGTGTCATCACGCATATAATTAACACATCTATAGTAACGGGAATAGTCCCTCAGATGTGGAAATCAGCATTGATTACACCAATTCCGAAAACAAATCAGCCCTCGGACCTAAAAGACCTTCGTCCAATTAGTATCGTACCTTTCCTATCAAAAATACTGGAAAAAGTCGTGAATGTGCAGATGTTAGAATATATTGAATCCAATAATATTTTGCCATCCGCTCAGTCAGGTTTTCGTAAAGGACGTGGTACTGTCACTGCTTTGCTTGATGTCACGGATAATATCCTTGCTAGTCAAGATAACGGTCAGGGAACGATACTAACTCTTCTTGATTATTCGCGCGCTTTTGAAAGTGTTAGTGTTCCTCTGCTTTTATCTAAGTTATCGTATTTTGGTTTTGACATTACGACGGTTCAATGGTTTCGCAGCTACCTACTGTGTCGGTATCAATCTGTGAAACTGCTAAAAAGTGACGGTTCTGTTGAGACATCAATTCCAAAACCAGTGAAAAGAGGGGTCCCACAGGGTTCTATATTAGGACCTTTACTGTTTATACTGTACAGTTCAGACCTCCCTAGGGCGATTAAGCATTGTCAATATCAGTGTTACGCAGATGATGTCCAGTTGCACATATCTTGTGAGCCAGGGAATACGTCGGAAGCCATACAGAAGCTTAATGAGGATCTTTGTAATATTGTTGGCTGGTCTGAGGGAAATGTCCTTGTCTTGAATCCTACGAAAACAAAAATTATGGTCCTAGGCTCTAAGGATCAAGTAGAATCTATTGTAGCTAATAATCCGGTGGTACAAATTGCGGGCACGAATATTGGACGCGTAAATGAAGCAAAAAACCTAGGTGTTGTTTTTGATAATGAGCTTCGTTTCGAGAAACACGTTTTGGAATTAGTTCGGAACTGTTTTTACCGGCTAAAAATATTATATAAGATAAGAAGGTACATTAACGAAAAAGCGCGCATAACCCTCTGCGAATCACTCATCCTGTCGAAGTTAAATTACGGTGATGTGGTGTTTGGCCCACGGCTATTGTATAGGACTAAGCGACTGATACAACGCGTACAGAACGCCTGCTGTAGGTTTTGTTTCGACATACCTCCGCGCTCACATATAACACCTTATTTGAACCGCGGCTCCATGCTGAATATGGAGGCACGTAGGCAGCTACATCTGGCATCCCTTATGTTCGATGTCGTGAAATTTAAAAGTCCTGAATATTTATTTGTCAAACTAAAATTTTTAAATTATAGGAATGTTCCTCGCGCTCTGAAACCCCCCCTGGCAATGTACAAGCACAGAACGGTAGCATTTACAGGTAGTTTCCGTTATCAGGCGACCAAATGCTGGAACAATATTCCACCCCCTATTAGGCTACTTACGTCAAAATTCAGTTTTAAAAAACAGTTAAAAAAATATATTTTAGAAAAGCAAAAATTGGTCGCTTAGGTGGCGGACTACTATATTATAATAGTATGGATGGTATTGTTGTCATCACTCTCACATTAGATGTAATCATCACTTGTTTCTTCTCTTTTAAATATCGGTTTCTGTTAACGGTACTAAATAAGTAATTAAGTATCATAATTTTTTATTTCTTATCTCTTTGATCGGCTCACGCTCGGACGTGAGTGGTTGCGCGCGAACACAAAAAGAACTATGTTTGTAGGTGATCATGTTCGCTTTGCTAATTTACATCCACACGTGCGAACTACATGTTCCGTGTTCGGGTTCCATGTTCACCATGTTCGTGTTCGGTCGTGCGTACACGCCTTAATATACCACAGAGATTGTACATACAACACAATTTTTTTATTCTGGCCAGTGAACCGTGTCACCAGCAATGTAAAGCGAACTTGATAATGGTAACATTCATAAAGTATAAAAATATAAATAAATATATTTATACTCTAAGGTAACATTAGTCCGTAAATGCCGCGGCAATGCTAAACAAAGTTAAAATTTTTCAAACATTTGAAATCTTGAATTAAGGGGTGTTTTCGAGTGACACGATTCGATTGCCAGACTATTGTATCGGGATTTTGGCGCTAACTACGATAGCGTCCGCCATCTTTGAAGTTATTTTGCCATCATCTTTCTTCACCCAGATGCTTGCCTCTTGCCCAGGTCTTGCTTGACCCAGAGACTGAGTACTGAGATAAGTCTACAAGACAAGATCATACGCATTGGCATAAAGGATTTTTCACTTCTCATGCTCAGAAAGTGCTTATTTGCGCAGGATATAGGCTGCACAAAATCGAATTTTGTGCACAAGGGCAGAAAAGTAAACTCATAAATGTATCTATATTAAGACAAAGGAAAAATAAGCCATACAGCCAAACACAACAAAAAGTTCAGAGATAGAATTTGTTTTTTTATAATATTTACTTTAATTTATTTGCCTAATGTGTTTTTTAAGTCATAAAAGATATTAAAATTTAAATTAAAGTACGGTAGGTTATTTAATTAATTTAAGAAAATTATTTTATTACAAAATTAATTTAATAGTAGGCTGTATAGGTCTGCAGCCCAAGCCTAATTTCAAAGTCGTAAGATTAAAAAAAAAAGCGGCGGGAAATGGGAAACAGGGTCTTGTTTTTCTTGCGTTTATTTATTTATTTCCTCGCAATCGAAGTGAAAAGCAGAGTTTATAACTCGTCCACAAAATCATTTCTATCCTCGACATTACTATCAGCCCTCGCCTTCGGCTCGGGCTGCTAAAAGTCTCGGATAGAAATGATTCGTTTTGTGCACTTGTTGTAAAATCTACTATATATCCAAGCCAGTAAAAATGGAAAAAAATATTGTTTCGGGAATTTTGGCGCCAACTAGGATAGCGGAAACAGCAAAGAGTAAAGTAATGGTAATATTAGGGAGAGGAAACAGTCAACTTGGGCTCGTGATTAGAAAAAATATTTTCCGTGTGTTTCAAGATTTGATATACCTAATATTGATCATGTAATGTGAATCATCGGTTAAAGTCACGAAGTTATTCCATGGATAAAGTGAATAGTGGTTTGAAGTGTGAAATTTTGCTATTGTCTTCTTCGTTGAGACTATACATCTATCAAGAATACGCCTTGGGCCCTTGGCTTAAAGGATTTATATCCAGGCCTGTATAAATGAAAAAAAAAAAAACTTTGTTGTGTTGTTTTAATTTTTGTTTGTCCTTCTTTCTTTCTTCTTTCAAACAAAGAACATAATCACTTTAATAAATTTATTAAATTCCGAAACCTAATTTTCTTTTGTTCGTTTCTTTACGTAACTTTACTTTGTAAATCTGATCTGTATTGTACTGCTCACATCACTGTGACTACAAATTGTAAACTTACTTGCACAGTTTCCCATTATGAATGACTTTATTTTATTTTGGTTTGTACAGTGAATAGCACTCACGGAAGAGAAGTAAATCCCTGAGGAAATGATACAGAATGTTGTGTAAATAGTGCCATTGTTTGATCACTCGTTGCGTATGATCACATTTCATTAATGATATCATACGAATGACAAAACAATCGCGCCTAGAGCTTCCTGAGTACATTGTTATTTTGCTTGGAATCTTCGTCACATAAAGATCGAGATGCGTCTAAGTTTTGAAATATTCTTATTTTCTTTACTTTTATCAATTTGTTTTTGTTTAACACCGCAATGTAGGAATGAGCGAGGAGAACCAGTTGATTGGTAAGTGATATATGATAAAACTCTAATTTATATTTTTTCTGTTTATACAGAATAGATATATCTACCCCATAATTATGTAATAAAAAAACGGTGGATTTTTTTAATATAAGCGATTATGTCGCCCAAAATATTCTATAAGTATAAAAAGTTAAAATATATAAGATTGAATAATTGGGTAGAGAGTCTCCTTCGGCATGAGGAATCTCTTATATTTTTGCCATGCTATTTACACTGGTATGGTGCAATTTTTTTTAAAAATATTATTTAAAATGTAACGGATACAGTACTTAATGTTTTCTTATTTTAGGTTTTATATTTATAAGCTGCCAAGAGAAAAGAATCATATGAATCCTTTGATTCGTAGAGGGGTGGCTTACATGCACATCACTCCATCAAAACTGAGGAGTGGTTGGATTATGTCTGACTTGGCCATTGGGGACCCTCGCTCTATGCTCGGGAGGACACTGGCACCACTTTATGTTGTACGTACTTTCCTTGTTGAGTTCTCAATGAAAATTACTATTTATTTCATCAGTCACTCCAGCTACCTTCGTGTCAATTATTATGCAGGCATTTCATCTCTTGGTGGTGGGAGCCTTATGCTCCCGAGAATGCCTGGTGTCAAAGTATTATTACATTACACAATATTCAGAGTCTAACAAAATATATGGTGTTATACTATGAAGTGCCAAGCTGTAAGTGCTTCTCGCTTATTTGTATTGCACCATCTCTTTTGTTGGACTCTGAATATTGTGTAGTACTCTGAATAATAAGCCCAATAGTATAGTGGATTTGCCAGCTTGCTACTAGGTCCATTAAAAAAAACATCAATTTTTTTTTTAGTCATCCCATGTCTTAAATTAGTCAATTTAATAAATAGTCATTTATAACAAGTTATTTTTGTAGATGAAATAATGTGAAATAATATTTTTTTTACAGGATTATAAAAACATTGTCTCATTAGTTTACAATGATCAGCCTCCAACATTTGAAAATCTACCGGATATACTGCAATCTGTGGCAGAAAAGTATGCAAAAAGTAAAAGAGGTAATTTTCTTATATATTGAATATTATAACCATTATATTTGAAGTGTTTATAATGGGTATTATGGTATAATACAATACCGTCTTTTATCTTGAGTACTTCACAAAATTAACTTCTCTGCAAAATTTCAATCAAAAGGGCTGAGTGTCAGTCAGTCACGCAAGGCTTTTTATTTTATTATTTTCATTTTTATATTGAATTTTTAAATAAATATTAACTTATTTAATGTAGGTGAATGATACAATTAGGTGTAATGATGTGTGCCTTTGGAATTAAAAGTTATTTTGAGTGTGTGCAACATTATAACAATTTCAGGGCAAATCAACCAAGCAGGAATTAAAAAGTTCAAAAAATTCAAATTGGGCGATAAATATTATGATGACTATGATTTGGCTGAAATGTGTAAAATGCATTCCAAGTTTATGAAGACTAGAGTAGAGAGTGGACACACTAAAGGTGTGATTCTTGGGGACAAGTTCACTTCGTTGTGGCTGGTGCATTCAATACCGAGATTCCCTCCAGTGCCGGACTGTAAGTATATCTTCTATATACATAAGCTAATAACATAAGAGAAACTTTGGAGTTGCTTTAAACAGAGTTTAACCTTGACTACATTACTTTGAGGATCACTTTTTATAGTTTTTGTTGCTTTGCTGTTCCAATTCCTTTTCACCATTCTTCCTATAAATGTCGACAACGGCACAAAGATTCGTCTGGACTTTTACGAATGCTTGGTTGCCAACCGTTCCATTAAAATAATAGTGTGACAAAAAATCAAAATATTTATTCAGAGCATGGTCCTTACAGACACTTTCTCTTGTCAAAGATTACATTACAGTAGTAAATTATTTGTGTAATTAATCTATGCAGTTTATGCATGACCTCTAATAAACTTAAATGTCGTTTTTCAGACAGTAACATGAATGTTAGTTCATATGATTACCCAACATCTGGAATGAAGTATGGACAGTCAGCGCTGTGTGTATCCGTGCAAACCTCAATCTTAAATCAGATTGCTACACAGTTGAAATACAACGAACCCCACATATCATATTTTAATATACCTCAAGAGTTTGAGAATGAATTACCTAATCTAGTAGATGTTGTTCATAACAAGACCATAGATGCATCACCTTGGTAAGTAGAGAAATAGAATTTTTATGCTTTATGTTGCATTATTTGATTTTAGACTTTGTTGCATGGCTTTAAAATTGTTTTTAGAATATAATGAATTTCAATTAGATGTCGTATGTATAGTGTGATGTGGTATTTAATTTTAAACCTTGGCCTACTGATGTGTGATTCAATATTTTATTGTATTTGTCTATAATGACTAATGCATTGATTGTTGAATGTCTCATAGTTATTTGTTATTTACAAACATGTATTTATTAGTCATAATCATATTTTCTTCGATAAACAGTAATAATTAAGTAACTCTTTGTTAAACAAATACAATATGATGTCATTTCAGACTAATAAATATAAATAAATAAATATATAGGGGCAATTCACACAGATTGAGCTAGCCCCAAAGTCAGTTCGAAACTTGTGTTATGGAATACTAACTCAACGATATTGTATTTTATAACAAATAAATATATAGATAAACATCCAAGACTCGAGGCCAATCAGAAAAAGTTCGTTTTTCATCATGACCTGACCGGCATTCGAACCCGGGACCTCCTTGGTGGCGGTCTGGCGTGGTAACCATTACGCCACGGAGGTCGTCAGGGGAAATTATTGATATGAGTAGTAATTATTTATGCACTGCGTAAAGTAGGTACACATTAGGTATAACTATGCTATATTACACAATGTTTATCAATGCATCTTACAAGGAACAACAAAGAAAACATAAAAAAAAACCGGGCAAGTAGTGTTGGGCCACGTACAATGTAGGGTTCCGTATTTGCTACGCTTTGCTTGCTTGCAGATGAGTACAATGCCATATTCTATGACATTTGTAAGTTTTCATCAAAGAAATTTTATTTTAAAGTTCGTCGGCTATTATTCGGCAACTAGTAGAGCCTACTTAACCGTAATTGGTTTCATTGAAGGCCCAGCATATGGACTACTATCATGATTTTTTTCAAATTTCTAAACACCAGACTTTCGGAGATAGAGGGGCGGGGGATCACCGTGCAAAACGAAAATTGACACGATAAATGTAAATAATTCAGAAACGGATCATTGTATCGTAAAATAATCTTACCACACCCTCAATGTTTTGAAGAGACCTATCTAATGAAAACCCACAAAATGGGGTGGGCGCAAAAAAAGAATTTCATTTTCACGTTGAATGTAGGGGAGGCACCCCGAAAAAAAATATTTTTCAAAATTTAGTTAAAGCACTTTGTTAGCATTGATAATATGTGTATACATACCAAATTACAGCTTTCTAGTATTAAGCGTCTAGGCGCTAGACCGCGGACAGACCGACAGACAGAGGGACATGGCGAAACTATAAGGGTTCCTTGTAGTTTACTACGGAACCCTAAAAGAGACAGCACAAAACAGGAAAATTAACTTACCACAAGAGAACACAAAAAATAAAAGTTTACTACACATCCTGAATCCTGACTAATATTATAAATGCGAAAGTTGTGAGGATGTATGTTTGTTACTTTTTCACGCAAAAGCGGCTTGATGGATTTGCTTGAAATTTGTTTGGTGATAGTTTTTATCTCGGCCCTCACGCATCGGCCAGTATGCAATAGAGGGTTTTAGTACATACTTTATCTCAAACGAGCTGTTACCCACGACTTCGTCCGCGTGAAATGTTCAAATAAAGATAACTCCTTTTCCTGACATGCGATTTAAATTAAACAAAGCCTATATTCTGCTCCAAGCCGAGCTCTCTCTTCCTGTGAAAACAGCATTAAATCCGTTCAGTAAACTAGGAGATGTGCGCGTTCAAACAGACAGACAGACAAAAAATAAAAAAATATATATTTTCGCTTTTATTACCTTTCTCTAACTGTTCCCTCTCCATTTTTGCCTAATATGTTTAAAGTACAGACATATCGGGGTCTACTGTTTTATTATATGTATAGACTAGCTTTTATGCCCGCGACTTCGTCCGCGTGAAGTTCCGGACCCGTTCCCGTGGGAACCACATTGAATTTCGGTAAAAGTTATAGCCTATGTTATAGCCTGATAATGAGGCTTTCTACTGGTGAAAGAATTTTTGAAATCGGTCCAGTAGTTTCAGAGCCTATTCGATGCAAACAAACAAACAAACAATCAAATCTTTCCCCTTTATTTATAACTAGAGAAACCCGCGCAACTTCGTGTGCGTTTATCCTTTCCCGTGGGAATTTCAAAAAATCCTTTCATATCGGTTGGTCACACCACACCCAAAAAATTGTCATATGTATAGATTTTTTTGTCTATTTTATACTTCTCATTACAATCTTTGGAGTGGGCGTTTTTGAAATAGGCTAGTCCGACCAGTGAAGAGCCACCTTTTACAGAATATTGACGTGAAGCAGCAATGCGTTTCGTTCGGGGAGTGAAATATCCGAAATTCTTGTTTGTCACCTTTGTGGTATAGAAAAAATCTAACTCATTCCGTATACTATTACTCGCTATATCCTGTTTTTTCCTGTTATAGGTCGGCAACGGGTTAGGGACCCTA
Source organism: Endotricha flammealis (assembly GCA_905163395.2). Taxonomy (NCBI): domain Eukaryota; kingdom Metazoa; phylum Arthropoda; class Insecta; order Lepidoptera; family Pyralidae; genus Endotricha; species Endotricha flammealis. The sequence goes on from LR990866.1 coordinate 8,119,155, forward strand.
GAATCTATGTGCTCCATAGTCGACGGTAATCACCTAATATCAAATGATCCATATTCCTGAGCTTGTTTTCCAACCACTTCCGTAAAAAAAATGTATAAGTATATCGGTAATTCAATACCTACAACCTCAGCCTACAACAACACTACGAAATAATAGAGGGAGTCGACGTAATGAGATTTCCTATAAGTGAGAAAGAGACAATATCAAAATGTATGCCATATAACCATTGACTAGTTTACTTGAACCCTGTCAAATATTATAAAATTTAATATTTAATTACTTACTATTTATTATCGATGAATATGATTCATTCGCTTTATATTTATACATAGAATTTTAGCTGTTTTTCCGATATCACAAACAGAATAAATAGACGACATTATGATTGAATATTCACAATTTATAATCACATGACAGATGATACACTTCACTTCACGGATGTGTCAAAATGAAATGTAATTGAAATCAAAAGCACTAAGGAGTATGAGTATTGATATCAACTCGAAGAAAATTACCCACAAAATACATTTTTTTCAAGAATTTCAATAAAATAAGAATCACATCTTCCATCAATTCTCTTAAACAATTTTTAAGCAAAATTTGAAGTAGATTGGACCAAGGAATCAAGTAGTCCCATAGTAACTTTACCCCCCTTTTTTACCCCCTTAGAGTTCGAATTTCGAAAAATCCTTTCTTATCGGACGCCTACGTCTTATAATAGTTCTACCTGCCAAATTTCAGATTTTTACGATGAGCGGTTTAGGCTGTGCGTTGATTCTCAGTCAGTCAGTCAGTCAGTCAGTCAGTCAGGACAAAGCATTTTATATATATAGATATTTTATTGTATTTCAAATTTGTTGTTTCATTCACATAGAATTTTTATTTACAAATTTAACATGAATAATTTGCCCTTTTCAGGTACCATATCGAAAGTTTCGAGACCTTAGTCGGGCGTAAGTTCCTTTCGTTCGCAAAGAGTGCAATGTTTAATGACGACCTGTACAGTGGATTGGTGGCAGAAGTCCTACAGTCAGATCTTCTTGTGGAGTCCTGGGCTAACGGCCCTGGCACGCTGGACTCTGAATGCAGTAGACATTTTCAGTGAGTATTTTTGATATTTTGAGAGCAACTTCTGTCTTATAAGCTTTGTTTGGCTCATGCTATTTTTTTATTCTATTGCCATATGAATTTCCAAAAAAGAGGCTAAGTTCTTTTGAGAAATAAATTCTTAAGCCTTAAGTTCCTTGAACCAAGTAAAGATATTAATATAAAAAAATAATCAGCTAAAATTTCTTTATTTGCACAACAAAAAACTGCATCAAAATAGGATCTGTGTGTTTATGGCATCGTAGCATCCGATGTCACAGAAAGACTTACTGTGGCGCAATTATGCTAACAAAAGATGATGTCCTTTTGATGTCAATATCATGTTGATCTCAAGTTGACATGGTTTTTAAATGGTATGGCATTATAAATTCTGTATCTCTATTTTTGACAATTACGTGATACTGTTTTATGTCAAAAAGTGAAGTGTAATACGCGTTTAAGTTGATGTCAAGATGATATCATTTTGATATCGCATGTTTCGGAGTGCATAATACAAAATAGTCTGTAATGTCAAGTTGACATCAAAACAACATCATAATTTGCAAATATAATTGCACTGATCTAAACACAGGTACACACGTCAAACTCATAACACGGTTAAAAATAGAGATACATATTATACAATAGACGTGGATAAACTAGACAGAGGCATCTAACCGTTTTCTTTATAATATACAGGGTACGAAACATAGAACGATTAAAGTTTCCAATAGCGAAGATGTCTTTCACGTCGCACCATGACCACTCGAAGTGGGCTGTGGCGGTCGCGCACAAAATGCACAACAGCCAAGACACTAAAGTCGCCGACTACTGGGTCTGCGTCGGAGACATCAACAGAGCGGTCAGTATAACATACTACAATTATTATTAGCTTTTGTTCATTTGTTAGGCTGGTTTAAGAGTGACCGCACGCTGATAGTCTGCGCTGACAAAATGTATGAACTGTCCGCGCTGCTAACTACGCGTTATTTAACAACGCTTGGTAGAAGATTTCGCATTTTCGGCTGTCAGCGCCAACGGTCACCGTGCAGTCAGCGCAGCTAAATATAACCTTAGTCCTTTACCTTAAAAGCATAAATTGAGCATTTCATTAGCCGACCACGTTTCCGTGCCGGGTCACCCGATGGTTAGAGATTATTTGTCGACAATCTAATACCCTCAGTTATCTCTGTGTTAAGATTAAACTTCGCTTATCGTGAGGAATAGTGTTGGCTATATACATAGTTATTAAAAAGCTTACAACTACAAATAGTTTCTTTAAAAAAATGTTATGTCTTATTTTTTACTTTTTGCAGTTACCACAAGAGTCCCGAGGCGGTGGCACGCTATGCACGTCGGGGCCAATATTATGGGGGAACTTCGCTCATCTAATTGAATCTGTCCAGACATGTACATAATTGAGACTACAAGTAGGGCCATCATAATAGATCACATTTGACACCTCATCAAAATTCATCAACGTAGCTTTTTATCGGCGGGCACAAATATTATATTTTTTTAAAATAAGAAGTCACTTTTTACAATTATTATTATAGTAAATAATTACTGTAATAATGAACAAAATAGATTTACAGATGCACTGACATTATGTCAAATGTGATCTATAATTTTGGCCCACCTTTAATTAGGTACATTATGTTGTGTTTTCCAAAATGAGTATTAAGTCGGGTGTTTTGCTCTACACAATCAACAACATATCAACATTCAACAAAATCGTCTACACAAAACTTTGTTTCAATACACATTTTTATGTACATCAACAATGTTTTTGTTTTTCAAGCCTGATGGAAAACAGGTACACCAAATACCCCCGCGAGGGTCGAGGGGCAGGGTACTGTCATATCATCCGCCATTTTTGTCGTAATTTTGACAACTCTCTTGCCTCGCTACACAATACACAAGGTACGCGACCGCGAGCCGCTATGGACAGCGTGTGTAGAGAAACATGTTTCAAAAACAAAGTTTTGTGGTGTTTTTGTTAAATGTTTTCAAAAACTTTCGCTGGGGAGTGGCTTTACGTATACACTCCAAAACGTGCTTTACTATTTTTTTCACTGTATACATTAATTTATTGAAATAGTTACGTGAAATGGATACTTACTACCAGTGATATAGAATAAACTAAAGAATCTGTAAATTTAAAGTTTGTGACGTGGATCCTTTTAACGTATCGCCTTAAACCGTATATTAAAACAATGTGTGTAATATAGAATCTCTTGATTTTGTACTTAAAGAAATTAAAAACGGAATTGTTTATTTATAACGTTGAAGGGTCAGCGCACACTGTCGGCTAAGAGCAGTTTCTCGGTTTTGAAGCACAAGCTGCGCCCCGCTCGTCCCGGCTCTTACGGCGAGATTTTATTTATTTTATATTTCCTGGTTGTACAATTTAAATAGCATGCTAAAATATTCTTAAATTAAATCGAGGACGCATTAGTCTCTTCGACTCTGTGTGCTGACCCTAACATACCTATAACCTGTTTTTCTTAACTTGACCAATGTAGTAAACAATCTTAGCGTGTCTTTTTATTCAATTATCCATGTGTAAAATCGATAAATCGCCAGAATAATAAAAGTGTTGTGTTTATGCCATTTCTAAATATATTATTATTATTTGGGTGTGAATGATAATTTTAATTGCCTATTTTCGTTAAAAAGACGTGCTAAGATTGTTTACTACATTGATCAAGTTAAAAGAAACAGGGTTTACATGTATTACGTATTAAGCCCACCATTCACACGCAGATGCCATACTTCGAGTGGAGGGTTCGTGCAGTGTATGGGCAACGCCGGATTGGTCCGCGGTCGGGTCCGGGTTCGTGTAGTGAATGGTGGGCTTTAGCGCTTTATCGCACTAACGGCCAACCACGGGAGCGGCTAACCGTGTGGTTATGTGCGTACAATCGTAAAGGCGGTTAATCGCTAGTGCGTAAAGAAGCTTTTTGGTGATATTAATATCAGTGTTGTGTTAAAAGTATTAAGTTAGTAATTAAAAGTGTGTTGTGCAGACTGCTTCGTCGTAATTTTATTACGATCGACGACGATTGTATGCCAGCGTTGTGTTATTGATTAAGTGTAAGTTTTGCTAAAGTTCAAATTAATATTTGCCAAGAGTGTTTGTGTCGTAAAAAAAATTGATTACTAGCCTGCAGTAGCTAATACTTATGGTCGTAGCAAACATATCAACTCGGAAACGGATCGTAAACACATCTCCTTTTTCATAAACTTGTCCCGAGTTCCCGAGGCGATTACGTTACGATTCTGATTAGTGAGCGGTGCAGTAGGGAGTTTCATAGAAATAAATGATGTTGAATGGCTCGAGTTGATACGGCGACGATCCCTTTCCGAGTTGATATGTGTTATATTTTCATCCCGTCTTATTATTTGTGTCCTAGTTTTATATTCATAATTTGTGTTTGAAAGTTGCTTATACATATTTTAGTTGCCATGAACGATATTTTATATAATAAAGATCCATCCCTAAATGACGTCACACGAATTTCATGATGTTTTTACACATATCTAAAATCCTTTTGTATGTAACTAGCATTTAAGCCATAGATTTATTATATACTAGCGTTAGATTAGCAATGCAAAAGAGATAAATCATAGCATACGTGTTTGTTAGAGCGAGATAGATAGGCGAGACCATTCTTCCTATACACGCTATCGTCCTGTATCGGTCTGACGTCAGTTGTGTTAAAAAAAAAACCCACTTATTTTTACAAAATTTATGGTTTTTAAGTGTTGTTTTGGTGTTAATCAGACGTTAAATAAGGTTACATTTGCAGTGGCTGTATGTAACTCAAACAAAAAGGAAAATCCACAAAATTATCAATATCTTGCTTGCACACATGTACATTACACGCACACTAGTGTATTTTGGTCTTAATCAAACCATTGCCGATCTATACGCTAGTAAGTATATACTAAATCTATGATTTAAGCTAACACATTTAATAATCTCATTTTTTTTGTCTCATTTGTTGTTCTGACACTTGCCTTTGAATGGAGGCCTCCGATTGATCAACGCACTTGGTTGCCCCACGTCAACGCAAGCGCAGCCGCTCCGACATTGTGGACTAAGTGCGACGTAATTTATGGATGTCTCTAATAGATGATATTATTTTTGATACAAGTATTATTAGGGAGATATACAAGTATTATATGCGTTTGAACTCGGGCATCAGCCACCCCTATTCTCGTAACAATAGATTCAATCTTAATTCAAACTCAATCGCTGTCTCACTCATACAAACTCACCTGTTGTCATGCTCCTATGAGTAAAACAATTTCAGCTGAGCTATGGCCATTTTGTATTACTTTTTTTTGTCAAACAAACAGAAGCAAGCGGGCCACTTGATGGAAAGCGGTCACCGCCGCCTATGGACATCAATAACACCAGGGTGCTACCAATGCGTTGTCCACCAAGAAGGTTGGAGGAAAGGAAGGAGGAAGAGAAGGGAAAGAGGGGATAGGGAATGAGTTGGGCTTCCGGATCTCTCAATTACCGAACGAAACGCATTGCTGCGGCACATATAAATATTTCACACAGCATTTAATTAGATTTTAGGTTTTTATGCCATATCGTTTGTGTGCTACAGATAAGACAAATCAATATTATTCTATTCTATTCCCAATTACTATTTTGTATGAGTGAGACAGCGATCGAGTTTGAATTGAGATTGAATCTGTTTTTGTTTCAAGAATAGGTATTATTTTACTATACTATTTAAACTTAATTTTTTTACTATACCCATATAAAAAAATATGCCATTAGAGGCAAATTCGCACTTGACTTAATTTTTACTAAACTGCTTTTCTCATTTCTCAGAGTTGAAACGGATAGTAATGAAAATTGTATGAAATATATTTATGTAAATAAATCGATACGAAAAAGTTAGGTTTACCTGTAATAGGATTATCTTAGACTCGAAACAAATTAAATCTAAAATGCTCATTATCTCATTTTACTTATTAGGCTATTCGAAAATATTTTTTTGTACCCTATGTTAAAGATATATGCTTGTCTTTGAGGAAATATTGTACAGACAATGAAAAATGTACTGCCTGTTAACAGAAGACTGTCAAACATTCCTCTTTATTTTATTATTATCTATCGGAAGATATTAGTAGTTAAGTGTAATTTAAAGTACTAAGATAAATTATAAATAAATTAATATACTTTTATTTCCTTCAAACAATAATCCTAACCAAAAATTTATGAGATTAATGTAGATCGCTTAAAACTTCTAATGTCTATCTGTTGAATAAATTGACGATAAGATACAACGACTGTCAATGGAAATGACAGGCGAACTGGGACTCATGAGTAACCTTTGAAACAACATCTTAGTATTAAAAAAAATGGCATTAAAAATATTTTTGGTTAAGTACAAGAGCCTTGTCCGTACAGGAAAACAAATTTTATTAAGAAAAGGTAATGAATAAAACGTTAATATTACTAGAAAAGTTTAATATTTATCATATTAATTATTTACATACATACGCATACGACATAACACGACTTAAACAAAAAACAGCAGGAAACAAGCCGTCAATGGCTACACTGGATTTCCGTGCAAAACAATTAGTCTTCACAATAAAATGTAAGAATCCTCTACATTGGCACTAACATTATCTAAAGGGATGATTTATGCAAGACCGTGCCAATAAAAATAACACGAAGTTTTTATTATGATACTGTCACAGAGTACTTTGTAATGTACTGAAAGGTACTGTTCAAGCACCGTGACACGTCAAATCCTCGGGGATTTGCTTTATTTAAAATACTTCGTCGCACGGTTTAGCATAAATAGCCCTTAATTCAATCCAAAAAGCAAATATAAGAAAATACGTGATAGAATATAAATTTGTCCATCACCATCGTAAATTAATCGAAAGGTACAGTATGTACCACAATTTGGCACTTTGCATCCACTACCCCGTGCCTACTCGAAGGGGATAAGCAGGTCGTTACAATCATTTGTAAAATATAGTATAGTTGGACTTATAATTGCACAAAAAGAATCCAACCACTTAATAGTTCCCAGTTTTTTTTTACTTTAATTTGCTCGTCTCATAAAGACTAACGTCATCTTATTAGGTTATTAATTATTTACAAAACCTGTCTCTTCGTCTCTTCCCTGTCTATCTCCGTTATTGTGGAGATTGGCCCTAAGGATTGTGAATTTTTTAATTTAAAAAGGTAAAAAATCATAAAATTTTATGTGTTGGATTCTTTTCGTACAACACCATCCAAATTCACAAATTATTATGTAAGAACGTATAATACTTGAATATATATTTTGTAATATAATATTTTTTTAATATGAATATTTACAGGGCGAATGGACTGTTAACTCCATAAATTAATGATTATATTTATTAACAAATGATTTTTAAATATTGTAAATACTAGATACGTTTACAATACAAGAATATGATACTTAAAGCTAACTTCCCTGCCTAAAAGCATGTTAATATAATATAGGTGACGTTTAAATTAACCCAATTATAAAGTATTACGTTGAAGTTTTGGTGAAATTAAGCAAAAAAATGTACGCACAGATAAATGATATGCCGTGCCGGATTAGGTCAGCGCAGGGCTTGTAGCAAATTCTATCAATGGTATGTTTTGCTTGAGTTCAGTGATGTGCTCTCACTTTTATTTTCTTGTCCATATTCAAAATTTTGCATTTCTGTGAGCAGAATGTGTTATTTGTGAGGGCCTCCAAACGTGTGGGGTCTGTGGCATGCTACTTTTGCTTTATAGTTAATCCGGCCTTGTGATCATACACATCTTGTAGCCAAGGAAACAATACGTATTTGAGATTAAGTTTGTTTTTTGAATCCGTTTTCTTTCTACCTCATTATAAGATTCTGTGAACTCCTCACGCGGCTCTCAATGACGGCATTCTTGTGAACCAAGAGTCTTGTTTCATCTTCAAGTAGTAAGAGTCTCTTGGTCCTGGCGTTGTGAGGGCGTCTTCTAACACTTTCAATGCGCTGGTTGGCAGGACTTTGGCAGAATATTCGGCTGCTTCACCGGGCATCGTGACTGCGCATGACGCTGTTGTGGCACTCACGTCTGAGCTCGGGGTGTCAGGTCGACTGTAAAATGAGAAAAATCTTATACTGAATGCTATGCTACAAATTGTCACCTATTTGTCCACAAAACAAATTTTCCTAAATAGACCTAAGTATTAGCGGTTTATGCGTCGCTTCGGGTGCTGTGTGCTGTAGAGATAGACAGAAACGAATTTTGGACAAAAGCAATCCATACACCAGTATGGATTCTGTTTTCGCGGTACAGACAGACAGCGTGTGTATGATGGACTAGGTAGGTCCCATGTTCACTTGTTTACATTTGCTATGTTATATAGGTAGTCATTGTGACAATTCATAAATGTACCGGAGTTGTGAAATAAACATAATTTTGCATGCTGTGTTTACTTTTAGAATGATGTGCACTCGCACAAGTGACTTCTTTTTTGTAACTCTTGTTAAATAAACTAAAAAAGTTAATAAACCGAACTAAATAAAAATACCTGGCAGGCTGACTAGGCGGAACGAGTTGTAATGGTGGTGCAAATATTTCCGATGCAGACAGATCGGGCGCGTGCAGTAGCACGACGTGTAAGCGGCGTGCGCGTAGGCCCGCGCGAAGGGCGTGTGCGGCGCCCCAGGTGCCCCAACGAGCGGCCGCGGCGCCCGCGCTCATCTCTCCTGCATCACCGGCTTCTAAACGAGACAAGCTATCGCAAGCCGTGTCTGATGTTAACCCTGTAAATGTTAAATAATGTAGGTATGCAAAGATGTACTAGAAAATGTATTGATTGATTGATTAAAAGTAGCATTAAAATTCGTCCTATATTCAGCACTTTTTTACTCACCGATGTAAAACAGACGGCCTGCATGCGGATGGTCGGCAGCAGCAGCGGCAAGTAGTGGGGCGAAGGTGCGTGCCACACGTAAAGCCCCGAGTACGTTGCCTCGCAGCGCACCCTCCCAACAAGAGGCGCCGCCGCGGCCGCTGCTGCCCGCAGTGTTTATTACGGCCCAAATGCCTAAAAAAAATTGACCAATGATTAAAAGGTAAGGCTTAAGGTTTGACAGGTTCCTGATAAGTTCCAGTTAGTCTAAGTTGCCAGACAAATTGTTTCACATTACTGTTTTTTTTTTCTTAAAATAATAAAATAAAAATAAAATAATTTTTATTTGCTCTTGACTGGGGTAACCTACCACCACCTTAATTTTTAAGAGTAGGTTTGCTATATCAGCTATTATTATGTGAACAGTTAAGTACCAACATATAATGTTTGTTTTGAACAGAAATTGTTTTTTTTATTACTTACAATGTTGACTACGCCATCTATAATAAGCTAATTTAAACTTGATACTTGATTGACAAGTGACGGTGTGGTAAGGACATTGCTTTATTCGTACTTTTAGAAGTGTACAAGCTACGGATAGATGGCGCTAAGAGTTTTAAAATGTTGTATGGTGTGGATGTGTAATGTATGTAATTATTGTAAATTGACTGTAATTAATTTCTTCGGAGTGATGATTTTTATGCATTAATGAAATTATAAATAAAGTTGAATTAATTAAATTACAATCTATATCCTAATTTTGCCAGCTTATTCGTGAGCACTGCTGGTGTAGTGGTATCATGCAAGATTCCCATTCTTGCGACCCGGGTTCGATTCCCGGGCAGTGCACGATGTTTTGCTTATGAATTTTACGTGTGTATAATTATTTTTATTTTTTCAAGCATTACTTTTAAAATTTTATTCAAAATTGCGTAAGTGTTACGATTGGTCTAAGGAACTCGAGCAAGACCTCACGTATTACGATAAGAAATTTGGAAACCTGCTTGGAGGCGTGGACGCTATACAATTTAACAAGGTTGTTTGGCACGGTAGCTAACTACAGGTAGGTACTACAAACTATTTCCTTCGAAGATTGTAACATGACACAAGCACAGATTACATAATAGATACTTTTGGTAGGTAGTTGAAAAATCATTTTGCCCTCCGCAGTTGGTGTGTTAATAAGGTAGGTACCTATATTTTCTCTGACCTACCATTTGATTGCGCACACAAAAATAATAAAACTACATCCTATTGATGGTGATACTGGTGATTAATTACTGTTTGTTTCTTTTGTGTAAATATAATGTTTGTTGTCTTGTATCTCATGAGGTGTAACGAAAGCCTGACCTAGGGGGCTACTTGGACACTTCTGACCTTGTTTTTTTTCTTTTCGTGTCGTTAATATATTACCATGTTCCCCGGCTGGCAAATGCTGAGCAGTTGCTCTTGCTGCCTCTTCAAGCAGGTCTTCTCTCGCGACGTCTAACTCTAAAGTGGCCAGCCTCGGCGGCGGCTGATCCTCAGGCGTGGCGGCTACGTGTGCCTGCAGCCAGGACTCTGCCAGACGAGCCCCAAGCCCGCCTTGTCGACAACCCGCTATCACTCGCCACCCTCGGCCACTGAGGTATGTCGCTATCTGTAACATAAAAATGCTCAAACTAACGTGGGTGTAGATGATAACCAGTCACTTCGCACTCCTCTTAATATAATCATATCCTAGGTAAGCTATGCTCATATGTGACTTTGTAAAAACGTCGGGTGTAAAAAAAAGAAGTTTATGTGCGTGTTCAAGCCTATAATGTAGTGATCCTTTATTTTCCTTTTGAACCTGAAATGAGTGAATATATTGAATAGATTCACTTACTTGCAGACCAAGTGCGGTATCAACTGATGTGACAAGTACTGTCTTTGCGCTGTCGGCGGGAAGCACCTCGGCCACCCTCACTTTCCTCAGAAGATATAGCAGCAGAGCCCCAACAATGGAGCAGAGCGCTGCCAGCTGCAGGCCCAGGGATAACCATGTGAGCGGGTCCATTTCAATGTGCGGACATTATTCTTGCAGGTACTGTAACAATGTAATTTTTGACGTTTAACATTTTAAATATAATAAATTCTACATAATTTAGACAGCGCCACCTGGTCCCAAAGTATGCTAAGTCCTTCTTGTGTAATGGTTACCAGACAACGGATAAAACTCAAAGTCCTGACTGATTTAACAAACATATACTTATATCAACGCACAGCCCAAACCGCTGGGTCTAGAGATTCCAAATTTGGAATGTAGGTTCCTTACGACGTCTAGGGGTGTACTAAGTAAGGATTTTTCAAAATTCCCACGGGAACGTGAGATATACGCAAACGAAATTGCGAGTATTTGACTAGTTATTTTACACTTATAATATACCCAGACTCGATACAAACACAAAAAAAATGCTATCACATAAATGTTTACCCCGTGAGAGGATCGAAGGATCGACGTGCTCTGGTGCCGAGGGCCACTCCACTACTAAGGCACCACCTGTGACCTAGCCCAGGTTGTCACAAATATCTTTTTGCTTTACTTGTCTCGTCCACAAGTGGTGATGTGTGGAGATGAGCGGAAATGTTTCCTAAACTGAAACAAATCCAATCGGCCGACCGATCTATTTCAGAACTGAACCATATCCGCTCCCTTGGTCTCCGCTAGTTAACAATGACACAGTAATGATCATTAACAAAGGAAGAGTCGAAGGGTTTCTGTGTCGTTTATGTGGCTTTTTATAAAATACTAGCTGACCCGTGCCCACTTCGTTGGGCATTATGTTAATAAACCTTTTTTAGTACAGGCGTTCGTAAGAAACGCTTTCATTCGACCGTTTTTTCTCCGATTCACTTTGCAAAACCGACTACCACGTAAAAGCCTTTTTATTTTTCAGTTTTTTATATAACCTATGACACTCAACAATAATGTGGCTTTCTATTGGTGAAAGAATTTTTTAAATCGGTTCAGTAGATCCCGAGATTACCCCTTACAATTTAACAAATATACAAACACAGAAACTTTACTTCTTTATAATATTAGTATAGATATAGATAATATAGCATATGTTACCCGGGTACACTTCCCAACGGTGAAAGAATTTTTGTAATCGGTTCAGTAGTTTTGAGTTAATGCAAATCTTTCCTCTTTAAAATAAGTTCGGTAGTAAGGTTCGGTCTAGTTTTGGAGAAAAATATAAAGTTTACATATCAACCTACCGACAAAGTTAGCGGATGTTCTCATCCGTTTAAACTTGTAATTTGGGAGAAAGACTCTCCTACATGTCATTTAAAGTGAAATTATTTAATATACGGTGAAAGTTCATTCAACAATTTTAATGGAATATTAAAATTGTGTTTAACATTAGCCAACTGAAGACCGACTCCGAAACTGAACCGTTATAACCACAGTTGCAATAATGTAAATGATTCATTTTTTAAAATACATTGTTTTAGGTTAAATAGCTAGTAAGGAAGGTACAATATCTTGACAAACTAAACCAGCTTGAACTAAATACTAAAGTAAATGAAATCGGATTGTACGTTAACCAAATAATGAAGATTTAAGTTTCAAGGGTACGAATTACGATGATGGTTCATTAATTTTAAATTGACATTATACAGAATGAAAATTAAAATCGCAATTTTTTTGAATAGTAAATTAGCTAGTAGCGCTGTATGAATTTATTATTATTTCTCAAGTTTAGTCAACTAGTCCATTCTTTTATTTGTTACTAGCGGCCCGCCAGCTTTGCACGGGTTTTAGTAATTTATTCCCTATTAAAAAAAAAAAATTATTAGCCTATGTTACCCGCGGGTTATGTACCTTCCTAACAGTGAAAGAACTTTAGAAATCGGTTCAGTTGTTTTTGAGTTTAGTCGTTACAAACAAAAATACAAATCTTTTATCTTTTTAATATGAGTTAGTATCATATCGGTGCATTTGTAACTCGCCTATAGCAACTGCGGTCTATTTATCAACTCATAACTCTTGTAATGCCCACCATTCACTACACGAACCCGGACCCGACTCGCAACCCGAACCCGACCGCGGACCAATCCGGCGTTGCCCATACACTGCACGAACCCTCCACTCGAAGTATGGCATGTGGGGTTCGACAGGCGCTCGCGGCTCGCAACCGCGGACCTGCGAGCCCGACGCCAACCCATTTGACAGTCTGGCGTACCGGTTCGTAGCTTCGTGGTAGCTTCCATACACAGGCGGATTAGTCCGATGGCTGACCAATCCGCCGGACCAATCTGCGTGTGAATGGTGGGAAGTTGTAAATCGCCTGTTCATTCAAATCATTGCAAAATTGGATTCTATGAAAACATTCTCTTAATTCGATGCTCTTGATTATATTTGTCACAGATATTTAGTACATCCAAAAGGACTGTATAGTGGTATAACTGTCATTTGTATGAGAGTGTAGACGGATGTCGTTTCAGTAAACAGTGATTACAATGGCGATCACCTCCGCGACTCCGTCTATTATGTGCCCACAAAGTCATTCCCACAGTTTGTCGTACAAGTGAATTACGCTACACGTATCCACTTGACGTAAATTGTACTTAAATACTTAATTATTTCATTGAGTCACTTGTTTTGGCGTTTTATTAGAAATACGACAATTATATAGGTATATAAATGCCGGAGTTTTTAGCTTGATCGCAATAATTATATGCAAACTTAAATATTAAAATCGACTGCAAAATACTTGGTGAATACATGTTTATAAGACCATAATAGACTAACTAAAGTTAGTATGTATATATATGTTTTAGTAATGCCCGCAGCTTTTCGAACCATTTTCTCGACTGCTAGGATCACGTAGAATGATGTTATTTATTGAATAACTTTCCAGAACTTTTTAAATGGGTGAGATTAAATCGTTCAAACTCTTCTTGAAGGCTCGGTCAACAATAAATTACTACTTAAAATCATTTTTAAACACATTATAAACTGGAAATTAAAGGATAAAAAAGAGATAGCTTAAGATTTAACGTGGAATTAAAATTAAATATGCTTTTCAGGAACTGGCTGTTAAGTTTATTCCATTGTCCGTTATGATATGAACAGTCATAATTTAGCTACAAATGGGCAGTAGATTGACGCATCCTCTTGTTATTCATACTTTGTTTGCCGCAATAATAATTAAGATTTAGCGACGCAAAATCTGTATATACCTACCTACATAATTATAAATATTTGCATTACAATTGCCTTTGGTATTGTGGAATGTTTCGCTACTACAAAAATGCGTGTAAGTTATATTTTTTTAAAGAAAATTATAACGTTAAAAATTCTATTATTAATATTTGAACAATTTAATAATATTATTATTTTATTGTTTATTTATTTTTAACATTATTTTGTTGGCGATTAAAAAGGATTTATGTGTTTACGCACATTTTCAGTATTATTACAGTAGGTACACATAATATCACAAGCCTACTTTGTATTGAGACTAGATGGCGTTGTTGTCCAACAGTAAAAAAAATCATTAGATACTTTGTTATATACTAGTTATGTCGGCCTTTGTAGCGACAATGGCATATATTCCGTACCTACATGATCACACACCATGGTTTTCCTTAACGAAGTAGAAAGTATGTAAGTACGCCGATATTATAAGCAATAAGCAATAAACAAGAGACATCAAAAAACAATATCAATTTTCATTAGTGTCGGATGTTGTGATTTCACTTTCGTAATGATCGTCAATTTATTAGAAGAAAGTCCTTTTATCTATACTAATATTATAAAGAGGTAAAGTTTGTGTATTTGTTAAATTGTAAGGGGTAATCTCGGGATCTACTGAACCGATTTTAAAAATTCTTTCACCAATAGAAAGCCACATTATTGCTGAGTGTCATAGGTTATATAAAAAACCAAAAAAATAAAAAGGCTTTTAACATTATGCCCAACGAAGTGGGCACGGGTCAGCTAGTAAAGTATATTTTACAATACACTAGTCGCGTTTATAACGCAGACGTCAGACTATCCACACGGAAATACTATATTACCGTGCTATCCATGACGCACTTTTGTTTGTGAATATAGAACCTTTTTTTTGGTTTAAAGTCAGGAAAATGCATTACTGCATGTCCTTGGGGAAGCGACGGGGATCTGTCGGGCTCACCTCTCTAAACAATGAGGGATACCGACTAAAACCCTGACTGTCTGCCACCTTCTCCGCCTTCACAGTGGCGGGGTTGTAAATGGAGTAACTGCATAGCACACGTTGCGCTTATAATCTGTAATCTTTTCGCGTTTTTCTATTTAAAAAAATATAAATCCGCATTCGTTAAAATATTAAAAGTTTTCAATTAAAGTGTTAATAAATCCACAGATGACATTAAACAAAAATCGGATGATCGTAACTGTGATAATAATTTACATCGAAGAAATTAAATCGGATCATGTTATTGAAACAGCAATTCAAATATTTTTTTTTAGTTAATTTACTTTTACTTTGCTGAATTATCCTTCAAATTATGAGCTGCCTTCGATATATTACTAAAATGTATGTAGATCCCTGGGAAACCTAGAAATTTATTGGTTCAAATGATAGAATGGTTTTAACTTCTAAACAAGTTAACAACACTAATTTGACCAACATTAGTTTAAAAATTGTGTCATAATTCTACTTATTTAGTTATTCATATACGAAAGAAACGCATCATCGGTGCATCGCGACACAGATTAGTTACGTGTTGTGATACAACACGTTGAGATAAAAACGTGGGAGCACGTGGGAGTGTCATTGTTTTGTTCTCAAGATAAGAATGAAGATCAGGGTCGAATACGTGGCATTTGTATGCTAAAGAAAGTATTATCTTTTTACATGCATTAACAGAGACGTATTTAGGTCAAATGAGAAAAAACAATTCCTTTGTACATTTTAATGAGGGGTGCAAACAACAACTAAAAGTAGTTGTTGTTTGCTGAAGGGCGCTTTTAGACGATGCGAAAATTTTCGTCAAAACGTGCCTTAACAACTTAACAGTAAGTCCTTTTTAACACGCTTTTATTTATATGCCTTCTCTTATCCTATAAGTACCTCTCTCCCTTTCAAGTACCACTATCGATCGATGGCGTCGATCGATAGTGGAGTGGAGCGGTCGACGTCCGCGTCTTTCATAGTTGTGTCACAATTGACAATCGACGTAGACTTTCTCATTTATAATATCACTATTTTATTGATTACTCAAATAAATAATTTCGCACATGTTGAAAGTATGTGGAAAGACGACATTGCTAAATTTATACCGTCGCTGTAAAGTTTAGCGAGCGATAACTATTTGCTATCCGAAGGCTATAAAATACACATTTTAACGGGTAAGCAGCATCGTCCCGTTATAGAACATCTCTGTGGCGTACTAAAATAAGAGTTAAATCAATGCAAAACGGTTTACTATGGCATAAATCGACGAGACAAGGATCTGTGCTCTTTTAATAAATTTGCAGTGTTGTTCCCATGTTATTAAATTATTTACTTGGCGTAATAAAAATGCCTATATAACCGGCTTTATTATAGCTTTCTACATGTAAATGTTTTTTTTACATTGGTGTATGGTGTTTTGTACATGTCGTGTTTTGGTTAAACATTTAGAAACATTTTTTTAAAATATTTTTTTATCATTTTATTTGTAACTATCTTTTTTGCCCGCGACTTCGTCCGCGTGAAGTTCAGGACCCGTTCCCGTGGGAACCACATTGAATTACGGGAAAAGCTATAGCCTATGTCACTCCCTGATAATGTAACTTTCTACTGGTGAAAGAATTTTTAAAATCGGTCCAGTAGTTTCGGAGCCTATTCAATTCAAACATACAAACAAACAAACAAACAATCAAATCTTTCCTCTTTATAATATTAGTATAGATAATAATAATAACTTTTCCAGTGGATTTAAGGGCTCATAATATACCCTCCTCTCGATTTCTTGATCAACGCCCTGCGATAACTCACTCATCTGTCTCACTCATTCATTGGGCTTTTCTCATGTGATTAGGGCGCCTGTCTGAATATATTGAGATTATTGTAGTTCACAAAACGTTCTCAGATGTTATAAGTAGTATATAACAGTATAATAGTACCATTCTCATCTCATAAAACGTAACGGTATACCTGTACCTTCACAAAAGTTACAAATAATATAATGAAAAGATTTTTCACGGTAGATTGAGTTTGAAAAGAAAATCTCAAGTTTAAATGTTCACTTAAATACAGAGTATAAAACGGTGGTCGGGAGAGAGGTTATGAGATCACAGACACAAATCCACGTTTCATTTGATAGTCGGTTCGAGCCAAATGTGGCTATAGAGTATGTAGTCTAAATGCCGTTTCATATCGTTGTTTGAGGTAGTTTGTAATTCTATGTCTACTTGACTATTGTTTAGTTATACATATAGCGCAGGAATTACAAATATTAGAGTGTTATTGTTTGCACAGATAATTTCGAAATGTAGGATCCGTTTTCGTTAGGTGAGTGAGAGATCCAATCCACTTTCTTCCTATTTCCATCTTTCTTTCTACGCAATTACGCATCTTTCTTTTCTGGGGAGATGAGTGTAACCTAATTCCAATAGTTTAACCGCTTCAACCACATTTTACGAGTTTGAGAGATTTAACACTTCATTCACAAAATGAACGAAGTATGATAAAAATAGAACATTCGTTGCACTTCACAATGTCATCTGCAATTTTTATTTTCCCATAATTCTCACAATATCGATATCGTACTAAACTAATCCTCGCACTAATACCGTTGCCATCATTGCCTATAATTACGATAGCTAAAATTAGTGTGTATTGGCATCCTTATTCCTTTCGCAATGTTCGTGTCATGTGTCCGAGGAGCGGTGGCAGTTCGTTGACTGCCAACTGGTGATATTTTAGTACAGTGCTACAAACTTATCTGTGCCGATAGTATCTAAGCTATTGAAGGTAATTGTTAAGGTTTTCAAGGCGTAAACATTGGTTCTAGTTTTGGCCACCGGCACAGATAAGTTTGTGGCACTGTAGAGGCATTAGTAACCGCGGGGCTTGACGGAAATCCGTCGACTTAAACACAGACTGCCCATTGAATAGGTGACGTTATAATACAGTGTTTGACGCCTCGCCTCATGATTTAAGTGTATGATAATAATTTAGGTAGTTTATAAAATACTAAACGTGCGAAATATTTTGAAATATAATTATATGGTGATAAATGTCTACATCTAATTATGTCACTTGGAACGTTTTTAGTTTAAAACGTTCTTTGTAATTAAAAGTAGCTTAGGTTATTCTTTACAACATTAGCTTTCTGCCAGTGAAGTGCAGAGTGATGTAAAATTTGGTTTAGTCGATTTAGTGAACGAACAGAAAGGGAAACAATTTTATATATTTATTCTGTAAAAGAAACGTGTCCTAACATTCTTTCATGCGTTAAGTAAAAAGATGATTTGAAATTTATATCAGACTTTTCAATCTTATTATTATTTGTGTTATATTTTTACAAAAATAATTGCATATTTTGGTGTCAATTAGTTCTAGTATGTTTACTTTACCCGATTAGATTTTATTTGTTAACATAAGAAACTCAATAACATAAGATTTTCCCTGCAATGGGACACAAATGGCTGCTAAAAAAACATAAGAAACTGCGTCAGAGTCCACGCAGACCACAGAATATTTTTATACATTTTATATAATACGTAGGTAATTCACATGGCGTCATCTCATATCAAGTAAGAGCCCCCTCAGACCACAAACTTTTTATCGGCCGATTGTTTGGTCGGTCTCTTTAATTACTACGATAATGTCCTAATACTGATTAATGCACTAACTAGCTCCTACTTGATATGAGATGACGCCATGTGAATTACGTATCATACAAAATGTATAAAAATATTCACAAAAACTACTAATTGACTACATTCTTGGACACGTACATTCACAATTGTTCACGCTTAAATCACGCAAGGATTGTTTGTTGTACGGCAATGCGTCTTTGTGATCACTCAATGCGCCATTATGCCCAACAATCACTGTTTACTATTACCATTGTGTGATAGAATAATATATCTCCATTCATACTGAGTCTTCTGAGATGTCTAAGGTACGGCTGCATAATTTGGACTTCATTCAGTTGTAAATGATGATTCTATACAAGCCCGATTTGGCCGACGACTCCTAGCGGTAGGAATAACCTGGAATAATTTGTATGACATTTGGTATACCGCTCGCGCTCTAGGAAGCGTTGGTGTAAACGGGCATTCATATAAATTACAATCGTTTTTCTATAACAGAGACCTTCAGATAGCCTGAAAACATTAACTAGCTAAACAGTTGAAATCAATTGTGGTATTCGGGAAAAAGAAGACGATTCTAATGGAAATTTTGAAAATGAATGTAGCCTGATTATTTTCGTATAGATAAGATACCAGCGAAAGTCAGTAAAAACCGCTTAATAATTCAGAATATATTTTTTGGTATAATAATAAATAATAAATTTATATGTCCAGCAGTGGGACATAGGTAGTTAATTAAATAAATAATCAACGTGTAAACGATAATGTACATAGGACAAAAAATATGTTGCAAAAATATACTTAAAATTATACTTCCTCAAATTTTTAAGACAATTGGAAAATGTGCAGTAACACCATTGACTACAAATCATACTTTTTGCTGCAAACATTCGCTCATTTGTCTGTCTGTTACTTGTTATGTCACTTTGTCGATGTAATTCAATTGCTTCCAGTGATGCAACGGACAAATAACGATGTACAAAATATTGTATTTTACCAATTTGACACGGTTGTATAAGATCATCATCTGTTAATGTAATTCTTTATTGTGTACGAAGAATATAAGGCTAAAATACTTTTCTTTCAAATTCTTTATTTGCTAACTATGTCATTCTTGTCAGGTTTACGTGATATAAGGACAAACAATAAAACAAACATACTTAATTTTTGTAGTTATAGTTGTGTGGAATGGCATTATAATACAATGAGTTTACATATACTTAGTCGTTTATGTCTAATATCAATATGAAGTATACTTAGTAAGTAGTTAGAATCGAACCTATACGTAGCAAATGATACCTAAGGTTTCAATCAACGTTATGATTACATATGCACAGGCCTACTAGCCAAGCGTTGCATGCCGTTTCGATATGAGCCTATTACTGTTACCCAACTAGGTGTTATTACTAATCTAACTGCAAATTACTGAGTATACAAATATATATTACTAGTTGTTACCGCGACACCGTCCGCGTGGACTTTCTGTAAGGAAGGTTCTCTCTTTCCTCTCCTCTCCGTTATACAGCGTCGCAGATTCAGTAATTAATCAGTTTAGTTTATAAGAGAGAACAATAAAGAAATTATTATTCAAATAAATCCGAACCAAAATTCAAAAAATCATGTACAAACTTCCACCTCACGTTTCACCCCTGTTAGGGGATGATTTCCAGGATAAAAATTATCCTGTGTCCTTTCTCGGGTCTGCATGCAGACTGCTTCCAATCGGTCGGTCATACCATACCGAAAACATTTATAGGGATGCCTATGTCCAGCACTGGACTTCTTATCCTGTTAACTGTGATTAACGCGTTCAAACAACGAATAAACCTTTCAACAATTATTAAATTAAAATATAAATTGTATTTTTTAATTTTCGATATGAATCGAAATTTAAATGTGTCAGTTAAATTTTTTTTTGTCTGTTTTGTTTGTAATGAAATACAGTCGCCTTGACAGTTATTAATATTCAAAGCGTGATGTCAGCCCCCACACCTTCATTCATATCTACTATATCATAAATCATGGTCTGTGATAAACAATTAAATGCCAAATTAAAATATGAGAGCACCTTAAAATTTGGCACAGTGTCGCGCGACAGCAGCTCGATTGCGAGCTGTTTGGTAAATCTATAAAAAAATTAAAATCACATGCCACATTGCTACTAGTTTAAACATAACATTTAAATCTTGGGATAGGAAAGAAAGCTGGGATTTGGCACTCATTGAAAGAAACGCATAGTACCTATAGCCTTGTTTGATTGATTAACGCTGATATTCTGTGATAGTTTTCCGGTAGAGCCTGAGCAAAAAAATAGTATTACATTCTTCGTATATTCTGTTTTTGGTAATTACGTCATTTTAAATGTATGCATAATACAGTACCCGCATCATTTGACATTTAAAGAATTGTAATGTACCGTGAAGTCACATAAAAAGATAATTATCAAGTAATTGAAAGTATCAGTGATAGAGAAGTCACTTCACGCGTACAGATATTCGAAGGCTGTTTTTTGACCACCGACCGCACCGGCTGCGGCGGCGATTCGCGGAAAGAGATGAGATGGCTTCTTTATAACCAGGTTAACCAACAAACAATGAAATAAACTATATAATATAAAAAAGAGAAATGATTAGAGTAGTGGTACTTATGTATTCGCCATCACTCAGACAGATACCTAAACGCTTACCTAATACCGTAAATAGAATTGCATTGGCTTGCTCATCGTATGCGTAACTCTCGTTTGTTTAGTTTCGTTTCACTTTTGGCCACAAAACAAGAATAAAAAATCTTCAAGACCGAGTACATCCACTCGCTTGGAATGATTAAAATGCTGCTGTTGATAAATTACATGTAAATAATCCTATTTTTCTATTATTATAAAGAAAATAAGGATTGTCAGGATATTGGATATTGTATAGTTTATGTGTGCTGAAAAATGAAATTTAGGCGAGCGAGACACAGCTAGAACTTGCAAGAAAATTTAATTAGATAAGAGTAGAAAAAATTGAATTGACTTCATGACGACAGTATTACGATCTGAGCTGAGGTGGACCTTAGCAACCTGCGGACTATTTCTCCTGCCACTTGGATCCACTCCCTCAGCAGATTTTTTTAGCTTTAAGGTTACAATAATTTGTAGATTGGGTGAGCAACATCTTACAACTCCCAAAATGTTTGTAAATAGTAATTTATTATTTCATTACTTAATACTGTACTAATGTGTTGTGTTTATTGGCCGTGACGGACGAGTGTCCGTAAAACAAATTTTAATTTACAATAACTACAATTATACTTAAACTACCTATTACTTAGCGTGTTTAGTAAAAGAGAAATTACGGGGAAAGTTAGGCTCAAATTCCAGTGCTTAAAGGAATATAATACTAGTACAGTTAACAACACAATAAACCGTCATCTACTTCGAACTTTGTGCCGTGAACACATTTTTTTAAAAACTAATATTAAATTGCTGATAGATTTATGTGCTGTCGACAGCACATAAATCTATCAGTAATTTTAGTTACAGTCGACTGTGACTAATGTGAGTAGGTGTACAATATTAGGAAAAAAAATCGAAACGGCTTCATCTTTTCTAATTGTGCCTTGATACATGGAATGAGTTCATATAATAAGTTTTTATCATAAATTCCCACGGGAAAGGTAGGCAGGCTTTTTTTCTAATGGACAAAGTAGCCAGACCTGCTGCGGTCTTTTGCTACGATACCTGGCAATTGCGGGAGCGTAAACTCTTTATTCACCGCCAAATACCGCAGGCATCGTAAGAAGTAAATTCATAAAAGTCTGGAAAATAAAATATCCGAAATGGTACAACCGGATTTTTAGGGTATTTTGACTAGCAGATAAATTAAGTAACTTTTATCGCAATTCCCATGAGAATAGCTTAACGCGAGTAAGAACTACATGTAATTTAAGTAAAAAAAACATTATAGACTTACAAGATAGTGTTAATAACAGTACATAATTACAGTCGTTGTGGATAATCAAACTAGATGCATTTATACAGATATAAACACATTGTATGGCAAGAAGTAATCTTGGGGAAAGTATTCTCTATTTGCAGATAATCAAGTTTAGTAGTCTCTACGCAATAAATATCTTCGTTTTATAACTTGACGAACAGGTATCAATTTTGCGTTGAAGTGACCATTAAGATTCTTGCATTCGTATGTTAACAATTACAATTTAGTTTCACTAAATAATTATATTTTGAAAAATACTTTGCCAATAAAATTTTCAATTTCTAAGGAATTAAGAAGTACATATACATAAATATATATTTATACTATATTAAAATGAACGCGTGAAAAAGTAGTCTGAAGTTCTAAACGCTATAATCTTCGGAAATAACCTAATTACCTACACTGAAAAACTCTATGCTCTATGTATTATTCCGAAATTTCGAATCTTAATTTTTTTTTTCAATTTCAACAAGTTTGCGTGCCAGCCAATAAAATTAAGTTCACATTGCTTTAGGAAAGAGGATGACGACCTTTGTAAAACACTATTATAACATTTAATTATCAATTGTTATATCTAATACATATAAACTTTGTCCTGAATACCTGACGCACGCACAACCTATCGTACAGGGCGCCGATCGAAGACACCTGAAATTTGAAGGGGGGGTTTTTTGTATGACGACGTAGGCAGGCATCCGCTATGAAACAATTTTCCGAAATACAAATGCACCAATAGAGTGTCGATAGTGTGTCACTTGTATAGTTTTTGACATTTGGCATTCTCATATTTATTTAAGGCCATTTCATTGACACACTATCGAACTACTATTGATCTTTTCGTATCTTTCACATGAAAGCGATTTAACTGAAAAAGTGTAGTTCATGGTAGATTTTAACTGTACATACATTAACGTAACGTCTGCAACAGAGCGCCCCTTTTTCACGGGGTTTTATGTCAACATTGTTTAAATTCAATGCAATTATTTTATAATTAGATATGATACGGTGAGTAGATACCTCACAATGTCGGTGTCGTTATGGTGTCGTAATACTTTTCTATTGTGTGCGTCTGTTTGGGCCGATAGTATGCGGTGAAAGTTGAAAGTGAAGGACCCGCCATTTCTAGTGGACATTTGATTGTGCCACCTTGTAGGTGTACGAGTAGGTGTATCTAATGTTAAAATTATTCAGTATATTTTATTGTATTCATACCACGGATTCAAATAGTAAAATAGATCTGTGAGTCGTACCAAACCACAATACGACCAATGGTCTATTTATCTTTTATAACGATAAGTCAAGGAATAGATTAAAAACAAAATTTTAAAATTTAATTTATATTGATGGAAGCTGGCTGGTATATTACATAACAGAGTTCGTTTTAAAAAAAAATTTTCGTTTTCAAACAAAGAAGTTAATAAAGAATTACAAGTCAATATCCTTTAATTTTAAAATTCATGGTTCCATAAAGAGCAATGTTGCCATTATTTAAATTTCTCTATATTTTTTTAATACTAAAAAAAATATTATTGAATAAAAATATATTAATTTTTATTGTCATTGCTAAAAATATTTAGGACAAAATAATATAGAACTCTTACATCATAGTTTGAAAGAAATAAGTATTTAAGTTAATGCATTGTGAAGTTTCGTTATTATTTTAATTGCTATAAAAATAATAAGATCCATTTTGGACTATGATGCAATGTTAGTGCTTTCACTAAAACTATTACAGTAAGAAAGTTTATGTAAATACACCACAGAAATACACGCTAAATGAATAAATTATATTTAATGTCATCTTTGCATCATCCCTTTTATAGAAAGGAAAGTGAGATTATAATAATAAAATATCATACAATAACAATAAATATTAATGCAATCAATATTATTTATGTAACTTAATATGAATATTTAACCTTTTATTAGCATTTTAAATGTATAATGTCAAAGTATAATATTAAAAAGTCATATAAATCTTCATTTGATGATAATCAACTTCAATCAGTTGATTTTCTATACGATAGATTTTTTATGCCTGAAATCCTGAAAAATAGACTACTTATCTGGAAACTGGAGTCTTAAATTTGAAATAAAAAAAACACAAATTCTTGGAGTAGCAGAGCATTTATGTAATGGGTTAGCTTTACAGAAGAAGTACCACCCTCTCCCAGAATATCAGTAAAGCAGCAATGCGTTTCGTATGGTGAGTGAGTGATCGGTAAGCCCAACTCCTTTCCCTCATTTTTTCCCTTTCTATTCCCTATCTTGAGGGCTACTACGAAACGTAAATCCGATACTTCTGCCGAAGTATCGGAAGAATTTAAACCATGAAATACAAGGTTTTTCATGGTTATTTTAGTAATTCCTTGAATTCTATAATGTGAAATACATTGCACTTAATGATAATTTCAATAGTTCGTTGAATTATAACCATGAAATACCGAGTAATTCATGGTTTAAATTCTACTGCGATACTTCGGCCGAAATATCGGATTTACATTTCGTAGTAGGGTCCTTGTATTATCTTACATCGAGGTTGGTAATAATTGAGACAGTATAAATTTAAAAGTAAAAAAACCACTCCGTGGCGTGAAAAACAATCAAACATACATTTAGATTTCAAGGTGCAAACAAGTAATCTGTGCATCAGCGTAAGCGTAACTAAACGTCCTTCCTCGTATTAGAGAGCGCGGGCAACGACCTTGCAGGGTAAACGTCCCCGTGGGCGACCCGAGGAAATGGACCACCGATGAATCATTTATTATGCTTTATTTTGTAAACAACAATTTTATTGATAACATCATATAATTATTTAATAAATGTAATAATTATTATCAATCTCTTAATATAAGAGTTTATTCGTGAAATACTATGACAGTTGTAATGTTTTCACAGTTCTTATTTGACAAATAAGCTAACAGAACTACATGTAAAGTGAGAATATACAGGGTGTTTGGTAGAGGATTGAACATGGGATAATGGCAGAAGGGTGAGATGGTCTGCTACATGCTGAGCGAAAAAAATTTGACCTAGGGCCCATAGTTTTTTTTTAATGATTTTTTTTTAATTTTCACCAAACTGTCGTCCTTCGTGAATTTGAAGTACTATAACTTTTTTTTATTAAATCAATCGGCTAGTTTATTTTTTTATTCTTATATTAACTGTATGTAGCTTACTTTTAAATTGATATTTGTCGGTTAGAGTTACCACAAAAAATGATATGAGTCCTCAAACATCAAAAAGACGACAAGTACACGCCGAGCGTTCAACTTTGGACTGCTGTAAAAAAAAACTAAAAGTAGTACTGCAGTTCTAATTCTAGGAAAATAGCTCTAGTTCATGCCCTTTGGAATGGTATTCAATTTACATAGTATTTTTTTTTCTAAGTAGTCTTTTTCGTACACTCTACATGAAATTGACCATTTCTGACAAAAATCCTTTAAAGAAAATAAATCAAAATAATGTTACGAAACATAGAGCGGGATGGTTACACAAGGCAGGTAGAAACGTTAACGTTTCTCTTAATCAATATCAGCATCCGTTCTTCCTTTTTCACTCTTCATAGGTGGGCAATGCATCCAAGACCTTGTAGTGGTGAAGAGTGGTAAGTGGTAAGCAATCACCGCTGCCTATTGACATCTACAATTTTTTTATGACATGAAGAGGACAAACTAGCTAGCAAGTCACCTGATGGTAAGTAATCACCGCTGCCCATAGACATGCACAACTTTTTTTTTTTACACGAGGAGGACAAACAAGCACCTTATGGTAAGCAATCACCGACTACAAAATCTTGGATGCGTTGCCCACCTATGACGGAATGAAAAAGGAAGGACTGGGGAAGGAAAGTTAGTAAGGGAGTAGGAAACAAGGGTGTATCAGGCTTCCGGCTCTCTCACTCATCCTACGAAACACGGGGGACATACGAGGTACTGCCCCGGTCGAGCCTGCCCATTTACGAGCTACTACTAGTTCATAGTAGTGGCTACGCTCTACCACTTCACCACTACAAGGTCTTGGATGCATTGCATGAAGAGTGAAAAAGAAAGAACGGATGCTGGTAATGATGAACCGTAACCATCCCGCTCTATGTTTCGTAACATTTTTTTGATTTATTTTCATGAAAGTATTTTTGTCAGAAATGGTCAATTTCATGTAGAAAGTACGAGAAAGACTACTTAGAAAAAAATAAACTATACAAATTACATACCATTCGAAAGGGCATGAACTAGAGCTGTTTTCCTATAATTAGAACTGCTGTACCACTTTTAGTGTTTTTTTAACTGCAGTCCAAAGTTGAACGCTCGGCATGGATTTCTCGCCTTTTTGATGTTTGAGGGCTCATAATTTTTTTCCTGGTAACTCTAACCAACAAATATCAATTTATAAGTAAGCAACATTCAGTTAAGATAAGAATAAAAAAATAAGCTGGACGATTGATCCAATAAAAAAAAAGTAAATTCACGAAGGAAGAAAGTTTGGTGAAAATTAAAAAAAAATCATTAAAAAAAAACTATGGGCCCTATATCAAAATTTTTTCGCTCAGCATGTAGCAGACCAGCTCACCTTTCGACCATTATCCCATGTTCAATCCTCTACCAAACACCCTGTATATTTTTTGCGCTTCGTGTGGGATGCCATTCGATAGCTCTTTGAATAACAGTGGGGGTGCTGATAATTTAGTCTGCGCGGATTAGTGCAATTCCACACCACCCTTACCACCCCTATCATATATATTATTGCATTTCTGTGTATGTCAATACAAAACTGCGATCCAAATTAGCAACGCAGTGCGGCGCGAAACTCTGCGATTCCAATTCATGCGGCAAGGAGTGTCTCTCTATTCAGGTTTGAGTGTTGATACAGTATTTCTTTTAAGAACAATACAATTACATTAATAAAACTTAAGAAATATTTTGTGTTGTAATTGAAATGTGAAAGCCATCTTTTCGTCCGGAATCATAGGCTTATTTTAATTATGAGTGAAGGCAAGACGATTAGTATAATTTATTTAAAGTATATGTATGGTTAATGGTACTGATTAATGTAAGTACATAATGAAATGACTTATTCAAAGGCTAGGCTTTCTCTGGTTATCTAGTTGTAAAAACAAATGTTAAGTTACTATCTGATTTTTTAAACTAACTACAATAGCATACATACTTACCTATTTATAATCGATTCCCTACATTACCCATAGTTTGTCGACAGTACGTAGTCGACGCACGAAACGCGACGTATTCTATGAAAAATTTTGTTTACCTAAAACTGTCGACGTACGAAACGCGACCTATTATTTAGAATTTAGAACATAATTCAATTTATTCTCTATAACTTAAGCTGATCGCTGAAAGCTCCGATCGAATTTAAGAAAATTTTCAATAATAATGGATAAGATTTAATAAAATTATTGTTTCATTACAAATAATTATAATGAGATGATTACTTGCAATGATGTCTATAGTCTGTAATAATAATCATTAAACAATAAATTACACAATACAGAAAATAATGGTTTCATTTTAAGCTTGTGGGTGTTGATTGTCATTACAACGGATAATGTAGGATGAAGAACATAATAGAAATACCAAAAGATGAGTCTGCGATTACACGATGCATTCATTAGGATGAATATCTTAAAAATAATGTGTGTGCTCATTAAATCTGACGTTACAAGGTCTTTTTGAAGTGATAATGTCATATTATGTGCCTTTGTTTGTGTTTTATCCTTGTTATACAACACATATTTATGTGTTTCTAGTGTGAAATTAAATCAAGAAAAAACATTACAGACACTTACATCAACATGTAACACAACATGTTATTGCAAACATTAAACAAAAAGAGAAAAATCAGTTTAATACTTGAGAAATCTCGGAATGGTCACACCGCATCATGAATATTGGTTTCCTTATTAAATAAAAAATAAAAAAAAGAGTTTTTTTGACAGAGGTAATACAAGTTGTCTATGATCAGATTTTTTAAAATTGTTAATCACACGTAAATAAATATAATTTAATGGTTACATACGATCTAAATTGGTTTATTCTTGCCGAAGCGTATCGTTAATCAGGCATGCTAATGACATTTTGACACGCATAAATTATTACGACTATATTGGAAAATTATGTTAATACTATCTCAATATAGATCACGTTGCCCAACATCTGCTGTAAAAGGAAGCATGATTAACCCAGAGACCTGAAGACATTTACCTTTTGAGTACAAATCCATATTTTCTCAATCCAAAACGGTAATCTCTTTATGGTTCGAACTGATATAATTTAGTTTAATGATCCGACCACAGATAAGGGAACTTATTATAAAGAAATGGGCTAAGAGTGGCGCATTCTTATTCAAATTTGGTTTGACCATTTTACTATAATTATCAAACTGAAGATTAGATCGTAGCAAAATAGCATTGGTCATGCTGTGTTATTACGGTGAGTAAGGTCTCCAGAGCTCCACGCGTCGACAACGCGCGATATCCCCGGTGTTGCAAGCATCCATAGGCTATGGTGATTGCTTACTATCAGGCGGGCCGTACGGTAGTGGTATAAAAAAACTGATGATTCGTACATTACTTAGAACTCCAGGACAGTAAATCAAAAGTTATATCCATCCGCAAAAACATTATTAAACTTCCGCATTAAAATTTTATTAATCTAAATTCTGGCTGGGAATTCTTCCGCAAATAATCTCCTGTTAACGCAATGAAAAACTTTTCTCAATGTTTTATCATTTAAAATTCATTCTATTTATATACCTTCATAAAATTCAAGATGGTAATCAAAACTTTGCATACGTTCCATCTTCTTTTCGTGGGTGAAATCGATTGTGGGGTGATTTTTTTGATTCAGTGATTTTATGGCACTAAAATTCTGACACCAATCAGGATTTTAGTGCAAAACAATCACTACCGTGGGGATCCACCAGTTAACGTGCCTCTTAAAAAAGTCCTAAAACGCGGAGAAGCTATTTTGTGCTAATAAATATATTCTAATATTCTAATTCTTGAGATTTTTTAAACCCATCCAAGTACTGGATAAGATTGTCAATTTTAGCATGTTCAGTTTGAGACGCGCAACAATTACAACGGATGGACTGATACGTTTTGTATTTACAAATATTAGTGACTGACGGCTATCCATAGTCGTATGATTGAAAATTCACACAATGTTAAAGTGGACTTTTCACTCTGGATTCCTCTTGTGTATAGGCCGTGTTTACTATCAAATAACCCGTTTGCTCACGATTATAAAAAAGAAAAATTACTTGCCTTATACGTTTTCCTTATGATAGTTTCTCAACCCGTAATCGCAGCCTACATAACGATCCGACTGACCGCGCCACCATTCACTATTATTAGTATTAATTAGTACCGTCTCACCTCACCCCCTTTCATACATATCCACTGATCCACAAATACGTAAAGCAGTATTTTCCGATTAATTGAACGAAACTAACTGGCTAGTAATTTATAAAATTACAGTAGATTATAAGATAGTTAATAATATAGTTGTACGATTTTCACACAATGTTAAGGGTATAACTACACGAGCGATAAGTCGCTACAGCGACTTATCGCTCGTGTAGTGGAAAATTATAGTGCGTTATTCTCTACAGAGAATAACGCACTATAATTTTCCATTTTGACAGTATTAAGAATGGTTACCATAGAGTGACTAGCGGCGAAGCTCATTGATGTCCCGAAGGAAAGAATTAGGGATTAGGCCATAAGCCCAGAAAATGGAGAATAAAGTGAGCTTAGTCGGATGTTGACGTGCATAGCGATGTATTGTAATGTTTATTACCAATGGAATGTTTTGTTAATGCTAATCGAAAGTGTGGTCTCGCCCTTAGCGACTAAAATACGTGATTTAACTTGACCTTGTTAATGCAGTTTTTTGGTACAACCTAGTAATTACGACTTTTAAAAATGCATTTAGCTACTCAGATAATATTCAATATAGTTTTTGTTGGAAACCGAATAGAAGCTATTAGTAACTTTGAATTTTGAATAACAAAAATATTATTAAATTTTGATTTTTTGTTAACAGTTCAGAAATTAATAGAGCCAAGACGCTGAAAAAGCCGATCGCCGCTATAAGGTTGTTTATTGTAAACATGCTGTACATTAAACTTCTATCCACAAATCCTTCACTGATATCATCTCATCTGTCATTCTGATTCTTGTCTAAAAATATGTACTTTTCTCCTTCTACACAGATAGTTATGTTAATAAAAAAAATATATAACCTCTACAAGGTTCAAACTAGTAGACACTGTGGTCGTAGCGTTGAACGAAAATGCAGCAAACAATAAAATTTGAATCGCTAAAATGCTGATCTTCGTTTTGGACTCTTTTTAGATAAAATTTGATTAGTTTTTATTTTAAAATGAACCATAAACTTGAAGACAAACAAATCGTGACCATAACAGTAGTTACAAAACGCTTCACAATTTTTTTTATTTCAAATATTATAGTTGATTGCGTGTAGGTAAATGTAGTACAGTCAAGAGCAAGTAAATCTTTACACCGAGGTTCTTTTTAGAGTCATGTGGATTTGATTCCGTGCACGGGTCAAAATATGAAGTGCAAAAGTGACAAAACAAGTTTAAGTTAAACCTAGGCTGATCTTTTTTTTATTAATAAGGGGTAATCAGATAAGTTATTATTTTATCTTAGAGGTTTTCTTTTCTCTAAAAAGTCTCTAGTTAGTGTAGCAACCCCAATTTTTTTCTCTCATGTGCCAGCTCCTTCACCTATTAGACACGACTCCTGCCTCTTCCTTCACTTGATCTATGTAAGGTCTTCTCATAAACTATAAAATAATTATATCTCTACCACCATATAAAACCAAAGGAGAATGGAACCTCGTCACCTCGTGACGTAAGAAAGCTTTTACACAGAACATAACAACAAAGTCTAATGTGTAAAGCTTGTCGTGCAATTGACTCTATGTGTGGCATTCGTGATCAAACACTTAGTTCGGCCGTTAGACGGCCACTCCTATACATTCCGGCAACTGACACACATTCAATTCCATGGTTATGTTGAATGAGGCATACATGTTCGGTAGTGTGCCTACTTGTCAGTTTCTACCAAACAAGTTTTACTAGCAGTAAATAAACCTCTTTTTTTATTGTATTTATTAAAAATTTGCTCAATTTCTGCAATTACCACTGGTTGACTGGTAAACAATTCAACATTAAAGTGTTTTTCAGATAGCATGGGTATGGTGACGTTTGAGTTATTTTCACGTATTTCATTTCACGCATGTTTTATTCGAAACAAAAAACCGCGAAGTACAAAAAGAAATAGAAAAAGAGTGAAGAATAAGCGACTACAAAAAAGTTGTAAATTCAAATTTGCATTATTAATGATATTAATGATACATTTATTTTTAATTCCCTGTAAATTCCCTTCAAATCCCAAATGTCACCGTACCCATGCTATCTGAAAAACATAGTAAGTCCGTCTTGTGTATCAGTATTTATCTTACTTAATGATATGTCTTAAAATTGTTAGTAAAGGTCGTTGCTCTACTTACTAATCATCACAGAGATTTTATATTACGTAAAATAAAATCTTCGTGCAATACTATTATGATAATTAAAAATAATACTTTTGATTTTTATGCGACACATGACCTATTGAAACATACAACATATGACTGGACGAACCGGCTCTGCCAAGTGGCATTTAATAATTTTAAGCTATTGTAACTTACAACATTTAGCAATTTACAATTCTTGTATTTTTTAATCATGAACTTGTAAACAAATATTTATTTAAATGTACCTACTAAGATAAAGTAAAATAAGACGAATGCAATTTTCCCCGTCTTTCTGTCTAGCTGTTTATAATATTCTTTTGGGAGTATTTCGATGCTGTTTTAACTTTTACCAGTTTAAAATATATTTGTACGTTCCTTCAACTTTTGTTTAAAATATCCATGGGAAGGAGATTAGTTAACAGTCAATAGTTATTTATTTTTGTAAATAATTTTTGACGTAGATTCAAGAACAGATTAGGATGCTACTAAATAAGTTCCAGATGTTAAACTGTTTAATGTCGCTGGTAAGGAAATAATATTTAGGTGAAGTAAGGAAGAAACTAGAAGTATTAATACTTGATGTGAATATCACGTACAAATGCTAATAGCTGAAATTAGTATGTAAGAATAAATTGGTATGTAAGCACAGTCCGCGTTGGAACGTAGGACGCGTGCATCACCAAATATACCGTTGCCCTTAATACACTCCAGTGAAGATAACCTTAAAGATGTCCGTGATACAGACGTGCAACAATCTATTTACGAAGTAACCATTGATATTTGAGAGTTTAACAGGCAGTTTCTGAAACGCATTTTTAAAGGCTTTAATTAAGGAAAATTAAATTATAACTGTCACTGTCAAACGAAAGAAGAAAAAAGAGATAGCATAGGCCTTAATGTGGAATTAAAATACGTTTCAGAAATTGGCTGCAAGTAAAATTGGAATATATTTCCGAAATGTTTAGTTTATGAAACTCGCTCTTGGCCATTATTTGTTATTGCCATATTATTTCAGACTGCGTGCGGCCCGATCGGGCCGCCTGGTAATATCGATATAGAAAAACTTTTGTCTGTCTGTCCAACGCATATCCCAAACCATTGAACGTAGAGACCTGAAACTTGGAGGGTGGGTTCTTGGTATGATGTGGGCATCCGATAAGAAAGGATTATCCGAAATTCCCACGGGAAAGTGGGATACACGCGAACGAAGTTGTGCGGGTTATCCTAGTTTTTCATATTATGAAAAACGCACTTTCCCAGGGAGAGTGAGAAACATGTTGTTACAGAGCCGGCAACGCGTTTGTAAATGCTCGTATTTAAATCGTCCATGCTTTGCTTGTTTGCCAATTTAGTGCTGTAAGAAAATATTAAATCCTTATCCAGAAAGAGTGAATTTCATTCGCGGAGTTTCAATCGTAGTTGTGATTGTGATCGTATGGGCTTTACTTTAGAGTAATGTTTATTTAAAAAAAATACTTTCACGATGAAAATCGCACTATAATATGTTGCATGATGTGTGTAGAGTCAAGAAAGATAGATAGAAAAGATAGAAATACACGATAAGTTACTTTGTTTTTACTAAGTACAGCTAGATTGACATTAAAAATAATTACCCGTAGATGTCAACAATACACAAAAGATAAAAGGAAATGACAAATCCAATATGGGTCAAACAGGTTGTAATAGCTACCTACTTGTTTATCACTTCATCAGCTATTCCACCGGCATCTAACAACGTAATTAGGGATGCCACTTCTTCAAGTTTGGATGGATTTCGATATAATTTTTAAAATATTTTTTTGTTTAGAAAGAATTTTGATAAACTTTCGTAAATAATCTGTTATATGGGCTTACGTAAACTTATTAGCAATGAAATTGATAAAAAATGCACATTTATTACTCAGTTTTGTTTTTAAATTGCGAATTAAGTTTTTTTTACGTATTTATTGTTTTTAGACATCAAAATGTCAAAATTGGTTTTGCAAATTAATCTGGACAAGTTCATCACACATTCCCACCGCTGTCTCCTGTATAGACAGGATCAACAATGGCGACCTCAGATTGACAAAAGGCAATAAAGTTTATTGACGTCCCGGTTGAGAAACTACAGTTGTCTTGGAACTCACAACGAATTCAATCAGAAAGAAAATAGACGAAGTAGAAAGTATTGAAAGGATTTTATTAATATCATTTTAAAAGAACAAATGCTAAGATTCTTGCTAGTTCTTCTTAGCACAAATCTGCCGTCTGAACTGGTGGTAGGAAAAAATTATGTAAGTAACCGATTTGAATAAAATTTAACTTTGAACACTTTGGTTTTGCAATTGGCAACCCTAAACCACTGCAAAATACAGTAGGAATTAACCCGTGGGATGTTGGCAGCTGTGATTGTAATTATGAAGGTCGAGAGTTACGACTACTGACTACCTCATCTGCCTATCTTATAGATATACACCGTTTATTTTATTGTACAATAGGTCTACTTTAACAATCTAGTGTATTACGGCATACTTGTGATGATATCATGCACTTAATTATGTTTTTATTAATAACAGAGGACGACGGAGTTGGCAAGTCATTTGATCAATTCTTTTTAAAACTTCTGTGCTGTTATTTATTAAATTTTAAGTTTGTTTATAAGTACATGTCACATATATAATATCAGTATTTACGAA
Source organism: Endotricha flammealis (assembly GCA_905163395.2). NCBI lineage: Eukaryota > Metazoa > Arthropoda > Insecta > Lepidoptera > Pyralidae > Endotricha > Endotricha flammealis. Next base: position 8,154,171 of record LR990866.1, read on the forward strand.
TTAAAGTAAATAATAGTTTTACAAATTGATTTGTTAATACGACATCTATTGCTGAAAACATGCTATTACATAAACATGAAATAATTATTAAAATATATATTCATAATTTTTTTTTTTTGTATAATTATTTATTTAGAAAAGGTACCATTTTAAACAAGCTTTATTCTCTTCTGTACATACTTTCTTTTATACATAGTTTAAAGAAATATGGGTAAAAAAATGGGATTCACCCTTCAATGCTAACTACTACATATTTTAGTTTTAAACTTTATTACAAAAGCATAAGATTCAATATATGATGACTATTTAGCTACCGTCTTAAAAGGCTTAAGACAATAGGCTTCAAACGCCGCAGCGTCCTAAATTTCAGAAGTTTCTGTGGCCCATTGATTAACGTTACTTCATGGGTATTATTCATTGTGGTTTTGTGGCATTCTAACAATGAGAGAAGGGTTCTAAACTGGCTATTAGTGTAAATGGTTTCTTATGAGAAAATAATCAATTGTGAATAGTAAAAGTAGGAAATGTTTAAAACGCTTTACTCTTAAAACTGACGTATAATGGATATTACTTACTGGTTCCTATAGTATTTAATTTATTATGGTTTGTCTGGTTCTGGTACTGTTCTTAAATTTTCGAAAACACGAATGCAGTGTTATTAAATTCAATATTTTTAATTTATTATGTATTGTAATACATATTATAAAAAAGTGAAGTTTTAGGAGATAATCTCTGGATCTACGGAGCTACTATAAAAATTATTTTACCGATAGTAAACCACGTTAATTGCAAGAGTCATGGCTTTAAACATATTAACCCTAAAAAGTAATATATCTAATAAAAAAAATAAAAAAATTCCGGTTCGCATGATTTCAATGTAATATAAAATTTCATTAGCCCATGAAAATGAATTAGTACCTATGGAAATTGAGCCACCTTTATTTTTCTTAAAAAAAATCGTGACCAATTTAAGTTTAATCATTACACTTTAAGCAAGCTATATGCAATTAAACTATTCATATAAAAATATTGAAAATAACTGTTTATTAATCATAACTTTAATTGAACGACTTTACATGTTGAAACACTACGTAACATCTGACCGACTGAACCATGTAATTTAGCTATAAACATGTTACTTTTTAATTTAATATAAACATACAATAAAGATATAGTTCATATATTCATTAAGCTGGTTTTACAACTTAATATAGATTATGAGCACAGCACAGTTATGAGCTTATGATACTATTATAGAACATTTTATACCACACTAACGAACGCGATGAAATATATACCAACTTACATACATAACACACAACATACATACACATAGGCAAACATTTTGTGTGCATGAACGTGCCTGTTTGCCTTGGTCTGGGTGTTTTCTATGTATAATAAGTATTTATTAACAAAAAAAGAAGTATAAGTATATTCATCAGCAATCTAGTACCCATAGTACAAGCTTAGTTGCTTAGTTTGGGACTAGATGGCGTTGTGTGATTCGTCCAAGAATATTTATTTATTTATACCAACCAGTCTCGTGGTATCGTTCCCTAGGTGGTATCCGACTTAAAACTTAAGTCATCTGTAAATTTGACACTGATGACATTTTTTTTAGGAGGGCGTCTATGTTTGTCACATTCTTAACGAATACACGAGTTCATCAACGTGGACCCTAACCTTTGGAAGGGTTTCGCTATCTCGAGCATCTCCGTGCTTCGGAGGGTACGTTGCCGTCAGTGCCGGCTGTTGTCGTTAGATGACAGTCGTTGAGCCAGTCGTCCTTCAGGCGACTTGAAAGCACTGGCCTCCGTCAATCCTTTGGAGAAGTATGGCAGCTCATCCCCTTAGATTGAAGGGATATACAACCTCGTATACAACGTGCAGTCGTATTTTGCCATAATTGTTACTAGGTATGTCAAATTGGCTGGCTCAATAGTTTACTCTAACCATGTAACCCCGGCTTTAGTTTAAGTGTTTCGAAACACAGAAGCGAGGCAGATACCACTAATTGACTACCATCAATAAGTCGGGTTAGCGTACACTTCGACACTTGGCCTGTTTTACTGTGACGAAACATTTTTAAGCGAAATACATTGTAGCGGTTACTAGCGATAGATAGTTTTTTTATACCATTAACGTGGCAAACAAGCTTACGGCGCGCCTGATGGTAAACGGTCACCGACAATCACTCGCGCGATGCCGACCCTGTAAAAATATTTTAATGCCCCTTTTGAAGAACCCCATATTGTAGTCTAAAGAAAAGACCTCGGCGAGGAACTCATTCCACAGTTTGTAAAGGACTTGTCTTATAATTTCCAGTCCAGTCATTCCAGGTCACTTTTGTTTACTTATCCAAAGTAAACAAAAGTGACCTGGAATGACTTTGGCGCTTCTCTCGCTTACTAGATAGAACTTCAAAGCAAGCTTGTTTAAGTAAAGTACAGTGTTGAATAAAAATAAATTATTAAATTGTAAAAAAATAATATAAGAAGGAGTCATGTCATATTAACTTTACGATAAATGTAAAATTCCAAATTATTTGCATAAGCCACCAACTTATAAAATTAACATAATCTCATTCGATTATTTTAGTATATTTTTAACATTATATACAAAAACCAGTAACTTTTCCATGGCTCTACGAAGCTGTTTTTCCATAAAAATGTAATACGTAACAGGTATTTCATAACAGTGAAAGTGCGTAACCTGTTCACCGTTTTTAACTGTTTACGCCTGCGGTACATTTCATTTACTAAGGATCTGTTTTAGTTCCTGATAACCTATCTGGCAGATAAAAAAGTTTCAAGTAATTTTATTTTACAGCGAGTTCCTACAATTGATGAACTATGAAATATTTAGAGAAGTGGCCCTGTAAAGAGTGGACCAATAAACAATCTGTGATAAAGGGGATTATTTATAATTACACACACGGTTTATTAAATTAAATTTGTAACGGCACATCACTAATGGAGCTATAATCGAACTGTCAAATATTAAAATAAAGGTTTGGAACTGTTTGAAAAGCCTATAATGATAGTGACGTGTGACGACGCCGACGGTGCATTTGACAATTTATCGACAGTTTACAATCTCGCGATAAAGTTTAACACTTGGGTTCAAATTATACGATGACATTTTATAAATCGATAAATCCGAGTCGAAATTCTCGCTTAAGTATATCGGTTTACAAAGATCGTAAATTCTTGCAATGTCGAATCGAAAGCTGTATCCATTCCCACACTATAATTTATTACTACAAACAACATTTCCAGAATGATAATAATAATATGTCAAAATAAAACCTTGATAATGAGCCGGGGGCAAGAACATGACATAATATTAACAGTGCCACACAAACTTATCTATGCCGATGGCGGAGCGCTAGGATCGATGCTATTGAAGGTAATTGTCAAGATAATCAAGGCGCATTCATTAGTTCTAGGTTTGGCCACCGGCACAAATAAGTTTGTGGCACTGTACGATTGAATATCAAATATCAGGCAACAGGTTGCTAATATAATATGCACCATGTCTAATTTGTTTTCTTTAATTAAAATGTGACTTATATCTTAGTAAATAAATGTTTGAATCGCTTGAGGTTTTGACTACAATAAAACTGTTGAACAGTTTGTAAGGATTGTACAATCTGACCTACTTTTAGTGTCAGCCAGCACGTTTTTTCCTACTTGAATAGTAAGCTTATAAGGATTAGATTAAAATTTTAGTTATTTTTTAACTTTATTGACCACTACCTTCGATCATACACAACATGGATAATGCATGGCAATAGCGTCCGTGGCACACTTCAAACTCCGCTAAAACGCACCCGTAGTGGACTTTGTATTCAGTGACGCGTGATCTGTCACTGACTATTTGTTTTACATTACTGCTTAATGACTGAAGACATTTAGAGGACTAAGGTGTCAGCGGCAATGTATATAGACAGAGCCAGTCGAAGCACAATAAGGTGAATTTCAATACATGTACCAAGTTTAAGCTTTGTTATTTTATGACGTGCTGTATCCACTGTTGTATATGATCGAAGACCACTACCTATAAGTAATGATGACAAACAATAGGTGGACGTAATGCTAATTGCATTCTCTACCAGTCAACCATAGCCATAGGGAAATGTTTTATTACTTTGGAAAGCAAACTTTATACCAATACATACCTAGTTATAGTCCTTAATTATAATGTGACTACCTTTTGATTTAGATCCAAGTAAGGATTTCTCTAGCCAACGAGTATTAATTTAAAGGGCAATGGGAAAATATAAAGGGCAACAAAAAAGGCCGGAACTGGTTTTCGCAAGTCTTCTTTTATTGTTACTAGTTTCTGAAAAGGGTTTTGTAAGTATGGTACTTATTACCTTCACCTTACAGAAGATCGTAACCAAAAAACATTGGTCTCGGCCATGTTGTGTTCCTACGGTGAGTAAGGTCTCCAGAGCTCCACTTGGGGTTGGGAGGGTTGGCAACGCGTGAGTGATACCCCCGGTATTGCAAGCGTCTATAGGCTACGGTGATGCTTACCATCAGGCGGGCCGTATGCTTGTTTGCCAACTTTGTGGCATATTTAAAAAAAAATAGCTTCCTTCTTTATTCCTTAAGATTTGTTGTCGTGGATGTCCAAGGCCAGCGCTCCCCATCGTTTGACCCTCTAACTTGTGCTCTAGCTCGTTTGTCGTCAACAAAATAGATGGAACATTAATGAAAGTCCATCGTAGACCTGTCACAAACGGATACGTATGAATTAACCCAAAAAAAAGTTACATTGAACATTCTATTTGTGTAGATTGTTATGATTACGGAAAACGTGTGAAGGCCGCAAACCACGAATTTTTTTCTGTGTGTTTATGCACTGAATATAAATTGTTATAATACACTCGAAGTAATCTAGTTTCATAATAAATAAGCTACTTAATATTCAATTATTTACGAGCACTATTCACGCATAATTTGCACTAATTATGTTCCATAATAGACTCAATGAAATTGTACATGATTTGAATGTCGGATTAACGTAATTGGATAACAGTTTAAGTAATTAATGCAGTTGCTAAGTAATACAGACGATAGTTAATAAAAAAATTGGAAAAATACATATTGTGTTGATATTAAATAGTGTCAAGCTTGTTTTAAGGCTTGAATTAGTAGCATTAGTAGTGTATTTTGTTTATTGCCAAAAAATGCATTTATCTCTATAATCTAATAAGCCAATCAAACGAAAAATATAGGTATAATCCTCTGTGATATAGGTGTCAATTTATGGAGGGGTATTTTTGTGCAAAGCATACAAAACGTGATAATACAAGGTGACAGTAAGAACGTGATATATTAATATAAAAACATCACAAACAAAATCTGTTTACCACAGAATGTCATAATTATTTTAGCATCTTTTAAAGGAAACAAAAACTATGTTAGGAAACCGAGGCGAGTAGAATTTAGACTTTGCCTACATTATTTGGAGAAAGGTGTGTATGTATGATGAAGACACTTGGATCTCGATGCAGCGGATAATCCGATCAAATCGGACCTTACAGAAGATCGTAGCTAAATAGCATTGGTCTCGGCCATGTTGTGCTCCTACGGTGAGTAAGGTCTCCAGAGCTCTACTTTCTGCAGGGTTGGCATCGCGCGAGTGATATCCACGGTATTGCAAGCGTCCATAGGCTACGGTGCTAGTTTCCCACCTTATTGGTATAAAAAATAAAGTTATTTGATTACATAAAGAAACCAATGTTAAATTTACTCCAAGTTGTTATGTTACACAAAAATTAGGCGAATAACCACAATTAACGCGTTCACGTTTCGTGTTGCGCAAATAGACAATATAAATTTTAGATTTAATTTTTCATACATCCGCTAATTAATTAGCGGCTAATAAAAACCATTTATTCAGTAGATGTTCGATAATCACACTTAATTACGCACTCCTTGTAAAGGGGAAACATTAACTTTCAGGAAATTATTTGAATTGAAATAGAAAAAGAATCATTATTATAATAATAAGCGTAATTTGTTCCGTAAACATCAATATCCTACTTTAAAATTAGTTGATTTAAAAAAATATATATTTTGATTTTTTTAGAGTGGTAGAGCAATTATTATGAAATGGGCTAGCTCGACCGGGGAAGTACCACCCTCTCACAGAATATCGACGTGAAGCAGCAATGCGTTTCGTTAGGTTAGTGAGAGATCCGGATCTCTCACTAACCTAAGCCCGACTCCTTCCCTATCCCCTCTTTCCCCCTCCTTCTTTCCCTTCCCTTCCTCCTTCCTTTCCTCCAACCTCCTTGTTGGAAAACGCATTGGTAGCGCCCCTGGTGTTACTAATGTCCATAGGCGGTGACCGCTTTCCATCAGGTGGCCCGCTTGCTTGTTTGTCTACTGTTTGACATAAAAAAAGCGTAATTTGTTACATACCCCTCGTAAACATCAATATTCTACTTTAAAATTAGTTGATTCAAAAAAAAATAGATCTTGAATTAGGTGTAACTATTATACTTTAGTGCGGTAAAATAATATGGATTGCACAAGGTAGCGTACGTAGCTAGCTGTTTATAAGTTATATTTTTGTTTAGTTAGAATGATGTCCTAAAATAAATTTTCAATTTCAATCATTCGTTCCTTAATGAATATTAACTTTTAACCTATTAACTACGTATGAGTGGTCGTAAACTTAATGAATACTAAAAGGTTTAATGTAACCATTTTGGTTGCGTTTGAAGTTACGAAACAGTGCGGTGTAACGCGTAAACCATGCACTTCTTAGAATAAACATGAGTTCTTATGTAACAAAGAAAATAAGTTTTGATGTAGTTGTTTAGTTTCGGATTACATTTATGTTTTACGCGATATTTGAGTGAAATTACACAGACATGGCGTAAAAAAATAATGTACTTTTCTCTTCTTCAGCCTGTTGTTGCCACCCTTAGAGAAACGCGGGCTTCCGTGGAAGCCCGCGTTGCTCTAAGTTGCCACCCAATGCCGAGTGTAGGTCTCTTGCATTGCACGCTAGTCCTTACAGTCTTGAGCTTTCCTCATCCATAACTTCCCCTCGACATTAGCAATGTCATCGGACCATCATCGCATCGGTTCTCCACTTTAGTACCACTTTACCCTATCTCTCGTCGTGTGTTCGGCATATGTGTCCTGCCCATTTCCACTTTCTTCGGGTTATGATTTAGCCTATGTCGGTGAGTTTTGTTCTTCTTCGGATATCTGTATTTCTTACTTTATCGCAAAGAGAAATACCTAACATAGCCCGCTCCGTTGCTCCTTGGTAAAGTACACAATTAAAATATTCCATGTTTTTAGAAACAATATTTTAGCAAAGTTATATTTTACTATCTAAAATATCAATCGAATAAAATGAAATTAAAATTATTCTTTGCATAAGTTCTCATGAAGGAGTTGCACTTGCAAAACTGAATGAACAACCAAATTAAGCAATTATGCCTCCACCCGGTACTTTGATGGTTATAAACTTCGAGCTACTTACTTCGGAGGCCACCGAAGCTGTCTCCCGATTGTCGTCAATAACACGTAACACGAAAAACGTAACGTAACACGAACGTAACACGAAAACGTTACCATTTATTTTATACCAATAGCGAGAAGTTTCTCGCTATTGGTATAAAATAAATGTTTTCATGATATAATAATGAATAAATAAATATATTGGGACAAATCACATAGATTGAGCTAGCCCCAAAGTAAATTCGAAACTTACATATGACAGTCATTAAGCCACTTGGCTTGTGACAATTCGGTACTTATCACAAACGAAAACGTTACCATTTATACCAAATAGCGGGAAGTCATCGACCAAAACAAGACAACAATATCCTTTGCGTTATGTAATCGCTTAGTGTCTATTCATTGTTTTCTATATACGTCCACCAATAAATTATTTCGTAATATAGATTCAAGATAATTGGCCAGCATTATCGCTTTCGGAGGCAATGTTTTATTTGGCAACTACGCAATATTGTTTTCGTAAACTTTGTTTTAATCATATTTCTTAATACACACTAAAAAATTCACAGGTGTGTCTTATACATCGTTTACGCCACACATCAATGTCATTATGTATTTTGAGCATCACCGTTTAGAACGAAATTGATCGGTGTCAGGCAATATCAGGTATGATATGCCTTAATTCTCGGTATTATATAGTTTACATTATAAAAATGCAACGCGAAAGTTTAAAAGTTGATATTAAAATTGATGTAGTCTTTCCATATTTTCCTTCCTTCCTTTCCTTAGTTTGTATTAATTTATAAGCTGATGTAGTTTTAATTATTTAGTATACAGGGTTATTTTTGGACCACTGCCAAATTTTTTTAGGCTATTCTATAGCAGCAGTACAATGAATTTATGAAATAAAAATAAATTTAAACAAAATGTTACAAACACAAATTAAAATTATGGTCACTCTTTTGTTTACCGCGCGTGCGGCCGTCTCGCAGCGTAAGTACCAATAGCACTACGCGCATGCGTAGCTGGTATCATCCTTTCAACCAAGGGCGTGATTTTCATAGGGTTTTTTGTAGTGAAACTCTACTCTTGATATAAAGTCGAGTTGGTGCGTAATGTTATCATTATCATTAAAATATAGGTAAATTGTTAACTTTCTATAGATAGACCATAACATTTATGATTACGTTATATGAAGCAGAATTTGGCTATGAAGCACTGAAAGGTTAGTTAACTGCACATTATTAGAATTACCTTTTCGTACAAATCTGCTGTCTGAAGGTAGGATAAGAAAAGTCGATTCAAAAGAACTTGGCCAATTGAGCAAAAATATTTTGTATTTTTTTTTTTTTACACCAATCGAGGTTATTTTTACAAAATTAACATACAAAAGCTAAATACATAATTAAAGTAAACAAAAACGGATGCACAAAATTCATCATCATGATTAATTTAGTCCCACGTGAATAGGGTTCTCTCTAAATAGTATGTATTTGCAAAATAACTATTTTTGTCCGTCTATTTCTTAGCTAACTCCTTGCTTTACATAGAAAACATTTTTAATGCTGTTTTGACCACTAATTAGACGTCTTCCAACACTTTTATTTTACTTTTTAATTTCTCTCTAATCTTAACTACCTACTTATCAGTGGCGAGGGGTCCTAATAACACGATTCCTGTCGGCTTCCCTTTTAAAAATAGTGAATTATCTAACAGCATCGACTCTGCTAATAACATGATTTCGCTTCATACATAATAATGATACCCAAACGCCTATACAATAATAAATAGCAATATCACACCACACGTCGCTTAGCTGTGCCTGTGCGTCGAAAGCCGGTAATTCCCGAGTTGTAGCCGCATACAGTTTTAGGAGCGGCTGTCTCTTTCTTACGCGTACATTTTGTTCCTAGCGCGGTCTCTTTCTCACGCCGATCATATGAACATATTAAGTCGGTAGTCGCCGAGTTACGACAAGGATGGCATGTATCAGATTACGTTAGTGCGACAAAGATAAACAGAGGTATTAACCTGAGAAGTAAAAAATATAGTTAATTATGTGTTTAGTGCTTGAATAATAAAACAACTATAATTTTGTCGCGTTGTAATTGTCAAACAGATGACATTTTGTGCTTTCGCTCGTATTGTTGTTAGTTTTTTTTATTTGTTTGTTGTTAATTTAGTAAATTTGAATAGATTAGAGTGACTTCGTGGTTAAATGTTGGACAGGGCTCGGTGTGAATTGTGTTATAGTTATAGAATTTATCGGTTTCAGTTGTAAGTAGTTAATTGTTTATTTTGGTTTAGTCTGTTTTGTTTACATTCGTAATGGCTGCAATTTTAGACGTGGGTTGTTGTCTCACAGACTTTTTATTAGATAATAATTTTCAAACATACAGTTTTGAAAATAAAAAACATATTATACAGCGCGCCCGTGCTTGTCCTTCTATGAAAATAGATTATAGACGGAAAGATGGCTTTTCAAAACATTTTCATTGTAATTTGTACGAAAAGTATTCGTGGCTCACAGGTAGGTAGTTGTAAACTTAAAACACTGTTTTGGTTTTCCATATTATACCTATCAGTGCTTTTATGTATGGTAATGGTAATATGGTATTCGGAATTCTCCATCCCTGTGGTAAGATAACACTGTATATATTTTTTTTTACTCCGGCTTCCCCTGAGTAAAATTTCACCCTTCGCCACTGCTACTTATAGTATAAGTTATAGTAATCCTGTTCCCCAACACTGCTCGGAATCATCTGAGCACCTCCTCCCAGGCCACAGCCTCCCTTGGACTGTATGGAAGTCCCTCAACCGCTTACGGTCGCAAGTGGGCCGCAGTAGGTACCTACTGCGGCCCACTTGCGACCGTAAGCGTACAACGTTAGAAAATGGGGCTTCATAGGAGAATCATCCGACATTGCCTGTGACTTGTGCAACACTGGTGCTCCGCAGACAATGAGTCATCTCCTATGTTGTCCGGGTTCCGGGTTGTCCTAATGACTGTGCCTTAACAGATTTGTGGCAGGCCACAGATAATGCCATCTTACTGGCTGAACATATTGCCAGTAAGGTGTAGGAATTTTATTTTGTTTGAATCACACGAAAAGAAGAAGAAGTAAGTTATTAGCACGTAGTAAGTAGAGTTGCCAGAGCTCCACTTTGTATAGGGTCGGGAACGCGCGAGGATACCTTCGGTGTTGCAAGCGTCCATAGGCTACTGTGATTGCTTACCATCAGGCGGGCTGTATGCATGTTTGCCACCTTGGAGGTATAAAAAAGTTGTTAACGTTATAAGAGTTCGTAAGTTTGTGACTGGTTAAGTTTAAATGGCAACCCTGGGTGCCAACCTGATTTAATTGTATTCTACCAAAAACACAGATATGACCTTCGAACCGTAACGGGTAAGTCAAGGACGATTGCCTGGGAGCTGATGACGCCAGTCAGTGGAACCGCGAACTCGTCTATTGTCTCAAGTCATCGATATATATACACAATATTCAAATGTGTCTGTTCATCTTTTATGTAATAATGGTTTAACTTCGTAAGCTGCCATTACGATTATAGTGAGGCGACGTGATTAAGTCTCACTTCTGAAATGTTATAAATAGAAATCATTTTTTGTATGTTTGTTAAAATGAAATCGTTTTTCACAGAATCATTTCGAATGCATTTTTCTTTAGCCCTAGCACATATTTGATGTATCAATGACATTATTATGATAGGTTTTAATGCATTTAATCATCTCAATCGACAAACACATATACATTTTATAAATATACTAATATTAATTTAATTAAACTTATTTTTTTTTAATCATTAGATATATCTATTTAAGTGTATTACTTAAAATAAACTTAGGCGTCCAATCTGAAAATAAATAGCGTAATCAAGCAAACTGTGTTGTTTAATTAACTCTAAATTGTTTTAAAAACGTTTTATTTCACTAAACACAACAACAGTTTTTATAAATTAAATAAAAAAAATAATGGTTAAATAAACGATACAAAATCAATTATTCGCACGAAAAGCTATTAGAAAACATTCATTCATCCTCTAACCTCGATTTAGCGAAGATTTCGTCTGTGAACATATTTATATGGACTTATTAGTCAAAGTTAATGATGACAGATGTTCGTTTTTATCCCAGAAAATGATGCATGAACTGTCTGGTGAACATCCGATGTGTTAAGTATATTTGTACTATTTGTGTAATTTTATATTTCTACTAAATAAAAAAAGATACGGTTGACAAGAAAAAGAGCTCATAAAGGCCTATTCTCTTATCTTTATTATGTTTTTTATACACCAATAGAATTGTCTGCACTTCCCGAGGGTTGACTGGTAGATAATATTTTTAGAGTGAAGTCCGCTTTTTGTGCCCAAATATTGTATTGTTGTCAATAAAGTGTTTTTAACTAAATTGTCTATATAATAATGAAGCCACATACACCATTAACTCTGTAATTATCAGTAACCAACTGCACAATCCTTTTCTGTAGTTGACCATACTTAAGAGACTACAAAACCATTATAATTACCGTACAATGTAATTCTCATAGAAGAACACGTGCGTATGTTGGCTTGGCAGTTTTAATAACGATAAAAACTAGATAGTAATCATTATCGTGTGCCAACTCTTTAAGGTTGAGCCTTAAAGAGCTGCCACACGTATCACGTGATTCGATTTCTATACGATTTTACTAGAAATCGTCTCAAGTCAAATCTGCAATCAATGGTCTGGTCTCATCTCTCGTGACGCGGATAGTACCCGTTTTCTTGCTTTTCTGTAGCTCAAGCCGATTATTCACTCATGCACTTCTGCTCTCCACGTTGTTGCAATATTGTGCTTCTTCGCTATAGTTATGTTTAGTTGTTAGAGTAAAAAATATGACAGGAATGCAGGTGAGGTTCAACCTTAAGCATAATGTCGTAAATCAAGTAGGAACTGGTCAACCGGCTATAAGAACATTACTTAATGGCCGTGTTAGAGTGATACATGCGTGACTGGATGAATAGAGAATATGAATGAACCATTTATATACATTGTATAGACTAGCAACACAAAAGGTATTCTTAAATATATGTTTATTTGATGGATATACATAAATAAGATACTTAATAGTTGAGTTCGTTGTATAACGAACAATTGGAAGATCTCGATGTAAGTATATAGATTTTCTTGAAGGAATATATCGCCGTATCGCCCTAGGACGTAAAACCGTCTATCTGCACCAAAACTTTGTAGTTAGATAGTCAGTTTTACCGGATATGACGTAGAGCTATAACATAAGAAATTTTATTATCCATCTGAATGACATCAGTGGAAAAATCCATATAGAGGCAAACTCACATGAATAAATAATAAAAAATAATTGATGTTTTTTCTCAGATTTTTTGGGATCAGGGAACAACCATGAAAGTATCCATCCGAAACAACGAAACATTAGTCCTGTCAAAAAAGACATGACTAGTTAGATTAGGCGCGGTCCCACTGCTGCGCACGCTGTGCACGAACACGTGGGCCACGTGGCACATTACAGCTGCGTGGATGACTACATGGGTCTACGTTTCCACAGCGTCCGCAGCGATGTGCACGCTTTGTGGAACAAGCTGTGTACCGCATTCACTGCGTGCATGGCGTTGACAGCGTTGAGCTATGTTGAGCAAGCCACGCGTGTATCAATGACGTCACTTGATGGTTAACGTGTCCGTGGGTTGCAGTGGAAACAATCACGTACATCCTCTTGCAAAGCAAAGCTTAACACACGTGCGTAGCCTCTTCGTGCTCAGCAGTGGGACAGCGCCTGTTAGAATTCAACGAAACATCAGTCCATATTTTCGGAATTTCGTTTCATGGTACGGCAGATGTAAAAAAATGGCATTATCTAGCCAAAAATATCAGCGTAGCACCATTAGAACCTAGAGCATCAATCAAGGGCGATGGGAAAGGCTATGAGTTTACCAAACGCCTAGTTTTGCAAGAAATTGTAATAAATTCTTGATAGTTGACATCCAGCTGCCCTTTGAAGTCACAACAAGGTAAACCAGATATCGAACTTTGACGTGTTTATGACCGGAGAGATGTTACTAAGATATTGAAACGGGCGTGTTAATGTTTAAATTATTCATTTGAATGCCTCTCAGCTCGCCTTGTACCAGACCTTCGTACATTCTTGAATAAATTGACTTGCTTTTAGTTCAAATGGTTTAATAAAAATTAAAAAGAATTTATTTACCCATCTAATTATAATATTTTAAAATAATAGTAGAGTACGTGGTTTTGATCGTGCAATGCACCTGCACATGGAATAACAGAATCGACTAACGTAATTTTCGTTGTAATTTTTTTTAAGTCGATTTATAGTTCTTGTTGAAAAATGGTTTCGTGTAAACAAACGTACAAATATCGATTATATATTTTTTTAAATAGATTTATCTAAGCTTAGCTAAATAAAGTAATACAAGGGAAGGAAGTAAGACGCATAGGTTCCGCACGCATTCTAAGCATTTCTGCGCCATTAGTGCATTTTAAAAAAGAAAGGAATGTAATGATGTATGTAAAAGAATGTAACGACAAAAAAGGCCGTAACCCGGTTTCTTTCGCCATTTCTTTTACCGGTGGCCATTTTGCTTGTGTCCGAAATGGTGGTAGTATATAACGTGTTTATTTTCTTTATACATATATACAAATTGTAAATAACAAGAAAAAGTGCCTGTGAAGGTCTAATTTCTGAAATAAACGATTTCATTTCATTTCATTTCAATGTTATCTATTGAATAAACATGATATTTAAACTATTTTTAATACTAGTGGAGCGCCCCAGCTTCGCACGGGTATTACTAAGGATCTCAAATTAAAAAAAATATATAATATTGCCTATGTTACCCGGGGATAACGTACCCTCCCAACGGTGTAAGAATTTTTGAAATCGATCCAGTCGTTTTTGAGTTACAAACACACACACAAACACAAATAAAAATCTTTCCTCTTTATAATGTTAGTGTAGAAGAGCGTTTCATTGCTGAATTATACAGAAACGACATACATAGGTGGCAAACAAGCATACGGTCGGCCTGATGGTAAGCCGTCACCGTAGCCTATAGACGTAAGCAATACCGAGGGTATCACTCACGCGTTGCCAACCCTCCCAACCCCCCCAAGTGGAGCTCTGGAGACCTTACTCACCGTAGGAACACAACATGGCCGAGACCAATGCTATTTGGCTACGATCTTCTGTAAAGTGGAGGTCCTTCCCCAGACGGGCTGCTCCGATTTGAGCGGATTATCCGCTGTGCCCTACCTCTCTAAACTGTGTATGTTTTTATGAAACAAACATACACACACGCGCACACACACAAAAATACAAATCTTTCCTCTTTTATAATATTACTGTAGAAATAATATATTATTATTAGGGAAGAAAGTAAGTTGTATCGATTCTACACGCATTCTAAAAAATTATGTGTAATTAGTGAGTTCGAGAAAAAAATAATGAAATCATCCAGTGAATAAACGTGATATTTTGTTTATTTAATAAATCATTTATTTATGCATTTATAGCGCTTTATTATGCATTTATTATGCATTTTTGATTTAAAAGAATGCAAAGAAATGTCAATGACTTAATAAATAAATAAATTAGGAAAAAACGCTTTCTTTTCATACAAATTTGTAAATTTTGTCATCGTTCCTATTAAACTATATTCCTAACTAGCTTTTGCCCGCAGCTTCGCTCGCGTTGAATTCGGGGTAACACGGTAACACGGTTCCCCTTGCTTGCTACCTTGAAAACTACAAAGTCTCATATAAAATTCCACCACTTCTTTTAAGGGGATGGGGGCAGAATTAAAAAAAAATGATGCATGATTTTTTTGTTAGTCACAAATAGTCCGCATACGAATTTTTAGCTTTCTACCTTGAAAATTGCGAAATGCTCCATACAAACCCCCAATTTTAGGGAACTAGGGGGTTACAAAGAGACAGAAAGTAGCCTATGTCACTCTCCATCCCTTCAACTATCTCCACTTAAAAATCACGTCAATTCATCGCTCCGTTTTGCCGTGATAGACGGACAAACAAACAGACACACACACTTTCCCATTTATAATATTGGATAACTAATGTTACGAGAATCAGAAGTACAGACAGCTGCAGATTTTCTCATGTAATTGAATGTATGTAAATGTATTTAAACGAAAATTAATAAAAATACTATTCGATGAAATTTCGTCGAAATCTAATTAGAGTTACCTACTTACCTTAAAAATATAATTATACCTAAAACTTCGTTTGATTTGGGGGTAAGGCTTCTCTGCAGGTGTCTGTACATATGAATTATATTATTTCCTAGTTTTCATTTATTAAACCAAGCGTAACATAAGTAAGTGATTACTTTCTTGTTACCATACAAAAAGGTAGGAAGTTATTATGCGGACAATTGGGTTCATGATAGTCACCTTGGTGTCGCAATCAACGCCTAGTTAATGCCGTTTCAGAGGCCACGTGTGAACTTATTGTGCCCTCCGTCCACTGCTCGTTCCCCCAGTGGATCCAAGGCGACTTTTTTTCACTTCATTCCACCATGGCAGACAAATATTAAATTTGGTCCACTAGATAATATGTTTTAATGTCTTCCCCTACACGTACTATTCGAAGATTAAACGAAGTCTTACCTTTATTCTGATTACAATAACTTAAACCTGATCAAGCAAGAATTAATCTTCTTACGAAACGCAGTACAAAGATTTAGTGAAGATATTATTTTCACATAGAGTAATTATTGTGAGATCGTCCTAAGTCTACATATGTCCCCCTTCGTAGTTCCTTAATAAAAAAAAATATACATACTGAATAACAAAGAGTAAGAAAAAGGGAGAAAATATGATAGAAAGAGAGAGAAAATATGACTAGAGAAATGTATCTGTGAAGGCTTACTCTCTGAATAAACGTTTTCAGTTTTACTACCCAACGGGAAAACTTTACAGTAGTTTCAACTAAATTGGTACCTACTTTTGAAAATATAACAATGAAGTCCCAAAATCCCTGTTCCATAGTCTTTAGACAGTTTAAAAAACTTCAAATATTTTTATTTAGCATTTGAATTTGGACAAGAGAAAGCAGGGCTGGCAATAGGACCGTAAGAAAAAAAATGGTCAACAAAAATGGCCGCGATAAAATCGAAAGTTGTGACTTTTTATGACTACTTCGTGAATTTGTATAAATTTAAATAAAATGAAATGTTGAAATGATAGATCAGCCATATTAACACCAGATTTACACTTTAGACTCAACGGAAACCGTTAAAACAGTAAATCCAAAATTCCATATTTTTTATTAATATTTTTGTTATAATTTTGGACATGTCAATCTTTCTTTTTAATTAAATAGCTACTCATATAGCTATTATTATTTCATAAGTTGGAGAGTTTGGTTGTGAGTTCTACTTCTAACCTTCGCTGCTGTAGTTTCTTTCCCATGGGACGTCAATAAGCTTCATTGCTTATTGTCAATCTGAGGTCGCCGTTGTTGATCCTGGGTCTACAGAAGACATATAACTGTGAATACGTCAGTATGTGGGCCTGACCCGATCTTTACTCAAGTTCTAATACAAATTTTAATAAACATAAGAATAAAAGAATACCAAAAAAAATCTTTCTAACAGTTACATAAGTAATTGCACGCCCATGGATATGCTTCACATTAATTACCTAAAGGCAGGTAATGATTATGAAGACGGAAGAATAACGCATCTGATAAAAATCAACGCTTTTACCGTAGGTACCTACGTGTTATCACAAATCTGCATCGGAACATTTAAATTGTTGCACAATGCATTACTAGGCACTGATTCACGTAACGACGTACAATATTACATTTACTTATTATAAATAATATTTACAATTATTTCACGTAGTTGTTAAGGAGGCAAGTCCTTTATATACTTCCTACTCCGACTATCTTCTTTCTGATTAAATTCGTTGTGAGTTCCAAGACAGCTGTAGTTTTCTTCCCGGGGACGTCAATAAGCTTCATTGCTTATTGTCTATCTGAGGTCGCCGTTGTTGATCCTGGCTACACAGGAGACACATCGGTGGGAATGTGTGGTGGGCTTGTCCCGAATTACATTTAAACAGTGTGGTTTATACATTGGAAAATCGTATTTATCTGAAATAACAAATTTTCAAATAAAAAAAATGCATGCTTTATTTTGTATTTTAAGTGTGAGTTTTAACATTAAATTTTGCTAATAAAGACCCGAATAGGCTATTTTCCCTTTAAAAAAATCTATCGTATAGATACTAACAGCTGTCTAAAACTGTCGGTTCCTATACTTACTTATTTACTTGAAATAAGGCATTAGGGTGTGTTGAAAGTTAATTTTTTTACTATTACTTTGTACAAATGGTCATCATTATCGGCTTCTACAATCTACCTTTTACTTTAGAGAATGCATTTAAAATCTATTGAAGTGACAGTTAATAGTAGTTTGAAAATAGCTAATAGTATTTTGACAGTTAAATTGATATGCTGTCGAAGCTCCGATAAATCAATGAATAAATCGTGTATTTCAACTTAAATGGATCGTAAATGGATGGATTCTTTGACACATAAGATAATTACCTCTATCAGGGAGCAAAAAAGACAGAGCTTCAAAATATTCGAACACTTTGATTTCTATCTGGCACTGATCAGCTAGGTTCCTCTGCATAGCAATCGCGATTTCATTTCTGTGTAATTTCAAATGCAAAATTAACAGGAAAACCTAATTCATTCCCTTGAAATTTTATACTTTACTATTTGGTTAGCATACAATCCGATTGCATTTAGTTTAGTATTTAGTTACCGCTAGTCTAGCTGTAAAGAGTACCTAAAAGTGACAATCCAATGGCGACCTAGCGGAATTATCTTCAAGAGTAAGGGGGCAGATTGGAAATAACTAAATTTTACGATACAGCATCGCAAAATCTTCAGAAATTGTGTCTGACGTCAGCTTAAGGATTATAAAACTCATTTGTCTTAGGAACAAACATACGTAGTTTCAAGATGAGAATTTAATGTGAAATAAAGCACTTCAACTTGTAAGGAAAAACGAAATCCAAGGGTTTCAATAACATATGCTCCATTAGATGCTAATGTGTTCTGTTTACATTGCAATAAATTACCCACTGTCCTCCTTACCTCAATACGTCTCTCCTGGGAGGTTGACATCACGTTGCATATGTAAGTCGGATGCATTTCATCACGTATGTGAAGCGTATGTGTATCGAAACGTGTCCGATATAAGAATAATCGATAAAAAATCTTAGAAATCAAAACGTTTTAGTTTATCTATCATTTACGACCTCGATATTAGAATCGTTTTCTTTGATTGCAATCCCAAAATCTTTTTTTTTTGTAGACATTGTGCGTACTGACCATCACCACAGTAAATTCTCTTTTTAAAAAGGATCTTTACAAAATGTATTAAAATAAAAAATGATAAAATGTGTATGTGGCGAGGACGCACCATAATTACTATTTGGGATAAAACCTTTTTTTTTATCGTTTCTTCCGTCTTTGTCCATCAGCATAAAAAACCTCTGCGAAAATAAAATTACTTCGATCTTGTTCAACATTGTGATGGTCATCTCAAATAGCTATTTATTGCCTCTGTTACTAGTGGATTCCAAATACGATTTTACGATAGAAGAAATTAATTGATTTTCATTGAGGGCACATGTTTGAATTATCATGAAGCCACATATTTAAAATTTTATCTACTGTGCCGCTACCACAGTCAAACAGATTAATATTATTGTAACTTGAGTACTATAATACCATATGATTTTGTATTGGAATCGTATGTCGAGAGTAAGACAGGTGCTCGGTACAATTCAAAGTAGCCTAGTAACTAGTAGTAATTTGTTGTACCTAATTAACATTCGTTTCCAAAAGTGGTTAAATGGAGCAAGTTGTGCAATTTTTGCAATGAACATACATACAGATATTTTCGAACGAAATATTGTATTGTACAATGGCATAGTCGTTTTCATAGTTAGTTTTATTTTTATGTTTTTTGCGTCACTTAGTTGCAAACAGGCATAAATAGTAACTTAGAATATTAATTTATTATTTTCTACTGCTACAGGCTTATTATTTAGCGAGTTGCACAAAACCATTTTAAAGTTAAGAACACAGAATTTAATGTCCGTCACTGTCAAACTAAATATGAAAGTCAGAGTCACTGTCAAAGTATATAGCTCGAGACTTATGTGGAATTGCTTTATTGCTGTTCTGATGAGTTTTTCTGTTGTGGTGTGTACACAAGAGGAAACTCTTTTGTTTGCTATGTTATTAATATAAAAAAGGTGGCCTTGATAATGTGCTATCGTGTAACATCTGGTGGTTCGCACGACTGTGGCCGGCGCGGCGTCTTTGCGGTTCATTCACTCGCGTTAGTGAACTCTCGACCTAGGTACCTATAGGGTTGTCTTTGTTAGTACGTACTAATTTACAAGTAAGAAAAAATTGCTTACGTATTTATTATTCTATTTATACTTACCCTTATTGTATCAGCTCAATTAAGGTTTTGAAAATAAAGTAAATATTTTTTTTTTTATTAAATTTGTTTATAAATATATATTTAAATCATCAAAAGTATTATTAACCCTTTCGATAATTATTTTTGCGTTTCATTTTATTTTAAAAATTCTTTAAAATAAATATTGTAATACGGTAACTTCATTCCGATGAATATTGTTGAATGGTAACTTAAGTGTGACAACCCTACGTGCGCTAGTTTTCGTTTACACGAGAATAGCGTCAATTTACCTGTTGTTATCCACACCACATTGTTTCCGAAGCTATAAATATAAAAAAGTCACATCATAATTAGTAAAGCCGTCTGATTTATTTTACTTTACATATGACGAAGACACACATAGTGAAAAGTGTTTTAAGTCTTTATTTTGTTTTTATTGTAATTTCAACAGTTATGTATTACAGTTATGGAATTATGAATATTATAAATGGCTAATTAACTTGAGTATTTACAAAAAACTGTGCGTTGACGCATCAACTGTCAATAGTTTTGAAATATTTAACGGTTCAGTGCATTAGCGTTTAACCGCGCGGACGGCTAGCGAACGGTTTCAGTTTAAAATATGCAATTTTGTGGCGGTTAAGTGCATACAATTACAAGCGGTTGCATGTGAAAATAAAGAAGCGGCTATTGGTTTATTGTTTTGTGCGTTTTAGAAACCTGAACATCTTCTTTCTACTTTGGTGGTCAATGGATACCCGAGTGATTAGCCTAGTCGCTATGATACCAAGAGATGACTGACGGTTTTGATTCTTGTATCAGTCCAAATATTTGTACCGTTGTCATTTTTCAAGCTAATAGATTAATTGACAAATAAACCATTTATATTGTAACTTTACTTTCATAATAAGAATATTCAAGAGAATTTCGCTTTGAAAATGCAATCTATGTCGACTGGTATTTGCAGAGATACGCTACCAAACTTTTCAGAAACAATACAAAGAAAACTTTATAGGGTCACTTCGAAGAAGGTTTAAGCAGTTCTAATACCAAGCTTACACTTACTTATTGTCAGTCGAAGCACGACAAATCGACCGACAAGCACATTTGCTACGGGTTTACTTTGTAAGTTTTGTAACTGTGTAAAGCATAAGCGACTGGCTACTGTAATAAATAATCACTACATAGTATAAAACAAAGTCGCTTTTTCTGTCCCTATGTCCCTTTGTATGCTTAAATCTTTAAAACTACGCAACGGATTTTGATGCGTTTTTTTTTTAATTGATAGAGTGATTCAAGGGGAAGGTTTTAAAGTATCATACATTCCAAAATTCCCACGGGAAAGCGGGATACACGCAAACGAAGTTGCGCGGGTTTCGCTAGTAGATAATATTATATCATCATCAAATTGTATTAAAGAAAATCCACTCTTAAACGTAGGATGAATAAAATCGCCACATGACATGTTGTTTGAAGATGATCTTAGTAGATAGTCAATCACATCGGTCCCATACAAACAATTAAAAAAATATATATAATTACCTATTGAGGATTGATACTGTTAGCTGGGTCCTTTTTCTTTAAGCTACATTTTTATTTCAATTTTTTAAACTGTCATTCCTATTATTTTTTTCTATTACTTTTTGGTTGTTTTATTTCGTTGCGTGTTTTTCTTAGTTTTATCTCGAAATATTCATTATTATAAATCATCTATTAACACAGCCCCATCCTTATGCCAGTTATCAGAAAGAGCTGTTATTTTGGAAATTCCAATGGGAATAAAATGCAATCAATCGCTACATCTTGTATATTAATTACTACGCACGTTTGTACTGCTGCGTTACCTTATCTGGGTCAGATCCGTTGTTTTAGGTGTTCACCGTGACTGTCTGGTGACGCTACATGATAACAAGGTACCAATAAACACACAAAACTAGTACAAGAACAAGTTAGTCGAAAATGTCGAACACTTTTTCCCGTATTAAGAAAACGACTGGTGCGGACATCGGAACTTTCTATTGCATTTCTGTGCGTGAAGTTAGCAGGCAAAATAAGATTCACTTTATCTATACATTACATATATAATAATACAGTAGACCCCGATATGTCTGTACATTGGACATATTTGGCAAAAATGGAGAGGGAACAGTTAGAGTAAGGTAGGTAATAAAAGCAAAAAAAAATTTATTTTTATTATTTTGTCTGTCTGTCTGTCTGTTTGAACGCGCACATCTTCTAAGTTACTGCACGGATTTTAATGCTGTTTTCACAGGAAGATAGAGCTCGGGATGGAGCAAAATATAGGCTTTGTTTCATTTAAATCGCATGTCAGGAAAAGGAGTTATCCTTATTTTAACATTTAACGCGGACGAAGTCGCGGGTAACAACTCGTAACAAATAATTGGTAATGTTATGTGACAGTACTGAATAACACAGTCACGTAAAACAGTTCGACAGATTTTAATAATATTTCTCACATAAGTACTCGATGGATAAACATATCATTCTTTTGTTTCCATGTATAAATAATCTTCATACTTTAACTTATTCGGATGATGGTTTTAAGTAAATTTTGTAACACTATCATATTGACGAATATTTTAAAAGAACTTAAATCTTATTTTTCTAACTACTTTATCCTAGCTTCTTTCAATTTGTCAGCAAGAGACGCGTATAAAAATGATTACGATCGACAATCGGTTACGCAGCATGACATCACCACCCGCTCCAGTTAAATCACCTCTGGGAGTTAATGAACGCTAAATGAATGCTCTTGAAACGTTGCTACAATAGATTTAGTATGTCTATGCCTGCTATGTTTACCATCAAAATATCAGATCTAAAGTATTATTAATTTAGAATCTTACTCAATATTATTGACTACACATGAAAGTTTGGCACTTGGTAGAATTTGCCACTTATTATTTCTAATCTGAGTGAGTTTTGATTTAGCTTAATTTGTATTGTTAGTTTAGTAACCGTTCTTTTTTTAAAAATAATCTGAATGATTTCCAAAGATGCCTATTATCCCCGAAAGGATAGGACAGAACAACAATATATCGCGCTGACAAATTGGAAGTTGTTATATTGGTGTTGAATAATTCCTAGAGGGAAACGTGAGTAATCGCAAGTAATTACTTTTTTGTATCAAATAACAAAATGTGGCCGAACTTTTTTCAACAAATTGTAAAGCTCTGCTTGACTCATAGGTGGCTCAAGGCGGCTAAGATAGCGTAAGTTTAATGACTTCTATAGAAACTGGCATACACTAGCGGAATGGCTGGAAGAAAATAAGGAAGGCCAATATTAGAAAATTGAGAATCATTAATGAAAATACATGTTACATTTTTTTTATTCACTTGTTAATATTTACAAGTAATATTGACAGTTATTAACTAAATATGTTCCTGGTATTTCGTTTAAAATATAATAAAGAGTCAATACACAGACAGTATACTTAAAAATTTCCGGACAAATTAAAATGACGGATACCTAACCTCATCAAAGTTCGATCTTTTATAAAAGTGTACAAAAATGTAATGAAATAGCGGTAACATGTCATAATAATGTGCATTAAGTACCGATGAAATGTTTAAATAATTTCTTGATGCATACAAAATGTGCACGCTGTTGCTACTGTTCCGCATAACTTGACGTGAAACTGTTCCGAGTTGCATGCTACTAAATAATGAATCTTACCCACTAGCAAAATTGTCTACAGTCATTTATTAAATTGAAATAAACATACTTTATATGGGCTTGCGATTTACTTGCAATAGATAGATAGTATTATCGTGATAGAGTGATTCAATGGGAAGTTTAGTTCGGGAACGGGAACCATCACGTTCCCGCGGGCATAAGCTAGTAAGGTATAAAATATAATAGCAATTACATCATTATTTTTCTCATTGGAATTTTTATATAATATAGCGTTTGGGGGGGGGGGGGATCTATGGATCTATGGACTTCTTGTGGCTGAAATGATGATGAAAAATATACTTACACGATTGTGTAAAATTTTATCCTATTAGGTTCAGTCTTATCGACTGCTGCTCTGACAGGTGAGTCATGTCCTGCCTTGTTATTTATTTAGAAGTATTTATGAGCTTATACCAAATCTAGGGAGTAATACTAGTATTTAAAACTGCTACGACGAAAATTACTAGTCGTAATACTAGTAACATTGAGAAGCAGATAAAATTGATGAACTATTCGGCCTAGATGTTTAGCCAATAAAAGCGGGTCTCAAAGCCTTTTAATTGATTGTAACTGCTTACCGCATATGCAATTCAGGGAAAATTCGTTTTATAACAACTTCACTTACCGATACATTTCTGAGAATGTTACATTGAACACAGATTTAAATGCTGAAATGTCCCGTTACAAGTGAATGCTCCAATCGAATGATGCCTTATTTGGTAGTTCGATCTTAATAGTAGAGCTAAGCATATAAATAGATGATCAAAATTTAGGTTATCAAAAAGATGAATTAATCATACATAACAACAACAAAAATGGTATTGTTATAGACCCATTTTTTTATTATTCAAAGACTATAAATGATATCATTATTCAATCATGAAAATTTGTGTGTTTTATGATCACATTACGCAAGCAGATCATATACATTACAAATCAATTTGATTGTTTGTTTGTGAATGGAGAATATTTTCAAGCATTCTCCATTATGTTTTAAATGAAGTAATTTAGAATTTTTATTCTTTGTGTTGTTATGATTTAGAAACTTTAAAAAGAAAAACAGAAAGTCTATAAGTCTATGGTTTAGGTGTTATTTTATTGAATAGTAGTAGAAGTGAAACCCTCGAACTTCGTTTGCGTATATCTCGCTTTCCGTGGGAATTTTGAAATCAATTCTTAGTAGGTACACCCCTTGACGTCGTAAGGAACTTACATTCCAAATTTGGAATTTCTAGACCCAGCAGTTTGGGCTATGCGTTGATATTTGTTGATAAGTTGATATATAGTTAAATCAGTCAGGACTTTTAATGTTATATAGGTAGATATAGATAATGTTACATGCTCTTTGATTAATGATAATTAGTGTCGTACACACGCAAACTTAGATCGAACTAGTTATATTACAAAGTTTTACAACCCTATTAGTTAAGTACTACAAATTCTTGGTTCGTGCAATTTTCGTTGAAGTTTAAAAATAAATCGTACGTCGGACCTACTCATCGTGTTTTTTTCGCCTGCCCAAGCGGTATCTCTAGGATCTGTATCCCACCTTAACAGAATCCTGGCTACGCTATAGTTACGCCTATGACTACAAATTACAAAATTATCTTGTATAAATTTTTGTAACAATATCACGAAAAGTTACAATTCTCTTAAATTTATTGCAATAAGTAAGTATTTAAAGTCACTGTGGTAATATTTCAGTTATATTTTTGCATAACACTTAAAAATTTTGTATTATTGCTAGGTGTTGTCAGAATTGTTACTTAAGGTCAACAAATTGTAACTGTTCTTCCTATAGATTGTACAAGCTGTACTGTTATGTTTGATTTATGTTTCGCTCCGGATGGCGGTCATGCAGATACAGAACAATCGATGATGTTTTAATCAGTCAAGATTTTGTTATTTGTTGTGTTTTATTTTGTGTGTTTTATTTTGAAAACTCACAGTTGCACACAATGTTGTTTGTGTAACCAACACCAATGTGGTTTACATCCTTTTGATTTGACTTTTGTTTAATAATAATGATAGATAAATATATTTCGTATATATAAAAAAAAAACATGATCTTGAATCTGTATTTAAGTATCTGTTTTGTACATACTACAAGAACTAATGTAAAACAGAGAAGTATGATGAATAGTTTATAAATTTTTAACACGCCTATGTGAATGAAGCGAAATGGCCAAGACACATATTTTGATTAAGGTGTAGAGTTTGTGAAGTTAGGTCTTGTAGAGATAGAGCGTGTAGAGTTAGAAGCTTGGCTCTACATAAGATCTGATAACTTTTTGGCAGTGCGAGTCGTATGGTCTCGTCTTGGCAACATTTTACATGAAAATGTTATTGATGGGATTTGTTAAATACAGCTATAATATTATTTCCCTAATTATCGTGCATTGAAGTAGGTCTCTATGTCTGGTAATATTAACTTCAATATAATACTGTTTTAAACCTAACATCGGTGGTAAAGTCCTCCGTATCCATTTTATACTATTGTTTATTCATAGTTTCTTTCTCTAGGCATACATGACTTGTTTTTTTTAAATAAACTGCTTTGCATTCCCACCGTCATGTAAAAGTTAATCCATATTGAAGTGAAAAACTTAAATGTTTAACAACTTTAAACGTTCGTTCTGTGCCACTTTAAGTATGCTTTATTTATTTTTAGATACAATGCAATCCGCTTCATTTTCTGTCTGCGCAAATATGATCACATTTCATCCTTTCGATCAAAGCTTGGGTGGCTGCCCATTCGCCAGCGCAGACATCAGAGAATATTAACAACACTCTTTTCTATTTTATTTAATCATAACTCTCCTGAATATCTCAAAGATAAATTCCGATTTCTCTGTGACTCTCATGACCGTTAACTCCGTTCTGATAATTCTTTCAAACTTTACACTCCTCTCTGTCATTCTGCTTTTATGTCTAATTCTTTCACTCTTCATGCTTCACGACTCTGGAATGCGCTACCCGACCCTATTAGATGCACCAAAAATGCTTTTATATTTAAAAAGAATGTGCGTGCTCATTTTTTGGATTTGATTAAGGAATCGACATCATTTGTTTAATGTATCCGTCACCGTCATCTTTATACGCGTAATTTTATTATTATTTTTCTCCCCCCTTTAATTGTTTATGTTGCATAGGAATCATCTATATGTATTATATATTTATTATATATGTATGTATGTATATATCTATTGTATCTATTATATTATGTATGCAGGTATATGTGTATATTATATTTATATAATAATATTTAATTTTAACAAGCCGCTCTCGTGAATTTCTGCACTCCCAAGGGTTGACTGGTAGAGAATGCATTTAGCATTAAGTTCGCCTGTTGTATCAGTACTTTGTGTATTGTGGTCAATAAAGATAATTAAATAAATAATTAAACATTTTATTATTAAATTTTATTAATTATGGTATATTGTAGCCCATGCAAACGCGTCTTTAATGATGCAATCGATAAATTCCATTGAAAATAATATAATGATGGACGCCTATAGCACGATTATCATCTACTATTATAATTTACCGGTATTATATGAGATGTTGTGAAAAGGTGTGTCTTAATATTCTTCGGAGGTTCGCCTTGGAATGGAATTGTTCTTAAACCATTATTATTTCCACTAATTTATATGTATGGTTAATATTGTGGGATCTTCTTTGTAGGCTGTCTTTTTGAGACGCGATTATTATGTGTTCCATGGATTTAACTGCAACTAACTGATAAAGTTAACTTTTATGGCTACTAATTACATATTAACAATTCCCTGTATAAGTGATGAAATTATTTTACATACTGGTTTAAGTTGTAATCATTCAAATCTGATTAAGTAATAATAATAAATATCTTTATTTCCTCTCAAAAAAAACTGTTCGTGCCTGATGCTTTTATATATTTACATAACTAAAGCAAATATTTATACAAATGTAGCAGAGAAAAAAAAAGTATATTAATAATATAGTCAATTAATTTAATTGTCATAATATTTTTTTGTTTTACTTTAAAAAGTATGCTTATTTGATACCTGCGATTTATAAAAAAACTAAATTTTTGCATATCAAAGTCAGTGAAGCAACAAAATTCTAAAGCTATTGTTTATTTAAGTACATGGAAACAGTATATTTAGACATAATAATTTGTTTGAAACCTTCAAGAGAGCACGCGATCGTGTCATTAGTATATTATTTACGTATGGAAACCACATCTAGGCCGATTGGCATCCGCGCCGAGAAATCGCCAGCGAATATTCGATTCCAATGCAAATCGGATCGTGGTATGCGGTGAAAATGCATTACACTTTACATATTCAGGTGTAAGTAGAGTGTACAGACAATCTGAAATTATACCGATAAAGAATGCCATAGATAGAGCATTAGTATTTGAAAGATTTTCACGTCACGATAGAATAGAGCAGTCCGTCTGGGGAAGGACCTCCACCTTACAGAAGATCGTAGCCAAATAACATTGGTCTCTTGTCTTCCTACGGTGAGTAAGGTCTCCAGAGCTCCACTTTTTGGAAACGCGTGAGTGATATCCCCGGTATTGTAAGCGTCTATAGGCTGCGGTGATGCTTACCATCAGGCGTGCCGTATGCTTTTCTGCCAACTTTGTGGTATAAAAAAAAAAAATGCTATATTTGAAAAATACAGACGGTATAAAGAGATAACTAATAGATTAGTGTTTTTGCAACAAGGCGGCCTTAATGCTGACCGCAATCATTTCAGTTTGATGTAAATGTAAACATCCATGGTATTACATATGTTCTTATTCATATTGTTAACGTGTTTGTTTGGATGCTCGTTCACTACTCTTTCACACAAAAACAGCTCTATGAATTTTCTTGAAAGTTTTATGGGTAATTTGTACCCTGGATTAACACTTTTTATCCTAGCCTAGCCTTGGTGAGTTACCACTATTTATAGGGAACTTATGTATATATTGTGATGTGTATCATTTAGTTTGCGTGTTTCCGAAACCATGTTTATGTATTTCTTTAAACCTTCCGTATTTAGTGTCGGAATAAAAATAAAATTATGTACTTATCTATATTTATTTTTATTTATATTTGAAAATGTATGGTGGTAGGTTGTTGTGTAGTTTTATTTTATAGAGTGAAAGTAATAATTCATTATTTACTAATTACTGATGATTTCAAAATGACTTCGTCTATTTTAGATGATGTTTGTTTCAAAATCGTCTATTTTAGATGTTCTTTGTGTGAAAAATCTTAGGTGGGCATTACGCAGATCACACTCTGAACCTATGGTACGGGTTGATATAAAGTCCGCTCTACACATACAGTTTCACATAAATGAACACTAGTTTGGACACTGTGTGTGTCGTATGGATTTTTGTTCTTCAAAGTTGTACACTTTTCTGTGTTTGGCAAAGTTTTTAAATATTTGTACAATATGTGTTACAAGTTACGACAGACTATTTGACGTATCATATTACTTCACTCTCAACAGTCTCAACATTGAAAACACGTGAAACTTCCGACAGATCCGATTTCGGAATCCGATACGATTCTGAAAAACTTCCATTTCCGAAACAACCTTCATAGAGTTTGTTTGTAAATTTTTAAAACGTAATCTTTCAATTAATATTCAATATATAATTATTTTTAAATCCTCAAACGTTTCTATAGTTAACGAGTTTATTCTGTAAATTCATATTATGCTGATCTCTTTCTATTTTCATATTATATTAGATCTCTTTCTAGCATAATATGAATTTATTGGATACACTCGTAAAAGGAATGTAAAATTACTAGTCATCAATATTTTATCGATGCATATCCGATAGGATGTATTATAGCAATTGAAATGTACTTACACAATCAACAATCCAGACAGTCGTATCGATTTAAGTGTTGTATGTAAGTATCCGAAACAATCGGATCCACAAATCAAAACCAATTCCAATATCAAATAATCACAATAACACTGGCCACTATTCGAATAAATTTAATTTCAAATTTGAATTCCACCGTATTCCGGGCGCGCGTACGCCTTTCCACAGTCTTACGTCCGAACAACCACGAGTCTACTTTCGAACTGAGTCGAGATTCTCCGATTTTCTTAGGCGGCGAAGCAATGTACGAGTTGCTTTGTGAGGAATGCCGCGCGGCAACTTCGGCTTGGCTATTTTGCTACACACTCCAAACCAGTACAACGTAAGGCAAAAAATAAGGGTCATTCTCAAACGCAGTAAATCAGAACTTAACAATTAGAGACCTCATTCGACTATGCCAGTCATTTGCTCCGAAATAAGTATACTTTGATTGCTTAGACCTACATTGAAATTATCGTTTTTTTTGTAAGTATAGCTTTGAAATTATATAAATGTAACGGTTTCGTGTTTTTTTGCAATCTTGCTTTTTTGTATTCCTTATACATTTAAGTACTTACTTTTTAGATACTAGCTAAACCCGCGCAACTTCGTTTGCGTGTATCCCGCTTTCCCGTGGGAATTTCGGAATGTATCATACCTAAAAACCGTCCTCTTGAATCACTCTATCTATAAAAAAAAACTGCTTCAAAATCCGTTGCGTAGTAATAATGATTTAAGCACAGGGAACAGACATGGGACAGACAGACTGAGAAGTTACTTCATATTATACCATTTAAATAAGTACAATTTTTACATTGAGGTAAAATTTATTCAGGAAATACGGGCTATAATAAGTAGTTATATAGAAAACGGAGAATTATTACCGTTAAATAAATTATGGTGTTAGCTACAGGATTTAGCTCTACCCGATCTAAACAGGACTGACAAGAAGTGAAGCATGCGGAACTGTTGACGACCCGTACCTATAATTGGACGTACTAGTTAACTTGCTCTCATAACATGTTTAATATAAAGATACTTTTTAAAAAACACACCCTTTATTCTACCACCATTATGAGAACAATTATGTAATTATATTGTTTTAATAATATTCCCGACTCAAATCACTCATATCGACAACTTCTTCTTCTTTTCGAGTCAATGACCATACACAGCTCAAATCAGATTTGCCCAATACCTGGCAACGGCAAAACTCTTATCGGTTGCCATGAGAAGATTCTCCCGAGTAGGTACACTCAGCTGGGCTCATTGGGCAAGTTATTAAATGTGCCTTAACTTGGACTGGGGCTCCACAATCGCAGTTGATGTGGGATGGATCAATGAAGCCCCACTTGGCCAGACTCCCCAATATTGACAACTAGAAAGTGATACAAACAAGCAAGCGATGTAAATGCAAGCACCTGATGAAAAGTGGTTACCGCCGCCTTTGAACATCAGTAATACCAGAGGCGCTACCAATGCGTTGCCTGCTACAAGGAAGGGAATAGGGAGGGAACGGAAAAGAAACGGAAAAGAAAGAAATAAAGAATTTGGGCTTCCTGTTCCCTCACTTACCGAACGAAACATTGCTGCTTTACGACCATATTCTGTGAGAAGGTGGTACTTCCCTATTGAGCTAGCTCATTTCATAAATGCTCTACCACTAAAATGTTATCAAAAAGCAGGGTTAGGTGGCGCTGACTGAATTATGCAAGAAATACTTAAGCTGTGAGTAAAAAAAAACATTTTAACACTTAACCTACATAGATATAAGATGTTATAAGAAAACATAATTATATTTTTCCGGCTATTGATTTCAATATAGCACATCACATCATTATCGCGAAATCTACCGCCGCCGACACATCCGTTTATTCAGCAATTAAAAAAAATTACACCTGTTATTTAACGATGCATGCGCCTCTGCAGTGTACCGCATATGCAAGGGGTTATTGACCTTATGCCGAGTAGATCAAGCCTGAAGTCAATTAACATTAAACTAAATGGATTATCAATATTTTGTCATTGGTCGAACATAGGGTGCCTTTTACCAACTAGTTCTGAAGATCTCCTTATTAGATAAGAACAACACCTTAGTAACTGTTCTCTATCTTTTTCAGCCAATATGAAATGAAATTATCTTTATTTATAAAAATGTTGACATACAGAAACTTAAGACAAATACAATATTATTCTTAAAATGGATAGGCGTCCTTATAATAAATTCCTATCTTGGCTTATAGGTAATGGACTTCGCCAATTCTTATGGATCAGAATACGAGATATAGTTAAAATGAAGAAAAGATTACTTCCAAATCCAAGTCTTCTTTTCATTGTTATGTAGGTTTTACATGTAGGTAGGTAGCTATATGCTTTCATATTTTTAACCCTTAATTTGACAGTTTTTTTTTTCCATTCAATTTATAAAATCGCCACAGGTTTCGGTTATTAGCATGTAGGAGACCTTAGAAAAAATTCCTGAAAAAATAAAATTATTTCAGTTTCCTGTAAAATCTACGTCCATTATACTGGACATTGCCAATAAAAAACGAAACCGATACACTACAACCATGTCCAGTATACTTCCTATTGCCAAAGAGAATACTTATTATATTTACAAAAATAGTATCACAGGCTTGCACTTAAAACAATAATTGGAACTCCAGCAACTCCAGGTTTAATGTTTCAGTTAATTTTATTTTCCCTTTTGTCTCAATTCTACTGCTGACTTGTGTGTACATTTTACAAGCTTATGTTTTTAGGTTCTTCGTATTGCATTTTCTGTTATTGACTAGCCAATCATTATTAACCGCTATTATCTAACATTTGACCAAAAATGTTCATGTACCAACGACGGCTCTTGAAAGAAGTTCTGTAGAGAGGGATTAATATGCCGCACAAGTCAACGCTTTCCATAAGGACAATCTACATTCACTTCTGTCAAACTGACTGTGGACACATGACACCAATTTTCTTTTTCTGTACTTTGCTCCATCTCTTGGTTTCCTGAAGTGAGTAAACATCCGTATGAGAATTCTTACGCGAACGCTTACCCCGTTCAACAAATTAATCGATCGCTTTCAAGAACTGTCATATCTTTCAAGAACTGTCATTGGTACATGAAAATGGTAGAGCAATTATTGTGAAATGGGCTAGCTCGACCGGGGAAGTACCACCCTCTCACAGAATATCGACGTGAAGCAGCAATGCGTTTCGTTCGGTGAGTGAGAGATCCGGAAGCCCAACTCCTTTCCTATCCCCTGTTTCCCCCCTCCTTCTTTCCCTTCCCTTCCTCCTTCCTTTCCTCCAACCTCCTTGGTGACAACGCATTGGTAGCGCCCCTGGTGTTACTGATGTCTATAGGCGGCGGTGACCACTTTCCATCGGGTGGCCCGCTTGCTTGTTTGTCTACTGTATGACATTAAAAAAAATCTTTGGACAATGATAATGATGGATAACAATTACTTTTTGTAGAAGAAAATGCAGTATGGAGAACCGGAAAAGCCTGAAATAGTTTAGAAAGAGGTCAGTAGTAGAATGGAGACAAAAGATAAGATCAAACAAGGTTGATTGATCGAACTAAAAAAGTGTGGATCCTAAACTTAAAACCCCCAAATTCTGACCCAAAAGCCAATGTTTATTCACTGGCCTGCATGTACGACATATGGACGTCGGACGACGTTGTAAGTTCTGCAAGACCATACATTGTTCCAATGCAAGCAAACGTTGTGCTTGTATAGCTTCCACAAGCAGGCAAAAACCTTAAACATTCATTGAAATTTCATATTTCGCTATTGTATACTTTCAAACTATAATCATACTCGCATACTCTCGAACTAACGTATGTACCTCCTACTCGCATTCTTCCGAACTTACGTACTTCGTAGGTACTCCCTTTCTAACTAAAACTACATTTATCATGTATTGTATATGTAACCCTCAGGCTGAGAACGACAACTGCCTAAAACGACAAGTTCCTAATACCAAACTTAATTTTTAAATTTATATACTTTCGATTCTATTTACAAATTGTTTGGTTTGTAATAGTAAGTAATTGTTTTTTTTTATTGTATTAGAAAAAAATCCTTGAGGTGGAATACTGGTGACCTGAAATACAAGCATGGCCTTAGGCACAAGTCTCCCACATTTTACTAGAATAAGTATATTTATGGGGAATTCCAAAAGCACATAAAGTTTTTTTCAATATCGTCTAAGTAAGTAAGTCATTATAATAATCCATTTAAGTAAATAATTGTCATTCTCGTAATTACACCTAGCATAAGTGAATGATTGTTTGTTAACTTTTATCAATAGATATTAATTTGGAGGCCATCTAATCAATCATTAAATTAAAAGAAATATCAGCAATTCTTAACTTTATTATGACTGAAATATAACGTTGATCCAAGTAACGTTATTTCAACATTGCTCCGTTGTCCGCAATATAGTCCGAACCGGTGATTCCTTTAGCCTTAATTACTAGAAAGGAAGAGTATTACATCACTAATTTCTTCGCATTCCATAATTCTATTAATAGGAGTCTGTGCCATATTTAGAAATTCTTCGCGTTTCACAGACATTTCAGAACTTTGAGTGATGTCACTCCAAACAGGACCTGGACTGACTACATTAACTCTTACACCGTGAGGTGTCAATTCCAGTGCTGCACCACGAGTGTAGTGATCGAGAGCCGCTTTTAATGCACTGTATATCACAATTGGAAATTTTGTTATCTTCTTACCTCCAACGCTAGAAACATTAACGATGTTACCTTTCGTTTTTGTAAGAAGTGGGGCAGCTAAATATGTCAGTTGTATTATACCACGTAAATTAGTATTCATAATATCATCGAAAACTTGTAGAACGTTATCGTCCATGACGCTACAGATTAACGCTATTCCAGCATTGATTACTAAAACATCCAGTTTTCCGAATCTGTCGATGGTTTCTTTAATAATTCTCTTATTGTCTTCTTCATTGCTGACATCTGCTTTTATTACGAGCGGTGTGTTACGGTACTCTGCGCATTTTTCCGCTGTCACCTTAAGTTTGGTTTCGTTTCTACCAACTATGACGACATTTGCTCCCTGTTTGGCATATAACACGGCTGTAACAGCTCCGATACCAGAGCTCCCACCAGGAACTATCACAACTTTATTAGTGAAACTCATGATCCCTAATGAATTATGTAATATATATATGTATTAAGAGAGGTAGGGCACAGCGGATAATCCGCTCAAATCGGAGCAGCCCGTCTGGGGAAGGACCTCCACCTTACAGAAGATCGTAGCCAAATAGCATTGGTCTCGGCCATGTTGTGTTCCTACGGTGAGTAAGGTCTCCAGAGCTCCACTTGGGGGGGTTGGGAGGGTTGGCAACGCGTGAGTGATACCCCCGGTATTGCTTACGTCTATAGGCTACAGTGACGGCTTACCATCAGGCCGACCGTATGCTTGTTTGCCACCTGTGTAGTATAAAAAAAAAATATATAAATGTAGGTAATCACGTATTGATTGATTTACCTTGAAAGAGAGATAAAAAATAATTACTATATCTTATTAGATATGTATCTGATAATTTATTGTTCTCGTAACAAGCTCAAGCCAAAGCCAAATATTTTTATTCAAATAGGCATATTACAAGCACTTTCGAATCGTCATATGTTCAGACAAATAGGTATTATGAAAAACAAACATTTTTTAACATTGTGTTTGATAATACCCGATTATATCTGAGATATATATAAACAATTCTGTCGGGAATATAATCTTTAGTTAACTCAGCATTGTTCCATTATCCGCAATGAAGTCTGAACCAGTGACTCCTTTTGCCTTCTCACTAGAAAGGAAGACTATGATAACTCCAATTTCTTCGCTTTCCATGACTCTTTGAATAGGTGTCATCTTTTCGTAATCATTACGTGTAAGCGTTGATTCAGAGTTTTCAACGTAGTCAGTCCAAACAGGACCTGGACTGACTATGTTGACTCGCACACCATGAGGGGCCAACTCCAATGCCGCGCCACGGCTGTAGTGGTCAAGAGCTGCCTTTAAAGCACTATAGAAGACGATTGGATGCGATATAGTCTTTTTGCCTCCTATACTAGATACATTAACTATGTTACCCTTGGTTTTAATAAGATGAGGAGCAGCTAAACATGTCAGTAGTATGATACTACGAAGATTAGTATTCAAAATTTCGTCGAACACATTTAAGGCATTATCATCTAAGACGCTGCAGAATGGTGATATGCCTGCATTGTTCACAAATACGTCCAGTTTTCCGAATCTGTCGATAGTTTCTTTAATGATTCTCTTATTGTCTTCTTCTCTGCTGACGTCTGCTTTTATTATAAGCGGTGTGTTACGGTACTCTGCGCATTTATCTGCTGTTATCTTGAGCTTGGTTTCGTTTCTGCCAACTATGGCAATATTTGCCCCCTCTTTTACGTATAGCAGAGCTGTGGCTGCTCCGATACCTGAGCTCCCACAACTTTATTCGTAAAACTCATAATTATCAGTGAATTATGTTACGGGTATTGCTGTGAGTTATTATTATATATCTACATTAGAAGATAATAAAATCTCTATCGGTAACACTTTATGTATTCATTGCGAAATGTATTGATATAAAGAGTTCTTTATCTGATAATTATCACAAAAAATGAGTCATTGGTATTTAAAATTAATTTAAACGAATATTATAGTTTTTGATAGGCCTCCATTTAGGCTCGTATTTCGATATCAAAATATACTTTATCGACATGCGAATCTTAATATAATTTAGTTACTTTCCTAATTATCTCTGAAAATAATTATAACATTTAATACTTGCTTTTATAAATTACATTGTGTTTTTAAATGTGTTAGTGATGTGTTATGGATTACTTTTTAAATTAACACGCAATATTAAGACCAATGCTACAAGAAAAAGAAATAAAACAAACTAATTAAAGATAATGTCGAAAATAAAGCCATCAAAGTTTGAATTTCGTATTTATTTTCAAATCATAGTTTTTTTTCTATTGAGACTAATAAACAGTTTTTTTACATTATTTATGTTAACATAGTTAATGTACAAATCTGTGAAAGTTCTCTGTTTGATATACAATTATGTACACAGTTTGAGTAGTTCTAGTTCGACCGGTGAATACAAATAGGTTTTATTTATTACTCCTTCCATGTTGAAAAAGTAAGCACAAGCATTTTTTTAAATAAAATGTCTATAGTTGGTTAATTAACCTTTTTGGGGTTTATGTAAAAAAAATGCGAAAAAAAGTTAGCGCAGCATTGCTCCGTTGTCCGCAACGAAGTCTGAACCAGTGATTCCTTTTGCTTTCTCACTAGAAAGGAAGAGTATTAAACCGCCTATTTCTTCACCTTCCATAACTCTTTGCATAGGTGCCAATTTTTCGAATTCTTCGCGTGTAAAATCTATTCCACCATGTTCACTGATATTTGTCCAGACAGAACCTGGACTGACTACATTGACCCTCACACCGTGAGGGGCAAACTCCAGGGCTGCGCCGCGGCTGTAGTGATCAAGAGCTGCCTTCAAGCAACTGTATAATGCGACTGGATACGGCATCGTCTTCTTGGCTCCTATACTAGATACATTAACAATGGTACCCTTGGTTTTGATTAGATGCGGAGCAGCTAAATATGTCAGTTGTATGATTCCACGCAAATTAGTATTCATAATTTCGTCGAACACTTTCAGGACTATATCGTCTAAGATACTACAGAATGGACCTATTCCAGCATTGTTTACTAATACGTCAAACCTTCTATTCTAGAGAGGTAGGGCACAGCGGATAATCCGCTCAAATCGGAGCAGCCCGTCTGGGGAAGGACCTCCACCTTACAGAAGATCGTAGCCAAATAACATTGGTCTCGGCCATGTTGTGTTCCTACGGTGAGTAAGGTCTCCAGAGCTCCATTTGGGGGGGTTGGGAGGGTTGGCAACGCGTGAGTGATACCCCCGGTATTGCTTACGTCTATAGGCTACGGTGACGGCTTACCATCAGGCCGACCGTATGCTTGTTTGCCACCTGTGTGGTATAAAAAAAAAAAAAAAAAACGTCTAGTTTTCCGAAACTGTCGATGGTTTCTTTTATAATTCTTTTATTGTCTTCTTCTTTACTGACATCTGCTTTTATTACAAGCGGAGTGTTATGGTACTCTGCGCATTTAGATACTGTAATCTTCAGTTTCGTTTCGTTTCTACCAACTATGACAACATTTGCTCCTTCTTTAGCATATAGCACGGCTGTGGCGGCTCCGATACCCGAGCTCCCACCTGTCACTAGTACAACTTTATTCGTGAAACTCATGATTCTCAATGATTTATTTTTCAAGTATCACTAACAGCTAAGTATCGCTACAAAAAGATAAAAATTATATCTATTGATGTTAGTTATTGTTGTCAAGGGTACGCCTTATATCTATTTGTAGTTATATGGTACGTACCTACAGATTGATTATTATATATATGCGACGTCTAAAATAAAACGGAATGACACTAATTTGTTCTTTATTAGCTCAGCATTGATCCGTTGTCCGCAATGTAGTCCGAACCAGTAATTCCTTTCGCCTTGTCACTAGATAGGAACAGTATTATATCACCAATCTCTTCACTTTCCATAATTCTCTGAATAGGTGTAGACATTTGTATTTCTTCGCGTGTTATATTCATTCCAGAAGCTTCTATGATATCAGTCCAAACAGGACCTGGACTGACCACATTGACCCTTACACCATGAGGGGCTAATTCTAATGCTGCGCCGCGGCTGTAGTGATCAAGAGCTGCTTTCAAGCTACTGTATAACACTGTTGGAAACGAAATTGTTTTCTTGCCTGCTATACTAGATACATTCACAATGTTACCCTTGGTCTTAATTAAATGCGGAGCTGCTAAATATGTCAGCTGTATTATACCACGTAAATTAGTCTTCATAATTTGATCGAACACATTCAAAACATTATCGTCTAGGATAGGGCAAAGTGGTGCTATTCCAGCATTGTTCACTAGTATGTCCAGTTTTCCGAATCTGTCGATGGTTTCTTTGATAATTCGCTTGTTGTCTTCCTCTTTGCTGACGTCGGCTGTAATTACAAGTGGTGTGCAACGATACTCAGCGCATTTTTCCACAGTTACCTTCAGTTTGGTTTGATTTCTGCCAACTATGATAACGTTTGCTCCCTCTTTGGCGTATAGCACGGCTGTGGCAGCTCCGATGCCCGAGCTCCCACCAGTCACTAATACAACTTTATTCGTGAAACTCATGATTTCTAATGATTAGTTTTCAAGAATATCTGAGTTTATATACCGTTACAATCAATATCTAATTAATTTTATCTATTACATACATCCACCTATGTTATCTATCAGTGGTGTATCTAAGCCGTGACATGCAAAAACATCTATTCATATGGATAGTAATTTACTAAGGTCATCGTTACCTGTTATTAAATCGGACACATTTGTCACATATAACTCAAGTTTTGTAAATATTGCGTGATATAGCGATATATAGAGATATAGCTCCTGCCTGGCCTACTAATAATTAGTATATTTTTCTTCAGAAACTAGACCCAGTGGTTTTTGGCTGTGCGTTGATATACCCTCGCAACTTCGTTTGGTATATCTTGCTTTCCCGTGGGAATTTAAAAAAACCCTTTCTTAGTACACCACTAGACATCGTCGTAAGGAACCTACATTACAAATTTGGAATCTCTAGACTCTAGACCCAGCGGTTTGGCCTGTGCGTTGATATATAGTTAAGTCAGTCAGTCAGGACTTAGAATTATATATATATAGATAACACGTCAAGACTCAAGGTATATTTTTCTCCCTTAATTTAACAATGCCAATGCTAGCGTCATTTTTGATCTATTAACTTTTAAATGTATTTCTGCTACTCGCCAGTAGTAAGCCAAACGGCGAACAAAGCTAATGCTACATATTTTATCAAATTATTTTATTAGTTTCCTACCTAATACATTTTTTATTTATCTTAATATAAGTACAACTTTCTTAATAGTAGGTATGTTTTTTCAAAATACCTATGCATATTTTACAAAACGAAGATAATTTGACATTCAAGTTTTAATATTACAAAATCAAGCGTTATGTTTTGTTTTGCTTTCATTTAAAACTTGAATAATGGCATGTCGCCTATTTTATAAAACTTTTTTTTTGAACTCATATTAAATTATAAAGATCGCATTTATGTGACCACTGAAGTCCCGATAAGTATTAATAAATGTATTTTGTACTGATATGTATTATTAAGTATAAGGATGACATAGCAGAAATGGTACATATAAGAATAACAGCTGTACCACACTGCGGTAAAAGAAAACCAACCACTATACGCCAATATCACTAGAAAATTGACACATTATTGGTGGATCTTTTCCTGTTTCACAGGATCCTGGCACAGCTGTGATCAAAAGTAGTCTAAAAAATATTATTTTTATACCACTAAGGTGGCAAACAAGCATACGGCCTACCTGGAAATTGTATACCGTAAGGTAACAACGCCTCGCCATAGACGAGGTGGCATGTAAACAATGTGGAGACGTCGCGACCCTGTACCGCCCGTGTGTAAACGCCTGTAGGTACTGTACAGCTTAATCTTTTCGGTTTAAGTAATTTATCAACAAAATATATATCTATATATATAAATATATATATCTCTCTTTTTATAACGGTAAATAACTCATATCAACACTTTATGATACCATTGAGAATCATGAGTTTCACGAATAAAGTTGTGTTAGTGACTGGTGGAGGCTCTGGAATCGGAGCCCCCACAGCCGTGCTTTATGCTAAAGAAGGGGCAAATGTTGCCATAGTTGATAGAAACGAAACAAGACTTAAGGAAACAGTGGCAAAATGTGAGGAGTATCGTTGCACACCACTTGTAATTAATGGAGATGTAAGCATAGAGGAAGACAACAGGAGAATCATTAAAGAAACCATCGACAGGTTTGGAAAACTGGATGTCTTAGTAAACAACGCTGGAATAGCACCATTCTGCAGTATCTTAGACGATAATGTGCTGAAAGTATTCGACGAAGTTGTAAATACTAATTTACGTGGTATTATTCATCTAACATATTTAGCTGCCCCGCATCTTATTAAGACTAAGGGTAATATAGTCAATGTGTCTAGTTTTGGAGGAAAGAAAGTGATGCAGTATCCAGTCGCGTTATACAGTGCCTCGAAAGCAGCTCTTGATCACTACAGCCGCGGTGCAGCGCTGGAATTGGCCCCTCATGGTGTGAGGGTCAATATAGTCAGCCCAGGTCCCGTTTGGACCAACATCGGTGAAAAGTCTGGAATAACACCTACACGCGAACAATCCGAACAGATGACACCTATTAAAAGAATCATGGAACCCGAAGAAATTGGTGATGTAATACTCTTTCTTTCAAGTGAGAAGGCAAAAGGAATCACTGGTTCGGACTTCGCTGCGGACAACGGAGCAATGCTGCACTAACATAGGTTAGTTAAAATGTATAATTTAATTTAATAAATTAAATAAAGTTTATTTATTTTGATCATTTATTTTATTTTAAAATATTTTATTTTAAATTTGAAGTAAGAACAAATCTTACTTCTTCTACATGATCTTATTAATAATTATATTGATATTGAAAGATACCTGAAAGATAATAATCTATGATAATTTTCAATTATTTCTAACATCTAGTAAAGAAATGTTTATTAGTTTAATCAAATCTGGTGTAACAAAGATGCAATCCTAAAATAAAATTGTTGTGTAATGTTACGACTGATAGAATAACAGGTAACGATGACTCAACTAAAATACTACTCAGATATACCTGTTTACATAATTGATAACAGTGATAACTTTTAAACTTTCGCGTTGCATTATTATAAATTAATAATATACCGGGAATTAACGCGATCATACCTTGATATTGCCTGACGGTTCGACCAGGTGACTACGGCCGGTGCAACCTGGTCGAAACGTCAGGCAATATCAAGGTATGATCGCGTTAATTCCCGGTATATTATTAATTGATAACAGTAGTATGACACTGTAAATTTTTGGCGGCTGTAAATTTTTGGCGGTGAGAGCCCTACGCTCCCGCAACAGTCCGGTGTCTCAGAAGAGGGTGTTAGTACACCCGAACTGAACTTATCAATTAATAAAAAAAAAATAAAAAAACACAGTGGTATATGAACGAGGTGACCGAATAGAGAACTAATAAATAATTTTTTTTTTGCTAATAATGTAAGCATCATCGGTATGAAGCTTTGTAATTACATAGTACAATATTAATACTATTGACAAATAAAACTTCTAATAAATCCCTTCATGCAATATTTAGAAAACTTGAAATATATTTTACCAGTAAATAATATAAATAAATCTATACTTATAATAAATCTGTAGAGAGGTCAATTCTGTACATGAAATATATTACCAAAATAACTATCAGGGGGTGATTAGTGGTCGAAACTGATGCCAAAAATGCAATCAGTAAAATTTTTGTCTGTCTGTCTGTCTGTATGTTTGTTATAGAAACAAAAACTACTAGACGGATTTTAACGAAACTTGGTACAATTATTCTTCATACTCCCGGGCAGGTTATAGTATACTTTTCATCACGCTACGATCCATAGGAGCAGAGCAGTGAAGGGAAATGTTGGGAAAACGGGAGAAGTTACTCTATTTTTTAAGCTTCCGTTTCTTTAATATATAAAAGAGAAAATCACTTACTGATTCATCACGAGGAGTCTCAAATTTTGCATGGAGGTTCCTTTTGGGGCTAAGAAAGGATTTTTAAATTCCCATTGGAAAGGGAGTAATAGGACTGTAAGTGTTTTATCGCAGGTGCTCAACCTAGAAAGCTGAAATTTTGTATAGAGGTTCCCTTTATTATGTTGACAAGGACAAAGATGGGGTTTTATATAATTCCCACGGGAAAAGGAGGAATAGGTCTGTAAGTGTTTTATCGCAGGCGCTCAACCTAGAAAGTTGTTTTGTATAGAGGTTCTCTTTATGATATTGACAAGGATAAAGATGGGATTTTATGATATTCCCACGGGAAAGGGAGTAATAGGACTGTAAGTGTATTATCGCAGGCGCTCAACCTAGAAAGCTGAAATTTAGTATAGAGGTTCCTTTTATGATGATGACAAGGATGAAGACGGGATTTTTTTAATTCCCACGGGAACGGGACAAATAGGACTGCACGTGTGTTATTGTGGGCGCTCAACCTAGAACACTAGAATTTAGTATTGAGGTTCCCTTTATAAAGTAGACAAGAACTAAGACAAGATTTTTTTAAATTCCTACAGATTCAATTATCAGCTTCGACGCTGAAGGAGCCACGAGTAAAAACAAGACTTTCCACCATATTATGTCTCCAAATAATACTAGAATACTTCGGTCACATCGCTCGGAGAGAAGGAGACAACCTTGAGAAATTCGTAGTCACCTGAAAAATCTAGGGTAAAGGACCTGGTAGCCGTAGTCCGATGCGTTGGTCCGACCAGATCCGTGCAACCTTGGACACGACGGTGTGCCGAGCTATTCACGCTGCTGGGAATAGGAGTAGATGGCGGAGCATTTTCCGGAGGTCACGACCCTTAGCATCGAGGAAAACGAAGCAAGGAGGAGGAGAAAAGGAATACACGCTTCTGACAGTTCTAGCAATGAGTATGGATTTTATTTGTTTTGGATTTATCACTACTGATGCTGCTGTAATAACATTACACACACGAAATAATCTAAGATACGTACTTATATAAAAAGATTTTTCAGAGAGTCGCGTTAGGGGCAGCTTCATAAACTAATTTGTTTTAGGTACTTTCTAAATAACATAATTTTCTAAATGCATGCAAAATTTAATACATAATTTTGTTTCATAATATATGCTAGAGGTACTAGAAGTCGAGAGCTCTATTGTTAATTTTGAAAAAGTCGCGTCGTAGTCGGTTAGTGTGCAAAAGTGGGTGGACTATCTAAAATATGAGGGTGGAAGAAAATTCCGCCTCGGATATGGAGATGTGACGTGTGCAGTTGCCAGGTCGAAACGTCAGGCAATATCAAGGTATGATCGCGTTAATTCCCGGTTTATTATTAACTAGCTTCCGCCCGCGGCCTCGCCCGCGTGGCCTAGTAACAATCAGCATATTTTTCTTCAGAAACATATTCCGGTCCGGCACGGCCCGGTACGGTACGGTTCCATCCGGTCCGATCAGGTCCGGTCGGTCCGGTCCGGTTAGGTACTACCTATCTATTTATTTTTAATAAAGTACCATGCCATATGACCATGCCCTTTTAATTTTTTATATTAGTTTTAAGTTTTGACATATTTTTTTTATGTTCGTTTAGTTTTAATAAGTAGTTTATTGTTTTGTTGTCCAAATAAATTTATTTCCTTAATAAAGTCATCTCGAAAAGTAGTATTATTTAAAATTATTAATCTACATATTACGATCGAATTCAATCGGTATTTTAATCGTATTGGGTGGAAATAATATCTTGTTCCGGTGATCCGTTACGCGTGGCGCAGCAGGTTGAAATCAAATACGTCTCAATAAAATATTTGTATTGTATCATTGAAATATCGTGAGGTCGCGTGAAGTGTTGTTTGTCAATTGTTTTCTATAATATTTATCTGAAGATTTTTTTGTATGTACGCACACTGTGGAACTAACTACTCGTTCAAAACACAAAAAAAATAGTTTAGTGTTAGATACGCCATTTATTTAGAAAGCTACGAATACGAAAAATTACTTGTGAATAAACGTTAAGTAAATATAATTATACCAAAAACAAATATTTACTGAACATAATATAAATTATGGTTACTTATTTATCCATGGAATTTATTCTAACGCGCAACTGAGAGGCCTGGCGAGGCCGATGTAATAAGCATGGTTAAATCTGACCAAAGGTCCTCCAAAGGCATTAACTATGAAAAAGCACTTCCATTTTAGCTCCCATTATGTCGGTGGCTTCGGCAAACGGCAAGCAAATTGCCTCGTGATAACGTTTGCTCCCCTTTGGCGTATAGCACGGCTGTGGCAATTCCAATGCCCGAGCTCTCACCAGAGTGCTTAATACGAGTTTTTTGGTCACATTCGTTCGAACGTGTTACCGTTTACAAGCCGACCAAATTGTAAAACACTTTCATATTCTGAATTTACCAGACGCGTGTTAAATATCCAAATTAGCCAGGTTACTCACTTCGAAACGTGAGCAAGTAAGCCGCATAATTTTGATATGTAATACGCGTCTTATAAATTCGCAACATGAGAGTTCTTTCTATTTGGTCGTTTTTTTTACATCGACATGAACTAACGTGAACAAAAAAACTCGTACTAAGCACTCAGTTACTAATACAAACGGACGTCGAAATAATGGCTAGTCGAAG
Organism: Endotricha flammealis; assembly: GCA_905163395.2. Classification (NCBI taxonomy): domain Eukaryota; kingdom Metazoa; phylum Arthropoda; class Insecta; order Lepidoptera; family Pyralidae; genus Endotricha; species Endotricha flammealis. The sequence continues at coordinate 8,199,163 of LR990866.1, forward strand.
TTGTGGTACATCCTCAGAACACAGGATATCTGTGGGTACATCGATGATATGGAGTTTCGGCGATTCGAACACTCGAGCTAATGACTTCGGGGAATCGGCCGTCGGCCACATGACATTCGAAATCAAGTAGTAAACCCAGATTGTTTACCTTTTTTTAAGTACCTAAACGTACAGACTATATTAGTATGACGCCTTGTTATTAAAACGTCTTTTTATAAATATCAAAAAAAATATAATTAATAATATTTTCACATAATTAACATTTTTTGCAAACCGTACCGTCCGAGTGACGTCACAGCGCGAGGTGCACAGTTAATTTGCAGGGGTAGTAGGTAGCTGATATTCTGTGCTGATACCTTGGACACAGGTGGTCAAACTCTATACAAACAAAACGTAATTCAACCCTAAATCCTACAGATCTGATGGCGTTAAGAGTATCGATTTGTATTGAAGATTAAGTAAATCCAAAATAAAAAGGGACACTGAAAACAATATTTTAATATTTCATAATGTAATGCAATCCTGAAAATAGCGAAGAATGTACTGTAAGATAAAATTATTATAGTTAATTTTGTTTCGTATTAATACTAATCATTTCACTTGATCACAATCACACAACAGATGTCGCTTCAATATAAAGTTTAATCAGATCATCTATAGATGGTGCTAAATTTAATTCTTGACAGGCAAATCAAATTATTAGATAAAATAAATAATTATAAATATTTTTTTCTTATATTTTTGAATATTTGCATTGTAATTAAACACTTGATAATATACAAATACTATTATTTTACAAAATTATATCATATCATTTTGCGTTTTGTTATGGTTTTGTTTTTACAATTTGTATGCGACCATGATAATACCTACCCGAATTTATTTAGACCCTCATACCTACCTGTTGTATTTTTACATATAATTATGTTAAATTCGTAAAGGTAGGCATGTACCTAAGTATTTATTTAATTTACGTACATATTCCTGTACATAGGTACACACACACATATATACATATTATACATACACGTATAATAGCGTAGTCGTCCGCGGTGTGGACGTGACGTGAACTAAAGCACAGTATTCATAATTATTATAGCCCGGTAGAATTGGATAATTAAATTATCGAAGCGTAATGTAGTTTTGCATTTTTGGTATGTTGTATGGATCTGTTAGGGTAGTGCGAATACAAATTTGCAACTTCGAGAAACTTTTGGAAAATGAAAAAAACGATAAAACTTCGTAATTTTGGAAGTTTTTTCACTATTTGCTCTCTAACTACTTTCCAGTGCCCAAACTATAATTTTTTTGCGAACGATGTTTTCTACACTTTTATAGACTGTATTAAATTACCTACAATTTGAGTCAAATTGCAGCTTTATTGACCTCATAGGAGCCAACCTATAGAACTTCAAAGGTGACCAATTTTTCTCGAAAACTGCAATTTTTAGGTTTTACGAGGTTCGCAATATAAATAATATTTTCAAAACGACTTGCCCTATGAAAAAAGGCCACTGAAAGTAATAAGTAAAGTCTGTGAGACTTAGTTTATTTACAATCTATAATCTATATAAAATTCAAAGACTGACTTAAATATAAGTATGTCGCGTCCTGGGTGGCCGGGCACGACATCATGGGATGGTTGGAGTCAAGCATTTCGTCTCTTTTCATACTGTGGGCTCTGATGGGTATCCCTCGGGCAACGAAAACACAGTTCATAAATAACAATGATTTATTAGCACTCAATGACTCACAAAAATCACACAGTTAATAACTAGGAAATCAATTTAATTCCGACAAGTATTGCCCGGTCACAGACAAGTCCTATGGCTTTCAGTCAACCAACGCAATATTAATCTCAATCCGAATCCAGCGAGTACTGGACTGCCGACCCTTTTATAGCCAAAGGCCTTGTCCAGGCCTCCCACTCCATTGGTAAGCCTGCGTTTCCGGTACAATACAAACCGAAGTAAAAACTCAATTACAATCGTTAGTATTATCTAAACAATTCCTAAATTAATTATTCAGAATTAATCATTAATGATTTTCAATTATCTAAATCTGATCTAACATAATTTAAGAATAAAAATCACTTAAATAATTTTTCATAAAAATTTGTCGGTAGCAAACAGCGCCATCTATTAGAAATGTTGAGTAAACAACGGCGCCATCTCTTAGTTTCCGGCGAAGTTATTCCGATAAAGGTGCCTCATTTACGACAAGTATATCAACGCACAGCCCAAACCGCTGGTTCTAGAGATCCCAAATTTGGAATGTTCCTTACGACGTTTAGGGGTGCACTTAAAAAGGATTTTTCAAAATTCCAACGGGAAAGCGAGATATACGCAAACGAAGTTGCGAGGGTATATCAAGGCACAGCCCAAACCGCTGGGTCTAGAGATTCCAAATTTGGCATGGTCCTTATAAGGACCGGACCGGAACGGATCGAACCTGATCGGATCGGATGGAACCGTACCGTAACGGGCCGTGCCGGCCGGATCGAACCGGACCGGACCGGAATTTGTTTAGGTATTGTTAGTGGCCACGCGGCCGAAGCCGCGGGCAGAAGCTAGTATATTAATAAAATCGTGTATAAGAAGTAAGAGCACAACATATAAATATTTAAAAATAAAATAAATGTTTAAAGTAAATAAACTTTATTTATTTAATTAAGTAAATTATACATTTTTAACTAACCTATGTCAGTGCAGCATTTCTCCGTTGTCGGCAACGTAGTCCGAACCAGTGATTCCTTTTGCCTTCTCACTTGAAAGGAAGAGTATTATATCACCAATTTCTTCGCTTTCCATGACTCTTTCAAATGGTGTCATCTTTTCGAATTCTTCGCGTGTAGGAGGTGTCATTCCAGACTTATCAATGATGTCGGTCCAAACGGGACCTGGGCTGACTACATTGACCCTCACACCATGAGGGGCCAATTCCAGCGCTGCGCCACGGCTGTAGTGATCAAGAGCTGCTTTCGAGGCACTGTATAACGCGACTGGATACTGAATCACCTTCTTTCCTCCTATACTAGACACATTGACTATATTACCCTTCGTCTTAATAAGATGTGGGGCAGCTAAATATGTTAGATGAACAATACCACGTAAATTAGTATTTACAACTTCGTCGAATACGTTCAGAACATTATCGTCTAAGATACTGCAGATTGGTGCTACTCCAGCATTGTTTACTAAGATATCCAGTTTACCAAATCTGTCTATTGTTTCTTTAATGATTCTCCTGTTGTCTTCCTCTTTGCTTACATCTCCATTAATTACAAGTGGTGTGCAACGATACTCCTCACATTTTGCCACTGTTACCTTAAGTTTTGTTTCGTTTCTACCAACTATGGCAACATTTGCCCCTTCTTTAGCATATAGTACGGCTGTGGCGGCTCCGATGCCAGAGCTCCCACCAGTCACTAACACAACTTTATTCGTGAAACTCATGATTCTCAATGGTATCATAAAGTGTTGATATGAGTTATATACCGTTACAAAAAGAGATATAGATAGATAATTATCTTTTGTTGATGATTACCTAAACACCGCAAAGATTAAGCGGTACAGGGGGTTTACACACGGGCGGTACAGCGTCGCGACGTCTCCACATTGTTTATATTCTACATCGTCTGTGTTGAGGCGTTGTTAACTTACGGTATACAATTTTCAGGCAAGTCGTATGACTGTTTGCCCCCTTAGTGGTATTAAAAAAAATTTTTTTTAGACTACTTTCGATCACAGATGTGCCAGGATACTATGAGACAGGAAAAGACCCACCAATAATGTGTTAATTTTCTAATGATGGCGTTTGCGTTTAGTGGCGGGTTTTTCTTTTCCGCCCGCAGCGACAAACAGCAGTGTGGTACAGCTGTTATTCTTATAAGTACCATTTCTGATATGTCATCCTTACACGTAATAATACATATTAGTACAAAATACATTTATTTAAATATACTTATCGGGACTTCAGATCATTAAGTTTTTATAAAATGTGGATTTAATGACATTATTCAAGTTTTAAAAGAAAGCAACACCAAACGACATTGAAACTGCGTTCTTGAGCTTGATTTTGTAATATTAAAACTTGAATGTCAAATTATTTTCGTTATGTAACCAACCATGCACATTTTGGACAAAAAAATACAATACAATTACTCTTTATTGCACCATTAAAAATACAAACATACATCCTTCCTTACTTAATATTATAAATGAGAAAGTGAGTTTGTTTGTTTGTTTGTTTGTTATTTCTTCACGGCTTGACTAAGCAGCCGATCATTATGAAAATTTGCATACATATTGTTAGGGGTACAGGCCCAACATAGACTAGGCTTTTTATCCCGTGAAAGTATGTTGTTCCAATGGGAAAATAATTTTTCTACTGTAGAGGGCGCTGTATCGGCCAACAGATGGCGCCACAAGTCTCGCTATGGGTTGTTTTGTTGTCAAACGAGATCTATGTCATAAAATTAACGCGAGCGAAGCCGCGGGGAAAAGCTAATTAATAATATAATAAAGTACAAAGGGCGGTCTTATCTCAAAAGCAATCTCTTCCAGACAACGTATCAGAAGTGGAAAACAAAGATTGCAGACCCTTTGTAAATAAGTACTATTATAAATAAAGTTGTACTAATACTAAGATAAATAGAAAATGTAATTAGGTAGGAAACTAATAAAATAAATTGATAAAATATGCATTAGCTTTGTTTGCCGTTTGGCTTACTACTGGCGAGTAGCAGAAATACATTTAAAAGTTAATAGATCAAAAATTACGCTAGCATTGGCATTGTTAAATTAAGGGAGAAAAATAAGACCTTGAGTCTTAATGCGTTATTCACTATAAAATGTATTTGTGCAACTTGCTGATAAGCGTTTTACATTTTAAAAGTAGAACCGGTGAGAAAGGCTTTTGACATTGGAAATGTCTTTTCGTTCGCTTCAGTATAGGCTTCGATTTCACGAAAAAGTGCGATCCCCTTATATCTCGGAGAGTTGTTAAGATATGATATTCATAAAAGGCTCAAAAGACGCGTATTCACGAGAGCTGTAAGGTGCAAAAAGAATTATTTGAGAAAGTCAAAAACGAAATAAGTTATGGCCGAAATTGTGAAAATAAATATCATTTCTTTCCGAATTTTTGATTTTGGCGCTCGATATTTTAGAAACGAAGAATGATATCAAAAATTTGAGAAAAACTCGTCTGGACAATTTAGTCAGCTATAATTTGAGCCTAAAACAAAGATGATCGGGTTAAGAGTTTGCCCTGTAGCTTAACCTTTTTGAACAAAGTCAAAAACGTTGTAGTTTTATTTTGTAACCTTTTCCTTATCCCGACTTTATCGTCGCTCATCATCATCATCATATCAACTCATAATCATCCCATTGCTGGGATACGGGTCTCCCTTCAGTCGAAGGTGATTAGAGCGTACTCTGCCACGCTGCTCCAATGATGGATTGGCAGAGGTCGGTGTTTTCAAACCGCCCTAAGGCCACCGACTTGGCCTAACGACTGTCATCCATCGATAACAGCCGGGACCGACGGCTTAACCCTTTATAGGACATAAGCATCTAGGGTAGATAAAAAAAACTATGTATTTAGATTTTTTTTTATGTTTTATGTAATGTAAACACGGTGGTAAAAATATTCCCTCTGCCCGTGTGGCTTGAGGTTCTGAGGTCTGCTGAGTACCAGATATATTGGGTAAAATTTCAAATCTTGCTGCCCGCCTAGTACGATCGCGTTGGGATGGGACGACGGAGGACGGAGGGATAGATGAAAAATCAACAGATGAACTGCTAGGTTCGACTTTCGAGAGGTATTATGCTGCTAGGTGAATCAGATGTCGGTGCCATAGGCCTGTCATTAGGCTCGTCATAGTTTTTTAGGATCGTTCAATACAGTATCAAAACCATCATCAGATACATCGGGAAGACAAAATATGTCTTCCAATTCGTTGACTATTTGTAAATCTATATACATATAATAAAACAGTAGACCCCGATATGTCTCAACATATTTGGCAAAAATGGAGAGGGAACAGTTAGAGAAAGGTAACAAAAGCAAAAAAAATTGTTTTTTGTCTGTCTGTTTGAACGCGCACATCTTCTAAATTACTGAATGGATTTTAATGCTGTTTTAACTTAAGGAAGATAGAGCTCGGCTTGGAGCAGAATATAGGTTTTGTCGCATTTAAATCGGATGTCAGGAAAATAAGTTATGGTCATTTAAAGGTCTCTACCCTGACTATGTAAGAAAAAAATATTTCTCGCACTTACAAACTTGAGACTTGGTACACCATAACTACCGACAACAGACTAAACCGGACCGGACCGAACCGGACCGAACCGAACCGAACCGGACCGAACCGAATCGAACCGGATGTCAGGAATAGAAGTTACCCTCATTTAAATTTTCGACAGCCTAAGAATTTTAAAATTGTCACTCACTGCAGAGTCGGAATCGCCCGATATCTCCTAACGACCATTTTTAAATTCAGTAGCACTGTGTATGAAAGAATTTTTTTTTTGAGTTAACCATTTAAAATTTTGTTCCTCTCAAATTCACTAGATGGCACTGTTAGATTCTGAATCGCACTATGTAAGTTTTTTGTATAACTGAGCTGACGATTTCAACTTTAATATAATTTTAATTTTTCATAATTATTTTACATTAGGTATTTTGATTAAGTACGATAAAATTAAATAAAACACAGCGGCGAGCAAATAGACAATGAGCAATAAAGAACACTGATGTCTCGGGGAAAAACTATAGCAGTAGTAATAGGAGACTGTTAAATCCGTCTATACTATTATAGTCATAAGTCCAATTCCACACGGGCGAAGCCGCGAGCATAGCTAGTCGTTAAGTATTCTCTACTCCTACTCATTTGCCAGATAGTCTGTAATAAGCAAAAAAGGAAATAGGCTTAACGTGGTCCGAGAGTCTATTCGCGAGTTTTTCAAAAGCACTAATATTCTCACGGTGGCATCTCAGTGCATTCTTGACAGCATCATGTTTGTTCGTAAAAACATTCATGACTATAACCAGGTGTGGATATTCATAATTTCAATACGCGTCACAGAAATAAATTAGCTGCTCCTAAATTCAGGCTTAGGAAAGCGGGCAAGTTATTTATGATTCAAAGTTTGCATTATGTAAGTATAATAAAATTTCAGAATATATAAAAAAAAAGCCCAATAATCGATTTAAATAAAATGTCAAAAATTCTTAACCAGTAAAGCGTACTATACTATCAACGAGTATCTAAATGAAAGGTCTCCCTGGCCCCCTTGCAAAGGTGAAATGCTAAAACTTGTCGTGAAAAGCCAGTAAATGTTCAATAAATTACCTAAATAAAAAATTGTGTTCAATATTGTAATATGTACACGCGTCGTAGTGTTATCCAAATGGGGCTGTTTTTTATATTATTTACATTTTAATATAATTTAGATTAAATAATTGGTGACAAGGATGTTAATGTGTACGACGTCATACTCGCAAATTGTCCAAACTGGCGGTGGCGTTGTGGGTCGGGTTACTGTTGTTCCCTTCAATATTGTTCATAATATTGTTGATGGTGAGCCCAGTAATGGGGGCTTACAGGCTGACTCTCACGTCAACTCGAAAATCAACTCGAAAATACACGAGAACGGTTGCTGCCTTGCGGGCCTGGTCTGCTCCTATCTTTAACACCGATTTAGCATTTTATATTTTAGATTTAATTTTATGAATGGCACTATTTATTGACGTAATGTTGCATGTACCTAGTTTTAAATTTTATGGTAAAAAAACACGATATATTTATAATGCCAAAAAAGACCGTAACAGGTTTTCTTTCGCCATTTATTTTACCAGTGGTCATTTTGCTTTTGTTTCCGAAATAGACGTAGTAGTATATAGAGTAGACTAATCCCACCAAAAACATTTTCATGTAAAATGTTGCCAAGACGAGACCATAATGACTCGCATAGTCAAAAAGTTATCAGATCTCATGTAGAGCCAAGCTTCTAACTCTACACGCCCTACCTCTACAAGGCCTAAGTTCACAAACTCTACACTTGCAAGTGACGAAATCGGGGGTTTTAAGACATTAATAAAATCTAAAGTATAATAGCTACGACATTCAAACTTTATGTTCAATGATTGTACTGGTGTCATTAAATCTTGAAATTTTTAACTATTTAGCATCATCCAAAACAATGTTATGAGAGTTCAAAAAAAACGACGAAACGTTTCGAGAAAAGGTAGGTAGTGCTCGTCTCGTGCGAGATTTATACAAATCATTTATTACAACTGTATACTCTGACAAGAGAACGTGTTTGTGAAAGCTTATCTATACATATAATAAAACAGTAGACCCCGATATGTCTGTACATTGAACATATTTGGCAAAAATGGAGAGAGAACAGTTAGAGAAAGGTAATAAAAGCGAAAAAATTTTTTTTGGATTTTTTTGTCTGTCTGTCTGTCTGTCTGTTTGAACGCGCACATCTTCTAAGTTACTGAACGTATTTTAATGCAGTTTTCACAGGAAGATAGAGCTCGGCTTGGAGCAGAATATAGGCTTTGTTTCATTTAAATCGGATGTCAGGAAAATAAGTGATCTTAATTTAAAGGTCTCCTCCCTGTCAATGTAAGAAAAAAAAATTCTCGCACTTACAAACTTGAGACTTGGTACACCATACCTACCGACAACAGACTGGACCGGACCGGACCGGACCGAACCGGACCGGACCGGATGTCAGGAGAAGAAAAAGAAGAAGTTACACTCATTTAAATTTTCAACAACCAAAGAATTTTAAAATTGTCACTGTGCAGAGTCGGAATCGCCCGACCTCTGATTACGACCATTTTAATATTCAATAGCACAGTGTATGAAAGTTTTTTATTTACTTGAGCTGACCATTTTGAAATTTAGTTCCTCAAAAATTCACTAAATGGCACTGTGCAGATATATAAAAGAGAAAATCACTGACTGATTCATAATGAAATCTCCGAAACTACAAGTGCCAGGAGTCCCAAATTTGCATGGGGGTTTCTTTTGGTGCGTAGGTGCTCACTAAGAAAGGATTTTTGGAAATTCATCTCCTAAGGGGGTAAAACGGGGGTGCAAAGTTAGTATGAAACTTTGCCGTTTTTGAAGTTATTCGAATGAAATTCAGCATTAAGGTTCTTTATTGAAAGGTATGAAACACGAGTAAAATATTTTTCTCAAAAAACATCCCTTAGGGGGTTAAGCGGGGGCGCAAAGTTAGTATGAAACTTTGCCGTTTTTGAAGTTATTCAAATGAAATTCAGCATTAAGGTTCTTTATTGAAAGGCATGAAACACGAGTAAAATATTTTTCTCAAAAATCATACCTTAGGGGGTTAAACGGGGGTGCAAAGTTAGAATGAAACTTAGCCGTTTTTGAAGTTATTCGAATGAAATTCAGCATGAAGGTTCTTTGCTGAAAGGCATGAAACATGAGTAAAATATTTTTTTCCAAATTCATCTCTTAGGGGGTTAAACGGAGCGCAAAGTTAGTATGAAACTTTGTTGTTTTTGAAGTTATTCCAATGAAATTCAGCATGAAGGTTCTTTATTGAAAGGCATGAAACACGAGTAAAATATTCAAAAATCATCCATTAAGGGCGGTAAAACGGGGATGCAAAGTTGACTGATGCATCACGACATCTCCGAAACTACGTGTCAGGAGTCTCAAATTTTACATGAGGGTTCCTTTTGAGGCGTAGGTGCTCACTAAGAAAGGATTTTTTTAAATTCCCACGGGAAAGGGAGTAATAGGACTGCAAGTGTATTAACGCAGGCGCTCAACCTAGAAAGCTGAAATTTCGTATAGAGGTTTCCTTTATAATGTTGACAAGGATAAAGACGGGGTTTTACGAAATTCCCACGGGAAAGGGAGTAATAGGACTGCAAGTGTATTATCGCAGGCGCTCAACCTAGAAAGCTGAAATTTTGTATAGAAGTTCCTTTTATGATGTTGACAAGGATGAACACGGGATTTTTTTAATTCGAACGGGACAAATAGGACTGCACATGTGTTATTGTGGGCGCTCAACCTAGAACGCCTAGATTTTGTATTAAGCTTCCCTTTATAAAGTACTTAGACAAGGATAAAGACGGGATTTTTTTTTATTCCCACAGGATTCGGAATAATTAGACTACGCGTGAATTATCGGAAGCGCTTGACCTGAAAAGCTGTTTTTTTTTTCTAGAGATTCCCTTTATGATGTTGACAAGGAAAAAGTGTTTTTTTTTTTAACTTCCCACGGGAACGAAATTATCGGCATTTTCGCTTGACCACGCGGGTGGAGCCGCGGGTAACAGCTATTAAAATAATAAAACAACAGGATTTTGTACACAATAGGTAGCCAAACAGCGGCGAGCAAATAGACAATGAGCAATGAAGAACACTGACGTCTCGGGGAAAACTACAGTAATAGGAGACTGTTAAATCCGTCTATCCTACTTAATTAGTCACAAGTCCAATTCCACGCGAGCGAAGCCGCGGGCACAGCTAGTTCTCTAAATAAAGTTTTGAATTTGAATTTGGTCACCCCACGGGCAAAGGGAATATTTTTACACCACAAAAAAAGAGTGTAAGAAAGGCCTCGAAAATCTTATTCCAAATGCAATATACATAAGACATTAAGTTTAATAACAACTTATCTTTCGAAAGTCGCAAAATTTGAAGATGCATAAAGATTTAACAGCAGGTGTCGAAATTCAGTTGTTTTTAAACTTGTAACTGTCACAGATAAAAAAAATATTATGACGTCCGTTCTTAACTCCTAGATAAAAAAAAATAATATGAAATCCACAATTTGTTGCCATAGGAATAAATTCGATCACTAGTTTCGTTTTCAAAAAAAAAATCCAATAAATATGATGGGAAATAATATATTCCCGCTACCTTATAAAGAAAGGGTCGTGCCCACGGGTCGTGCCCTCCGAAGCACGGAGAAGCTCAAGATAACAAAACCTATCCAGACGCTGGCTAGGGTCGATGTTGCTTAACTTGCGTGTTCATATTAGAGTGCGACACACCACACAGCAACGCCATCGAGCTCCTCCGACGCCATCGAGCTCCTCGTCGCTCAGCGACAATATTTTTTCGAATTCCGTAGATTCATTTCCAATGTGCACGATAGTCGTGTGAAGCACGAAATCTGTGAATTTTTCTATTAGGTGTGGTGTTTACAACTAACATATGTAATAGAAATAAATAAATAGAGACAGATTAAATTCTATTCATAGTGATCAATTAATGAACGAACAAAATGTTACCTTTCCCATTTTTATATAACTTTAGAAAGGAATACACGCTACTGACAGTTCTAACAATGAGTAGGTATGGCTTTTATTTGTTTTGGATTTATCACTAATGATGCTATAATAACATTACACACACGAAATAATCTAAGATACGTAACTTATGTAAAAAGATTTGTGACGAGCTGCTTCATAAACTAATTGTAAAGGTAGTTTTAACTAAATAACAAGTTTTTAAATGAAGCCAAAATTTTATACGACGAATTTGAACTTTATTGACGACCTCCTTGGCGTAATGGTTACCACGCCAGACCGCCACCCAGGAGGTCCCGGCTTCGATCCCCGGTCGGGTCATGATGAAAAACGAGCTTTTTCTGATTGGCCTCGGGTCTTGGATGTTTATCCATATTGTATTTGTTGTTATTGGCAGGGTGCCCAAAATTAGTTTTAATGTTCTTGTACTTAATTGTTTTGTTGTCCAAATAAATTTATTTCTTATATAGTCTTATCTTTACATTCCTAAAAAATCGAAAAGCATTTAATTAATCAGTAGCATTATTTAAAATTGTTAATTCATTATGATGGTTTTCAATCAGTATTTTATCGTATTGGGTGAAAATATGTAATATCTTGTTCCACGTAACACGTTGCAGCTTATGGCGTTGTAATCTATGCAAAATTATGAGAAAGGACATACCAAACACACGACGCGTAGCTGCGCAGCGCTGTACACTGCGCTCGTGCGTTTGGTGTGTCCTTTCTCATAATATTGCATAGATTACAACGCCATAAGCAGCAAAACGTTGTGCTGCGCTGCATGCGGTGTGCTCCGCCCTTAATGAAAAATATTTTGTTGTGTCGCTTGCATTTTTGGAGCCATGACTACTAAGAACGTAAATTGTTTTATTTGTGAAACTCCATTGTATGAAAGTGAAGTGATTGAAATAAACCAAAAAATAAATATTTAAAAAACATTTATTTCAGGTAACCAAGACCTATAAAAAACCTATATTAAAAATATTATGTTTCGTAAGCCAATTTGTCTTTTTTGGCATTAACTATTTAGGTTAGAAATTTTCCGCTTTGTAAAAAAATAACGAAAAAGGACAAACAAACAAAAAAGTACAGAAATGTAGTAAATAATAAAAGTCGTATAAATTTAACTATAGTGCCAGTAGTGTAGTATATTAAGTATACAATATACAATTGTTGTAAATAACCAGAAAATTTGCCTGTGAAGACCTAATTTCTGAAATAAACAATTTCATTTCATTTCAATAAATAAATGAAATTATACCAAAAACAAATATTTACTGAACATAATACATATGGTTACTTTTATTCATGGAATTAATTCTAAGGCGAAACTGAGAGGCCTGGTGAGGCCGATGTAATAAGTGAAGCCAAATCAAGTTTAATCTGACCAAAGACATTAAATATGAAGGACTTCCATTTTAGCTCTCATTATGTCATGTCGGTGACTTCAGCAAAGGGCATGCAAATTGCCATGTAATACCGTTTGCTTCCTCTTTGGCGTATAGCACAACCATGACGGCTCCAATGCCCGAGCTCCACCAGTCAGTCACTTATACAAGTTTATTCGTGAAACTCATGATTCCAAATGATTAGTTTTTCAAGCATCTGAGTTTATATACCGTTACAATCAACGATAATTAATTTTATCTATTTGTACATTCACCTATGTTATCAGTGGTGTATCTAAACAGTGGCATTGAAAAATCATCATTATTTCACTAGAATTTTTATTTATCAACAGTATTAATATTGTACTATGAAATTACAAAGTTTCATACCGATATGTAAGCATCAGTATTAGCAAAAAAATGTTTTAGTTCTCAATTCTGGTCACCTCTTTCATTGTTTGATTGTTTATATGCCACTGTCATCAATGATGAAAGACAGGGACGGGCGTACATTTATCTCTGAGTAGTATTTTAGTCAATTTTATTATTAATAAGTTAATGTAGAAGAAGTAAGAACACAACATATAAATAATAGGTCTTTACCTATGAAATTGCCGTTCTGCAGTACTGGCCATTTCAAATCAAAATAATTTTTGTTTGGCTAAAGAATTCTAATTTCAAATAAATTTTATTTTAAAAACATGGAATTCTTTTTCCAAAAGTAGTCATTTGTTTATTGATTAGTGTTACATTTTCATCGCATTTCAATCTTTTTCGTCATCATGGATACGTTAAAAATTCGAGTAATTATGGAATATGAGTACCGTCGTGGCAGTAACTCGGCACAAGCGGCACGCAACATCAACGACGAAAAAGAAAGATAAAATATCTAAATACCCAATCAGACATAGAAATAGATTACAGATACCTTCCTCACACCGTCAACTGCACTCATCCAGCCCACTTGCCATGTCTGTAAGAGTATATAACAAACTGCCTGACCACATCTATAATCTATAATATAATAAAAGTGTAAAAAAAGTTTGTCTGTACATTGAATATATTTAAAAAAAAATTGTTTAGGGCGATGAAGAATAAGCAATAGAACAAGAATTTCGTAAAATTTTGTCCGTCTGTTTGTATGTTTGTATGTATGTATGTTTGTATGTATGTTTGTACACGCTAATCTCAGAAACGGCTGAACCGATTTGGATGCGGTTTTCACTAATATGTGGCGATTTGCTCAACTTAACATTTAGTGTATGTTTCTTTTCAAAATTCCCACGGGAATCCGAGATATACGCAAACGAAGTTGCGAGGGTATATCAACGCACAGCCCAAACCGCTAGATCTAGAGATTCCAAATTTGGCATGTAGGTTACTTACGACGTCTAGGGATATACCAAGAAAGGATTTTTCAAAATTCCCACGGGAAAGCGAGATATACGCAAACGAAGTTGCAAGAGGACGCACAGATCAAACCGTTGGGTCTAGAGATGCCAAATTTGGCATGTAGGGTCCTTATATGGTCCGGACCGACCAGACCGAACCGGACCGGACCGGACCGGAACGGATCAGACCTGATCGGTCCGGAAGGAACTGCACCGTACCGAGTCCGTGCCGGACCGGACCGAACCGGACCGGACCGTTTTTTTTTGTCCGTCTGTTTGTATGTTTGCACACGCTAATCTCAGAAACGGCTGAACCGATTTGGATGCGGTTTTTACTAATATGTGGCGATTTGCTCAACTTAACATTTAGTGTATGTTTCTTTTCAAAATTCTCACGGGAATCCGAGATATACGCAAACGAAGTTGCGAGGGTGTATCAACGCACAGCCCAAACCGCTGGGTCTAGAGATCCCAAATTTGGCATGTAGGTTCCTTACGATGTCTAGGGATTTACTAAGAAAGGATTTTTCAAAATTCCCACGGGAAACCGAGATATACGCAAACGAGGTTGCGAGGCTATATCAAATTTGGCATGTAGGTTCCTTACGACGTCTAGGGATGTACTAAGAAAGAATTTTTCAAAATCCCACGGGAAAGCGAGATATGCGCAAACGTAGTTGCGAGAGGACGCACAGCCCAAACCGCTGGGTCTAGAGATGCCAAATTTGTATGTAGGGTCCATAAAGGACCGAACCGGACCGGAACGGATCAGACCTGATCGGTCCGGAAGGAACCGCACCGTACCGGGCCGTGCCGGACCGGACCGGTTTTTTTTTTCTGTAGAAAAATATGCTAATTGGCATGTAGGTTCCATATCAGAACCGGACCGACCAGACCGGCCCGGACTGACCGGACCGACCGGACCGGATGAAACCGTACCGTACCGGGCCGTGCAGGACCGGAATTTGTTTCTGAAGAAAAATATGCTAATTGTTACTAGGCCACGCGGGCGAAGCCGCGGGCAGAAGCTAGTTATAAATATAGAAAATCATAAGAAATTTATTCAAATAATTAAGGAATTACTAATAAATAAATGTTATTATAATATCAATGAATTCCTAGAAGACAAATATATCTCATAAAAATAATATCTGTGAATTAAAAATATAATAAACACACATAATTTTAATATAGATAATAATAATAATACAAATAATATAATACCTAAATAATTGAGTAATAGACATACAGCGGCCCCTCTCTCATTGCAGCGCCCATCAGGGTCCTTAATTGTTACTAGATTTAAGATGACACCTGTATACCTACATTAAGGAAGCAATAAATGATTGATTGATTGATTGATTGACGTTTACGGAGCTAACACTACAAACCAACGCACCACCTGTTATTGGTTTGCTCGCTTCCGTTCTGGAAATTTCGACCTGAAAAATGAACCTCGCGGTCGTCCGAAGACTTTGGTCGACAATGACGAATTAAAGGCGATTGTGGAAGCTGATGATACACAATCTACGGCTGAATTAGCAGCAGCTTTCGACGTTAGCGTCAAAACAATATTGGTCCATTTGCGTCAAATTGGCAAGGTAAAAAAGCTTGACAAATGGGTGCCCTATGAACTCAATGGTCGCCAGCGCGAAGTACGCGTCGAGACGTGCCTTGCACTGCTCAACAGACACACAAATGAAGGAATTTTGAACCGCATTGTTACCTGCGACGAAAAATGAATTCTGTTTGATAACCGCAAGTGCTCAGCAAGTTGGTTGGATCCTGGTTCAGCTCCTAAACAATGCCCTAAACGAAAACTTACCCCTAGAAAAGTGATGGTCACTGTTTGGTGGTCTAGCGCCGGTGTGATTCATCACAGCTTCTTACCAAACGGGGTGAGCATTACTGCAGATGTGTACTGTGAAGAACTGAACACAATGATGGAAAAGCTGGCACATCTCCAACCAGCATTGGTCAATCGCTCGTCTCCGCTGCTCCTACACGACAACGCGCGACCTCATACTGCACAGCAGACGGTCTCCAAGTTGCAAGAACTGGGGTTGGAAGCTCTCCTTCATCCGCCCTACTCACCAGACCTTGCGCCTACAGACTACTACTTTTTCCAGAATTTGGATTACTTTTTGGCGGGAAAAAAATTCAATACCCGAGAGGCAGTACAAAATGCCTTTGAACAATTTGTTGCCTCCCGTCCAGCTGATTTCTTTAAGAAGGGCATCAATAAACTGCCACTGCGTTGGTAAAGATGCATTGACTGCATGGGTGATTACTTCGATTAATACAAATAAAAAATACGTGAAAAAAAAACGTTTCAATTTTTTCATACAAAACGGCAATTTCATTGGTAAAGACCTAATATTTTAAAATAAAATAAATGTTCAAAGTAAATCAACTTTATTTGTTCAATTAAATTATACATTTTAACTAACCTATGTTAATGCAGCGTTGCTCCATTGTCCGCAACGAAGTCAGAACCAGTGATACCTTTTGCCTTCTCACTTGAAAGAAAGAGTATTACATCAGCAATTTCTTCGGGTTCCATGATTCGTCTAACAGGTGCCGTCTGTTGGGATTGTTCGCGTGTAATTGTTCTTCGAAGGTTTTCAAAGATGTTGGTCCTAGCGGGACCTGGGCTGACTACATTGACCCTCACACCATGAGGGGCCAATTCCAGCGCTGCGCCGCGGCTGTAGTGATCAAGAGCTGCTTTCGAGGCACTGTATATCGCGACTGGATACGGCGTCACCTTCTTTCCTCCATAACTAGACACATTGACTATATTACCCTTCGTCTTAATAAGATGCGGGGCAGCTAAATATGTAAGATGAACAATAGCACGTAAATTAATATTTACAACTTCGTCGAATATTTTTAGCACATTTTCGTCTAAGATACTGCAGAATGGTGCTATTCCAGCGTTGTTTACTA
Organism: Endotricha flammealis; assembly: GCA_905163395.2. Classification (NCBI taxonomy): domain Eukaryota; kingdom Metazoa; phylum Arthropoda; class Insecta; order Lepidoptera; family Pyralidae; genus Endotricha; species Endotricha flammealis. The sequence continues at coordinate 8,216,213 of LR990866.1, forward strand.
AGACATCCAGTTTTCCAAACCTGTCGATGGTTTCTTTAATGATTCTCCTGTTGTCTTCCTCTATGCTTAAATCTCCATTAATTACAAGTGGTGTGCAACGATACTCCTCACATTTTGCCACTGTTTCCTTAAGTCTTGTTTCGTTTCTATCAACTATGGCAACATTTGCTCCTTCTTTAGCATATAGCACGGCTGTGGCGGCTCCGATGCCAGAGGCCCCACCAGTCACTAACACAACTTTATTCGTGAAACTCATGATTATCAATGGTATAATAAAGTGTTGGTACGAGTTTTATAAAACGAGATATGGATAGATATATATTTTGTTGATAAATTACATAAACACCGCAAAGATTAAGCTGTACAGTACAGGCGTTTACACACGGGCGGTACAGCAGCGTTGCGACCTCGCGACGTCTCCACATTGTTTACATTCCACCTCGTCAGTGGCGAGGCGTTGTTACCTTACGTTACGGTATACAATTTTCAGGCTGGCCGTACGCTTGTTTGCCACTTTAGTAGTATAAAAAAAAGTTTTTTAGACTAGGTACTTTCGATTTCGATCACAGATGTGCCAGGTTGCTGTCAGACAGGAGAAGACCCACCAATAATGTGTCAATTTTGTAATGATATTGGCGTATAGTGTCTGGTTTTTTTTGGGATCCGCCCGCAGCGGCAAACCGCAGTGTGGTACAGCTGTTATACTTATCCTTACACACCTTATACATTTAATAATACATATCAGTGCAAAGTACAATTATTTAAATATATTTTTCGGGGCTTCAGTGGTCACATAAACGCGATCTTCATAATTTAATATGCGTTTAAATAATAGCATAACTTTAAGTTTTTATAAAAAAGGCGACATGTCATTATTCAAGTTTTAAATGATAGCAAAACGAAACGACATTGAAACTGCGTTCTTGAGCTTGATTTTGTAAAATTAAAACTTGAATGTCAAATTATGTTCGATAAGTAACCATGCACATTTTGGAAAAAACACCTATTATATAGAAAGTTATAGTACTTATAAGGGTATAGATAAATAGAAAATGTAGGAAACTTCAAATGTAGGAAATAATAAAATAAATCCATACTAATATATAAAGCTGAAGAGTTTGTTTGTTTGTTTGAACGCGCTAATCTCAGGAACTACTGAACCGATTTGGATGCGGTTTTCACTAATATGTAGCGATTTGCTAAACTTAACAATTAGTGTGTTGTGTGTTTGTACAATGTTTCTTCTCAAAATTCCTACGGGAACGGGAATAACGGAACTGAACGTGTAAATCACTGACTACTGAAGGGATTATAATGAAATTTGGTACACAAGTTAGTGTTGTGTGAGCTTCGAGTCCGAGGCTCGCGAGCCTTTAGCGCTCGAGCTCTAAAGGCTCGCGAGCCTTTAAGCCTCGAGCTTTGAAGGCTCGAGCTCTAAAGGCTCACGAGCTTTGAAGGCTCGAGCTCTTAAGGCTCGAGCCTTGAAGGCTCGAGAGCCTTAAAAGCTCGAGGCTTAAAGGCTCGAGTCGAAGCTCGAGCCCCTTGAATTAAATTAAAAGTCTATGAAAATGATTTTAAATGTTATTAATATAATACAAATAATCAAATCACAAATTAAACAAATCTGAATGTGATCCCCCCCGGACTTCACACAGTACGGACGTGTCTGTTAATCATTCTTTCTATACCTCTTAAATTGAATTAAATTTTAGATTGGAATAAAATATATTACTTATCCCAACTGTAAGTACCAGGACAAGAGCAACCTGTGGTGGTCGTATATTCGCGTTAGAAGACAATAGCAAATCTAGCGGTGAGTGCAATAGATATTGTTTACTCATCGCAGCTTTAACCTTATCGGTCATTGACCCACACCTGATTGGCCCCATGCGTCACCGCCCACCTGCGCCGAAGCAAGTTCATAGGGGGCGTGACCTAACAAAGTGCACACATTGACATCGCGGCCATTTACGATAACAACTCCGCATCATAGTTCCGACGGCTACTTTGCGTGCATTTAGGCCTACGCATTAAATTTAGGCCTACGCATATAATTATAATGCAACGTACGCCTAATAAAAACCAATCTGATATGTATGGATCTGACTCCAGCTTGCACCTACATCGAGAAAATATAACTGAGGCGCGAGATAAGAACTTTGCGATCAGATTAAAGCGATCCCGTAACTCAGATTTTGAAGATTTATTCGATAGTTTTAAATCGGATATAACCAACTTAATATCTACCTGGAAACAAGACCTCAACACGAAACTGTCAGAATTTCACTCTGATCTAACCACTATAAAAAACAAATTATCTGAATTGCAAAACACTAATTGTGAAATTGAACGATCTGTAGAAAAATTATCGTCGCAATTTGGTGTACTAACCGCTAAGGTCGAACACATAGATAAAAGTGTGAAATCGCAGGACTTCCAAATTCAACAGTTAGAATCAAAAACTGAGGAGATAATCCGTAAATCCTGCCTTACTGAACTAGAAATCAGGAATATACCAAATATTAATAAAGAAACCCAGGACAATTTAATCCAAATAGCCACAACCATCTTCAAGACCATTTCATTGGAACTCTCGAGCTCGGACCTTAAGGATATACGTCGCTTACCTGGTAAATCCGACTCCCGAATAATTTTGGTATCGTTGCCTACAGACATCCTAAAAAACAAAATTTTAGCAGCGATTAAAAGACACAATTCTACAGAAGGCCACCCTCGCTTAAACACTGCTTGTCTAGTAAGCCTTGGTCTGGACTTCCCCATCCAGAATATTTACATCTCAGAGCACCTCACCCAAAAAGCTCGTATACTATACTATAAGGGCCGTGAGTTCGTCAAATCCGGTCACATCAAGTATTGTTGGACGTCAAACGGCAAAGTGCTTCTTAGGAAAGAGGAAGGTGGACCTGTAATAACAGTCTTAAATGACTGTCAACTGGACGACCTCAGACCCACAGCCCTTTTTTTATTTTTTTTTATATTATCGTCAGAAAAATGCTTTGCAGCAGCCCCACCGCCCGGGGAATATGCGGTGGGGACTGTGGGACTTACCACTAAAAAACTGACGGGATGCCACTCGCCCCCTAAGTGACGGGGCCACGGGTACTGTGATACATCCGCGACCCCGCCAGGGCCGTCCGGCCAAAGTTAAACTGGCCGGACCCGCTCTCCCCAGAACGCCCCGTCAGCAGCACACCGCATCCAGGTGCACTGCCGACACCGAGGACCATTGCCCCCTCAAGACGACGGGCCTTCCCCGGCTCGCCGTCTCGGCTGGGCAAGGGTCCCCTCCATCTCTGCGGTCGCAACAACGTGCGACCGCTGGCCGGGCTCAGCGAGCCGCCGGCCCCTCTTCTTCAATTTTTTAACGAGGTTTTCTTCCTCCACCGCGCCTCCTGCGCCACTCCAAGTGCCACAGCGTCCACTACGTACTTAGTGGACTCTGTGACACTTTGCGCCACCGCACACTCCCTCTTCCAGGGTGGTCTCATTCGCCCATGTGACCCAACCCTTAACGCCCCCCGCAGTGTCTGGGTTGGCGAGACCCAGTGTCTGCAGGGCCTCCGCGTTCCACCATACGGAGGTCGCCCCCGGTATCAACGGGTGAAGTAGGACCGGACACCAGTCGGGGCGAAGACGCTTTTGGGCAGGATCAGCGAGCGAACGAGTCCACCACCGCTCATCATACAGCCGGCCGAGCCAAGCGCGGCCGGCTCCACCTCTTGTTTTTTAACGAGGTTGTCTCCTCAGTCGCTCCACCCCCAGCACCAGTACGGATGCAAGGGGGAGCGGATTTGTCCGCATCCCACGTACTCCATCCAAGGTAGGAGCACGGGGAGCAGACCCACCGCGTCGGGAATTTGGCCGTCGGCAAGTAATTCCAGAGTTGGGTCCAGAAACTAAGGAATTACTCGCCGACGTTACCAGGGTGGACCGCGTGGAGGTATCCCAACTCCCCACCCCAGACCCACAGCCCTGGAATAAACGTTCTCAAATTAACATACTCTTTTTTTTTTTTTTTTTTTTTTTTTTTTTTTTTTTTTTTTTTTTTTTTTTTTTTATTTTATAGAAGCGTGATTTGCACACTTAAATATTACAATCTAGCTTATGGGCTAATAAGTAATTTAAATTTAACGTAAACTTCTAAAATGTTTTAGTCTAAGAATAATGTCCATTGACTTTTCTTAGTGTCTGTTAAGGCGAAACACTTTGTTCTTGTGTTTTAAGTTAATACACTAATATTATTCATTTCACTTATCACTACACACTAACTCAAAAGGTTTTATTCTTTTCAGTCTTCTCACTAAATCTGTTGAATCGAGCAGTTGGACTGCTTCGAGATTCACATGATGATGAAGTCTATTATCATGAGCTTCTGCATACTTTTGTATAACATTGTCCACAAACTCCACTTTAAGGTCCCGATGGAGGCAATAATTTGTGAAGTACCAGGGTGCATTTGCGATGCCTCTGAGTACTTTATTCTGAAAGCGCTGAATAATCTGTCTATTGCTCTGTTTGGTACAGCCCCATAACTGTATGCCATAGGTCCACACAGGCATGAGCACTTGTTTATACAGAAGCAATTTATTATGTATTGATAGGTAAGAATTTCTCCCAAGCAGCCAATACATGTTTTTATAACGTAATTCTAACTCTTCTCGTTTTTTCTTGACATGAGCTTTCCAGCGCAGTTTAGCGTCTAGAGTCATGCCTAGGTACTTAGCTGTATTAGAATACGGGATTGGCTTGTTATTTAGGAACACTGGATGGTAGTGCTGAACTAACTCTTAAACCTATTGTGATTTTTTGTTTATTTTAATCTTACTTTATTTCATTTTTTATTTTTATTTTTTTTATGATTACCTACATATTTTTTATCTGATCTGTAATTTTATTTCAACGACGGCGGCCCACCCTCCCCTCCGCTTCGCACGGGTCTGATTAAGGAATTCGAATTCTTATTACCTAACCTACCTTAGTACTAATGGACTAATGTACTTAGACGGGCTCGGCTTGTTGAAAATGAAATTATAGATGGATCAGGATTTGGTTTTGTTTTTTTGTTTTTTTTTTGTTTTTTTTTTAATTTTTTAAGCTTAGCAGAAATCCAATCTTTTGTTGTCAAGTTAACAATGGGATGTATTATAAATTCACATTATAATTACACCTGCCTTTTTCATTGGATTTATTTCCATATACTTTTGTAAATGTTAACTTTGTTACCTTTCAACTCGATATTTAACTCCCTTTAGATAATAATAATTAATTATTACAATATGAATGATTTCATACACTCTTTACAAAACGATCTTGACTCGATCTCTGTATCTAACTCACAGATATGTAATCCAGAAACCTGTCAATTAATTATTACAAATACTGATAAAAATCTTAAAGTATTAACTCAGAATATCAGGAGTCTAAATTGTAACTGGAATAACTTCAAAACTACCTTAGTGAGGATCAATTTCGACTGTGATATTATTATACTTACAGAATGCTGGTTATCCCGCTGCCCCACTCCACCTCCTCTAGATGGTTATCTTACCTTTTCCAACTCTCGATTTGCCAACCAAAATGAAGGTGTGGTAATTTATTACAAACCCCACCTACATATACTAATTCAAGATCCCGAATTCTCAGAAGGAAACTGTCTATTGTTAACAATTGACAATAAAATAGCGATCATAGCCTTATACCGTTCTCCATCCTACCGCAGCATTGATCCGTTTTTGAATTCCCTAGACAAACTACTGACTCAAGTAGACAAATTCCCTACGATCTCAATCATTGGCGATATAAACATCGACATAAAAAACTCTAACAACCCTAACTCCCAATCCCAATCTTATTTAGATCTCACTTCATTCTATGGCCTTCTTCCCGCCCACGTCCTCCCGACCCGCATTGACAACTGTCTTGACCACGTATTTTTTAAAACTAAATTACCCGCTACCACGTTAATTCTTAACACCACTGTTACCGACCACAGTGCCGTTCTACTCTCACTTGAACTGGGTTCTAAAATTCAGAACAATCATTCTACCACAACCCGCACTAGAATAGACGAACAGAAACTACACACCCACATGCAAAACATCAATTTCAGTCCTATATACAACACCGATGATCCAAACAAAGCCGCAAATTTACTTGTTACCTACATTAAAGATGCTTTAACTGCTAGTAGTCATACTTACACTATCTCTCGACGTAAGAAAATAGTACAACCTTGGATAACGGCGGGTGTTCTGCGCTGTATTCGTAATCGCGACCTATTACACACCAACCTTAGAGCGGATCCGAACAATATTATATTAAAAACTACCTACACTCGTTACAGAAACTTCTGCAATAGACTGATAAAAACATTGAAACGCGATTTCGAACGTAATGAAATAGAAAACGCCGGAAATAACCCTAAGCGAACATGGAAAATCATACGCAAGATCACAAATACCCAACCTAAAAATGATCAAGCCCTTGATTTGTTAAAATCCAATAAGACTCCTCAAGAATCTATTGATGATGCAAACCATTTCTTTGCTAGGGTTGGCCCCACTCTCGCTAGTCAAATTCCTAAATTTCGGAGCTCATCCACTCTAACCAAATCAAATACCCAATCTTGCCTAAATTCCTTTGTTCTTCTGGGCACGGATGAAGAAGAAGTATATCGTATAATAATGTCTCTGCGTAATGACTGCGCCACAGGATGGGACGGAATTTCTGCAACGTTGCTTAAACAACACATCAAATTAATATTAGGTCCCCTGACCCATGTTTGTAACCTCAGCCTTGAAACTGGTAAATTCCCTCAAGTTTTCAAAAAAGCAATAATAAAACCAATTCACAAGGGCGGAACCAAAGAGAACATCAATAACTATCGTCCCATTTCGCTTCTCCCGGTTATGTCAAAAGTTCTAGAACGGCTAATAAACAACAGACTGGTAAAATATCTAGAGGGCTTGCACCTTCTCTCCCCCCACCAATTTGGCTTTCGGCGCAACAAATCTACTGCTGACGCTATACACGAGGTAACTGATTATGTTGCGGTAAACCTTGATAATGGAAACAAATGTCTTAGTGTTTTCCTTGACCTCGCAAAGGCCTTCGACACAGTCTCCTTTTCGTATCTTATTGATAAGTTAGAAGCCTTAGGTATCAGAGGGACTCAACTCGATCTTTTCAAAGACTACCTATCAAATCGGAGGCAGATAGTTGTGATCGACAAACTCGCGAGCAGGGAAGAAGACATATCTTTTGGAATCCCACAGGGAAGTATAATCGGCCCCACCCTCTTCCTATGCTACATAAATGAGCTTAGCCAACTTCATTTAGAAAACGGTAAAATTGTCTCCTTTGCCGATGACACAGCTCTCTGTTTCACTGGAAAGACGTGGTCTCAAGCCTTCCTGGCCGCTCAAAAAGGCATTGATACAGTGATGTCATGGCTCACTGACAACTCCCTCTCCTTGAACATAGACAAAACCAAGTTCATTTCCTTTTCAATGCGAAATAGAACCCAACCTCCATCCTCGTTTCGACTCTTGGTTCACACTTGTGACAACCCTCAATTTAATTTATGCCAATGTCGTCAACTTGAACGAACATCCTTCATCAGATATCTGGGTGTTATACTGGACCAAAACCTAAATTTCACGGAACATATCCAAAACCTCACAAACAAGGTGCGCAAACTAATATACATCTTTAAGAACATACGTCACGTTGCAGAGTTTAATCTAATTAGGAAAATTTATTATGGTTTATGTCAGTCGCTGATTCAGTACTGTGTTACAGTTTGGGGTAGCTCGAATAAGACCACAATGATAGGACTCGAAAGAGCTGTTAGAGCCGTAATTAAAGTTGCCACTTTTCGCCCAATCAGATTCCCAACTCAGGAGCTCTATAATCTCGTTAAAGTCCTCAGTGTCAGACAGCTGTACATCCTAAATCTCGTTTTGAAACAACACTCCAATCTGCAACACCCGTCAAATATCATTCTCCCCAAACGCAGACTTCACCGCATATGTGACAAGCCAACCATTAATTCTGCATTCATCAAAAGATTCTTTCCATTTAACGGCCCCTTCCTGTACAATAAACTTAACAAATATTTATCCATCTACACTGTCAATAAATACGCCTGCAGAAAGTTAGTTATTGATTGGCTCCTAAATATGTCCTACACCGATACCGAAAAAATACTTCTCCCCTTTAATAATAATGAGAACTTAATGATATATTAGTCATCTCCACATCCCGTATGTACCTCCTATTTATGTTAACACCACCCATTACAATAATTTCCAGTCATATCTCACTATTAATACACTACCCAACCCAATCCATTTTCTCTTGCTCCCACCAAACCAGCTGCTGGTTGTGCTTTATATTTTTTATCTTTTATTATTACTTTTCTTTAAGTTTCATTAAATAATTTTTTTTTGTCATTAATTCCGTACTCTTATTTAAATTCCAAAAACAGGGAATCACTGAGGCCTCAGAGATACAGCATTCGTTGCTAGTTCAGAGGACTCAAGGCTCCAAACCCATGTTATCCTACTGTTTTTGTTTACATGAATAGTTATAAAAAAACTCGTATAATTATTTATCTATGTAACCCTCGACAACTTGGTGAACAATGTAATGTACTATTTGTTGTGTATAATAAATAAATAAATAAATAAATAAAAATAAATAAATCCCCCGACACACACATCAATCTTGGATCGATTTCCATAGAACAATACTTTTAAATCCATAGAACTTTATTTCTCATAAAAGAATTTACATTCACTTACTAAAACAAAAAGTAACGTCTATGTCACTTTCTACTTTAGCGCATATAGCATTTAATATTTTACCTATTATATGCTACGAAAGCGTTCCAAGTGAACAATCATTCTAAATCTGGAAATGTAATAAATAACAAAGAAAAAGAATCGTTTGAGCAACAAAAATAAACAAGCATCAATGTGTATAACGACATTGCTGAAAATTTTGAAAAATATTTTTTTACAATAATATTGCGTCTTTTTGATTTAATTTATATTTATTTTTGAAAATAAATTATTTTTTATAATCATACTTATTTTATTTAAAAATAATTAAAAAAATCAAATTCGAGTAAGACTTGACTCGCAGCTCGAGGCTCCAGGCTCGAGCCGAGTCTTTCTCATACATTATTAACGAGCTCTGTAGGAAGAGCTCGAGTCGCGGCTCAAGCTTCGAACAGACAGCTCGAGTCGCGGCCCAAGCTTCGAACAGACAGCTCGAGTCGCGGCCCAAGCTTCAAACAAACAAGTCGAGCTTTGATCAGAAGGCTCGAGCCGCGACTCGAGCCCTATGTAGAAGCTCGAGCCTTCAACGAGTCCGAGACTCACGAAGCTCGAGCCTTTTAACAACACTAATACAAGTAGAACGTAATCTAGAGTAACACATAGGGTATTTTTATCGCGAAATTCCCACAGGAACGGGAATAATGGGACTGAACGTGGTAAATCACTAACTACTGAAGGGATTGTAATGAAAATTTCCTTAATAAAGTCATTATCTTCTACATACTACATTCCCAAAAAATCTAAGAGCATTTAATTCATCTGTAGCAATATTTAAAATTATAGGCCACTATGATCGGATTCAATCGATATTTTATCGTATTGGGTGGAAATAATATCTTGTTCCGGTGATCCGTTACGCGTGGCGCAGCAGGTTGAAATCAAATACGTCTCAATAAAATATTTGTATTGTATCATTGAGATATCGTGAGGTCTTGTGAAGTGTTTCAATTGACATTGTTTTTTATAATATAAATCTGAAGATTTTTTTTGTAGGCGCGCTCTGGAACTACTAGTTCAAAACATTTAAAAATTAGTTTAGTGTTAGATAGGCCCTTTATTTAGAAAGTTCACATTAGGAAGACAAAGAATTACTTGTGAATACCGGTAGCCATTTAGCTTGTTTCCGAAATGGTGGTAATTTAACGTAGTTTGTTTTATATCATTAAGAATACGAGTTGTAAAGGACCAGAAAACGTGACAAAGAAGGACTAATTTCTGAAATAAACAATATCACTTCATTTTAATAAATAAATAAAATTATACCAAAAACAAAGATTCGGAACAAATATTTACCGAACATAAATAATAATTATGGTTACTTACTTACCCATGGAATTAATTCTAACGCGCAACTGACAGGCCTGGCGAGGCCGATGTAATAAGTCAAGCCAAATCAAGTTAAATCTGACCAAAGGTCCATAAGGCATTAAATATGAAGGAGCACTTCCATTTTAGCTCCCGTTATGTCGGTGGCTTCGGCAAACTTCATGCAAATTGCCTCGTGATAATGTGGCAAATGAAGCATGACTCGCTATCGAAACAAGGCAAAGGCGGTAGCGATAATTTTTTTTATACCACGCGTTGCCAACCCTGTAAAAAAGGGAAGCTCTGGAGACTTTAGTCACAAGGTAGGAACACAACATGACCGACACGAATGTTATTTGGCTACGATCTTCTGTAAGGCGGAGGTCCTTCCCCAGACGGGCTGCTCCGATTTGAGCGGATTATCCGCTGTGTGGGTCCTACCTCTCTTAATTAAATAAAAATAAAATTTATTTAATTCAGATAACTTTACTCCGTAAATTGTTGAAGTAATAGTAATTAAAATAAAATAATAAATGCAAGTTACAATTAAAACAGATTTTGCGATATAATTTCATCTGTTTAACCATGTGATGTTGGTGTCAGTCAAATATACAGTATTTTTTTAAAGTTAGGTCTTTAGGACAAATGAGAACCGGCTCTTAGGTCATGCAGTTTTTTCTAATAAAATAATTTATTAAGGTCAGTTGGGGTAAGACAGACATACTTCATTGTGAATTTACTAAACCGGGTTTTATGCAGAAATTGTTTGACTTAGAGTTAAGTTAAATATACAGAGATGTAAAACATAAATTAAGCTTTATAATATAATGAAGTTTTTGCCATAAAATTCATTAAAAACTGTAATAATAAGGAAAATGTAAAACCTGTAAACTGGTAGTCTTGCCCTGCCAATCGGGGTATGACTACCAGTAAGTTTTTTTTGGTTTAAATGTTTACTTTACACATTTTTTCAATAATAGGCATCCTCATAAAAGGAAAACGAATATTTTGATTAGTAATTACAACAGAAAAACCTTTTGGTTTTGTTGTAATTTAAGTAAATAAAAAAACGGGGCAAGTCCATCATATTATTTACAAATATTCAAAGTCAGGGGTACAGAACCTTTTAAGAAAGTTTTTTTATGTCATACAGCAGACAAACAAGCAACGGCCATTAAAGGCATTCAGCCGAGGCGTGTCACACTGGTTTTGTATTTTTTTTTCTCAAAATAGGATAACCAATATTTCAAAAATACTTAGCTAAATACTTTCGATTAAATATGTTTTTTTTTACACAACATCTAGTCACAAACTAAGCAACCAAGCTTATACTATGGGTACTAGATTGCTGATAAATTTACTTAAATACTTTTTTTTTGTAAATAAATACCTACTAATACTTATACGTAGAAAATACCCAGACCAAGGCAAACAGACATGTTCATGCACACAAATGTTTGCCTTGCGCAGGATTCGAACCCGCGGCCCTAGGGATAAAGTAAGCATTGCTAGCCACTCGACCACCGGGCCTTTACTATCGAATAGTAGATTTTACAATAAGTGCACAAAATGAACCATTTTATCCGAGAAATGGTTTTGTGGACAATTTATAAACTCTGCTTTTCACTTCGATTGCGAGGAAATAAAACAGTAGTACTTATAACATAACATTTATTTATTTAAAATTCAAAGTAAAATTAGTACAGTTTCGAATACTGATGGAAATTGTTTTTCACTTCTCATGCTGCATAAAATCTATTAATTAAATAATATTAATTAATTACATTTAATTTTTTTTAATTACATTAATAAAATCTATTAATTCAAAAGAACACTTTCCGAGAACGTAGTTACTAGTTTTTCTTTTCTCCAATTTACAAAATTATCGTAAACTTTGAAATTTTTTTCCCGAGACTTTGGCTGTAATATCTGTTCACTATCTGTTGCACAACTGTCTCAACATTAATTTCCATAAGCGTATTAGGAGAGAGTGCTAAATCCTCTTCTTCACTGGTAATTTTTAACAATTTTAGCAAATTGAAGAAATTAATAAACGCACGAAAAAGCAAGATCTGTTTCCCGCCGCTTTTTTTAAAATCTTACGACATTGATGTTAGGCTTGGTCTGCAAACCTATACAGTCTACTATTATTAATTTTGTAAATTACAATTTTCTTAAATTATTTAATTAACCTAGCGTACTTTAATTTAAATTTAATATCTTTTATGTATTAAAAAACACATATGGCAAATAAATTAAAGTAAATATTATAAAATAACAAATTCTATCTCTGAACTTTTATTGTGTTTGGCTGTATGACTCTTTCTTTCTTTGCCTTAATATAGATACATATTTATGAGTAGATACCTGCACAAATAAGCAATTTCAGAGCATGAGAAGTGAAATAGTTATTTGTTATGCAAGGCTGCAAAGTTGTTTTTTGGCGCGAGTACTTAAATTGAAACCTGAGCTAGCGAAGGATTCTAGGATTGAACCACGAGCGAAGCGAGTGGTTCAAATGTAGAATCCTGAGCATAGCGAGGGTTTCAAAGGTACAAGACGCAGAATAACTTTGCTGCCGAGTGAAACACAAAATTTTTCACCTCACTACAGCGAGGAAAATCCTAGGTGCAAGAAAAACGCAAATAATATATTAAATAAGTGTTTATTTTTTTTCATGCGGTGTAGTGCTGGCCAGTTCGATTATTCTAAAAATAAGGTTAGCGCACTGGCATGAAATAAGTATTAATGCATTTTCAGAGGACTGGCGGTATAAAAAATTAAAGAATAGAAAGGTTCGAATTTTAAAAATACTTTCCACGCTAGGGCACAAAATGCACTTTTGCGCTCAGATTTCGAATGACAAACAGATTCTTTCCGAGCTTGTGAGGTGAAATAATTATTTACAATAAGTATGTACACGTTGTAATAAAATTATAGGATTAGAAATAATGCGTCTTTATATCATATTCAAATTCATCGTGTAAAATTGCAGAATAAGTGAAAATGTTAAAAAATGGATATTCAAAATTGTTTTCTGTCGCGTTCTATTATTCGTATATTTTAACAATAATAAAAAGTAAGGCATTAAATTTACAAATAATTTTTTCACATCTCATGCTCTGAAATTGCTTATTTTTGTGCACAATTAGTGTGTATTAATGTTTCTACTCATAAATGTATCTATATTAAGGCAAAGAAAATGAGCCATACAGCCAAACACAATAAAAAGTTCAGAGATAGAATTTGTTATTTTATAATAATTATTTACATTAATTTATTCGCCTTATGTGCTTTTAAGACATAAAAGATATTAAAATTTTATTCAAATAATTAGAGAAAATTATTATTACAAAATTATTTTGAGTAGGCTGTATAGGTCTGCAGCCCAAGCACATGAGTAAATAAACTGACGGAACAGAGACTTCACTCCAGACAATAGCGCGCGCCGAGGACACGCACACAAGCATGTGTACGTGACGAGCGCTTTGAGGACACGCAATACACGCGCCTCATGCTTGTGTGCGTGTCCTCGGCGCGTCCTCGGCGCGCGACGTTGTATGGAAGTGAAGCCTCTGTCCGTCAGTTTATTTACTCATGTGGCCCAAGCCTAACATCAATATCGTAATATTTTAAAAAAAGCGGCGGGAAACTGTTGAAATATATTTATTATTTCGAAGAGTGACATATCAAAGGTATTACTTTTTTAGAAGAACATAACATTTTAAATAGAAATACAGCCAGTATTCTGATATTTCTAACATGCCCCCTTAATGTATGTCGTAAAAAAGTAACAAAATAAAAAATATAGTACCAAATAAAACTTAATCTATAAAACCTAACTTACTCAAACAGTGTTTGAACTTTACTTTCTGCAGAGGCTTAGTCAAACAATCCGCAGGCAGATCTGTAGTAGGTATAAATTCAAGTTTTATAGTACTATCTGACACTTTTTCCCTAACGAAATGGTATTTGGTATCTATATGTTTTGTCCGACCATGATGGATAGGGTTCAAGGCAATTTTTTGTGCACTCTGACTATCCCCAGACAATACTACAACATTGGACAAACCACTTACTTCGTAAAGGAATCTCCGTAGGAATACAGCTTCCTTCGTTGCAGAGCAAAGAGCCATATATTCGGCTTCGGTTGAAGATAGGGCAACTGTGGGCTGCTTTTTAGCTTCCCAAGAAATCGGGCCGCTACCTAATAAAAATACAAATCCAGTATAGGAACGACGATCTTTAATATCATTAGCCCAATCTGCATCTACAAAACCTTCAATATACTGACCAGTCTTCTTATAGGTGATTGTATAATCTAAAGTACCTTTTAAGTAGCTTAGAACGCGTTTTGCTGCTGTCCAGTGAACTTTCCTTGGATTTGAATTGAACTGACTGAGGTAAGAAACGGAAAAGGCTATATCTGGCCGTGAATTCATAGCTATGTATATTAAAGAGCCAATCAATGCTTGGTAATCAGTTTGATCACACAACTCATCCGTTTCCAACAATTTCTTTACTAATGGGGTATCAGCAGCTTTGCAGTTTTCCATCCCGTATTTCTTTAAAAGGTTGGTAATAAACGTACGTTGACAAAGCGTTATACAATCACTTTTACGTGTTACATTCATTCCTAAAAAATAATTTATTTCTCCTAAATCTTTAAGTGAGAAATATTTTTGTAAATCAGACTTGACAGTCTGCAGATGACAATTTTCTTTATAAAATAAAATTATATCATCAACATATACTGCCAATATGACAGTTTCACTACCAAACTTTTTTACATAAACACATGCTTCCGAAGGAGTTCGGTCAAAAGCTAATGAAGCTAGAGTGCTGTTTAATTTTATATTCCAAGCTCTTGGTGCTTGCTTGAGACCATACAGCGACTTCTTCAGTAAGCAGACTTTATTTTCTTGGATATTGAACTACACGGAAGAGATAACTGTGGGGATCTTCTGTATATCCAACAAATATATGTTGCGTAGCTTTGACATCAAGCTTTGTACGCTTTTGAGGTGGCACATGTATGAGTGCTCTGCACCCAAACACTTTTAAGTGACCGAGATCTGGTTTCTGATCAAACCAAACTTCATAAGGTGTCACTCCGTTCAAGGCACGATGAGGTGACCTATTTTTCAGATAGACTGAACATGTGACAGCATCTTGCCAATATATCTTGGGTAAGAGGGAACCTGCAAGTAAAGCACGAGCTTTTTCCATAATAGAGCGCCCTGTACGTTCAGCAACTCCATTTTGTTGTTGGCAATATGGTACGATGGTCTGATGAACAATGCCATTAGACTCCAGATACTGAAGCAACTCTTGGTTTACAAACTCTGTACCATTATCTGTACGTAAAATCTTTACTTGCTTTCCAGTTTGTCTCTGTACCAAATTGATAAACTCACAAATCTTATTTTTGACTTCTGCTTTTGATTTTACAAAATATGTAAAAACAAATCTCGAAAAATCATCAATAAGATATAAAACATAAATATTACAATCAAAAGAAGTAACAGACATTGGACCTGCTAGGTCACAGTGAATCAACTGTAGAATATCAGTTGCCTTCTTGTATAACAGTGGTTTAAAAGGTTTTCTGCTTTGCTTACCTTCAATACAAGCCACACAGGGTTCCAAGTCGACGTCTCCAAATTCAATACCTATAGAAAGACCGTTAGCAAGCTTACCCATGCCTATACGATTTAAGTGACCTAATCGTTTATGCCATAGTCTGTACTGAGAAACGTCAGAGTGCACATCAAACGCTGACAGATCGCGAGGAATATTCGTACAGTTTAGAGAGTACAGCCCATCACGATCAGAAGCATATAGAACCGGAACACCTGTACAAGAAAAATCACTACTATTATAAAATTTACAACCTTCTTTATCAAAAACAACTATTAAACCTTTTTGAACAGCCTTTCGGACAGATAGTAAATTAGACTTCAAATTCGGTACAAATACAACATCAGAAATTACTTTAGTGGTTTGTAAATCAGTAAAAATAGAAACATCACCAATACATTGACTTTGAAGCACGTCACCATTTGCAATAGTTACTTTGCCATGTGTAAACGGCTTTACATTGTCCATCCAATCAATACGAGAACTCATATGTGTTGTGGCTCCTGAGTCAACAATCCAGTGTTTGTCTGAAAAATGTGTATCTCTAATATCCACATTCAGCGCTCCAAGATGTGTTGAGTTATTGTTGCTTACCTTCTTTGGTGTTTTGTCCATTTTATAGGGACAGTCTGGTCGTTTGTGGCCAGGTTCATTGCAACTGTAGCACACGACAGGCTTCGAGTTTTTCTTGTTAAGATTAGGTGCTGTTTTCTTTTTCTGACTGTACCGAGTCTTTAAAGCTGCATCAGATTCAGTAACATTTTTAGTAAACTCATTCAGCAGTTTTGTCTTTATCATGTCAGTAGTTATGGCTATGTTCGAATTCTCTAAGGCCATGATCAGTGGCTCGTATTTTGATGTTAGGCCACCCAACATTATTGCTGCTATTGAAGAATCATCGATTATCTTTCCAATGTCCGCCAAATCTTGTGCAGTGGACATTATAGCATTGACATATGATTCAATACATGGAAAATCAGATAACGAATATCTATATAATCTTCTTTCTAGCGACAGTTTTCTCCCCATACCTCGATCCTCATAGACGCTTGCAAGAGCATCCCATGCTTCTTTGGCTGTAGTAGCACATCGAACGTGAGTTATTGCAGCTCCGTCTAGAGTAAGACATATTTTTGACAATGCCTTTAAATCTTTACTCTTACGTACCTCCAGGGGAATCGCACTTTCATCTGGGTAACCATTCACAGTGTTCCAGAGATCCTCATGAATGAGTAACATCCTCATTTTAAATTTCCATGATGCGTATCCGTCTCTGTCCTTCAACATCAAACTTATCTTTATGCCACTGGAACTTAAATTTGATAACATATTAATAGTAAAATAAACAATAGTAAAATAAACACTCTCCTTTTATATCGGAAAAAATTATTGACAAACTGAGGTGTCAAAAAATTTTTATTAACAATATTTTACATTTTACGTTTATGAGTTATGTATTATGGATTCACAGGGACTTTTCTTCTTCCCACCACAATCCTGCACAATTAAAACATCAAAACATATAGTTTTATCTTAGTTTTATAGAACTTCGTGCTGATAACGTGTTGAAATATATTTATTATTTCGAAGAGTGACATATCAAAGGTATTACTTTTTTAGAAGAACATAACATTTTAAATAGAAATACAGCCAGTATTCTGATATTTCTAACAGAAACAGATCTTGTTTTTTCGTGCGTTTATTAATTTCTTCAATTTGCTAAAATTGTTAAAAATGACCAATGAAGAAGAGGATTTAGCACTATTTCCTAATACGTTTATGGAAATTAATGCACAGAGAGTTGTGCAACAGATATTAGCGCCAAAGTCTCGGGAAAAATATTTCAAAGTTTACGATAATTTGTAAATTGGAGAAAAGAAAAACTGTACCTAACCTTCGTTCTCGGAAAGTGTTCTTTTGAATTAATAGATTATGTAACTAATTAATATTATTTATTTAATAGATTTTGTGCAGCCTAATATCCTACACAAATAAGCAATTTCAGAGCATGAGAAATGAAAAACAATTTCCTTCAGTATTCGAAACTGTACTAACTAATTTTACTTTGAATTTTAAATAAAGAAATGTTATGTTATACTACTGTTTTATTTCCTCGCAATCGAAGTGAAAAGCAGAGTTTATAATAACTCATCCACAAAACCATTTTATCCTCGAGACCTCGACATTACTATCAACCCGAGCCGAAAATGGTTCATTTTGTGCACTTATTGTAAAATCTACTATTTTGAATTCGGAATCGAGGCGCGTTGACAAAATGAAAAATAATATTATCAATAAAATTATGTAGAGAATTTAATTTGGAATTTAGAAAACAAAATTCAATGCACCGACACTCGGTCGTGCAAGACTTACTTTTTTTATGGCATACGGCAAGCAAACAAGCAGGCGGTCCACCCACGAAAAGTGATTAGGTGGTCAATGAACATCAGTATTAACACCAGGGGTGCTACCAATTCGTTGCCTACTACAAAGACGGGAATAGGAAGAAAAGAGTAGTAAAAGAGTTGGGCTTCTGAATCTCTCAATCACCAAACGAAACTCATGCTGCTTCATAATATATTACTGCTATGCTATGTACCTACTAGGGTTTCGAAAACTTGATACTTATCATTAAACCACATATTATTTACCTAATAGTATTATACAATGTTACACTCGGTCCCCCAAAACCCAGTCCGGCCGGAAAACGGACTAGGTACTCATAACCTGCTATAATATATAAAATAATTGTGTACAAAAAATGTTTATTACTCCTGATATCAAGCAAATTTAGCATATGTTATACTTACCCCGGGCTCACTGGTAGTTTTACCCCAGTTGATCTTTTCGGGTTATGTTTTTTCAAAGTAAAATATTACAGAAACCTCTTTATATTACGTTTAACAAGTTACATTATTTGAAAGCCTGTATCTTTATGATGATACTTGTGTCTGTGACAACTCGATAGGAACGTTCTTTTTTATAAAAAAAAATTCACAGATTTCATGCTTCACACGACTATCGTGCACATTGGAAATGAATCTACGGAATTCGAAAAAATATTGTCGCTGAGCGACGAGGAGCTCGATGGCGTCGGAGGAGCTCGATGGCGTCGCTGTGTGGTGTGTCGCTAATATGAACACGCAAGTTAAGCAACATCGACCGTAGCCAGCGTCTGGATAGGTTTTGTTATCTTGAGCTTCTCCGTGCTTCGGAGGGCACGACCCGTGGGCACGACCCTTTCTTTATAAGGCAGCGGGAATATATTTCCCACCATATTTTTTTGGATTTTTTTTAAAACGAAACTAGTGATCGAATTTATTCCTATGGCAACAAATTGTGGATTTCATATTTTTTTAAATCTAGGAGTTAAGAACGGACGTCATAATATTTTTTTTATCTGTGACAGTTACAAGTTTAAAAACAACTGAATTTCGACACCTGCTGTTAAATCTTTATGCATCTTCAAATTTTGCGACTTTCGAAAGATAAGTTGTTATTAAACTTAATGTCTAATGTATATTGCATTTGGAATAAGTTTAATTTTTCATTATGTATTTACGAGGCTTTTCTTACACGCTTTTTTTGTGGTGGTAAAAATATTCCCTTTGCCCGTGGGGTGACCAAATTCAAATTCAAAACTTTTATTTAGAGAATAAGCTTTCACAAACACGTTCTCTTGTCAGTATACAGTTGTAATAAATGATTTGTATAAATCTCGCACGAGACGAGCCAAGCGGAGCGCAAGGGCACTACCTACCTTTTTCGAAACGTTTCGTCGTTTTTTTGAACTCTCATAACTTTGTTTTGGATGATGCTAAATAGTTAAAAAATTCAAGATATAATAACACCAGTACAATCATTAAACATAAACTTTGAATGTCGTAGCTATAATACTTTAGATTTTATTAATGTCCTAAAACCCCCGATTTCGTCACTTGAAGGTGTGGAGTTTGTGAAGTTAGGCCTTGTAAAGGTAGGGCGTGTAGAGTTAGATGCTTGGCTCTACATGAGATCTGATAACTTTTTGACAATGCGAGTCATTATGGTCTCGTCTTGGCAATATTTTACATGAAAATGTTTTTGGTGGGATTAATCTACTCTATATATACTACTACTATTTTGGAAACAAAAGCAAAATGACCACTGGTAAAAGAAATGGCGAAAGAGTTTTCTTTCGCCATTTCAAACCTGTTACGGCCTTTTTTAGCATTTATAAATATATCGAGTTTTTTTTTAACCATAAAATTTAAAACTAGGTACATACAACATTACGTCAATAAATAGTGCCATTAATTTGTCTTAACATAAAATTAAATCTAAAATATAAAATGCAAAATCGGTGTTAAAGATAGGAGCAGACCAGGCCCGCAAGGCAGCAACCGTTCTCTTGTATTTTCGAGTTGACGTGAGAGTCAGCCTGCCAGCCCCCATTACTGGACTCACCATCAACAATATTATGAACAATATTGAAGGGAACAACAGTAACCCGATCCACAGTTCGGACAATTTGCGAGTATGGTGATGACGTGCCCGTACACATTAACATCCTTGTCACCAATTATTTAATGTAAATTATATTAAAATGTAAATAATATAAAAAAACAGTCCCATTTGGATGACACTACGACGCGTGTACATATTACAATATTGAAAACAATTTTTTATTTATATAATTTATTGAACATTGACTGGCTTTTCACGACAAGTTTTAGCATTTCACCTTCGCAAGGGGTTTGTATGTATATAGATTTACAAATAGTCAATGAATTGGAAGACATATTTTGTCTTCCCGATGTATCTGATGATGGTTTTGAATCTGTTGAAGACGAGGTTCATACAATACGTAATGTATTGAACGATCCTAAAAAACTATGACGAGCCTAATGACGGGCCTATGGCACCGACACCTGATCCACCTAGCAGCATAATACCTCTCGAAAGTCGAACCTAGCAGTTCATCTGTTGATTTTTCATCTAGCCCTCCGTCCTCCATCGTCCCATCCCAACGCGATCATTCTAGGCGGGCAGCAAGATTTGAAATTTTACCCAATATATCTGGTACTCAGCAGACCTCAGAACCTCAAGCCACACGGGCAGAGGGATTATTTTTACCACCGTGTTTTTATTTTTATTTTTTGAAAAACATAAAAAGCAATCTAAAAACATAGTTTTTTTTATGTACCCTAGATGCTTATGCCCTATAAAGGGTTAAGCCATCGGTCCCGGCTGTTATCGATGGATGACAGTCGTTAGGCCAAGTCGGTGGCCTTAGGGCGGTTTGAAAACACCGGCCTCTGCCAATGCAGCGTGGCAGAGTACGCTCTAATCACCTTCGACTGAAGGGAGACCCGTATCCCAGCAATGGGATGATTATGAGTTGATATGATGATGATGATGAGCGACGATAAAGTCGGGATAAGGAAAAGGTTATAAAATAAAACTACAACGTTTTTGACTTTGTTCAAAAAGGTTAAGCTCATTATATCGATGGCGCGAGGAAGAGCGGGCACGGGGCTTGAGGCCGGTGCAGCGGCAGATCGCGCTGCGCCGAGAGGAGCTCCGTCAGGTCTTGGTGACGGAATGGCGGCAAAGGCTTCTGCGCCCTACCGCCGGCCTCGCTACCGTCGAGGCGATCCGGCCAGTACTCGACGACTGGCTCGGGAGAAGGCACGGCTCCCTGTCGTTTAGGGTGACGCAGGTGCTGTCGGGGCACGGCTGCTTCGGCAAGTACCTGTGCCGCATAGACAGGGAGCCGGACGCTCGGTGCCACCACTGCGTTCATTGCGGGGAGGACACGGCGCAACACACGCTCGCCGAGTGTGTAGCTTGGGAGGAGCAGCGCCGTGTCCTCACAAATGAAGTAGGAAGCGATCTGTCGCTGCCGGCCGTAGTGCGAAGGATGGTCGGTAGCGCAGAGTCGTGGGACGCGGTGGTGTCCTTCTGTGAGGACGTGATGTCGCAGAAGGAAACTGCGGAACGGGAGAGAGAAATCTTGACTCCCTTTCCCGGCCGCAGAAGGCGCACCGGGCGCAGGAGAAGGGCGGACAACGCCCTTTTCCGGCCCCCATGAATGGGTCCAGGGGCGATGGACTTGGGGAAGTCCCCGCCCCCTATTTAATGGACCCGAGTCGCAGGCGCGCGCGGGTGTCGGCGCGCGCCACTGAGGCGATGCACGGGGCAGTTCAACACCTCACTACCCCGTGCAGGAGTCGAGGCCCGGGCAGAACCGGCCAGCACTAGTGTGGGGCTGCGGAAGAATCTGGATTCCCGCGGCCCCGCGCGCACGTGCGAGGAGACACCGGGGTGGTTTTAGTCGGTAAGAGTCCGGCACGCAGTCCATGAGGATTTCCCCCCGTTAAAAAAAAAAAAAAAAAAAAAAAACAGGGCAAGCCCTTAACCCGATCATCTTTGTTTTAGGCTCAAATTATAGCTGACTAAATTGTCCAGACGAGTTTTTCTCAAATTTTTGATATCATTCTTCGTTTCCAAAATATCGAGCGCCAAAATCAAAAATTCGGAAAGAAATGATTTTAATTTTCACAATTTCGGCTATAACTTTTTTCGTTTTTGACTTTCTCAAATAATTCTTTTTGCACCTTACAGTTCTCGTGAATACGCGTCTTTTGAGCCTATTATGAATATCATATCTTCACAACTCTCCGAGATATAAGGGGATCGCACTTTTTCGTGAAATCGAAGCCTATACTGAAGCGAACGAAAAGACATTTCCAATGTCAATACAAAAGTAAAACTATCTTACACCTTGCATTCTTAACTTTTCAAATGTCCGTTTTTATTTTCGATGTGGTGGTCATATTTGTGGCAGTAGTGGACTTCTGTGTTTTAAATGGAGATATTTACCATGTCCGCTTTATAACTGGTATATCAAAATAGAATAGGAAGGTGTACTTCTCGAGTTATCAGGCACTGGTAGTCTTGCCTTGGTAGCGGCCTTACCCCAACTGACCTTATTGTTTTTTTATTTTTTATTATTTCTTTCAGTGTTTCCACAAATATTTTTTTCAGATTTAAAATTTAAGTTTTTTATTAAAATTACACAAAAAAAAAATTTAATTTCGGATACGTTCTCTATATCAAAATAAAATACTTATATTTTGATTAGGCCACTGCTTACATAAAATTTTTAATTCTTTTACATGGTCTAAAATTTTACTAACACATCTCAAAGTAAAGAGTTGTATGTGCAAATTATTCCATATAAATATTTATTTTCAACCGCTGTCGCTTGTGATTTAAAATTCATAGCAAATAGATAACTAGACGTGCGCAAGCGTTGAATTTATAGCTTTCCAAAATCAAACTTTATTTATTTTTGCTACTGAGTGCGGTTTTTCCGTTTTCATTCAATGGTTTGCATAATGACAAATAAATGAGAAACAATCTTCACAGTTCACCTGTATTTCTTATGTTCAAGTTTCACGTTTTGACAATTAGAAAAAAATATGAATGTAATTGACAATAGATCCTTAGTAATATTATAAATGAGAAAGTGAGTTTGTTTGTTTGTTTGTTTGTTATTCCTTCACGGCTTGACTAAGCAGCCGATCATTATGAAAATTTGCACACATATTGTTAGATGTACAGAGGGCTAGGCTACTTTTTATCCCGTGAAAGTATGTCGTTCCAATGGGAAAATCATTTTTCTACTATAGAGGGCGCTGTATCGGCCAACAGATGGCGCCACAAGTCGCGCTATGGGTTGTTTTGTTGTCAAACGAGATCTATATCATAAAATTTACGCGAGCGAAGCCGCGGGGAAAAGCTAGTAGTAAAATAAAAGCAAAAAGATGGTTAACAACTCGGTAACGTTTTCTTATTTTGAATAGTGAAAATATTTTAGTGTAATTAAAGTAAGTTCTATAATACACTTCCGGACACATGAATCGAGCCACCCTACATTTTTATGTGTAATGACATAGAACATAAAAATATTCTTAAGTTAATCAAAAAGTTTTTATGCAGTTTTGATGCTGGTATATTCATAATGATTTTGAAGTGCTGTTGTTCCAATTTTGAATTTATCAAATGGAAAAACGAAGCATAATCCAAATTAGTGCATTCTTTTGAAAAGAAAAGTTGATCTAAATTAACATAATTTTTTTATTTAACTCCATAATTTTGAATTCACCGTAATTGTTTTGAAATTAAGACATCGTAAAATTATTGTTTTTTTAATTTGAGCCATTTAAACGTTAAAATTATGGATACACCGCCTCTTCTAGCCGCGCAAGCTGTGGCGCTTCTACAGTCGGGCCGAAGTCAGCGCGATGCAGCATCACAGCTTGCTTTAAGCCGTTCTGCTGTGCAAAGGGTATACCATCGATACCTCGACACTGGTGGATACGTGCGCCGTCCAGGAAGACAGCGATTTCGGGTAACTTCAGAAAGACAGGATCGATTTATCGCGACAACCAGTTTACGAAATCGTCACCTCACCTCTTTACAGATCCAAGAACAGCTTCGAGACTTTCATGGAGTGGCTGTTTCCGCGCGAACAATTAGACGAAGACTTAAAGAACGTGGTCTGAGCCCACATAAGCCAGCCAACGGGCCGAAACTGACAAGAGCTCACCGAATGGCGCGCTTACAGTTTGCACGCGAACATTTGCATTGGACTCAACGCCAATGGAGCAAGGTACTCTTTACTGATGAGACTAAGATTATGCTTTATGGTAATGATGGAAGGAGGAAGGTCTACCGAAGGCGGGGAGAGCGCTTTGTTCAGTGTTGTATTGAAGAGAGAGTGAGTTATGGCGGGAGCTCGTGGATAGTCTGGGGAGGAATATTTGCCGATGGTAAAACTGGGCTAGAGGTTGTGATAGGACCACGTCTACCAACACTAAATGCCCGTCGATACATTAACCATTGCCTAGAGACTCATGTGATGCCATATGCTGGATTTGTAGGCCAAGGCTTCATCTTTATGCATGATAATGCAAGAGCGCACACTGCAGGAATCGTCAGGGCATACCTTCATGATGTTGGAATCACGACAATGGAATGGCCAGCAAGGAGCCCTGATATGAATCCCATCGAACGTCTATGGGACGAATTAAAGAGGCGTGTTCGAGCTCACCAACCAGCACCACAAACTTTGGAAGAGCTGAGAGTTGCCATCGAGGAGGAATGGGAGAACATTCCACAACACTTCATAATGACGTTGATTAACTCCATGCCAAATCGCATGACTGCAATCATGAACGCTCTCGGAGGCAATACAAGTTACTGAATAATTTTTTTTTCCAATAATTCCTTCTTTTTTTTCAAAAATTCAACCCGAGTCTTGTCTTTGAGAAAGGTTATACAGGACAAGTTTCACTTAAAATTGTAATTTTATCAAGTTATTGAAATTTTAATTTGGAATTAAGTATACCTTATTAATGTAAAGTGTACCAGCTTCCAAATTGCATAAAAACTTTTTCGTTGATCATATACTTTTGTTAAGTTACCAGCAATCAAAGTTGAAACTGCTGGGTGGCTCGATTCAAGTGTCCGGAAGTGTATGTTTAAATAATATTATGACATGTACAGTACACTCTGATTAAAGAATACTCTTGGATTTAATACGTACTTAACACTTTCGCGTGAGCATCAATTCTTCACTTAAAATTATACCGTGGCGCATATTTTCCCCATACAAATATTTTTACGTATTTAGACGTTTTGTTTTATATTATGACTTCGATGTAACATATAATGACACTGACGTCAATATACGTCAACGTTTTATCACGCTTTGCTACGGTTCATAATTTTTACGTGCTGCTTTATAGCAAGAACGTCTAGACACGTCAACGTTAACAGATGTCATAACCATAGACGAACAGGAGATGACACTTATTTATCACTATCTTCCTATCATTAAGTTTTCAATACTATAATCATAATCTCACTTGGCAGTTTGGCACCTTTCTTTCTCATCTTTTAGTCTTCCCAATCTTCTTATATTCTAATCTTTGATTTTTTCGTTTAATTACTACTTTAAAGAATCAACAAATAGGTTTTAGAAAAAACAATTTTAAAATGTTATTAGGACTGGTTGTGTCATTCTTCGAAGCAGATGGCACAAAGTGGTGGCTTTTCTGGACAGCCTTTACATCTATCATTCCGCTCGCGCACAGCCTCGCACGCACGGTGACGCAGCTAGACTGTTGTATTGGAACTTGTACGCAGCGCGCCGTACAGTGACGTTGTGTGCCCGTGTAGAGGTACTTTGGATGTGTGCGAAGCGCTCACAAAGTCATGTTATTTTTTTTATATTGTGTAGCGCAAGATCTTTGAGATTTTGATATATTATGGCGCAATGACGTCACTATAAGGATTTAATTTAGCCAACTAACGTGCTTGTACGTTCTTGTAGTAATGAAGGGAAAAAGTTCGACGTAGTCATACGTTGTTCAACATCGTACCGACTGTTTTTGGACGAGATAAGACGTTGCTCGCGCGAAAGTGTTAACTTATTAATTAGTATACGGTTACATTTAATTTCAATTCATTTCCCAATTACATACATGTGTAAGTAGTAGTGTTCTATTAATATTTATTATAGCTGAATTTTTAACCGTACCGTTTAATTGAAATCATATAATAACCGTGAATACATTGAATTTCGCCTAAATAAATTACAACGGATGTTGGTATGAAAATAACTTTTTGAAATAATATTTTCGTCTGCAAAATTGATGCTCTTGAAATTGCCAACAAAGTGTTTTAATAATATTTTGTAGTAAACGTAATGTTGCAAACGAGAAAAGGAATTTTGTTTATTATTTTTGTGAAACATTATTATTTTACTAATAGTAGGTTTCGTAAAAAAAGCGCCACGACAATAAATTGTCTTGTTATGAGTTCTATAAAGTTTAGCAGTGTTAATGGCCAAGAATGATGAATTAAAATTCTTGTTTTAACTTTCTCGAGAAAAGTGAAAACTAAAATGACAAGAGTTTTCACTGTGCAGTTATTTTTAATTTATTATAAACAAAATAAAATAATGATGTGTCTAATTAACTTATTATCAAAATATTTAGTAATTACATACAAATTAGTTTTATTCTCTCTTTCAAATGATTACGCCACATTCGACCGACATTTCTACACACATTTTAAAAGGAACTTTTAAAATTTGTGTGGATTTTCATAGCATCGCGATGCTGCGATGCATCGTTTCAAAATCTGCATAGAAATGAAATACTGGAGTTTATAAGAGAATCTTTGCAGTATCACCAGAAAATGGAACAGTGCCATGGCTTAAAATCATAGAAGGTGGCCAATAAATAGCCAAAATCAGAGGACCTTAAACTGGTTTTTCGTTTTAGAAAGACTTATACAAAAACAAAATGTTGGTAGATTGTCATGCATCCACTATTTGTAGCCGGTTGAGTAACGGTCAGCACAGTATTGCATAGATTAAGTTGTATTTTAGCGTACAAAGTACGAAACATAGTATATGTCCGGTATATAAATGTGTTTGCAGATTACTACACAATGTTTCAATTTCGTAACCGCGTTGGACTGTGTGTGTAGCTAATTCGCATCCAGCGTGAGGGTTAGTTGCACAACAATAAACCGCATATTTATATAGTTTTATTGCTCGTAACACAAGGTAGGCGTTGATGTGTTACGGATGGATTAATTTAATTTGCGGTTATTCTAACAAATATTCCATTATATAGCCTCATATCATAATAATTTACTCAGAGCACTACCACGGCAGGGATACGGGTCTCTTCAATTGACCGGGATTAGAGCGTACTCTGCCACGCTGCTCCAATGCGGATTGGCGTCTAAGTTACAGGCTATGCCTAGTTTGGATGCCAGTAACTATTCCACTCTGTAGGTACATTATTTAATAATCAAAAGCATACATTGGTGGTGGGTTTGGTTTACAATAGTTTTAAGTTTTTGGCTAATAGTAAAGTTAAAATGTAATAGTGAAGTAAGAAAACTTTGTTGAGAAATGAAATAAAGATTATTATTATTGGCAGAGGCCGGTGTTATCAAGCCGCCAAGGTCACCGACTCATCGACTATCATCCATCGACAACAGGGGTAATTCAGCGACTGACACCACGAAGGATTGGAACCATGGTGTCAATCGCGGAAGGACTCTTTTTGAATTGACTGATTGACACCATGGTGTGAGCCGGGACCGACGGCATAATGTGTCCTGCGAAGCACGAAGAAGTTCGAGATAATGAAACCCTTCCAAACACTGGCTAGAGTCGACGTTGTTTAACTTGCGTGTTCTTTTTAGAGTGCGATACGGAGACGCTATCCAGCCCTTCATCATTATATAGCGTAAGGCCTAATAAATCTCCTAGGGGAACAGATTAGAGAAATAAAAAGCTAGAAACACTAGCTAACAGAATATATCTGTCTGATGAACAGGGCTTCTCCCTTAGTCTCCATTCTTCTCTCTCCAACGCAGACCGGTCAGCCATCCAGAACGGCCTATTTCATCTCGTCATCAGTTTGCCAAACGGCAAAATTTCAAATAAATTATCGTATTAAAATAGTTTTTCGTAGCTAAATCAATTTCATGTCATGCTAAAATGTCATCAATCATACTCGACGCAGTGTTACTAAAATCGAAAGTAATCCAAACACGTTCATACGAACTGGAAAATAGAAAATTATTTTGTCAATTTTTATTCACTCCAACGAACTAAGATAACATGCAATTAAACAGTCTATGGTTTTTTATGTAAAAGTATGTTAGTCACTTGCGTGAGATAAACATTACTGAGTTGTCAAATCTTTTTACATAGTTTAAATGAAATCTCGCTGTCTGTCTGCCCCTATGTATGCTTAGATATATAAAAAAATTTGGTCGCTGTTCGTGCGTCAGTTTTTGGTAAACAACACTTTTGATAGAATTCGTCGCTGTTCGTGCGTCAGTTTTTGGTAAACAACACTTTTGATAGAATTCGTCGCTGTTCGTGCGTCAGTTTTTGGTAAACAACACTTTTGATAGAATTCGTCGCTGTTCGTGCGTCAGTTTTTAGTAAACAACACTTTTGATAGAATTCGTCGCTGTTCGTGCGTCAGTTTTTGGTAAACAACACTTGATAGAATTCGTCGCTGTTCGTGCGTCGACTACGTACTGTCGACGCACGAACAGCGAACAATTCCTTTAAAAGGCTACGCTACGAATTTTGATGCGGTTTTTAATAGATAGAGTGATTCAAAAGAAAGGTTTATGTGTATGATACATACAAGGATTTTTCGAAATTCCCACGGGAAAGCGGGATACACCAAAGTTGCGCGGGCTTCGCTTGTGAATAACATGATGTAAAAATTTTCAACTACAGTAAATGGTTATAATATTGTTTTTTCACTGTATAATACATTAATTTATATCTCTCATAAACTAATCGTTTGTGGCACTTGCTTGAATATCGTGAATGAATTTTGTAACAAAAGCTGACATAGTTAAGGCTGGAATACAACTTAGACAAAGTCTACTGGGACTGTAGTAATTGATTCTTTCTATCACAGTAGAAAAAATAAGTGTT
The DNA here is from genome assembly GCA_905163395.2 of Endotricha flammealis. Taxonomy (NCBI): domain Eukaryota; kingdom Metazoa; phylum Arthropoda; class Insecta; order Lepidoptera; family Pyralidae; genus Endotricha; species Endotricha flammealis. The sequence goes on from LR990866.1 coordinate 8,245,559, forward strand.
AAGACAGAACGAACGTTAAGTAGAGTCATAAAATAGATAATAGCTGGTACTTAACTAGTATTGGCAGTAAAGAAAATAAATATCATTTTCTTATTATTGTAATAAAATTCAAAGCTGACAACTCGTATGGCAAATAATGGCAATTCGAATTACATAAAGTGCTACAAACATCTTTATGAACGTAAGTGACGTTTTTCATGTATTTTGTCAAGTGACATACAATATGAACGGGAGTTGTAGTTCCAATTTCGGCCACGTTCATACAGATGTTGGTAGATCTGTATTAATAAATGTTAAAAGTGACATTTTTATTATGAACCTTATACAATTAAATACGTGAAGTTAGTTATTAACTAATATTGGTGTACAAAATAATAATTATTTTCTTAAGTAAGTTGGCCAAGTCTTAATAATAATTTGTCATAAAATAGAACAAGTACGTAAAGTGAGATTGCAATCGTGGAGAAATTTTGAAATCGCTTCCGTTGCAGCGTGACGAGGAAACCAACGATCTTGGATGTAGGAAAAATGTCGGCCATTGCTGATAGAAATAGCATGCAGAATAACTACAGCACGGTGTGTGTGGTTTACAAGTTTTAATAGCTTATTAGTTTACTTTTTTAATATCATATTCCATATTATTTATTGAGGCTAGTGACACCTGTGCAACAAACACTTGTGCAACATCGTTTTCGTGGATCCTTTCTCTTGACAATTTCCAAAAACCATCGTCTTTTATGACTAATAAATAAATGAATGTACAAAATGTTAGATATACGTTTACTACAATTTGGGTTTGGACTGGTTTAAAAAATGGTGCACATTGTCGTTATTGGATCTCCTGTCAGAATTAACAATGGTGACAATAAATTGATAATAAACAATAAAGCTCATTGAGCTGGTCTAATTAATGCGTTCTAGCGTATTTAACAGATAAAATTGGACATTAATTACTAACACGAATTAATTTATTTACAACTAATAAACAACCTCGGTTTTACTCGAGCTGTTCCGTAGTTTTAGTGGTGAACCAGAAAGAAACTATCCTTTGTAATAATCTATAATAAATTATGTGTGTACCAAATTACAAGGAAATGAAATTCATTTTCGCCGAGTAGTTTTTTTCATATAGACAAATAAGACAAGTATCTAATTATAATAATATTTATTTTATATATTTGTAGTGATTATTTAATTGATGTTTTTTATATCAGGTGTCTTTCGCCCGAAACACCTGAATATGCAAGCTCGGGCACATTTACACAATATAAATTTTATCTTGGTAAATTTGATTACATTTTTTTTTAGCTCTATATTTCATCAACATTTATTTATACACACATCCTTAGTCTTCACAAACATACGACTTTACAAACATTACGTGGGATTGGAAAAATGCTATTTCTGTTCTGTCGGTAGTTTTTCTTACTTCTATTGCCGAGATATTTACACTGACAATGATAACGTGCTTGCTTGGCTAACTATATGAAATTGTTACTGATTTTTATGTGATATGAAATGGTGCAATAGAAAATCTCTAATATAAGGTTACCATTAACTTTCATATCAATCTTAAAGAGATTATCAAGTTTATGAAATTAATATTAATTTAGATCTTATAATAGATTTAATATTTTTTTACATAGCTGCTTTGTTCTGTTGCTAACGACTCACGTGCTGTACACCTAAGGCACAGATTCGATTCCCCAACAAGACAAACTTTATGTGTTGAATATTTGTACCGGTGTAAGTAATGAGTTAAGACAATGTAGAGAGTACCTTGCGTCTTTATCTTTCAAAGATGTTCATATCAAATTTCATCTAAATCACAGACAGTCTTTCTTTGTAAAGTTAATAAAATCATTTACATAGATACCAAATTATATAATTAAAAAAAGCTTTTAAATAGGATCGATCGCTTAATATCAATGGATCGCTTGACATACGATCCAATATCACTTCACTCTCAAAAGCTCCTCGTAATAATGAAGTGAGCTTATGTCATGAAGTTATTAATCGATATACAATTACGAACACAATTCCCACTCTGTAATTAAAATATATTTATTCTAGTAGATTTTTTTCTTTATCTTTTATAATTTTTTATATAATATAAAAAAATATGATAACATTTTTATATTTTCTGAAAATTTATTAAAAGTAAATTTATTTTAATAGAATCGAAAACAAATAAACATTGTTAACATAAGAAATACTAATATAAATTAAAATATGTACTAACAAATAAATATAAAAAGTAAAAACCATTAAACAACGATACGAGTACAAACAAATTACCAAATAACAATAATGAAGTAACATAAATTATCAAGGAATCCGATTACAGTGAATTAAACAATAATACTACATTTTACAACGAACTCCACATAAAACTGTACAAATAAAAAGCGATAATTTCATTCATTTCTCAACATTGAACAGTTTTTTTGATTAAAGTTATAAATAATACTGTGTTTACTAGATAAAGACGATAAAGCTCTGTTAACGCATATGGCATTGAACATAATCTCATCGTACACAATCTATGTGTAGAGTTATAGTTAAGTGCTGTAAAGTTAAATAGCGCTATCTGCTGGCAAACCGTCAAACTACAGCGGTACTTAAAAGAATGCTTCTACAAAGCGTAGAGTCGGCTCTATATTGATTCTGGTTGGTATTCTACGTTATGATTTATTAATTTTACATGTTTATTTGCTTATTTTTAGTAAGTAGTTATATTTAGTAACGTTTTTAATAATAGACAACAAGTTTCGTTTCTATTTTAAACAATCTTATCTAAGTAAGTTGATTTTTGTTTCTGCGGCCGCCACTAGATGCGCCACTGTGCAGCCATGAAGTAAGATTCAATATGGCGACGCCATTCGCCTCTCGAACAGGGCGGGGAGAACAGTCGCCGAATCGACTTTACGATACCTACGCGTATTTTTGTGGAAACCATCCTCTTCGTGACTCGGACGCGTGTGCTATTGCGAAATTATTGTGTGTTTGTGTGTTAATTTGTGCTGTTTGTGTTATCTTATGTGCATAATGGTGAAAAACGTGAAAGGACTTTAGGGTAACAATGTCTAGCAGTTGACATGTTTATCTGTGTCGTGTGTGAAGATTTTCCCTTCGCGTGAGGAGGTGCGGTGCGCTTGTGTGCGCGCCCGCGCCCTTGTGTGCATTCGAGGGTCCAATGATGGATTGCATTTCCATGGATGTATAGGTAAAGATCACTTGTTAATTGTTGCTCCCGTGTTCACGGCCCGCCGTGCGCAGCGCACTCAAACATTTGGCTCGGCCCAACATCACCGCAATGCTTTGTTTTAAAACGTTTGCTTTATAGCGCACATAAGGATGTAATCCTTGAATCGATTCGGATAACGTCGCTCTTAAACTCGAATAAAACGTGGAGCTTTCCATTTTTCTAGTTTCCTTATCACGATGAATGAGGTCGCTCAGACCTTGAGTCGCTGTGATCTTACGAAATATTTTCCTCTACGGTTCATTGTCTAAGCCGTTTGATATTTAGTCTGCTATAAATAGTTTGTTTAATATTCATACCGTAATTTTCCAATTAGGATCTCATTATGCTAATGTAAATCAACTTTGTCATCCGAGCCCTTTTGTGAAGGCAAAATTGAAAGACCGAGTTCTGAGCCGAGCTTTTAATATCGGAGAGATTCACACGCACGCATAGTGTTGCGTACACCATTGAATCTTAATTCATTACATTCATGCGGAGCCGCGCGAGAATATGGTTCCCCTCACTCTGTTCGCTGCCTCTGGTTATCAGCTTACAAAATGTTCAAGCCCTTCTCGCTCTAACGTGCAGCTAATTTGTGTAGTGTGTCTCTTTCCAGCGCATATTGCGCGTTTTTCTTCTTTTGCCGCGTCATATGCCAGTGTCGGGCCATGAACAGTTTGGAGTGTTTGGAAAGTGTAGTGGTAGATATGCGATTTCTTTTCAGCTATTTAGGTATGGTGAGATTCGGCCGTTGGCGTTGTCACAGGCGGTGTGACCCTAATTGATTGCAGGTCCTTTGTTTGGGGGTCGGGTATGTTGTATTAATAAGAGGATACCTGTGTAAAGAGCCACTGCGCATCTTACCCGCGCAGTTAGATGTTTGGAGCCCGCCCGGTGCGCACGTGGGTCACTGCCGAATTGCCGCGAATCTATTGTTCCGTACTGCCACAATTTCACATAAATGGGATTGAGCTTCGTTTCCGTGCACAGATTTGTGGGAATTTGTAAGTTACTTATGAGATGTTTTATTAGAATCACAATTTTTTAAAGCAGACACAAGCACAGATTGTTCATCTCTTTAAAAAAATTGGATACCTACCTAGTTTGTCTTTTCATATTTTTAAATTTATATATTTTTTTTAAATAAACACTGCCGGTGTTTGTGTCTAGCCAACGTCAACGCTCTTAAATCTAATAAAAAATCTATTTTTTTATAAGATTTAATTTTTTTTTCAAAAATATTTTCGAAATATGAATGGCTAGTTGCCTAACAACTATAATAAAAATCTATAATATCAAAACGGAATCAATGTAGATTATCATTCGCATATACACTAAATGGAGTTGAATACTTCACACAGCAAAGGAAATAAGTACATAGAAATACAGGTTACCCTTTACAGAAATGAGAACAAACATTTTTTTTGTATTAATTTAAGCAACGTTATGAAATTTAATAAGGTAGGTACATAGACTTTGATTACTTCTAGCACCAAAAGAAATTTCGCCGAAATTCGGCCAGAGATACCTGAAAAACATTGTTTCGAGGGTAAAGTTCTGACGCTGCATATGTACGTACAATGATAGGACTAATAATATTTACGGAACAAGCAAAAGAAAAAAGGACAAAATTTTCGCCAAAGTAAAGAATTGTAAAAACGAAATAACACTTAACAGTCGTATTAAAAACAATAAACACGAGAATCTGCATGTTTATTATGGGGCAGGACGTGAATATGTAAATCAAACTATACTTTAAGCGGAATACTGGATTTGTTCAGTTCACTGCGAGGGTGAGTGCAAATGTCTCCTATATTGTTATTCATGGGTCTGAACTCATTATGCAAAACACAACGTTGTATTATGCAGATGATAACAATAATGACGTAGAATTTATTCTAAGTAATGTCTGCCCAATGTGGAAGTAGGATCCCCTCTATTCCACCCCACGAGGGAAGGAGAGAGCAGGCAACTTCCAAGAATTTTAGAGGCCATAAAACATACATGGTATTACGATTCTAATTTGTTATATAATGAGAATTTAGGTCACATGGTGCTGCTTCTGGGTTTTGTTTAATTTGTAATTATACAGTACAAGTTGAGACAATAGCTTTTGTGAGCCAGCATCATAGAATAAAAAGTTATCAACCAAAAACGTATGTTTGTGCAAATGAAAACTTGTTCGGTCTAAACTTTTGCAGACATCTATTTTGAGATTTTATTCAACTACTCTGTGGAATAAAACCATATTATTATTTTGGTCTTTTTATATTTTATCAAAGATGTTGGTGACATTTTCAAACTTTTAGTTTTTGATTGTGTTTCGGTTCGCTTTTTCTTATATGTTTCACACAAAAGGTTGGTCGCTTTACTTTACTTAAATGTTCTTTAGATGTAAGGTAATTTCGATAATATCAGCGCTCGAGACTATAATATTTTCGTAATTTTTACAAAAAAATCTGCAGTACTTGAGCTGAAGAAAAAACGTAAGCGGCTAAAGATACTTTTGTATTTTGCTTATATTTTAAAAATAAATTGTTTCCAATGCAAAAGTTTCCTGAATTTACATTTACTGACAGCGAGCGAAATGCGAGAGCGATTTTCCATAAAATAAAGTTTCCATTCTGCGAATTATTGTCTAAATTTTAAACAATATTTAACAAAGCATATAACATTAAATACAAATATGCAATCAGCATAACCCAAATTTAAAGCTAAACAGCATTGAAATATAGTAAAATCGTATGAGATGATGATCAGTGAATTTTCGTTCACCGATGATGATGATGATGAAAATTGAATGTCTTTTGTTTATTATTTGGGTTGCATCGAAGAATGTATATTTTCTTTCTTTGTCTCAATGCGAAATTTTAAAGCATAAAGTTTAAAATAAACAGCCAAATTTACTTTATTCAAAAGAATATTAAATGGGTTAACAAAACGGACTGGAGATTGGATAGCCAAATAATGAGTACACATTGATTTTGACAGCCACTCAAGTTAATTAACAAAAGCCACGCTCTCAATATCCCTTTGCTAACATAATCTGTTTGTTTTCATCATTAATTAAATTAAGTTGGGAGAGTATTCAGTTTATGTTTTGCAAGTTGCTAAATAGGTTGCCATTGTTTGTATTTGTTGTTTTTTATGGGATTAAAACAAAATGTTTGTTTCATATCATTTTCACACAAACAGAGGAAGTTGTTGCCTTCATAATGTATTCAATTAATTAGTCATAACATAATGATACATTTTTGGCTATTTAGAAAACCACTTATTAGCATTTGACTGTACAAAATGAAAAAATAATCAATAAAAATTAATTACATTTTTATTTTCGAAGTAATTTTTCGAAGCGATTTCTTTGCGGCATTCAAAGATCGTAATCGTATTAACTCGAGTTTCAAATGAGTTGTATTATGCTGTATAAAATAATTTATACAAGAAGATATTATTTTATTATCACATACTATGGAGCGTCCAATTACCCGAGTAGGTCTGTTTTGTACGCCAACCACAAGACGTCAACATTAAGTTAACATTTTAAGCAATTTTCTTTTCTTTACTTCTTGACTTAAGTCCTAAGACCCCTAGACAGGGCAGAGGGTGTCCACAGTGCGTCGCCAAATTCTTTTCAACTGCTTTAATATTTAAAATAGTACTTATATTTTTATTCTGTATGAACATTGAGAATTGCACAATTTGACAAATTGATTAAGTACTTTTATTATTTATTTAGTATTTTTCCATATTTTAACTATGTATTAACTAAATTACTTAGCTCAGTTCAGACAAATACTTTATAATTGTAGTAAAACTGAGGGCCGGTTTCACAAAGTTCTGGATATTACGTTACAGAGAGTTTATCTTTCAGACAAATTGTAGAGAAATAAAAATGAAAATGTAATCGTCAGATAAGCAATATGAAATTTTTCAGAGTATTATGGAACCTGAAAACTGTCTATTAAGTTTTTACGCCTATACGCCTAGTGAGACAGTCTGAAAAAAAAAACTTAACAAGAAAATATGAGTATTTGTACAAATTTTCATTTGTATAAAACATTAAAATATTTAACAAATGATGTATCATTTGATAAATATTTTAAAATATTCTTAATCTGTAGATTAAGAAAATTTTAAATTTTACGGTAGTCGAAAACAATTCGAAATAAATTGCTTAAAATTTTCGCTTTTAATTTCACGCTACAAATATCAAAAAGCCGATGTATTCTCAAATATTTATATTGAAATGCCTGCGTTGATTGCGAAATATAATAAATAATTACAAAATACTGCAACATTTTGAAGCATTGTATAAAAGTAACGTTTTTAAACGTACGCTTATTGAATAATAAAATGGCATTCAATTAAAATGTATATTATATTATTTGTACTCGTTACCTTTTTCGACTTTATAAAAAACAACTTTATTATTTATAAAGTTGTTTTTTACACAAATTGAAATTTATTTAAAGAAATATATTAGTTTCCTACGAAATAACTACGATCAACTGCCCTTTCTTATATTCGGTCAAAAGAACAGAGATTGATTGTATATTAAGTCTGTACACTATTCGAAGTAAACATTGTTTTCGCTTTTCTATAACAACTCAAGCGTGAGAGTTATTAGAGAATGCAATTAAAATATCAATGTGAAAAATCTTATTGCAAATAATGCGTTAAAATTGTTATATTTTTAGTTAAGCCTGATTCACGATGGCATGGCTATAACTCTGCCAGAAATTGGCTTTTAGCCATTTAAGTACAAAAAGCGGGTAATTGGTTTACGCTCGAACAGAAATGCCATGCTAGATTGAAGATAATTATGGATAGCCCAATTGATCGATATAGAAATCATTTCGATTTTACAAGTACACTATACTTTCTCTTTGAAGGGCATCATTTTTTTTTATATTTTAGAGTATTTCTGCCCTTTTTCACCAACGCAACGCCCCTTAGCGTAGGCTGAACCTAACTTGAACTTGGTATGAGTTGGGATCTATCTCCGCTAAGAGGCGTTGCGCGTTGGTAAAAAAGGGCATTAGACTATTCTTCTTCTTTGGGTGCCTCTCCGACTAGCGAAAGTCGCGAGTCAATAGATCTGAGTGGCACTCGCAATTCCCGTCTATTCTCGGATGTTGCGGAACCAAGACTTCTTTCTGCGCCCAACACCTCTTCCAAACCTTTCCATTAAAATGAGCTGTAGAAGTTGATATCTGTCATGTCTAAGCTCGTGTTCGAGATATGCAACTTTTATCTTCTTAACAGTCTCCATAAGTTGTCGTTTTTGGTTGATCACGATTTCCACGTTTGAAACCTTCTGAGTCCAACAAATGCCCAACATGCGTATATATCCACAACTCGCACTAGACTATAAATTAAAATTAATTAAATATTTAAATCCATTTTTTAGACTACTGTCACCAATAATTATGCTCTGTCAATACGCAGCAGATGTCGTTATAGATCGCGATGAAATGATGATGGAACACCTTTTCTGGTACTGACAGTAGAAGATTCTGGAACTTCATCATTTATAGAGAAGCCTCTATTCAGCAATGCGATATTTCGGATCAAAAACTAAATAAATCGATTCTAACAAAAAAGTAGTTGTAAATAGATTTCTGTCTTCTTAAATTTTTAGATTTTTTTTAAAGACTGTAAATCAAAATATTCCCAGCTTACCCCGACTCTACACGTCTACACTGTCTCAAAATTGACCGAAGCTAAAAAAGAAGACAAAGTTAGTGGACATAAGAATAGTAAAGACGAAGTAGGACGTAGAGCCCGTCCATACTCAAGTTTTAGGGAGTTCGCAAGGGATAATAACATTTCAAAAGTTTGAAACATGATTCTCATTTTATTATTAAGTCTTGTTTAAACCTTTAAAGTTTTTTTACACCATTTAAGAAACTTCAAAAATATAAACAAGAGTTTTTAATTTATTTAATAGGTGTTATGAAAATAATAAAAAACAAAGTGAAAATTTATCTTATTAATAAACTAGCACAAAGCCCCAGGCGTCTGCAGTTAAGTAATAATTTGTGAAAACGGTAAATCTGAGCAATAAAAGTACTACGAGTGCCTTTACACTTTAACGGTTGTAAATCGCTCGCGAAATTCACTTCATTCTCGATTTCTCAGTGGCAATCTTGTTTGAGAATTGCATGTTATAGTTATCTTCGTTGGCGTCAGTAAACTTGGCTGGTTTACTGCTAACCAACCATGTTATATTTGTTGTACAAGCTTCGACAAGTTGACTTGCGTTATATCTCTCTTATTTGACATCTTTATAGACTTTAGAGTTGGAAGTTTTTAGTTTAAACAAGTTTCATATTATTACATTTGAAGTTAAGACATTATACGTTTGTTCCGTTTCTATGATGTGACTATAAGGATTACGCGAAACACATTTTAGGGTGGTAGAGAATTAGTAAAAATGGTTTAGTTCGATTAGAGAAGTACTACGCTCTCATAAAACAAATTTCTAGTCCATTTTGTCCTTATAAACTTCTCCTTTCCTAATAAAAGTCGGCAACGGTTCTAAAACTCGCCCTGTGTCTTTGAGCTCCATGGTGATCGCACCACCACATACTTGTTCGCCAACCACTTCCACGAAAAAAGAGCCTACATGGAGCCCATGGGAACAGGAATAACGGGACTGAGCTGGAAATACCGCAGGCTACCGCTAGTTTAATGTTATATATTTATAATATCTCTTTACATTGTGGTAATATGTTTTCTTAGTGAAAGCATTTACGTTCCTCCAACATTCCTTATTGCATGTTTTTCTAGTGTCAGTAAAGTATACTTGATTCTGCCGTCTACCAGTTTAAACGGTGGGAAAAAAAAATACTATTCGAAAGATCTTGTAAACTTGCCAATGGTCAGAAAAACAGGTAGTTTCTAGCTTTGTGACACAAAATAGTGACGCAAATTTACAACGCAGAAAACTGCGACGCGAAACATTACTCAAACTTTTGTGATGTGTCGTGCATCGCACATCGTAGATTTTTGCAATGGGACGTAACGTAATACATAATATTGTAGCTTTGTGTACAAGTACATTAGTACTATTATGAATTCTGTGGTACAAGCCTTAAATAGTCGATGGCAAAGTAGACTTACGTGAACCTATGTCATTCCAATACAATCATAATTATGTTATTACATTTGATCGTTTAATACTCGAATCAAAGTTATTATTACATTTAATGTGTAGTGTGTATTTAAGTAATTATTTTCAAATTGCATGTTTACGAAAGCGGTAATTTTATAACGATTGGACTGATTTATTGATTTATTAGTTGTTTCAATTGATTGTACATTCACTTTTATTTAGACGATTAGGAACATTTAATATCACCTGGGACTTACGAATACTTAAAATGATTTTATGCAATTCATTGACACATTACATTACTCTCACACTCACAGTCACTCTAAAAGTACCTTTAGTTTGGCAGCCGACAGCAACAGTGTACAATTCCTGGGACGGACCACTCGTCCCAGACTGCAGATGCAGACTGCAATGCAAGCGACATTCTTGTTTCTATTAGTGTCGCTTGCAGTCTGCAGTTTACAGCGTGCGGTCCGTCTTGGTCTTGGTCGTCAAAGAGACAGCTATTGAGACCTAATGTGTAATTAAAATTAAAATGCGTTTCAAAAACTGGCTGTATAACAAACAAAGGTAAGGCACTACGTATTAAACATGAGGAAAGTATCTTCTTCATGGTATTAAAGCTCACTAACGTCTCGAGAGAATAGCCACAATGAATTTATACAGTACCTAGTGGGAAAGTAGGTTGCAGACAACACACACACACGACAGTGTGTAAAAGAGGTAGAGCGCAGCGGATAATCCACTGAAATCGGAGCAGCCCGTCCGGGGAAGGACCTCCACCTTACAGAAAATCGTAGCCAAATAGCATTGGTCTCGGCCATGTTGAGTAAGATCTCCAGAGCTCCACTTGGAGTTGGGAGGGTTCGCAACGCGTGAGTGATACCCCGGTATTGCAAGTGTCTAGGCTACGGTGATGCTTACCATCAGGCGGGCCGTATGCTTGTCTGTCAACTTTGTGTTATAAAAAAAGACAGTATTACTGTATTGCAAGATTTTTATGAAGATTTATATCCAGCAATGGACTTTCCGTGTTAATAATGATAATAGGAGCTAGAACAATTCTAACTAGCGTAATGCTTTCAACTCTACACTCAGGACTCTCGCTACTGAGTTTCCTTCGACATTTATTTTCCCAGTGGTCATTTTGCTTTGTTTCCGAAATGATGGTAGGTTAATAAAGTATAAATTATAATAATATAATTTGTACAGTCAAGAGCAGGTTGTCCTTTAAATATTGGACATTGTACCGTTCTTAAGTTGTATGTCACAAAAGAGAAAAACACTGCAAGTGTAAAGCTCGACGTGCACCTGACTGTAGGTACATGATAAGAGAATGTGCCTGTGAAGAAATATAAATAGAAAGAATGTGCCAATGTGTGCCAGTCAAGGAGGGTTCCTTGACTCCGAGACCCTCCGAGTCGCGATAGGTCTTCGTCTTGGTGCCCAGGTTTGTATTCCACATAGATGTCCTTATGGCACAATGGTGAACGCATTGGGGCACCACGGGCTTTCTTGTACCAGAAGCGCCGACCGCCCGTCGCGTCACGCTTTTATCAACGACATAATCCGTCGGTCTCTCGTCACTGTCAACGTGCTTGCCATTCTTGAGCCGAACGGCATCGCACGTGACGCTGGTAAGAGGCCAGACGGAATGTCCCTCGTACCGTGGAGTATGGGACTGGCCTTGGTGTGGGACGCGACATGCGTTGACACACTTGCCCCGTCACACACGGTACGAGTAGGAGTGCGGGAGCGGCGGCGGAGTCCGCCGAGAAACTAAAAGCCACAAAATATCAGCAGCTGACTGGTTCCTACGATTTTGTGGCTTTTGGTGTAGAAACATTAGGCCCGTGGGGTTCCAGTGCGTTGTCCTTTTTTAGGGACATCGCAAAAAGGCTGCGACAAACCACACCGGTGACCCAAAGGCTGGCAGTTACTTCGCTCAACCGATATCTATCGCCGTTCAGCGAAGTAACGCTGCTAGCATTTTGGGCACCCTGCCACAGGGACCATGTCTTTTTAATGCTTAGTTTTAGTTTTTATTATTAGTTTAGTTTTTAATTTTTACTGTTAGTTTAGTTTTAATTAATTTTATTTAATTTCATGTTATTTAATTATGTATTTTACCAATAAAATAAATAGAACGAATAAAGATTTTCATTTTCATGAAGTTGATCAAAGTGAAGTCACTACGATGTTAGAAGGAAATGGATTATCGACGAGATATACGGAAGCGGAAACTAATAGTAGGTAATATGCCGTTAAAACAAAATTGACCATTCATCATTGCTCTATTATTAATTGACCTGGAAGAAAGAGCATAGAGCATAGATTTATTGGTGCAATAAAGAGTTTTTTTTATTGTTTTAATTAAAAACTCAGTCCTTTATTCTTTTTTTTAACACTAGAAAGACGGGAAAATGTTTTTACCTAGAACGACGGCGAGGGGTCATTTGACCACATATTATAAAATACATTTTTGATATGATAAATGGGTGGGAAACGATTAAAAATAACTTTTAATTTGAAATACCACAATTTAAAATCATTTTTAGTTTACGTACTTAATTATTATTGTCTATTTATATTTTAACAAAAACGTATTATAGATTGATAATAATAACAGATTCATATATAACTACGTACAATTTTGATAAATAAACATTTTTAATTGATTACAATGACCACACAATGGTTTTTTGCAAGTGTCACATGTTTTATTTGATTTATTTTTACAACCAGATATGTAACAGTGTCGTCTTTTTCTTGTATCTGCAGCTGAAATACAGTTTTCAGGTATTAGTGGTACTATTGGAGTTTGGTCCAGATTATTCAGATATAACATTGTGCCGTGCTCGTCGACCTACGTGTCCACTATTATTTTCAGATACAGTTTGCCATAATATTCCACTCGATGATACCATACTGTCTTCATGAACAGTACGCGCAGCTTGTATGGAATGAGGACCACGCATTCGTCTCCTCAGTCCTCTTCCCCTACGTTGTTGTTGACGTTGCACAGTAGCTAAGGCAAAAACAAAGAATATTACAGAATCTGGAAAGTGCTGTTCTAGGAAAATAAAAATACACCGCTCACCCATCCGGATGGGTAGGCAGGAACGCCAACCCTCCGAATTGGGCAGTTCCGGGAATCGACACACTTGTAAAGAGAGATAATTACCTAGTGGCATGTTGTCACTTGATTCATCATCACTTGAAGAGCTTGATTCGGGAGTATTTGCCTCTTCTTCGATAATATTTTGATCCTCAATAATATTGAGGATCAAAATATTATCACCTTCATTATCTGATTGGTCTTCAGGTAAAGATTGCAAAGTTTGTAATATTTGATTGTCGGAAAGCCTAGACATGGTACAAATATCCAAATAACACTGTTTGCATTAGGAAAACTGTAGATGGTATGAACAAAGGCCGCATGGGTCATATGACCGGCGCCGTCTTTGTAGGTAAACCGCATGTTTATCCATTCCATGAACATGATATGATAATCTAATTACTTGTATATTGAAATTTGAACTATTTTGCTAAAAGTCACGAGAGGATATAGCACAGATGTAAATAGTTTCGAAAATATCTAACGCTAAACTTCAAAATGGGTCAAATGACCCCCGTCCGTCTTTCTAGTGTTAAATAACTATAGGTATATATCCCACTGCTGGGAAAGTCTCCTTTTTATTCCAAACTGACTATATTATTCCAAATAACTATAATAAACTTTATTTTTTTCCGTGGGAATGGCCTATGTCACTCTCCAGACCTAAATCGTCAATCCGTTCGTTACTTATACATATTAGTATGGTTTAAGAGTTAACTTGAAATAATAAATTAACAATAAAAGCTTCATAAGATCGTCCACATTTATTAATATTCGCAACAATGTAGTGGTATATTAAATCCATATTCCAACATTTCCAAGTTATTCTGTGTCCGCAATACTCCATTCATAATAATTTATTGTCGCTTAAATAGAATTTCAATAGACGTTTAGTACAATTGTTGTTTTCTTCAATGCAATGCAAGCTACGTTATTTCATACGTTTTCTTATGTAGTATACGAATTTTACTTAAAAAGATTTTTGTAGAGTTGGTTTTTAAAATAATTATATTTAAAATAATAATTTAAAATAATAATTTAAAATAAATACAGGGTTACTTTTGGACCTCCCGCAAAAAATAGACATGATTTAAGGAAAGTAATAAAAAAATTTTTTGTGAAAAAAAATTTAAAAAGTTTTAAAATCCACATTTTACAGTCACTTTTTTAAAATCTTACATTTCTAGGAACGTTCGATCATTCGCGTCAGTCAACGACGGCGCATTGTCATTGGTTGAAAGGATGATATCAGCTACGCATGCGCGTAGTGCTATGCTGCGAGACGGCCGCACGCGCGGTAAACAAAAGAGTGACCTTATTTTGTTTTAGTAAAATTTTGAAAAAAATAAGTCAATAAAATTATTTATTTTTATTTCATAAATTCATTATACTGCTGCTATAGAATCACCTAAAAAAATTGGCGGGGGGTCCAAAAGTAACCCTGTATACTTTTTACGAAATATTTTTCATGAATAAATACATCATTTCCACACAAATCACACACGCTACCTGGGGCCGTACCATGACTGCTTAAAACAAAACAAGAACGGCTGCGTAAGGGAGACAGCGCAATACATGATGTAAGGCGACGTCTCATTTACACAATCGTTTAATTATAGATATAAAAGTTCGTGGTAAGGCCCCTGGTCCCAAAGTAAGCTAGGCTCATTCTGCGTGTGTTATGGGTACCAGACAACGGGCATATTGTAAATATGTACTTATAATACATTGAAAACACCCAGACTCGAGAACAAAGGCTTAAAAATGTTTGCCCCGTGCGGGGATCGAAGTAGCGTCCTCTGATGCCGAGGCTAGCATCACTACCAACCAACGCAACACTGAACTCCCAAATGTACCTATATGAAAGTAAAAATATTTTGGAAACTGTCCTTATAACAATAGAATTAAATTATCAAATTAAAAAAGAGTGTATACAAAAACCAGTAATCAGTATCGTGGATAACAACTAACAAGTAATTACAAATAAAAAATAATAAAAATCGATTCGTAATATCCCCCACTGTGTGGCATAACCAATTTGAGTTAACACGGTAAAATTACCCTTGCATTAAGGGGAATTAAATTGCAAGAATCACCAACCCCGCCATACAAAGTAAACATTATGACTTCACAAATAGGCGTTCGTGCGATTCAAATTCCAGTTTTTGCTGATACTTTGTTTTTAGGATTCCGTAGCTCAAAAGTAGAAACGGGACTCTTATAAGATCACTTTGTTGGCTGTCTGACGGTCGGGCGTTGGACCACAAAATAAATAATAGTACTACGTATAAAATAATAGTACTACCAGTGACAAAATCAAACTAAGTCAATACCATCAAAAGATACTGTCGTTATTCCGTTTTTCATGCGAGTTATAAGAGAGTAAAAAGTAAAAACCTATAGTGGTAGTTGACAAGAAGCAGTGTCATGCAGCACAAATTAAGAAAAAAAATCGTCATCATATCGAGCAGCGTGGCAAAACACGCTCTAATCCTCTCCGATTGAAGGGAGACCCGTATATCCCTGCAGTGGAATTATTGGAATTTACAGGTTGATAATATGATAAGGAAAATAATGAAACCGTACTTGCGACAAATGTGTTTTTGTGATTCTTTAGGGCAGTTTAGGGTTGTGTTTATTTTGTTGTTTGTGCAGAACACTCGGCACGCCCGTCCGACACACTTTTGTCCGACTTTTTCATGTAGTAAATATTTACTTTTTGCAATTTTAACATGTTGTTCGTTCCATCTTGCGCTTATTATGATACCTTATACCTATTTAATATGAATATTGACGTAGAAATAATGTAATAAGAATTTATTATTACATAAATTATTGGACCACCTATGGAGTGCTTTAGTAATGGATACGGCAATATTGTGAGCGCCTTTATTCCTTTGACATAGTCTTGTTCAGATTTTTATTCTGTATATTCAATTTTCTAGAAGCTGAGAGACTTATTTAATCAACAATCAGTGTCCTTATGCCTTCTTTTTAGGTATTTTTGTATCTTATGTTTCTTCTAATTTGAGATCATAAGACATTGTTAAGTGCTCTTACTAAGTTTCTTCCTTAAAATATTTAGTTTTTATTGTGTTCCATACATATATCATACCTATGCATAAATTTAAGTCGACTATCAAAAGTTGCTTGATGAAAAACGGTTATTATGAAGTAGAAGATTATTTTAAGGATAAAAATTTGTGGTCACAGTAATTTGCTCCTCTGCACTCCTACTAAACCTATTTTGCAATGTATAAAAAACTTAAAATATTTTTATGTTATATTGGCTTTCAAAAAAGGCTATTTATTGAGTTTCTTCCGGCATTTCTTCTCAACAGGCCATATACGTTGAAGTGCTGGTAGGATAAAAATAAATTAACCAGCGAAAGTATTTCCAGTAAATCTATTTGGTAAATAAATGACTTTTTTTTTAAATTTATTTTTTACTTTTTTTATTTATTTTATTTTACATCCTCCCAAACTTTTGCGTATATGATGTTAATAGGACATAGAGTATAGCTCATAATAATTAAAGTCAAGATAAAACGAATCGAGCTTAAAACTAATAAACTCCAAGGACTTACACCTTTGAGAAATCTGAACTGCTTTAATCTGAACAAGAAAGTCGTAAAATGATCCACCTAACTGATGCCCTAGAAAAAATCTCATTCCATTTTGTAGCAAGTAAAAGTTCTATTTTACCTAGGTACAAAAGGTTTACTTAGAAAATGTATAAAGCTAGAAACATACTTACGTGTTGTGTTATGGCGTTGTTGTGGCGCGTGAATGGAGGCAAGAGCAAATTGGTTTCATTCATTTAAAGCTAAAACAAAATATTTTTTAAAATATACTATTAAACTATTAACTCTGGGAAGGAGTTCTATTTCTTGTCACACCGATACTTTTCTGTATATTATCTGTGGTCATCGTTGGTGGCACGATATTTGTGCAATTTCTAAGCTATGTTTGTTATTGTGATTTCGTGTACACTGTTTATTGATAACTAAAATAAATAAATAACTGTTACATGCGGGTTTGCCCGCGTAAGCCAAGAGGAAGTTTCAATGACTTGTGTAACTGTTTTTCCTGTGTGATAAAATAATAATTAATTGTACACAATTCATTCAGGACCAGCTAGTCCCAACCTATCGAAATACATAGGAAACACACAGACTCGACACGAATTTTTGCCCTGTATGGGGATCGATACCGCGCTATATTTGGGCTGTCAAAATAATAAAAAAACAAGCTTACAAGTATGTGACTTTCTGGACTTTAAATTCGTTTCGATTCAAAGAAGGACCAACAAACTACTTAGGTTATTCCACCACATTATTGTAATAAATAAGAGACACATAATTACAAACAGTGTGTTGTGTGTGACGCCGACATCACATCTCATAACACACCACAGTAGTATGGTTCTATCTTTACACTAGCGGACAATAAAACCACGCTTGTTGCAAAGTATCGTAAAAATGTTAATATCTCCCAAACATGTTGGTTTCATTACGTAAAAAGTTTTTTCGTTATGTTATCTTCATACGTTATCAACTTGTTTTCAGAATTTCTTTTGACTTTGTATAATTTAACTTTCCACAAGCTTTCCAAGTTTAGAAAAATGACGTCCATCCAAGACGAGTTTCTACAAGTAACCGATTTTTGTTATTTAAATAATTTTATTGCTAATAGAAATACTTTATTTCATTTTGTAACTTTATTATAAACGCAAGCGTGATCCGAGAAAATTTTAAGTATTTTACAAGTCGAAAGCACATCCCTATCCTTAGGACAGAAAGACGGACGGAGAGGGAACATTAAACCTTTGTGGTGGAGGTTATGTCGTAGTAATAACACCTTAAAACCTAAAACTCTGTAGTTCCATTAATACTTACTGTTTTTTTTTATTTTATTGTAGATTTAAGACTTGTTCATTCCACACCATTGTGTATAACATTCCGCGTATTCTTCTTATAAATTTTAATGTACTTATACCTACATTGTAACTAATGAGTAGAAAAAAAAGGAGGAAAAAAAAAGTACAAAATGACAAAAAAGGCCGTAACCGGTTTTCTTTCGCCATTTCTTTTTACCGGTTGCCATTTTGCTTGTGTCCGAAATTGTGGTAGTATATAACGTATGTAGTTTATTTTCTTTATTTAAACAAGTTGTAAATGACAAGAAAAAGTGCCTGTGAAGGTCTAATTTCTGAAATAAACGATTTCATTTCATTTCATTTCAATACTTTAAAACACATAATATAATTTAAATTTTACACAATGCTAAACAGTGTCACACAGGGGCCGATTGTTTGATACTAATGGTTAAAATTCGTACAAATTTTAAACAAATAGTTAGGTTTTTCAACGAATTTTAATCATTGTTAGTATACCTACTTAACTACTGATCAAACAACGATGTTATACATCATCATATATCGTTTATTGTATGTAATATATTTTCTTTTAAAAAGTACTTACTAACACCATATATTTATTATTTATCTGAACAGTATCAATTTCATCATAACTGTAATCTGTTACTAATAAACCGTTTATTACATCGATCAGACTGATAGATCAGTATCTTTGGTTCGGTGGATCGTGAGAAAGTTATGGTTAGTAAAACTGAATGGAACAGATCCTTATTAGTTCTGACCTTTAGGTTAAGTGACGGGATCGGTTTCAGCTTCCTATTCAATCAAAATACTTGAGAATTTTGATCATGAGGAACTTTATGAGATCTTTGACTGTATTGTGGGCCAGTTGATGACTCTACCTCATAGCCATATCGCGCTTCAGGACAAATGTTTATGTCATTAAAAAAAATGATTTGAGTATGGATGTCATATTTATTATAAGTACAAAATCGTACGATTCTCTTTTCTACTATTTCTCGCTCTAACAAGATACTCTACGATTTTGAGTGAAAAACGATTTGGAAAAATGCTAATTCATATTGTTTGATGAATGTTGTTATGCAGCGAATTTAGTTTAGTTTGGAAATAGAAAATTATACCTAAATTATACTGTTATTTAGTAGTGAAAACTTGTTATTAGCTCTTAGTTATTATTTGTTAAATATATATTGTTAATTTAGCTGTAAGTTTTCCGAATAAAATAAAATATAAAAAAAGAATCAAAAATATCTACTACCTACTAGCGGACTGCCCCGGCTTCGCACGGGTTTTACTAAGAACTCCTAAGTATTTTGAAAATATAATATAGCCTATACCCGGGGGTAACGTAAGATCCTAACAGTGAAAGATTTTTTTGAAATAGGTTCAGAAGTTTTTGAGTTTATTATAAACAGACACACATTAAAATATAAATCTTTCTTAATAATATTAGTGTAGATAATATGCATTCGTAATGAGAAAATTGAGTTCGAGTAATAAAATCTTTGTTAATTTTTA
The DNA here is from genome assembly GCA_905163395.2 of Endotricha flammealis. Lineage (NCBI taxonomy): Eukaryota > Metazoa > Arthropoda > Insecta > Lepidoptera > Pyralidae > Endotricha > Endotricha flammealis. Next base: position 8,265,462 of record LR990866.1, read on the forward strand.
ATAATACTCTGTTCAACTGTACCAAAATAATATGTTAAAATACAAAAGAATATGTAAGTCAAATTTATTATTTAGATTTCAAAAAGTTTCGATATATAACAAGTGTAATTTAAAGTTCAAACGGACTTAATAAAAATCCGAGTTTGTTATTCTCATCGGAGCTTTATTTCCACTCAAGTCTTGAAAGTTTTTATCATCATTAAAGCTAATAGTACACTCGCGTTTTATTCACCACAATAAAGCCGGTTAACTTAAATTCGCGAGGTTCTTGAAATTTATGAGGTGTCGTTGAGAAAGTTATTCAAACTTCCACCGTCTGCCGATTCCCAGATTATCTCTGTTGATATTTATCTACCGCTTAATTTGCGTAAGTAAATACGTGTTATTGTTAAAATCAGTGATACAGGATACTGATTTCAACGCATACTTGTATGCAGTAAATTAATTAAGTGGTATTTTTTATTGTCTATACTTTCTGTCATTCAGAAAATTGATAGAATAGAATATACTTTATTTGCAATTAACAACAGTTAGGACACGGTATACATAAACACAACATACACACTAGTGAAATCGCAACAAGGCCTTATTGCTAATAATTCAATAGAAAAAATTAGTAAAATTAAATAAAGGAATGATTGGAAAAATTAAAGCGATTTCTACGTCAAAAATTAAAAAAATAATAGTAATTAAAAAAAAATGTAAAGAAAAAGGAATTCGAGCAATGGATTTAGGGTCAAATCCACATTCAAATAGGGAACATTTTTCTCGATCTTTAATTGATTTTTTTTGCTAAAAAGCAATCTTATCAGAAAATTGATTTATTAGGACGAGAAAGAAAGCGGAAACTTGATTGCTAAATGAATGCTGCTACGTGCAATAACATTCCTTTATGTAGGGTTAATCTTTATTTTACTGTCAAATGAATGAGATATCCGTACCGTAAATATGATTCATGTATTCCAAATATTGCATGATTTACTCAAATTTTTATTTACCAATAGCATTCATAATGTAGATGTACACATGTAATTACAAAGTTTCATAACCATGCGATAACATTATTAACATAAACATCTTTGTTTACCCTGGTTTCGGTTGACTGATCCACCTCTTTTCTCTGTATTCATGTGTTTTTTTTTAAGTTTTTAATATTAGTAAGTATCATTAAACAACGTAATAATATTAAGTAACCTTTGCGGCTACTTTGTTGTTTGTTAATTATCGAATGCTCATTACGTCTATAACGCCAATTTAACAAAAGAAATATTAGATAACTAACTTTCTAACTATCAGTAGGTCACATGTAGAAAATGCTGTGCAACATTGTTTCATAATTTGACGACCTCGGTGGAATGGTTACCATGCCAGACCGCCACCCAGGAGGTTCCGGTTTCAAATCCCGGTCGGGTCATTATGAAAAACGAACTTTTTCTGATTGGCCTGGGTCTTGGATGTTATCTAATGTATTTGTTATAAAATATAGTATCGTTAATTTAGTATCACATAACACAAGTTTCGAACTTATTTTGGGGCTAGCTAGCTCAATCTGTATAATTTGTCCCTATATATTTATATTTATATGTATATTTATTTTATAATATCTGAAGAATAATATATAATCTAACCATGACGACTAAACGACTAGGCACTTACTACTTTTAGTTTTTCCCAGTGGTTGAATTTATACGACATAGCATTAATTTATAAATAATGGAGGACTATGTCCAGCTGATAAAAATGTTGGTATTCCATCCTTGCGTGTTAGTGTTGTTTAAAGGCCCATCTGTCTCTATCTGATTGAAAATATCAATAATTAATATTATAAAAACTAATTTAGAATTTTACTTTTAAAATTGCTTAGATGAAAATTGTATACCTACTTGAAATTTAAAAATAAAACAAACAAATGTTTTTTTTACATTAAAACAAAACTGACGTCTATAGATATGTATGTACATATAACAGGTGTAACGTGTGTTACACACAAAAATCTGGTGATGTAAAGTAAGTTAATTTAATGTTTAATTAAGTTACCTCGTTAATCGGCACCATTAATGGATTCGGATCATGTTCATTAAGTTCAACATTAAGTTAAACACGATTATCATTTACACGTCTCAATCTCAATATGTTCCGTTTAGTATTCATACAGAATTACACATTAATTAATATTAGTTACTCTTGTTTTGATGAGGAGCTCGATGGCGTCGCTGTGTGTCGCACACTCTAATATGAACACGCAAGTTAAGCGACGTCGACCCTAACCAGCGTTTGGATGGGTTTCGTTGTCTCGAGCTTCTCCGTTCTTCGGAAGGCACGTTAGGCCTCGGTCCCGGTTGTTGACGATGGATAACAGTAGTTAAGTCAAGTCTGTGGCCTTCGGGCTTGAATACAACGGCCTCTGTCAATCCGCATGGCAGAGTACGCTCTAATCACCTTTGATTGAAAGGAGACCCGTATCCCTGTAGTGGGATGATTATGGGTTGATATGATGATGATGACTTTTCCAAATATGATGGTGAATTATGAACATTGTCATCAAACTTTTGTAAGCGCTGTACAACAAGGCCCCATTCACACGCCGTGTAGTACGCGCTCAGCACTCGCAACGCAATCGCTAAGTGCCCGCGTCGCGCATGCGTACTACGCGTGTGCGTTTGCTTTTGATCGATATAAAATGTACATTATTAAAAAATAATTAAAGTTCTTTCTTTAAGCACCTACAAAGAGTTCGGTTTTTACGCGATGCTCACGTTACGAAAAAATTCGCGCCATATGAACGCGCCCTTATTCAATAAAACTTTCTTTGTTTTCCAAAACTCTTTACTCTTCGTTTTCAATTAACGTTATTTCAGCCGTTCACATCGACGCCATGACACCGAATGCCTCCATTCGCCGCGTGTCAAATCTGTGTTGCCAGGGTTCAAGATAATTTTCCTATTTTATAATTAATTTCAATTTGAATTACTTTTGAAAAATCGTAATATAATTAAAACAAATCAAGCAGGCTTACATTTCGCTTAAAGAGTAGATTAATTACACAAATAATTTATTACTGCACCTACTAGCTAAGCAACTTCGTTTGCGTGTCTGTATCACGCTTTCCCGTGGGAATTTCGGAATGTATTATGCATATAAACCTTCCTCTTGAATCCCTCTATCTATTAAAAAAAAACGCATCAAAATCCGTTGCGTAATTTTAAAGATTTAAGCATACATAGGTACAGACAGACAGGGGGAAGCGACTTCTCTCTCTCATTTTGTACTATCTAATAAAGATGCCGAGACAAAAGTGTCTGTGAAGATCTTACTCTATGAACAAGTGCATGTCTGGTCATGCACAGTGTAGGGTTCCGTATTTGCTGTGCTGTGTTTGCAAATGAGTCCAACATCATATTCCATGACATTTGTAAGTTTTCATCAAAGTAATTTTATTTTAACAGTTCATCCACTATTACTCGGTAACTAGTAGTGCCTACTTAACTTTTATAGTTTTCCTTGTAGGTTCACTATATGGACTACTACCATGAATTTTTTAAAATTTCTAAACACAAGACCTTCGGAGATAGAGGGCCGGGAGGGACCACCGTGCAAAACGAAAATTGACACGTTAAACGTAAATAATTCGCAAACGGATCATTCTATCGGAAAATGATCTTTCCACACCCTTTACCCTGTTTTTTAGAGACCTATCTAACGATACCCCACAACATGGGGTCGGTGCGAAAAAAAAATCATTCCCACTTTACCTGTACCAAAGGCACCCCAAAAAAAAATATTTTTCAAAATTTTCTTTCTAGCATCAAGCGTCTAGCGCTGACCGCAGACGGACAGACGGACAGACGGACATGGCGAAACTATAAGGGTTCCTTGTAGTTTACTACGGAACCCTAAAAAAGGTTTAAATCTTTGAAACCATTCTTTATGGTATAATTTATTGATTGCTGATTATTTTCAAATTATTATTACTTTTATTTGCCCTTTTCGTCCCACTATTGGGCAAATTCACACCACGCCTTATACATCCGGATTTCGTCGCCCACTTCTTGTTTAAATTACATTTTTATTACTACTTACATTCTACAGACTCTACGCACAATGTATAAATCATATTAATTTATAGACTGTGCTCCAACTCTCGATTGCATACCTATTTGGAAATAGCTAATTATATCGATTCTGGAAAGTACCTAATCTTGTTAAAGAACGTTTGAAACTGATAGTGCGACTTTAAAGGTTTTTTAATACGCCTTTTTTATTATACACTAGCTTCTGCCCGCGGCTTCGCCCGCGTGGCCTAGTAACAATTAGCATATTTTTCTTCAGAAACAAATTCCGGTCCTGCACGGCCCGGTACGGTACGGTTCCATCCGGTCCGGTCGGTCCGATCAGGTCTGATCCGTTCCGGTCCGGTCCGGTCCTTATATGGACCCTACATGACAAATTTGGCATCTCTAGACCCAGCGGTTTTGGCTGTGCGTCCTCTCGCAACTACGTTTGCGCATATCTCGCTTTCCCGTGGGATTTTTAAAAATCCTTTCTTAGTACATCCCTAGACGTCGTAAGGAACCTACATGCCAAATTTGATATAGCCTCGCAACCTCGTTTGCGTATATCTCGGTTTCCCGTGGGAATTTCAAAAAGTCCTTTCTTTGTACACCCCTAGACGTCGCCGTCGTAAGGAACCTACAGTCCAAATTTGGAATCTCTAGACCCACCAGTTTGGGCTGTGCGTTGATATATGTATAGTTAAGTCAGTCAGGACTTTGAATTTTATATATATATATAAATATATATATATAATCCGGTCCGATCAGGTCCAGTCGGTCCGCTCCGGTCCGGTCGGTCCGGTCCTGATAAGGTACCTACATACCAATTAACATATATTTCTTCAGAAAAAAAAACCGGTGCGATCCGGTTCGGTCCGGTCCGGCACGGACTCGGTACGGTGCGGTTCCTTCCGGACCGAACAGGCCTGATCCGTTCCGGTCCGGTCCGGTCCGTTCCGGTCCGGTCCGGTCCGATCCGGTCCGGTCCGGTCCGATCCGGTCCGGTCCGGTCAGTCCGGACCTTACATGCCAAATATGGCACCTCTAGACCCAATGGCTTTTTAGGCTGTGCGTCCTCTCGCAACTTAATTTGCGTATATCTCGCTTTCCCGTGGGAATTTTGAAAAATTCTTTCTTAGTACATCCCTAGACATCGTAAGGAACCTACATGCCTGGAATCTCTAGACCCAGCGGTTTGGGCTGTGCGTTGATATACCATCGCAACTTCGTTTGCGTAATCTCAGCTTCCCGTGAGAATTTTGAAAAGAAACATACACTAAATGTTAAGTTGAGCAAATCTCCACATATTAGTGAAAACCGCATCCAAATCGGTTCAGCCGTTTCTGAGATTAGCGTGTAACAAACATACATACAAACATACAAACATACATACATACAAACATACAAACAGACGGACAAAATTTTACGAAATTCTTGTTCTATTGCTTATTCTTCATCGCCCTAAACAATGTTTTTGGAAATATATTCAATGTACAGACAAACTTTTTTTACACTTTTATTATATTATAGATTTTTTCTTTATTATTTCTGAAATTGCTTTTTTTTAATTAATGTTTTAATGCTTACTTTTATATATCGTAATTGTAACTTTTATCATTACCACTTGAAAAGAGCAGAAGAGTTTCTTGCCAGTTCTCAGCACAAATCTGTCATGGTGAATTTTATACGTATAGGTAGGTACGTATCAATGTCGTTTACGACAAAAGCCACGCGAAAAACGAAGTCTAATTTATGATACTTCGCTTTTTGAGTCGCTTAGAATTTTATTAGGTGAACATACATATGAATACAGCCAATTAAAATGATATCTATTACGTATAAATAATCAAGTGTACATAATTCTCACTGCGCCACGTCCCAAAGTAATGTAACGTGAAGCGACTTAAACCTGTTTTTTTATACCACAAAGGTGGCAAACAAGCATACGGCCAGCCTAATGGTAAGCATCACCGTAGCCTATAGACGCTTGCAATGCCTCCCAACCCCCCCAAGTGGAGCTCTGGAGACCTTACTCACCGTAGGAACACAACATGGCCGAGACCAATGCTATTTGGGTACGATCTTCTGTAAGGTGGAGGTCCTTCCCCAGACGGGCTGCTCTGATTTGAGCGGATTATCCGCTGTGCCCTACCTCCCTTAAAATATGGGTATAAGTCAACGAATGAGAGGAATAAGGGTAGAGAACTAAGTACAAAGTTTTTTTTAATCTTAATAATGTACCTAAGCTTCGATAGGAAATTTTGTATCTCTGGTACCAAGGGTGTCACTAACTGCACCACTGAGCCGTCCAAAATTCTTTACAAAATATAGTAAGGTAGATGGCGTGCTCTGCGACTCACGCAGTTTAAAGGAATGAGAAATTTCAGCAATAAGGCCGCCTTGTTGCTTAAACACTGTCTGTACCTTTTTACCGTTTACTGTATCACTTGTTTGTGTTTTGCAAATAAAGCGTATTCTATCTATCTATCTATCTAAATTTCACCACCATTACTAACCTTTCCGGTAGCTTAGTGGTAAGAACGCTCGGCCGGATATCGAGAGGACGTGGAAATTTTTCTTTCAAAATTATTTTCAAAATACAGTTTTTATTCGGTTCGATCCCCGGTCGGGTCATGATGAAAAACGATCTTTTTCTGATTGGCCTCGGGTCTTGGATGTTTATCTATATATGTATTTGTTATAAAATATAATATCGTTGAGTTAGTATCCCATAACACAAGTTTCGAACTTACTTTGGGGCTAGCTCAATCTGTATGAATTGTCCCTATATATTTATTTATTTATTCAGTTCAAAATCGTACCCCCAATACGTATAGCTTTGCTCTGATTACGAAATGCAATCGCTCACTTCTCTCTAGGAAAATGTTCCCGGGCGTACACTTGTCGCAGAACATTTGTCACTCGGCTACCATTTGCTGGAATCACTACTTGTGTTCCGGCGTCACTTGACTTAAGTGTGTTGGCTTTGTATTGAACATACTTAAGATTAAGTCTCACTTAAGTAAAATAATTATAATTTAACATTAATGTCAACAAAAAAAATTGCTTTATTTATGCGTTACAAGATAAAAAAATAAGTAGATAAGTTTTAACGTTTAATTTTACCAATTTACATACCTATCTAAGTTAAATTTTATTAAGAGTGATAAGTATTTTATTTAATCAGGAAAAATCATCATAATCGAATGGTTCAAAATATCTAAATTAAAATATTACATCCAAGTTTTAAACTTCACGTTTTTTTGTATATCTATTGAATTTATTGCATTTATTTACTATTATATAAATACCTTCCCTAAAATATCACATACTAAAACTAAACTAAACATATTATTATAAACAGATTATAATGAACCTAAAACTAAAAACCTTAAAAAATATAATAAAATAACTAAAATATATTATTAAAAGGAGTCCCTTTAGGCAAGGTTCCGAAGATACTGGCAGCGTTCCCCCTTTGAATAGCTAGACTAATTCTTTGTCCGAGGTAGCTGCCAGCTCTTCGGTCTCCTGTGATGTCGACTAACCTTTTTGCAATTTCCTTAAAAAGTCTTATAGCACAAGGGTCACGGACCAAGGGTCTCGACACCGAACTTCACGTTAGATATTTTAAATTTTGTACTTAGATTATCATTCGACATTTTAATACGTACCCGCTTAATAAAAGAAATGACGATTTAATTGATAGATTTATGAAACAACTTAATAAATCTATCAATTAAAAATTGGGCCTTATAATAAACTAATTATAAAGGTAATTTATTAGCGCTATACCCATGTTTTTTGGTAACTACAATAGAATAATGTAGTAGGGATACATAGATTATGAGTTTCCACCAATCAGAGCGCGGCATTTGATATTTCGTCAGGCGTATACTCTCGATTAGGCATGTTAAATTAGGACCATCTATTTATTGAAATACATATACAATTTTATTAATAAGTCTATAGATTGTTATCTACTAACTGTTAAGAATAATGTATCAAAATAGTTATTCATATAACATGCAATTGTAATGCCGGCGCCAGACATGTGTTCCAAAGATGTGATCAAATATGTGTTCACATTGTGTGGCACGGACATTTGATACTATTGTCACATATTTGATCACTTATGTGCGCTTTACCGTTCCGTGTCGGTTTTTTAGCGCTCATCAAAGGGATCAAAGTCCATTCACGTCTTCGTTTTGGCTGTTTTTGTTTATTTATTTGCTCGTGTAATAAATAATTACACGCACATAAATAAAATAAGCAAACTGCGTCAACCAAATCGTCATCCATGTTTTGTGAAGTCTATTTGAAAACTGTGAGCTCAAAGGAGTGATCAAATCTTTGAACACGTATCTGGCAGATACAACAATATGTGACCAAATGTGTGAGCAAAGTCTCCAAAGAAGTGGTCACATCTTTGAACGCATGTCTGGCGCCGGCATAAAACAAATTGCAAAATTATTAATTACAATATCCTGCATAAATTAGGATTAAAGCGGCGGCCATTAGTTAAATAAATATCGCATGTGTAACTGTCAAGGAGGATAAAATTATTGTAGAGTTAAAATAAACCGCGTAAATATTGCTAATAAAATTTACTTAGTGTCTAGGGGTGAAAACATAGGTCATAAGAAGGTGAGACATTCTCACATACAAAGACGTACACTAGACATATTTATCTTTCAGTAAGTAGTTTGTAAACCTATACGATTTCATTCGTTTTTAAGGGTAGCTGCTAAAAGTAATACAGTGATTCGTCCCAAAACATTTTCGTCACAATGGAACGAAACACTGAAATTAAAAAATATGGATTCAATGATAAATCATTTAAAATAATCCAATGATTTTTCTAAGAAGCGAAATTTCTAAGAAGTAGAAAACGAAATTTAACACGATAAATATACATAATTCCGAAAAGGATCATTGTATCGAAAAATGATCTTTCCACACCCTCAATGTTTTGACTAATAAAACCCTATATGAAGTGCGAATGTGACAAAACAAGTTTTATTTGTTTCCTTGTCTCGGATAATGATATGTGATCTGATCTTCAGTCGGTCAAAGTCGAGTAAATAATCGATACTACGCTATTAGTATTCGCATGGTGATGGCCCTTACCCAGGAGTAAAAGGTCGATAATGTTGTTGGATTGATAGAGGCTAGACTGAACTGTGTTTTAAATTAAACCATAGATATTGACGACCTCCGTGGCGTAATGGTTACCACGCCAGACCGCCACCCAGGAGGTCCCGGGTTCGATCCCCGGTCGGCTCATGATGAAAAAACGAACTTTTTCTGATTGGCCTCGGGTCTTGGATGTTTATCTATATATGTATTTGTTATAAAATATAATATCGTTGAGTTAGTATCCCATAACACAAGTTACAACGAACTTACTTTGGGGCTAGCTCAATCTGTATGAAATGTCCCTATATATTTATTTATTTATATAGAATATGCTTTATTTGCAATACACAATAAGATAACACATCAAACATAAATAACTTACAGACTAATTGGCAACAAAGTGGCTATTATTGCTGAAAAACAATCTTTTTTGCCAATGTTTATTGATTTAAACCATAATTTACTGATTTACCAGTGATTTTGCATACAGTGGAGAATCTAATTTGGAAACTGGTTAACATAACATTATCAAACCGCAAGTGTACAGCCTGTGCTAAATAAATCGGAGCACTCAACAGAGATCAATGATCTGTCACCGATCAGTTTTATTAGAAAACAGCGAGCACACACATAATGTAAGCGCATAATTCATTCTGTTCGCTATATTATTATAATAAGTAAGTATCTAAAGATGAAATAATAATAAAAAACAATAATTGTTTTTAATACGAAGTGCGGTAATGTTTATATAACCTTTACAAAACGTGCCTGTAATTTTAATTTTGTACTTAATTTCTAATAATCACATTCATTCGGAAAATAAATCATGAAGAATATTTAAACCTGCTTTAAACTACCATGAATAAAATTTATTTATAGAGATACAATTATGTAAAATAAAAAAAGAATAAATAACTTTTTTCTTGTTTATTTTTAAATTGCGGATATATTCCGTTAAGTCTATTTGTCCAATGAAAATTGTTAAAGGGCAGTTTACTCGATGCGTAACGGTTATGCGGAACTTGTGAATATGACTCGAAAAAAAAACATTCGGTATTCAAATATTGTTAAAAAGACAATAAAACATTCTTGTAGGCGTAACATGGATGTAGTAATCAAACAGGCGTAACGAACATTTAAATTTCGATAGAACCTACACGTCTTGTAATGTTTAGATAGTGTCTATTATTATCTGTGGTCTGAGCGAGATAGCGCGAGCGCTTTGTAATGAATACCTCAATATGTCACTGCTGTCAAAGACAGACCGCGTCGCGCGCTTTATCATTCAGTATATTCACAAAGTGAACAAAATAAAGCATTAGTGATTTTGCTCTCATAAATGTATGGTTTTTAGGGTTGACTTCTATCATAATAATATATACTTACCTAGAATATGCTTTTATGTATCTCAAAATAAATTAAATTAATAGACACGTAGGTATAATTACAGATTTCTATTACGTAAGTATGTAGAAAACGTTTTCCTTTTTTGTTAATTAAAGATTATTTATTTTTGGCAGATTGATAAGTACTTTTATGTTAATGTAAACGCCTTTTGCCTCATACAATGTGTGGTTTTGTACAGTTGCAATATTTTTGGAGGCGTATCTACTGCTGATACTGAACATGAATAGGTATGTGAAAAAAACATTATATAAAAATTACATTGAAATTTGCAGTTTTAGACAAAAATCCAAATTCGCCCGCATCGCACACCATACATTTTATGTTATGAAATCACTCCGTATGAGAAGGCGCCGACACCCGCCTCTCAGTATGCGGTGGTCACTGCCGCTTCAAAGAAACGCCGCAGAAAAATTAGGAAAATTCTTTGATCACATGGTAAATTGTAATTTTCCGTATATAAACACAACATACGTCCAGATTCCATTTACTAACTGTCACTACTGACATCAGATTAGCGTCAAGCCGTCAAAAAGTTTCATAAAAGTGGCCAGTGACATAAAACAAACTCTTCGCTAATCAAGCATAATACATGAATATTGTCGAGGACCATTCTGTTTATTCCTCTTACGATTTTCTATTGAAATATTGCAACTGACTAAAACAACACGTTGTATAATAGAAAATCGTAAGAGGCGTAAATAATTCGTTGGTTCTATTATAGAAGCCGTAAACAGAGTCCTGTAATTTTTATTTAGATACAAAGATTTGAGAGGTTTTTGAAAACCCCTTAATCAGTGCGCAGAATGAACCTCGACAATATTCATGTATTTATGAGCAAAGAGTTTTTTATAAGACGCTGGCCACTTTTATGAAACTTTTTGACGGTTTGACGCGAATCTGCTGTCAGTAGTGTCAGTTAATACATGGAATCTGAACCTATGTTGTGTTTATAAGGAAAATTACAATTTACCATGTGATCGAAGAATTTTCCTAATTTTACTGCGGCGTTTCTTTTAAGCGGCAGTGACCACCGCATACTGAGAGGCAGGTGTCGGCGCCCTCTCACACAGAGTGATTTCATAACATGAAATGTATGGTGTGCTATGTGCGAGCGGATTTGGATTTTCGTAGAAAACTTAAAATTGAAATGTAAGTTTTACATAATGTTTTTTTCACATATTCGTGTTCAGTATCAACAGTAGATACGCCTCCAAAAATATTGCAACTGACTAAAACAACACACTGCATATACGAATAAAGTTCTACTATACTTTACATCCACATTAAAGTAAAGACAAGCAATAACAATTGTCAATTGGACACCACTGCTTCTGTCGCTCGCTCGCTCGCAACTGACTGAAAGGTGGTGGTGTGCATGTGCATCATCGCAATGCCGTAAAATCTCAGTACCAAACAGCTTGTCTTTACTTTTATGTCGATGATACTTTATCGATTACTAGTTTTATCTCGCGGCTTCGCTCGCCGTTTATTTTATGACATAGATCCCGTTTGACAACAAAACAACCCATAGCGCGACTTGTGACGCCATCTGTTGGCCGATAGCTCATCTCATACAGCGCCCTCTATAGTAGAAAAAATATTTTTTCCATTGAAATTCACTTTCACGGGATAAAAAGTAGCCGATGTTGGGCTCTGTACCCCTGACAATATATATACAAATTTTCATAATGAACAAACTCAGTTTCTCATTTATAATATTAGTATGAGTATGAAGTATGATTCATAGAAACTTACATGAAATTTAAAATAACAAAGAAACTAAAATTTCCCTGTTTTACTTGATTTTTACTAAATAACACAATAGTATTAAATTCCAACTAAGGTGGATATTGTACAGTGCTTATATTCTACGTCAAACAGTCGCACTGCAAGTCTAAACTTTTACTGTACAAATAAACTACTTACAAAAAGTAAAATACTTAAATGTTTTGAAATTTAATTACCATAACTTTATTCTGCACGAAACCGGCAATCGGTACACCTAGAATAAAAAGTCCCATTTAAGTATTTAAACGCAAGTCACAACCCTGTTCCCAGAAGATCCAATGAAAGTCCGCAACTGTACTTACGGACTTTACATTAGGAACGAAAGTAGTCCGTAGCAATGAAGATTTTAACTTGTTATTAATTTACTGTCACTTTTATAGACTAAGATCCCATCAATAAAATAATGGTTTTATCTTTTGCCGAAGCACTTTATAAAGTCTTGTTCCGAATTGCCTACAGCAAAATTTCGTAATATTTTCATTTTTAGTATGAAGTCCGTTTAGACTACTTTAGTTAGACAGATCATCTCGGAGAGGACGGCAAATGTTTACAGTTTATAATAGTGTTTTGAATCTTCAATATATTTACATAGCTTTTAAGAAGATAGTGTAAAGTCTAGCTAGAGAGTGACTTATGCTACTTTTGATCCCACGGGATAAATAGTTACACAGTTCATTGGCACTTCTCTTAAATCTCCATTGTTTGACCAGCCAATACATAATTTTATATTTTTAAATCTCTTTGACCACTTAAACATAAATATTACAGTTTTCATAAATTAATATTAAATCTATGCAACGAAGCTAAGTAATGACGCACGCTAACACTTGGTTCTGGTTAGGTAAGCACTAATTCTAGTTAGTCATTGTAATTCCTTCTTTCTCATTGTTTTTATAGCGTTCATATAAGAATTTATCTTTGCATTGCCAACACATTATGTCAGTTAATTTCTTTTTTTAGCATACGGCCCGCCCGATGGTAAGCATCACCGTCTAGGGAAACACTTTTTAAGCCCAGATGAGTTAAAGGAGTTCACCCCTAAGCAAATCCTGCGGTTCATCACAGCTGCAGGGTTTAGCGGTGAGCTCTAACAAATCATGTGGCGATCACAATAGACCGGTCCTGGTCGCAGTGCTACTTAAGCCGCACAAAACATAATAAAAAAAATAAAAAATAAAAAAAAATAAAAATTAAAAAAAAAGCATCACCGTAGCCTATAGACGCTACCGGGGGTACCATCACGCGTTGCCAACCCTCCCAACCCCCCCAAGTGGAGCTCTGGAGACCTTACTCACCGTAAGAACACAACATGGCCGAGGTTATTTAGCTACGATCTTCTGTAAGGTCCTTCCCCAGACGGGCTGCTCTGATTTGAGCGGATTATCAGCTGTGCCCTATGTCTCTTAAAAATAGCAAATTTATTAAAAATAAATTGTAATTATTAAATTAGTAGCTGACCCGTGCCCACTTCGTTGGGCATAATGTTAATAATCCTTTTTTATTACAGAGTGTTATGTTTTAATTTCTAATTGCCAAAAGGAGGGTTATACGTAGGTATAGTTTGTATTTGCATGCTAATACAAAATTCGAAAGTAACTCTGTCCGAAAAAAAGCAGCGTTCGTAAGAAACGCTTTCATTCGACCGTTTTTTTCTTCGATTCACTTTGCAAAACCGACTACCACGAAAAAGCCTTTTAATTTTTCCTTTTTTTTTTCATTTTGCCTTTAAAGTTTTTTATATAACCTATGACACTCAGCAATAATGTGGCTTTCTATTGGCGAAAGAATTTTTAAAATCGGTTCAGTAGATCCCGAGATTACCCCTTACAATTTAACAAATATACAAACACACAATCTTTACTTCTTTATAATATTAGTATAGATTAAAATTAAATTGTTATTTTATAATCTACTGATGAATAAGGAGAACTTTTCAGGATTACTTATTAAACCCTTTATAAAGTTATATTGCAGTAGGTACTGAGACTTGATGGTTTCAGCTGTATAGGAACACCTATAAAGGTAGGAATTTCTTTTTTCTTAGTATAGGTGTAATTGTGACTTTGTGACCCACGGGTGTTGAGTGTAAAGCTAAACTTATAAAATAAAATTACATCGATTACAAAAACGTACAAATGCCGTAGAATATGACATTGCACTTATCTGCCAGCAAGCAAAGCGTAACAAATACTTGACCCTACACTGACTACCCGACACGCACTTTTCCGGTTTTTTTCGAGAACAATTTGAAACATTATTTTTTGTATTATTTACCTACAGCGTAAGTATTTATGGAGTGAAAATCTTGCGTCGAGATCTCAATTATAACGTGGAACTTAAAGGGAACTCGTCGTGGGAACTCAACAGATGCCGAAAACGATGTTTTTGCAAAGCGATTAAGCGTAAATTAGGGGATAATATTTTCCGCGAAAACAGACGCCCGCGAAATTGAGAGCACCGACGACGAAAATATTTGTCGGCAATCCTAATTATTTGTAGTCGTTTGTGAAATGCCTTAGAATTAATTTTATAACGTTCATAATTTCATAACGTCTAATTACGGGATTAATATGTCACCCGTGTTATTAATTGTGACATGCTTTTGATATAAATTATTTAATATTAAAGTCATATAATTTTATAAGTCATATTCAAACTCTTTCGAATCGTCTTTTTTTTTCTGCCACCAGTTCAGACGGCATTATTGTGTTATTTTTTTATTTACAGATGTAATTTTCTATGAACTTTATCTGCGTATCGATAATGGCCTATGAGCCTTCCTCGACAAATGGCCTTTATTATTTATCAGTGTACAAACAGACATAAAACAAGTAAGTTATATTTCAACTCAATCAGTAGGTACCTACTAGTTAAGTCCAAAAAAAGTACAAATGGGCTATGTCATAACAATTTAAATAAAATTGGTAATGACTTCATTTATGATAATAGATTATTAGTCTTCCTCGATAAATGGCCAAATTTATTTATTTATCAGTGTACAAACAGACGCACAACAAGTTACATTTCAACACAATCAGAAGGTACTAGTTATAATAAGTCCAAAGAGTACAAAATGGGCTATGTCATACGAAAATATTTTTTATAATTTTATTATAGACTTATGATAATAAATAGATTATGATTGTACATATTGTACACATGTTGGAAGCGCGGTTACGGGCTATATTTAGTCGGCATTGTGTGGGGTTAACTAACTAGACCACGTGTCAATCAATTTTAACCGCCGATTAAAAATACGTTTTTTTTTATTAGTTACGTTAAACTTGTTGTTGTAAACATTCAATCAGTTGTAAACGGTTAATTCTCCTCAAGAATGACAGTGACAAAATAAGGGTTAAGGGCCTATACAGTGCGATCAAGGACTTTATATATAACCTCCTTGGTGCGATACGGTTTCCGCGACGGATTGTCAAATGTATTGTCATGTCACTTCGCGGTGACAATCCGTCGCGGCCGTCCGTCGTGGATCCCACACTGCATAGGCCCTTACATAAAGGTGCTCCTTCACCGGGAGCATTCGCGTGTAATGTAACCAGTGATCTGTTATTTACTATAGATTCGTAATGTTTGACACATACCCGCTGCCACGTCGACTGAGGCCACAGTCTTAGTTGAATTTCTTCCGACTTAGTCGTAGTTTGACGTTCAGTGAATGCGTATCTCACAATAATATCACAAAAATGGTAAAATGCACTGTTAAAACATGTATGTCGTGATCCCAAACTAATAACAAAGCAAGTGGTATCACTTTTCACAAATAAGAATGCTTAATTATGTTAAAATTATACCAAAATAGTATTAAAATCGAAATTAATATATTACGCATTGTTTTTGTCAACAGTGTTGCCAGTAAAAACGATTTTAAGTTTCCCAAATGTTGGGAGTTTAGTCAATGACGAACTCATACGCCTTTATGTATCGTTAGTAACACAGTAGAAGTAAACCTACAACCAGGCTCAAACTAGAATTAATTATTTACTTAGAATTGATTGATACTAAAATCAATCGCTAGTGCTACGCACGTCAAGACAAGAAAAAACAAATCATTTTCCTCTTTTTGATATGGCTTTTAACTGACATTTGACATAATGATATTATTACTATGACAGTGAAGTAACAATTTCATCTTTTTCATTGAGGTAACGGTGTTTAATTTAAATTGTTTCTGCAATTATCAAATGTTCGATTGAGTACAATAGTTTTTTTGTTTTATGTTGTATTTTATTCAAATTATTTAAATTTATTATTTTATTTTATTTAAATTTCATTTTCATTTCTTAACAATAAAAAAAATCTACTGAAGACTTGGCTGTATGGGCATAGTTCCCTTTGCCTACCCAGAATGGGTGAAGAAAACAAAAAAAAATCTCTGCTAAAAGAATATGTTTTACGGTTGGCGCCATTTTCCAAAAATACGTTCAGTGAATGCGTATCTCACAATATTAACACAAAAATGGGTAAATGCGCTGTTAAAGCATGTACGTCGCGGTCCCAAACGAATAACAAAGCAAGTGGTGTCACTTTTCACAAGTAAGTATGCTTAATTTTGTTCAAATTATACCAAAATAGAATTAAAATCCCTCTACACTATCGTGTGTGCCTTTAGTCGCCCATCATGGCCCATTGTGAAGAGGAGGCTTTACAGTTAATGAAATACATAGGTACAATTTATAAACTAACAATAAGGCCAATAACAGGTTTCCCTGATTATGCCGATAGTTGCGTACGTGCGGGTAAAAGTCGGTATCCGACTTTATTAAAGAAGTTACTTACAAAACTTCTATATTACAATTTGCTTCTGATGACAAATTTAAATATTGTTCTAAATTACCGTGAATAACTTTCATCAGTATTACAGTCTTGAATGGTCTATAATTTCCTAAAAATTTTTTTTCATCCGCGAACATAAAAAAATGTGTAAGTTTAGGTACTACCTACCTATTCATTTCGATAAAATGTCTTAGTTTCCTTCCTTATTGATATTATTTCTACTGTATTAGTAAATTAACGTAATTTCACTAATCTTTAATTTGTTTACCAGAAATAACGAACTATTAATATTATTTAATGATTTTTGGAAAAAAAAAGGTAAAATCATTCATTCATTCAATGGGAAAATTATTCATGAGCTGGCAACTCTGACCATTTTTCTGGGAGTAATGCTTTTGTCTCATTTTGACATAATTAGTTTGACTCTAGAAAAAAAGAGACAAACATATTTTACTTTGGCATATGCTCGGAATATGTATCGGTTTCAAAGCTACGTCTTTAACACTCTGATGTGGTTGCGGCTTTTTACGAATGCTTTGTATGGCGTTACTTCTCTTGTCTTAGAAGAATATATAAAACCTCATTGAATGTAACGCTCAGTTTCGAGCATTTCACCGGTGAGGGAGGAGAACTGAGCATTTCAATGTTCACCTTGTAATGATACAAAATGAGATTACATCGGTGAGGGAGGCGAACCGAGCATTACAATGTTCACCTTGTAATGATACAAAACGAGTCGAATCTAAAATGTTACATTACACGCGAATGCTCGTGGTGAAGGAGCACCGTAAAGAGTGACGTCATAAAACAATTCGGAAACCGGAAAGCTACTTAGAATATTATTGGTACGAATATCAAAGGAATAAAAATAAACGCCTACTTGTGTAATGTTTCTTAATCTTGGTTTCTATAAAAACGTTTGATTAAATGTGGTGTTAAAATATGCATAATATGACGAGGAAATTATAGTGTTATGTTACTTCATGTAAACGGCTGTTACAACACTGTATTCGAATATATATTCGCTGTGTTTTTTCAACAAAACAACGTTGACTGGATTTCCTGATACAATGTAATGGTTTTATTGCAAAATAAAAATATAATGTTGTTATTTTTAACCAACAATTCAAGTGTTTTGAGAATTTGTGGATTGCAACCAATGTTAGATTTTTATGAGTTTTTATCTACACACCCGGTCGCTTGTCAAGCCAAGCCAACTCAACAGAACCACAGATTAATAAATAGTTGTGACAGTATTGGCGACCAGTAGTGTGTATAATATTTCACGAACCATTTGAAGTCACTTTTGACCTACTTAGTTTACAGTCTAACCTTCATTATGTAATCAAGCAAGCCTAATCAAGCATAAAAAATATACCAGACCAATACCTACTTAGGACAAGAAATGAGCGTACTCTTTTATAAGGGCGGGCGGTGATTGCTATAGGATATAAAATAGGAATTAAAATAGGATGGGGGGGGGGGGGTATTACGCTAGTAATACCCCCCCCCCCCATCCTATTTTATTTCAACCTAGTGAAACCCGCGCAACTTCATTTGCGTGTTTTCGCTTTTTTCGGTTAGTTTTATGACATAGATCTCGTTTGACAACAAAATAACCCATAACGCGACTTGTGACGCCATCTATTGGCCGATAGCATCCCATACAGCGCCCTCTATAGTAGAAAAAATATTTTCCCATTGAAATGACATACTTTTACGGGTAGCCTATGTTGGGCTCTGTACCCCTGACAATGTATTTACAAATTTTCATAATGATCGGCTGATTAGTCAAGCCGCAAGCCGTGAAGGAATAACAAACAAACTCACTTTCTCATTTATAATATAGTATGATTCTGAACCGACTTATCAAAAAGTTGTTTAAACTATTTATAGCAAAGTTATGAAACTCCTAAAGTATGTATGAAAATTATTTATTTATAACTCAATTTACAGCTGTCTTGAACTTTAGTCATTTCAGACAGAATTGCCTTTCGTACCAATATCGACCTTATCTGCCTTCATTTAAATTAAAGGTACAATTTGAGAAGTAAATGTTATATCCATGGACCTAGAAAAAAAGGCGGACACCATCACTGAAACTAAAAAGTGAAGCACCCATAGTAAGCCACCTCGCGTATACGTACGAACCGGCCGGATTACTATGGTGTGAATGTGTGCGTGCCATTTCACACTCACACATTATTAGGATCCATGGTTATAACATCACAAGTATAGTTCGAGATCACTTATCAAAACTGACACAACTAAAAGTAAAGTACCTAGTTGAAAAACGTTTTACTAAATTTTTTACTCTTTAACGATTTTAAGTTGTCTTAATTTAAATCAAACTCTATTTTAATTTTACTTAAATCTTATCTACAAAACAACTGCTTACTTTCCTTGGCGTTACTCTACTGTTCGATGCAGGTTTCTGCTTTGTTCCTTTCCGGTGCCGATGTGTCAAATGACGTGACTCGGATTCTTATCTCACAAAAATTTTATCTGCATTCTGGATGAGTCGTCCCAAATACTCGATATTGCAAGAATATTTTTTTATATACCACTTAGGTGGCAAACAAGCATACCGGCCTGATGGGAAGCGGTCACCGTAGCCTATGGATATGTATGTATGTACGCTTGCAACAACGGGAGTATCAGTAAAAAAAATGGTTATGGTTTTCCATGTGCCGTCTGCGTCCTGGATGAATCAATCACTCGATATAGCATCTTATTATGATGTTCGTGAAATTTGGTATCCGTGTCTTCTTACGTGGCTGGCATAGGCACGTCTTGCGCTCACCACGATATGACTTTGTCATCTCTTACCACTTGCAATATCATTTAGGTATAGGCAAGATAACGTGCGTGCTTAGCTATTTAACGAAACCCTGTGGGAATATTGTCACTATTCGGCGGAATACCGAATATCTAAATAAAAGGCCGAATACCGAATACTTGCCGAATATTCGTTGCATCTCTAATTACAACTGGAACAACTCAACGTGTGTAGATACTAGGGTTGTCAGTTATAACTGCACAGAACCTAAGGGGTAGGGCACAGCGGATAATCCGCTCAAATCGAGCAGCCCGTCTGGGGAAGGACCTCCACCTTACAGAAGATTGCGTAGCCAAATAGTAGAATATAGGTCTCGGCTGTGTTCCTACGGTGAGTAAGGTCTCCAGAGCTCCACTTCGGGGTTGGGAGGGTTGGTAACGCGTGAGTGAGTAACCCCGGTATTGCAAGCGTCTATAGGCTACGGTGACGGCTTATCATCAGGCCGGCCGGGCCGTATGCTTGTTTGTCATCTTTAGCTCGCTTTAAGTTTAAGAATATCCATTTATGTCCATGGGCAGCGGTGATTGCTTACCATCAGGTAACCCGCTAGCTTGTTTGTCTTCGTCTCCCATTAAAAAAAAGATTGCCAAACAGAAAAGGGTTTTTAAGTTAGCATAAAGATAAACGACACCGTAAAGTGGATAAGCGCCAAATTTACTGATCCGTATTATTCTGTAAAAGCAAAGTTTAGTTAGACTAGTACTTCCTTAATAGTTTTTAAACTAAAACACTATACACAGTTAGTTTTAATTTAAAGCTGCATTTTCCGCTTATAGACCGTCATCGGAACTACGTTTTTCGTACCAAACTTATTTTTTATAGCAGGTGCCAACTTTAAAGGTTCTATAACAAAATCTCAGTTGTTTTATAATATAACGATGCCAGGTAGAGTCTAAAAACAATTTTCCAAAATTAACATTGCGCGCTGCCTGTAGAGCTGGGCAAAATCTATTTAAATCAAAATTAATAATTAATATTTAAACAATATTTTAATTTTTAATTATTAATAACAGTACCAAGGAGGTACGATTGCGACAAATGTTTTTGAACAGTAGAGTATTTATAAAACTGACTAACTCGATCGGGTAATCAATCTCAGGCGGGCCGCGCTGTAAGCTTGTTTGCCACCTTTGTGGTATAAAAAAATCGGCATGAAGCAACAATGCATTTCGTTCAGTGAGTAACAGATCTGGAAGCTCAAACCCTCACCTAATTTTTTCACCTTATTTCTGTTCCTTATTCAGGTGGGCAACGCATTGGTAGCGTTTCTGGTTCATAATTAGTGTTTTCTAGTATTAAACGTCTCAGCGCTAGATCTCGGACGAACAGACAAACGGACAGACGAACATGGCGAAACTATAAGGTTACCCTGTTACCGAAACCTAATACAGAGTCTATTAGCACAGATTTCTTAAATTCAATCATGTATGTATAGTGTGAAAAGGCACATCTAATTCGTCACCTTAAGGCGACCCACTTATCCTCGGTACGAATACGGAAAAGCCATTATATGTCATTCAGAGCGTTTGCATGAACCACCCTTCACTAGTAAATTCACACTTGAAAGTCGACGAGTAGGGACTCAAATTGAATGAGATTGATAGCGCTCTGTCTGTTGATGATTTTAATACGCGTACCGATGTGATTTTCGCATCGGATTTCAAAACGTCTATTGGAATTATCTATCTTTTCTCTACGACTTTGATTAAGTAAATTAAATATGATATTTTCTTTATAATAACAAATAAGCAACTGTTTAAATACTTAAAATGTTACGTAAATTATATTTAAGTAGTAAAGATAATGATTATGATATTGTTCTTTACGACTTTACGGTTTTTGATAACAAATTGTCGCATTTAGTATTTACTAATCTATGAAATCAACCATTCGCCTTGTAATTAAATCAAAATAATTAAAAACGTTTAAATGTATCGTTAAGTAAGTATATAGTTAAAACCATAAATTATGTCATAATTATAATTTACGGTTAAATCTTCAAAACTAGTGTTTATCTAGAAATAACATAGATAATGGTTCTCTTTTTTTTGTTTTAGTTTTTGAGGTCTCACTTTGTAGAGTATAACTAAATTAAATATGTTTAAATAACTATAAATCTTTAAATAAGTGTTACGATGTATAAAATTTTAAGAGAGGTAGGGCACAGCGGATAATCTGTTCAAAAATCAGAGCAGCCCGTCTGGGGAAGGACCTCCACCTTACAGAAGATCGTAGCCAAATAGCATTGGTCTCGGCCATGCTGTGTTCCTACGGTGAGTAAGGTCTCCAGAGCTCCACTTGGGGGGTTGGGAGGGTTGGCAACGCGTGAGTGATACCCCTGGTATTACAAGCGTCTATAGGCTACGGTGATGCTTACCATCAGGCAGGCCGTATGCTTGTTTGCCACCTTAGTAGTATTAAAATAAAAAGTTATAATTTTTCTGTAATGCATTGAGTGGTTTTATTATTTCAATACAAAAACAGTTAAGCGATTCTCACTGGTATTGCGATACATCTTGTTATAACCTAAATCAATTGGAAAAGATTTTTTTTTTTTTTTTTTTTTTTTTAAATGGACTAATCAGTTTGGGTGTACTGACACCCTTTACTGAGACACCGGACTGTTGCGGGAGCGTAGGGCTCTCACCGCCTAAGATTGATAGCACACAGTGATTTAAATACGCCAACTCAATACTTCGAAGCAGTGTTCGAGTCACGAAATCTGCACCCCTACTATGACCGCATAAAACAAAACAAGAACGGCTGAGTAAGGGAGACCGCGCAATACATGATGTAAGGCGACGTCTCGTGTACACAATCGTTTAAGGATAGTTATAAAAGGTTGTGGTACGGCCCCAGGCCACACATCTCAATTGATTCTTTATGTATTGCAATATATTTCTTGAGAAATCGAACCATTATCAAAGAGTTATTTACAGATTCACAATTTAAAGGGGTTTTGATATGTGATAATAAATTATACGGAGAGGTAAACAAAAAAACATGAAATTCATACCAGAAACCAAATTATTTAAGATTTTTATACGGTTTGGATTTAAATACTAATTACGCCTAAAAGAACTTTTAAATAGATGTAGCCTTAGTTTTTTAATGTTTATCAATTCCAATATCGAATACTATTTTCAACGCCGTACAAGAGTACCTACAATTAAGTCTGCATTTCTCCACTGACGTTCTGTGGAACGTATTCTTTAAAATTGTTTTAAAATTGAAATCTACATACAATTAGTTGTATATATGACACCAGCTTGCCTTTGTTTGTTTATCCCTAACAGTCTCATGTTCCTTTATTAATTTTAAACAAACCTTAGCTTCTGCTCGGGATCATAACTGAAACTTTAATGAACTGAATACAGCATCTAACAAGGCCTACCAAGTTAATATCTCGGTAACATCGCAAGTTCACGCCCCAGTTTAAATTTGTTTCACATAGAGATAACTTCATACTTGTTATTACACCAACAATAGGGAACTTTGCTCGTTTGACACGCTCGCTACCTGATAGTAAGCCTTTCAAAAAGTTATAAGGTGACGCAACTTTGTTGACGTGTTAATATTGAGTTTTATAAACTATCTCTGTTTACAAAAGAGTGAAATATTGCAACATTTCTAGTAATAGTTTGGCAGCAGGTTTAAAATATTAATCTGTTTTATATTTTAATAATACTACTTGCCTACCTGAGAATATGCCAGTATTGTCGGTAAACGTTTTATAAAAATTTTATATGCGAGTGTAAATAAGTAGCTAAGAAAGAAAAGACCGCCTATACCAAACTGAATTTTATATTTCGTGGAACTGTTGCCACGAAATTTTTCATAATATAAAAAAATGTATAACCTCATTGGTTCTGGTAGTTTATAGTGTAGATTAAATTATACAAATCAATATTTGTACACTCCTGGCCTAGTCTCTGAATAAATACTTTTATTTTTATTATCTATAAATATATATATCACTAGCTTTTTTGCCCGTCACTTCGTCCACGTGAAGTTCCGGACCCGTTCCCGTAGGAACCACATTGAATTTCGGGAAAAGCTATAGCCTATGTCACTCCCTGATAATGTAGCTTTCTACTGGTGAAAGAATTTTTGATATAGGTCCAGTAGTTTCGGAGCCTATTCAATTCAAACAAACAAACAATCAAATCTTTCCTCTTTATAATGTTAGTATAGATTACAATCCAAATTCATTCAAATACGTTGATACTTTTGGGATTGAGTAACAAACATCTACTCTTACATTTGTAATATTAGCGATATTTCATGTGCCAAACGATATTGTTTCAGTGTAGATACGAAGATTTGTGTCTGAAGAACATATTTTATGATTCGAGCATTAAAATAAGTGGCGTAGAAATACAGTAGTTATATTTTATTGCAAATATTGAATCCGAATTGATCCGATTGAGATATTGAAATCCGGTAGAAAATATTGTGTAGTGGTTTTTTTATGGACAAGGTTGACAAACAAACGATCTTGCGGGTCACCTAATGATAAGTACCTAATGATAATCCGTTGCCTACTTTTAAGTGGAGGAGAAAATAAGAGATAGAGGAGGAGTTGGGGTCCGGATCTCATTCAACTAGCAAAACACATTGCTGATACATGTCGATATTCTGTAAGAGGTGGTACATCCCCGGCCTAACTAGCCTATTTCAAAAATGCTCTACCACTCCGAAAAGCTTACTTTCAGCTTTCCCAATAGTTTTGTTTACGTCACGCGTCTAAACCAGCTAGGTTACTCTGCATAGCAATCGCGATTTTAATTTCAATTCTGTATAATTTTAAATGCAAAATTAACAGCAAATCCTAATTCGTATCCTTCAAATTTTATACTTTACTAACCATTTGGTTAGCATACAATGCGATTTCATTTAGTTTAGTAGTTAGTTAGCGCTAGTCTAGCTGTAAAGAGTACCTAAAAGTAACAATCCAATGGCGATCGAGCGGAATTATCTTCAAGAGTAAGGGAGCAGATACCTATAGGTGACTTTACAGAAAAAACTTGGTTTCTTTAAAATGAAACGTGTGATTTAAATCTTTCGTGGTTCACTCCGCTGTCTTTACTTCACTCACTATACGTCGAAAGAGCAGGTTTCACGCACATTACCTCCAGGAATGGCATTCCATTACCGTGCATTTTGCACTCTCGTTCCTTCCATGCATTTGCAACCTGTGGAATTTTCTTTATACCTCACAAAATACTTTTATGGAAGAGAGTAATCTCTTTATGGTGCCCATGGGCGACAAGAATAGGTGGGTCGTTTATACAAAAACTTGACGTGAGTTTTTTCTCGTGGTAACTCGTTGTTTACGGATAAAAATAAGGTTATGTCACTCTCTAGAACTCTATCTATGCCTGAAATATATGTCCAATCAATGCGTTTTACTTCCACAATATTCATATTTTTAAATCTCACCTGCTAAAGGCATGCTATACCCAAACATTTTTATCTATTTATTGGCTACCGTTCAAAGCCTGTCATACTTTTTGTTAACGTTGTTCCTAACGTCATATTAAATTATTGCCCTACAGTACTACAGTTCTGTAATATTATGAAGCTTCATTTGTAATAATTTTTTCACTTTTTATAACTCATTGCTCGTTTTACTGCACTTATAATGTTTATTTATGTATTATGTTCAGGTATAAATGAGTAATAAGGTTGTTTAAATGTTAAATAATTTTAAAAAGCCGACTTTCGCTGCGCACTTATTTTTTTATGTAATCTCATTAACAGTTTTCATTTTTGCATATACTTGTGTAGTTGTACATGACAATGATCTCTTACTCATCAAACGAAACAACTTGCTATATTCTGGGAGATGGTGGAACCTACTTGTGCGGTCGAGCTAGAGCTCTATCGACCAGTTTGATTGCAGCAAGTTATCACTTTTTTTTTTAAATCATCTAAACTTCTGCAGCCTTGTGTGTCACAAAGATAACTGTAACAGTCAGCGGCCTAAATATGTTGTCATTTTAGTACCTTGTCACTTTTATATATCATTTAAAGGACTGAACATTTTTGAGTGAACATGTCAATAATTTTATAATGACAAAGTACTAAAGTGACAACATATTTATGCCGCACGCAGTACTTACCCATTCGGGAATTAAAGACTTACATATATAACCGTATTCAGTTCAGTTATACAGTTATATTAACAGTTGCTTAATCAAAGACAACTATCTTATTAGTAGCATTGCATTTTACACTATCATCCATAATTTTTTTGCTAACATTTGTAACGTCATAATTGAGCGTCTGGTATGTAGGTGGTCTTTATAATTTACAACGTGTCATTTAATTAATGTTTCCTGCAAGCACCTGCAGTGGCTTATAAAGTGCCTATTGGTGCCATATAAGGCTGCAATGTTCCATCTTGATTCACTTACCAATTACGTTCCTACCGTTTATTTTAATGCCTATATTAAAGCCACACATAATTAGATGGATTGTCTTTATTAAATTAATAATAACCTAGTATTAATACGACCATACATTGATATTACGGAACCGGTCTTCGCTGTAGTAACACGTGTTCTTATTCTCCTAGTGTCGCCCTAGGCCGAAGTTCGAGCGACAGAGGGGTCTCTGGGGCGCCCCTAGGCAGACACTGTTTGGCGGTGATAGCCTTATGCTGATGATGACAATTTCCCGGTCTGATAGCAAAAGACCGCAGCAGGTCTGGCTACCGTTCGTTCTTTCTGGTGTTTAAAAAATCTTGATATCAAAGTATATCATAGCATATCTGTGAATGTGTAAGTGTTCAAAGTCAAAAATCAAAAGTCATTAAAAATTGGAACCCAATGAATATATTAAAACAGCAATAAATAATAAAACATAACAAAATTTTATCGTAAAATGTTAAACAAATATTTTGGGCTATAACATTTTAAGGTGTCACTTCAATTAATATTCTTGTCACAGGTTTTGTTCGGCTTTTGCAAATGTTTAAAATACCTAATGAGATTTTAATTGCCTTTAATTAAGTTTGTGTATCTTTTGGGCTTCCCGAGGCAACAAAAGTGAATCTTACGGCAATAAATATTTTATTGGACGTTCCCTTCTGCCTTATATTTCGTTAATAGAAAAAGATATAAATGGATAAATAAATGAAATGAAATTATTTCTTTCAGAAATTAGACTTCACAGGCACTTATTCTGATCATTTACAACTTGTCTAAGTACTTAATTAGATTGATATAAAATTTAATAAACTACCGCCATGTCGGAAACAAGTAAAATGGCCATCGGTAAAACAAATGGCGAAAGAAAACAGGATACGGCCTTTTTTGTCATTTAATCAAATCTACGTAGGCCGTATGGCTAATTTAGTTGTGTGTGTTAAATAGCGGAATAACACGAGCCGACGTTGTTCAATAGCGGTTGTACAATAGCAATTAAGCGTATTATAAGCTGGGTATCACGAGTACTGGAATAGCAAATACACGGGATGGTAAATATATTATAGTGTCGTATTTGATTGACTGCTATTCCATTTATATTAATGAAAACGGTAAAGATAGAGTACCGATTATGGATATCATAACATTTTTTACTGCCCTATTGTTGTTGATGTTCATAAGCGGCGCGGTGACCACTTTCCATAAGGCGACCGTTTGTTTCTTTACCGTACATCATTTAAAAAGTGTAAAGATAAAAACTTTTCTTTGGCTGTATTTTCGCCAATACAAAATAAAGTAAAAAGATCGATAGAATATTTTATATGCAATACACAACTTTAATTAATACAATAGACGGACAACTTACAGACTAGTCACCTATATAATGCAACAAGGCGGCTTTATTGCTAAAAGCAAGCAAAAATAAAATCTTACAAATACTTACAAGTCTTACAAATTGAAGCGAGAAAAAGGTATGTTTGATATACACATTAGTCATCCATCATCATCTCAGCCATAAGAAGTCCACTGCCGGACATAGGCCTCCCAGAAACGTTTCAAATACACAATTAAGAAGTTATGCTGAAAAAACAAACATTCAAACCTTACAAATTCTAGCGAGGAACGGGCCAAGTATTTGATCCAAATACTGGTGAGATATCGATATCATATCGTTACCGTTTATCGTCCAGTGGTACAACGACCATTGCTGGGAGCATCACTATCGTTATAGTATGTTTCGCTAAGGTTAAACTGCGGTGATAGTTTATTGCTTTCAGCGCAGCGTGTTAGTTTAGTGCTTCAGATGGAATGGATTTTATTTACTTTCGCCCTGTCAGTTTACAAAACAGGTTATACAAGTACCTACGCAATAATATCCTATGTTACATTGCATTATTATTTTTTTGCCGTAAAATTTTTCGTTTGTTAGATTTAGATTGCCCTTGTGAAGTTGGCGCCACTTTTTTTTTAGAGTTCCCGATAGCTTACGAATAGTTCTGGAGTTCTCTCTAGAAAATTCTCATAGTTCCGCGCAAATTTTCGAGAAATCGTCAAAAAACAAAATCGAGCGCCAACTTCACGCAGCGCCGCTTTTTTGTTTAAATGGAGTTCTGAGCGGCAAAATGCAATCAGAAGGAAGAGTTCTGGAGTTCTTGATAGTTTTTTTAATAGTTCTGCTGATTAAAAAAAATATTTTTTTTTGAAAAATTTCAAAAATTGATTTCGTTTAAGAGTGGCGCCAACTTCACAAGGGTATTTAGATTATTTTAGATCATTGGCGATTTAAGGAAAAAAACTGTAGAAACAAAACTAGCGTCTTTATAGATTACTTAATTAAAAAAAACATTTTATCTACGGGAAAAACAACCGCTGTGTAGCCTGTAAAGCCAAGATTAACAACGACGACGGCCTAAGCAGTGAAGCCTATACGACCCGGAAGAGTGACTATTTTTATTTTACATAACTCTTTTGTTATGTCAAAATTATATAAATTATTTTGATACCTTCGTTTTCGCCTTCTTTCTCCACCGATCGAGGAATTACGACGTTATCATGAAAATGGCTGCGTAATAGACACAAGGACGGATGTAAATCCCATCTCGTTTTACCTTATCGCCCCTTGTGCAGTGAAGCACGACCCACTTGTCGTTCGGCTCTATGTAAACAATCCATAGTCTTTGTCGCGTTTACGCAAACCTACGTCCATTGGTTGGGATGTTTCCGTATTTAGGTTCCATTAGCGAGATCAATATTAAAATATTGGGTTTCGGTACAAAAAAAATCATTTTATTTTGATTTAATTGAAAAATAAACTAATTGAAACTTATCAGCAATCAGTAGAGTTCTTATTTAAGTATTATAATTTTAATTAGTGAAAATACAAAGCATCATCATAATATCTTATATTACTGCCTGTTTTTTTTTTTATTATGAAAAAAATCATTAAGATGCTCTCTATTGATTTGATTGTTATTAATTATTCAAAGTTATTAAATTGTTTTATTCGTTTCAGCTCTTTTAATGATATACAGCGTATTTCAATATCAATGAATGCCGAAGATATTTATGTAAAAATAATTAATAATTCAATACACGCCAGCACATTATTCTAATATAAATTGTAAAAAATATGAAACCAGCGTTGGTTTGCAACTCTGGAAATATTGCATTTCGCATTTCTTTTATTTATTTCTTTTCGTAAATACCAGAAATAAAATACATACTCAATTAGTACTTATCTTCTTGTATTCGTGGTGTCAACTGGGGTTCATCTTGTGCCGGTGTTTAGACCTCATACTTAGATTGGAATTGGATGGCTTATGTAATTCGTAAAGGAATATTTATTTATGATAAAGAGATTTTTATGTGACAATAGAATGGATATTTCTTTTCCTGTTTTGTAGTTGTCAAGATAGATTGTTGAGAGAGCTCATTATTCACGGGCGGGAAGAGATTTTGGCTTTAATTCTATTAATTTATCACTTTTATCAGTATTGATGTTTGGAGCGTTTTTTTAGCAGTGTTGATGTAAGAGCGTTTGGAGAGTTTATTTCTTTTAACGGATAATATTAAATTATATCTCAAAATGATCTATTGCCATTTACTGTTCTATTATATCCATAAATAGAATAATAATAAAAACGTGAAATTATATGCACAATCTCATTGTTCTGTGTATTATTAATACCCAGAATTTTGATAAGATTTGCAAGAAATATGCAATTGATGCCTAAAAGCACATTCTGTCATATAAGGTAGGCAAACGCCGATCCTATTCTTATCGATGGCGGTAAACAAAAGGACAGGCACAAAAACGTCTTAGTTTTACTGCGTATATTTCTAACAACTCCATATTTAATAGAAGAGTAGATAAAATGGGAATATACTTATAAGTTTAAAGATCTACGCAGACGAGGGATTTTTACCGCCGACTTTGCTATCTGGCATCTGTCGCTTCACAGCAGCGGACGAGCTCTTGCCGCTAAGCTAAAAGTCGTAGCCTGGCCGTAACCCGTCGTTAATGGCAGTGATGGCGGCGAATTTGTGGCCTGGCGGTTAGTCGCGGTAATCTGCGATTTAGCGACTAAGGGCCGATTGTTTGATCAGTAGTCAAGTATACTAATGGTTAAAATTCGTTGAAAATATTTGTTAAAAATCGGTACGAATTTTAACCATTAGTATACTTAACTAGTGATCAAACAATCGGCCCTAAATGCAGCGAACAAGATCCGCCGCAGTTAAAAGTAGCGTGTCTACCAGGTCCTTCTGTGACAATACTGACAATATAATAATAATAATATATCTATTCTTCTAACTCCTACTACACTATTTTATTATTTAGAAATCTGAATAAAAATCTAAATCTTCTA
Source organism: Endotricha flammealis (assembly GCA_905163395.2). NCBI lineage: Eukaryota > Metazoa > Arthropoda > Insecta > Lepidoptera > Pyralidae > Endotricha > Endotricha flammealis. The sequence continues at coordinate 8,296,279 of LR990866.1, forward strand.
AAATAATGATAATTATCGTTTTATGTTCAAACATAAATTGAAACGTCTGAAGTAAACGTGAACATGCAACTTTATTAAACAATAACTAAGTAGTAAGACCTTCAGACAGCCATTTAATTTGATAAACTACACACTTATTGGAACGAAACGATAGTAAAATACAATGTTAAGGTTGTTATTGTTTAAAGGAACATAGTAGTGATCCGTTAATTTTGAACTATAAACTGTTATTAAACCATTAAGGTGGTAAACAAAATAACGGAGCCTTTTTGTAACAACGGCAAAATGATTAGGTACTGTCAAAATATTTTGAAAACACCGTAATATATTGATATTATAATCACAGTTGATGTATTTTTTTTATTTATACGCGGAATCTATCAATCATGCGTGAGTAAAAAAACATTTTTTGTATTTAATATCAAAGCGATCAATTTTCGGAGAGGTTTATTAATGACTAGCTTTTTTGCCCGCGACTTCGTCCGCGTGAAGTTCCGTACCCGTTCCCGTATTGAATTTCGGGAAAAGCTATAGCCTATGTCACTCCCTGATAATGTAGCTTTCTACTGGTGAAAGAATTTTTGAAATCGGTCCAGTAGTTTCGGAGCCTATCCAATGCAAACAAACAAACAATCAAATCTTTCCTCTTTATAATATTAGTATAGACTAATGTTGTTTGAAAATCAAGTCTGTTTTAACCGTTTTATTAAATGACCTTTGCTTTGTTTTGACTGTAAATTGTTTTTATTTTTTATTAACAAATTATTCTTACTTTATTTAGGCAAGATACTGCAAACTAAGTATATTATTGTATCAAAATAAGTAATTAAAATAAGTCGTAGTTAACAGTTTAGTTAACAGAACACGTAACAATAATTTACAAAGAACCCGAATTGACAAATGAAAAGAAAAAAAATACAAGAATTATTAAAGTAGCAAAGTAAATGACACTTTAAATTAGGACAGGTAGATACTTAATGTGAAATTAAGATTTCAATGCGTTTCTGTAATTAATTGGCTGTTAATAATAAATTCAGAAAACCAGTAAGTTTTTTTTATTAACATCATATTATTATCAATGTAGCGTTAAACGTGTCACGAGGGTACGAAAAAAATTTCGCTAATTAGCTGCGAATCGCGACACCCGCTGTATAATTTGCATAAAGATGCCGCACCACACAATAATTACTTATTGTCCTAAAAAAGGCCCTTTTCTTTTAATATTTACCTCACGTTTTATATTCCTTTATTTATTTAAACACGGTAAATTATTTCTCGGGTATTTTGCCAGTTTAACAGATGTATTTATAATTCTATGAGCGTACAAGACAATATGATAATATTGCTCTAGCAATACTTTGGCTAATGAACTTCATTATTAATAATATTGTTAATATCCAGCTTTTAAATGAAAGTATTATTACATTAACAATTTTGAAATGTGCTACAATTTTAATTGTTTACATTGACAATATTATAAAGAGAGACAGGAGGTTTCGTGAGTTTGTATTTATGTAGAGTGTAATCTTCGGCATGGATATATTTATTTAGATAAATCTTCGAGTGAAATCGCGAAAACATGCGCGAGACCGTACGGTCGCCGTACGGCAGCCGCGCGCATGTTTTTGCGTCGTCTAAACGAGCCCGAAGTATATGTCTAGCTAGAATAGTTTACCTTAAAAATGGTATTGTATGTATGTGAAAATTTTCCAAAGCTGCAATGATAGTCTGCGTTAAATATTTCTAAGGACGTGCTAACAACTTTGTCACTGTACTTGAACTATAGAGGGCCAAGCCGATCATCCATAGTTATGTTACATAACTATGGATGATCGGCTTGGCATACATAACTTATGTATAAAAGCGAAAGGTTGACTCGCTCATTAAACTCAAAATCTCGAAATCCACTTGATCTCTGAATTTGAAATTATTGCAGTTTAAAGTTAGGAGCCAACGACAAGTCTTAGTGATAAAATGCTTATAATTTTTATTCTGGGGAGATACAAAATTATATTGTTATTTTTTTTGAGAACTATTCCCGAGATATTATAGATATTATACTCTTTTTAGGGTTCCGTAGTAAACTACAAGGAACCCTTGTAGTTTCGCCATGTCCGTCTGTCCGTCCGCGGTCTAGCGCCTAGACGCTTAATGCTAGAAAGCTGTAATTTGGTATGTATGCTCATATTAACAATGCTATCAAAGTGGTAGAACAAAATTTTGAAAAATAATTTTTTTTGGGTGCCTCCCCTACAGGTAAAGTGGGAATGAAATAATATAAAATTTTTCGATACAATGAACCGTTTGCGAATTATTTACATTTAACGTGTCAATTTTCGTTTTGCACGGTGGTCCCTCCCCCCCCCCTCTATCTCCGAAACTCCTAGGCACTACTAGATACCGAGTAAATAGCCGACGAACATATGAAGTAAAATTTCTTTGACGAAAACGTACAAATGTCATATTGTACTCATCTGCAAGCAAGAAATGCATAGCCAATACGGAACCCTACATTGTGCGTGGCCCGACACGTACTTGCCCGGTTTTTTTTAATACTACTAATGTGGCAAACAAGCATACGGCCCGACTGATGGTAAGCAAGCAGTCATAGCTTATGGACGCTTGCAATACTGCGGGGTATTACTCGCGCGTTGCCGAGCCTGTAAAAAGTGGAGCTCTGGGAGACCTTACTCACCGTAGGAACACAACATGGCCGAGACCAATGCCATTCGGCTACAATCTTCTGTAAGGTGGAGGTCCTTCCCCATACGGGCTGCTCCGATTTGAGCGCGGATTATCTGCTTTATCCTACCTCTCTTATAACAAAGGCAAGCAAAGCCCCAGGGAACAACTATATCTTTGGACGACAGGTGTGAAACAGCTGGTACCTATCGTTGATTCGGTTGCGGGTTTGAACTACACAAACATTCCTATAAAAACATTTTTTTGTGTTTTTATTATTTCTAAATATTTAGACCGTATTGCAGTTAATTTACGACTTCTGACTCCGTTTAAAAATTTGACAATTGTATGATTGTTTATCAATATAACTGACAGATGGGATGGGAATATAACTGACTGACGAAACTTATCAGTCGCTGGAACTGGCACTCATAAAAATAAATTATATGTTTTCTGTCATTCTAACTTCATTTAAAAATTATCTTGTCAATAGCAAAACAGAATTTATTACGCTTTCACTTTATGTATCTCGATTTATACTTATTCATTGCAATTAACGACTAATTACGACGTCATAACTTCCTGTGACTTTACCATAACAACTCCATAGACATGTTCAACATAATTTCTCAATAGCTCCAAGTAGGTATCTATACAAGTTCCATTTAGGTATATTAGCCCAGTGTTTTGTTTTCACTTTTTTATCTCTATAGAACGTACGATTGGCATTAAAAGCAAGACTGTGACAACGGTTTATATGTATTAGATATGTGTATAAAAATTAATAATGTCTAGAAATATAAATAAAAATTTGTAATTTCCCAATACGTCACAAAGCTTTCAAACCCTCCCTTATGTGTTCAAAAAGCCACGCTGTGAAGTAACGAGCGGACCTGTCAACGTGTGATGAACCGCCACAGTCATAATCCGCCACTTGACAAGGTAATTGTTCCAGCGCACTGACAGTTATACAGGACGTGCATTTGTCGAGCACGACTTGTGAGTGTGAAGTGCTAGAGTTACTTTTATTGGAGTACTCTTTGTAAAAAGAAACAGTTAAGAAGGGATTTAAAATACATTGAGAGATCTAGATAAAAATAAAATGTTAATAAAAATAAAGCTCTTGCTTTTGGGGGTTGGGAGGGTTGGTAACGCGTGAGTAATACCCCTGGTATTGCAAGCGTCTATTGGCTACGGTGATGCTTACCATCAGGCGGTATACTTGTTTGTAAACTTTGGGGCATAAAAAAAACTAAATTAATTGTGGCCTATCGAACTCCGTGCTCACAGCGATGACATTAATTACGTTCGACTTTATAAATCAATTAAATAAATGAAAAATATCTATAAATTCAATCTGTAGGTTTATTGTTATTGTTATTTTGGAAATAAACTACGATGTGATGTTGTATAGATTAAAAGTTATCATCGGGGAAACCTTGATAACAATCTGTAAGACTTATTTACTTAAAAAGTAAACCAACTACATAATAATATATAAGATACGCTATAATAAAAGTTTAATAAAGTTAAGAAATGTACAGAAAAACTTCCAACTCTCAAAGAGTAGTCTATTTTTTCTGTGTAACTTTTATTTGATAACCAATTGTGGAAATCCGTGGCCGAATAAGACAAACTTTCCTAAGTTAAGAGAGCGTTGTTTATACTTTGCCCACGGGTCTACAAACACGTTGTAAATTGACGAAAAGTTGACGAAGTGAAAGTAGCAGAATGCATTTTGTTTGTTCAATGAAACCAATCACTTTATTAGCTACTATACTAGCTTATGCCCGCGGTTTTACGCGCGAAATCTCGATCTACTGACTGATATCCGGGATAAAAACTATCCTATGTGTAAATACAGGTTATAAATTAAAACTAAAAAAAAAACTAACTTTTTAGACCATGTTGTGTTCCTAACGATGAATAAGAGAGATACCTACCTCCTGTATTGCAAGCGTCTATAGGCTACGGTGACGGCTTACCATCAGGCCGGCCTTATGCTTGTTGCCACTTTTGTGGTATAAAAAAAACTACTACTTACTACCTACTACACGTGTACTAAATTTCAAACAAATCTATCAAGTCGTTTTTACGTGAAATATAACAATCATCCATATTATTATATTCTCACAAACTTTCACATTTATAATATTTGTTAGGATTCTACTTGATCACTTCTAATTGTGACTGGTTCTCAGAAATATCTCAAATATGGTGGGATTAGGAGAAAATTATTAAAGAATAGATTGCAGTCTGTGCCAACAAATATGTAGGTACTCTGTGTTTGAATAAGTATTAAAAGATTCCATACTAACTAACAGTTAATCCTTCTAATATTTACAAACGATTTGAATGTTTGTGCGGATGGATCAAGTCGTTTTTACGTGAAATAGAACAAACATCCATATATTCTCACAAACTTTCACATTTATTATATTAGTTAGGATTCTACTTGATCACTTATAATTGTGACTGGTTCTCAGAAATATCTCAAATATGGTGGGATTAGGAGAAAATTATTAAAGAATAGATTGCAGTCTGTGCCAACAAATCTGTAGGTACTGTGTTTGAATAAGTGTTAAAAGATTCCAGTAAAATACTAACTAACAGTTAATCCTTCTAATATTTATAAACGATTTGAAAGTTTGTGCGGATGGATGTATGGATATTTGTTCCACATTCAGCTAGGCTACTCTTGACACCAATACGCAGCGATCGGTATTGACAATTTGTCATTTCGTACTCTTCAGTTGCTATACTAGCGCCAATTGATATGAAATTGCGTGGTCATTATATGAACTAAATGGCATCTAGCTAGACAACATCGACGTTCATAATCGGTACCCTCGACACTATTTTGACAGCTAATTATTGGTTTGATATTGGCCAATAGCGGAGATTTTTCCAATAGCTAAATAGTAACTTTTTAAGTGAAGCTTCAAGACAATTCTTCATAATTATCGAAAACTATTATAGATAATAGGCACACTATTGTTTTAAGCACTCCCAACCTATTGTTTTAAGCTCACAATACCGTAGAGCGCACCATAGGTGTATAAAAAATAGAAAATGAAGATGGGACAGCTTTAAGTGAAACTCTGAGGAAAGCGAACGGAAGGAGCCATGGCTAACTAATGAAGAAGCAAACAGCGACTTCTTTATACTGAATTTAGCAGTGAGACGGCGTGACGCTCTAAAAAACCAGCGCCCTAATATTTCTTATATGGTGATAAGTGCTAAATGTGAAATGTTGTTGCATTAAATTGTTACCTATCTATCGAATGAGTAAACATGATAAAATGCAGTTGTTAATAAATGTACAGGTAGATAATATTATTGTGTGTAGGAAGGAATGTTTTATAAATAGGGAAACAAGGAATTTATTGTTAAGTCAAGACAAGTCAAAGCGGTTTTTACAGAAAATAGATTACAAAAGGTCATAAAATATTACAATTGTTTCACTACCTACCTATTTTATTTAAAAAAAAAAAAATATGCAAACTTGTGATTATAAAACTCCTACTATAGAAATATTGGCAGATCAACCATATCTATTAAGTATAAATTCAAGTATATTGATTAGTTTTGTTTTTGTAGAAGTGATAGGATATAATTAGCTACTGATACATCATTAGGTATTCCTCTTGTTTTACAATGTCATAAAAATGGTGTGAAATAAATGTTATTGAATAAAACCATATTTTTCTCTACCAGTCCATCATCATCCCATTTTGCTGCATTATCATCCAAATAAAGCGGCAAAAATTATAAATGTCTGTGGTGAGTTTACATTACATTTAAATGAAAGTGATGTTTACTGAGATTGACATGAATAATGTTTCTACTGCTGAAGCTCAACAGGCCCTTACCGCTGGCTCGTCAGTTGCTGAGATAAGGAGGCATTTAAAAAAAGGTCCCTTTTAGTTATAACTATGGTAGCCCACACCACAGGTAAATATTGAGCGGGCCTGAGTAAGAATGTAAATTAAAAAAAACTAATACATTTTTTTTTTATTTTTTTTTTTATTTTTTTCATTATGCTAGATATGCCAAATCGATTATGTTATAATTAAATTAAAAACTTCGTCATTTGATTTATTTATTAATTTCTTAGAACATAAAACCCAAAAATAGACTGAAATACCGCTAAAAATATTTTTCTGAAGATTATAAACATGTTTTATTTAATTTCTTACGGATAATTTAAGTTTTATAGTTGCCAAAACGGAAAAAGAAGAAGTATTTATGAAGATTTTTATTGTCAGTGTCAGTACAATACAAATAAATAAATAACAATAATACTTAATACGTTTTGTTTGGTAAGTATTAAATATAAAAATGATAATTATTTACATTTTATACTTGTAAATTTAGAACTACGGTACGTTACTACATTAATTTGTTCTCTTTTGCAGATAAAAATGGCATATTCGCAGCTAAGATGAGATGAGAAGAACTTTTGGAGTAGAACTCTGGCATCGCCAAGTTTCCTTGCTATGAACTTATCGCAGACCAAACAGCAGACGGACAGAAAGTGTGCTCTTTTCAATCGCAAAGGTAATTAAATTTCGATTATTGTTATATATATACCTAGTTATAATAAGTTCTTTAAATTAACAAAATCAAATCTTCTATACTTTCATTTAAATGTAATTAACTACTTTAATACAATTATCTATGTACATGTAAGTAGCCATCCTTACAAATTATAAAACAAAGTCCTCTGCTGCGTCTGACTGTTGTTTGTAATGATTATTTTCTTGTTATTTTTCAGTAAGTACTGGGACTACTGGGTACAAAAGAAGCAGCCATTGTGTGTGCCTCTTATGCAGCTTCCATAAGGAAAACTGGTGCGAGTTATGATGAGAAGATGCATTTGTCAGTGCTGGATCTATATAAACTATTAGATCAGAATCAGAAACTAATAATATTGTTATTAAAAAGGAATTTAATTTATTGTTTTCAACTGTAAATTAGATTGATAAATTATGCAATAACATTTACTGTTATTTACACAGTTACCGTGAGCAATGATTAGAAAATAATAATTGTAATAAAGTTATTGTAATGTAAACTTGACTGTAATTTGCCGAAACAATTATTGTTATTTATATGGATATCGTCAGCAATGATTAAATACATTTTTTTTTATATAAAACTATTTATTTTTAATTTGAACTTTGGACTGTGATTTGATAATTAAAATAAGTATTTTAAAAATATAAAAAAAATCAATAAAAAAATGTATTAGTTTTTTTTAATTTACATTCTTACTCAGGCCCGCTCAATATTTACCTGTGGTGTGGGCTACCATAGTTATAACTAAAAGGGACCTTTTTTAAATGCCTCCTTATCTCAGCAACTGACGAGCCAGCGGTAAGGGCCTGTTGAGCTTCAGCAGTAGAAACATTATTCATGTCAATCTCAGTAAACATCACTTTCATTTAAATGTAATGTAAACTCACCACAGACATTTATAATTTTTGCCGCTTTATTTGGATGATAATGCAGCAAAATGGGATGATGATGGACTGGTAGAGAAAAATATGGTTTTATTCAATAACATTTATTTCACACCATTTTTATGACATTGTAAAACAAGAGGAATACCTAATGATGTATCAGTAGCTAATTATATCCTATCACTTCTACAAAAACAAAACTAATCAATATACTTGAATTTATACTTAATAGATATGGTTGATCTGCCAATATTTCTATAGTAGGAGTTTTATAATCACAAGTTTGCATATTTTTTTTTTTAAATAAAATAGGTAGGTAGTGAAACAATTGTAATATTTTATGACCTTTTGTAATCTATTTTCTGTAAAAACCGCTTTGACTTGTCTTGACTTAACAATAAATTCCTTGTTTCCCTATTTATAAAACATTCCTTCCTACACACAATAATATTATCTACCTGTACATTTATTAACAACTGCATTTTATCATGTTTACTCATTCGATAGATAGGTAACAATTTAATGCAACAACATTTCACATTTAGCACTTATCACCATATAAGAAATATTAGGGCGCTGGGTTTTTAGAGCGTCACGCCGTCTCACTGCTAAATTCAGTATAAAGAAGTCGCTGTTTGCTTCTTCATTAGTTAGCCATGGCTCCTTCCGTTCGCTTTCCTCAGAGTTTCACTTAAAGCTGTCCCATCTTCATTTTCTATTTTTTATACACCTATGGTGCGCTCTACGGTATTGTGAGCTTAAAACAATAGGTTGGGAGTGCTAGGCACACTATTATCTATAATAGTTTTCGATAATTATGAAGAATTGTCTTGAAGCTTCACTTAAAAAGTTACTATTTAGCTATTGGAAAAATCTCCGCTATTGGCCAATATCAAACCAATAATTAGCTGTCAAAATAGTGTCGAGGGTACCGAATTACCGATTATTGTACGTCGATGTTGTCTAGCTAGATGCCATTTAGTTCATATAATGACCACGCAATTTCATATCAATAGGCGCTAGTATAGCAACTGAAGAGTACGAAATGACAAATTGTCAATACCGATCACTGCGTATTGGTGTCAAGAGTAGCCTAGCTGACACTGACAATAAAAAATCTTCATAAATACTTCTTCAATTTTTTGTTTTGGCAACTACCATACTTAAATCTTCCGAGGAAAATGAAATAAAACATGTTTAAAATATTAAGAAAATTATTTTTTTGTGTATTTTTGAGTTTTATCTTCTAAGGAATTAATAAATTAATGAATTAGCGTAGTTTTTATCGTAGTTTTTATATATATTAACATAATCGATGGGGCGTAAACTAGCATAGACACGTGGCCATCACTATTTGGGAGCTAACTTCAAGGTGGACTTTGCCAATCCTTAGGCGATACTAATTTCCATCCAACATCTATCCAATGTGTTTCAAGGGTACGAAATAAAAATTGATATTAGCGATCATTGGAACGGTATTGAAATGGGTTTAAAATCGCTATTAACTCCAGGGTAGGGCCCCAGATTCACGCAAAAACATCTTAATGGATTTAATCGATTGATGGATTATGATTATTATTAAGATTAAATTAACACTTAAGATAAATATATAGGAACATGGAACAAATATATAGTACAGGCCTAAAATAAACTCAATTATTTTTTTACAAATGTTAAATTTTTTTCAAGAACAAAAATATATCGTGGATCGTAATGAAAAAAATTATTCAGCTAAGTATTCCTTTAAAAGATTATTAGACATCTGATGAGATACACACACGGAAATCTAAAATTAGTGAAGAAAAAGCCAAATGTGTAGCATTAATTTAATAATACTAGTCAGGAGATGTTAAACAAATATTTACTTAAACGGTTCATAAATTTTAAAATTTAATATCTTGATTCTAAAATAGATTAAATATCAAACATTGTTGAGTAATAAATATTTGTTAGAAAATAGCATTGGGTAATCTCTTCAGACTTGTTTCTTTAGTGTCTACGGAAACGTTAACAAAACAACATAGATCACTTGAAATGGACGTGTATATCACACTGATAATTAATTGGAAATTGCGTTGTTATACACACGAAGAAGATACGTTTTACCAACACCCCAGCACATTTAATTTTGTAATAATGATGGTTTTGCGCATGTGGAAAACTCTTTTTAGTTCGTGGATTCTGTTATAAGTGTATATAAATATAGCAAATATAATAATTAAAAAAACCTCGAAAAATTTACATTTATGTTTAAAAGTTTTTATTTCGTTAAGATGACGATAGAAAAAATATGTATTTATGACAGTTTTCATTTAAGTAATAAAATTGGTGATCATTTGAGATACAATAAAAAAATCCTTATCCCACTGATTTGCAAGCTCAATACTGGAGAAACGGCCTTAATTTGGATTCCTAATTGGCCGTACCGGGTCTATTTCACCAAAGTAAAGTTCTGATTAGCTTATAAAACTATATATGTTGAATGTGGTTCATTAAAACTATTTGTCAAATAAGAACTGTCAAGTCTTACAAGAACTGTCAAAAATAAAATTTATTTGAAGAGTAAGACGTTGTAAAACGATTTTAGGAAAGGAAAATAAAGGCGATCGATGTTGGGGGAACAAGCTAAAGTAAGTAATAAATGGAAAACAATGCAGAAAACTGCGTAGACGCAGAGCGGGGCGTCTGATAGGGGGCGGCCGCAAAACCGGACCGTCCCATACAGGGCGTTCACAACAGGTCAACACTTAGAACAAGAAAGTCAACTATTCAGTTACGTGTACAACTGATTTTGATTCTGTGTAATATTGTTGATATTTTGTTTATAATAATCGTTATGAATTAATTTATTATTTATTTTAATCCTAATTATCATATTTTCAATGCAATCGTGAACAAAGTAACATAATGTCCTTGTTCATAGTTCAAGTCAGTCATTATTCGTATTCTAGTTTGCCGTGATTTAACAGGCGGAAAGCTATTCTTGTGCTTTTTTGTAATATTATTAGCTTACACGCATAACTTCGTCTGTCCTTCTACGTTTCATCTATTGGTCGTAGTGTGTTTCCCTCTCTAACCATCCTTTCTCCCTTCTTTTCCCCTTCCCCTCTATCATTTTCTCATTTCTTTCTCTTGTACCCACACTCTCCTCTCCTCATATTCTCTTAGTCTTCTGTCTCATTCACACACTTTTCATATTATGAGATTATAAAAAAATTAGCTCGATTATTTTTAACAAGGGTTAACCTTATTCTGGAAATTACGAACATAAAAATAGAATTTATTTTGGTACAAAGTCGGCCTAAAGTCCTAAAGTTGTATACGTACATACATTTCGGCAATTCGTACAACTCAAATCATCATCAACCACCATCATCCACTCGACCATAGCCCATAGATTTTCTCTAGAATATAATACCGTACTTGCCAACCTGTAAACGACTCGGACGTGGATGAACTAGTTGAGGTGATTCACGTCTGTGGCCGTACCATTACTGCTTAAAACAAAACAAAAACGGCTGAGTAAGGCAGACAGCGCAATACATGATGTAAGGCGACGTCTCGCTTACACAATGTGTACGACCACTGCGCTCATATTATACACGTACAAAATTCTACTTCCGTCTCCATAATTGCGGTCTAAGCTATACGGCGAATCGCTGTCTTGCAGTCAGCGGATATTGGCCGAGCAGATTCAAAGTGGCGGAAAAGTGATTCTGTTTCGGCGAACCTAACAAGTGATTTCATTTTCGAAGGGACCTTTTGCAATTGCCGGAAATCGGGATTTCCTTCGGCCTTTTGTGTCCTTATCTCAAATCACTCTAACAAATCAAACAGCCCTATGAATTGGATAGAATTCACTCAGTTAAACGATATTCCTCCAAAAGCCATTGGCACTGTGTAAAACTTTCATTTGATTTCCAGGCGAGAATTACTTGATATATTGTGGATATTCGTTCCCTGGCTTTTCGTATTTATTTAACTTTAGTGATCACAGTATATGTATTATGTGCTGATACAATGACAGTGCTCACAATTGCGTCTTCTACCATTCTTTACGTAGGGTCTTCACGATAGACTTAAAAAACGCGCTCTAGTGATCCCACATGCAATAGATACAAAACGAACGAAATTTCAGTAGGTACCTATACCTCAATATTAATTTTATAAAACAGAATCATGGAGCAGAATAAATTTGCTCTATAGTAGGGTGTAGTCGAACATTCTATATTTTATTAGAATGTAGATAAGCATCTTTGCCAAATGTCTACAATGTCGGCAATCAATCATAATAAGTAGCACATGTCAGTAACCACTAAAAATGTCAAACTGCCAATGAAACATTACTATTGACAAAAATAAAATGTACCTACCTACCTACGTGAGTTATTTTTTTTATAAAGACTTCGATTTATGAATGGCAAAACCGCACGTATAAAAATAGAACTAGTTTTTTCGGAGCCAAGAGATTATAAGAATTCTTTCCGCGTAGCTTTGTTGGCGGCCAATTCCGTGAGATTTTATTGATAGTAGTTCAATGTTTATACGAAATATGGTCTTATAGTAGTATTCAAGTGATTGTTTATCTTATTTGAACATTTTACTCTTTTGTTTTCTCTGACAATTCACGTTTTTTGTTGTTTCCGTTTTCGGCTAATAGTCGAACCCAACTGCTATGCCTTATTATGGAATAAGGTACCAGTTGGGTTCGATCATTATGTCTTTTCTCATGGTTTTATCATCTTTATCTAAGTATATGATGTTAAAGAAGCAGACGATCTGAGAAATTTTCATGATTTTTTAAATATGTCTTATTATACGCTTTCTTTCAACTAAGTATAACACAAGTAGATTACCTTGCTTTATTTGGCCACAGATTACAATAACTTCGTAAACTTGGCATCAGATGACGCTCTAAATAACAATAGTACCATATAAGAATGTACATGAGAAAGTTGTGATAGAAAGTGTATGATCTGAATCGGATTGTGACATAATTACAATGTGAACAACTAAGTTCCATTGCAACGTCGAAGTCATGACATAAGTAAGAACGCACCCTTAACTTTATACAGACGTGTGGCGTAAAATCGTTTGTCACGGTTGAAATTTTACTCTCCGTTTATATCGTAAAAGCATGAAATGTTTACCGTAAAGAATTGGTGACACAGTAAATTAAAGTGAAAAGTGAAAATTACGAAATGTTTTGAAACATTCCCTCCACAATAATGGAGACAATATTAGACATTTCTTCGAAAAATATTCTAAATAGGGACAGAGTGATACAGATGACGTCATCGACTGTTGACGGCACTTCCTTTGGGACGAGTAAATGACGTCACAACTCATTACTGTCAGTGTAGGAACGCGCGTCAGTCTCTCCCTCCCGTTTCACACGACAATGTACCAAGGGATCAGGGAATTAATACGGATCAAAGAAAAGCTTATTCACAGCATTAAACGAATATTAAGGCAGCACGGTATTATTTAATTATGAATCTACGTTACAACTAATGAATTTGTTTTTGTTAAGATTCCAGGATATTTACTTACACCCAAGCTTAGTTGCTTAGTTTGCGACATGGTTTTGTGTGATTCTAAGAATATTTATTTATTTACTCATTACAACTAAAAAGTTACATAATAACAGCTACACTATTGAAGCGTCTGTAACTGGGTAGTTTACTGTCTTACTTAATAAATACATATACCTACACTGGTAAAAGAACCAAAGTCATCAAGACACGGAGTAGGCGGAGAAAGCCCTGGACAAGGTTCTTCTCTGCAAAACATAGAAATATTCTGAATACCTTATGAAGCGCAGAGGAGCAAAATTCTAGCGACTGGCTAAAACAAAACAATAACATAGAATACGCTTTATTTACAATACATGACAAGATAACATATTAATCATTAACATTACTTTAACTTACAGACTAGTGGCAAACTGGCAACAAGACGGCCATTATCAATAATATTCAGTCTCATGCAATCACATTTTATTCTCATTCAAACAACAATATAATTAAGCTGCATTTGTCTCTGCCATAGACAAACAACATAATTTACACACAATGTTTGTTTCATAGACAATATTTCCATTGAATCGTCCCTACGTGTTTGCCAAAACAATGTCAACAGCCCGGCTTAACTCGTAAAACGTCACTCACAGTCAATGAGATCTCACAACACGACACCCAACGTGTGCTTAATGAAACCTATTATGCTAATTATCGGAATACTTGATTACCTACTATGTTGTTATAGTTTTCCTCTTCTTCCTTGTAGGTCTATCCCGTTTTCTAATTCATTACGATTAACGGGATCCGTTATACATTTAGGCGACGCAAAAATTTGCCCGCGGCCGCCGATTTTCGCGTTGTCAAAACCGCCGTAAAGATTTACGAATATGCAGAATTTTACGTAAAACGATCACCACCTACACATACCTAACTAGCAAACCAGACCTTGCAGGTGAGGGCAAGTCACTTCGTCACGTCTTTCTAAAAAAAAATCTGTTATATTACCCACTATAATAATTCATACTATTATTATCCGTATTATATATTATTATGCTTAGAACACTGAGAATCGGATTAAAATAGTGTTAACAACATTATAATAATGTAATTATAATAACGCTACTCATTGAGTGAATTTTTATTACACGCTTTGCGTGACGTAATCATGAAGTGCTCTCATGACTAATTGTGTCGGCAATTTATTAACTTAGATGGACAATAGAATTAACGTAAAGGCGGTGATTTTTTTATAATATTATAAATATTATTTTAATGTAACGTTATTTAAATAAATAATTGTAAATAATTTGTAATTTATTTTTATAAACCTTAAGTTTTTCGCAATCGTGAATTTCTGCCCTCCCAATAGAATGCAATTTGAGTTAAGTCCGCCTTTTGCATCAGTAGGTACTTTGTGTATGTCAATAAAAAAAATAAAAAATCTCAACAATGTTTTATAACAGTTTTTTTTTTATGAATGTAGTAAAATGAGTGTAAGGGACCTTACACTCATTTTATTATAGGTATCTAACTAAAAATCTGTAATAGTCTTAAATTGGAGCAGCGTTAACACGCAATGTGTTGCCGTAATGAAAATTTCCTCTTAACTAATTGTATATTGAGGTAATCGGATAATGGCCGGTAAAAGCTATTTCGCCGGGTAATTGTCGTACGACAAAGGCCGCATAAAACAAACAAAATAAAATAATTAATTTTTATTTATTGAGTTCTAAAGAACTTTGAGTTAGTGTAGTGTAGTGAAAACAATACTAGTGTAGTGATAGTGCATTATTATTATAACACATGAACAAAGTGTTTTCAATTAATAGACACTAAGATAAGTCGATGGACAATATTTTTGCCCGCAGACTTCGCCCGCGTGAAGTTCCGGACCCGTTCCCGTGGGAACCACATTGAATTTCGGGAAAAGCTATAGCCTATGTCACTCCCTGATAATGTAGCTTTCTACTGGTGAAAGAATTTTTGAAATCGGTCCAGTAGTTTCGGAGCCTATTCAATCCAAACAAACAAACAAACAATCAATTCTTTCCTCTTTATAATATTTGTATAGACTAGCTGTGGCGGCTTGGTTGCGGCGACTACCGTTCTTATAGATTTTTGTATAGACAAAATAATTGACGTTTCCGACTCTTAAAAACTCTTTTACTCCCTTTCACATCATATGGTACTCCCTTGAGAATACATACTACCTGCACTTATACACTTATACTTCAAGGATTACGGGCATACTCCGCCACGATACGCACCTGATTGGTCACTGACTTCATCTATTCTTTACGATTGTTTTATAGACATCCTGGACTGGCCCGATTCGATCACCGTATCATCATATTGATTATACTCAGCGGTCAGCAGCGGTGAGGGTACAAAAAATCTCGTATCAATCTCAATCGTCTCACTCATACAAAATAGGAATTGAGTGGGACAGCGCGTGAGTTTGAATTGAGATTGAACTGATTTTAATCCCGTATCGTGTCACGACCGATCCAATAGAATCATGACACATCGGCGATACAGATTCTGTAATCGGATCGAGCAAATGATACATATCGAGCGATCTTCACGTACCTTTTAAAGTACGGAGCAAAATGGTCAAGTACTGCGCGGTTTCCCGAGGAGTTTCCTCCCGCGACCGCTGAAGTTGTGGAATGGGATCCCCGCCGAAGTCTTTTCTTTAGACTATAATATGGGGTTCTTCAAAAGGGGCATTAAAAGATTTTTACAGGGTCTGCAACGCGCGATTGATACCTCCGGTGTTGTAAGCGTCCATAGACTACGGCGACTGCTTACCATCAAGCGGTCCATAAGCTTCGGGGCAACTATGAAATGTAATTCTGAATATACGGACTCACGTTTCGTTGAATTCTACCCAGTTTTAATTTTAAACCTTATTCTAACCCTTCTAATGTATTTTTTGGACAAGAGTACGTGTTTCGTTGTTTCAGATGGACACTTTCATAGTAGCCCCCCTTGTTTTCTACCTTAATGGTATAAAAAAAACAGAGAGGCTCTTGATTTTTCAACCCATTAAAAAACTGGCTAGTTTGGCACGCAACAACGGCATTGAGCTTCTCATTGTTTGCTTGAACCACCATTGTTACATTATGTAGGTACCTAATGTTAGTTCTAGTCATATTCTAGTCTAGACTAAACAATTACAAACACACGATTTAAATTGATCTAGCAGGTTTGTGGTAGCTATTCGGAAAAATAACAATTTCATTGTAGTAAACACAATTGTAATCTTACAGTAGTTACCATTTTATAGGCGTAGCGCCTATACCAAACAAATTTTAATAGTGTAAGAATACATCAATTCCAAAATAGATTATTCAAAGGGCGTACTTAGCTTGAATGCGCATTGAGTACGTTCTTCCTCAAGGACCAGTCATTCAAACCCACCACGCCTCCTTTACAAAAGCGAGAAAAATTGTCAAGAGACGAACACCCGCCTCCAAAGTGGAGATGAATAGAGGAATAATAAAGCCTGATAAAAGGTTCTGTTGCGCTTGCGTCTGTAATTTTGACACTTGATTTCTTTATAGTTAGATTATACAGCTTGATTTACATCTAAATAAATACGATGGATACGCAAAACCATGTAGGTATGAGCCAGGCGAATGTGTCACTCGCTCAGGCCGCAGCGCAGGCGACTATTCATGGATGAATAAAAGTGACAAACGACAACATACGGTGAATTGTTCAAAATCATTTTTAAAGTTAATTAATAAGTTAATAACACATTATATTACGGCTATCACTGTCAAAGTAGTTTAACAGTTTAATGTGGAATAAATATGCGTATAGTCAGTTATTGTCTAATTGCCATGTCAAAAAACCTACCACACAGGTGTGTTAATTGCATCGAGTAAGTACATAGCCCTTTGTCAATTGTCACCTCAACCTGTAAATTGTTACGCTGCGCGATGGCTAAATAGCTCAGCCCAGTATTGTCGGGCTGGGCAGAGTTAGCCGCTTTTTATAAATTTTTATTAAGAGACATTCATTCATATATGTACATACTTCGACAGCCAATGGAGTCAGAAGAAACAATAGTACATCGAGGCCCGGAATCGCCCCAAGATGTGAACGTATCTTAATTCTGACACTCGATTTCTTTAGCTTCGCTATAAATCATGTTGGTGGACTCCGCAGGGGCCGCGGCAAATTACAATTTGTGCCAGCTCAATCAACTTCAATAATTCGCCAATTTGTTGACGTGTTACCAACTTTATAATTTGCTGAAGGAAACACGTTGCCAGCTTGGAAATTGATTGATATGCGTAAAGAGGGTTATTTTTCTTTATTACTGCAATAACTTTTGTCCACAGTTTAATTATAAAATCACAGGTCGCGCTGTCGACTGCAATGATTTAATATTATACTAGAACAGTATAACAACAGTATAAAAAGATCTTTATTAGTTAAGTAGGTATACAAAATTTATATATTAGTAATAAATAAATATAAATAAATATTTAGGGACAATTCATACAGATTGAGCTAGCCCCAAAGTAAGTTCGAAACTTGTGTTATGGGATACTAACTCAACGATATTATATTTTATAACAAAAACATATATGGATAAACATCCAAGACCCGAGGCCAATCAGAAAAAGTTCGTTTTTCATCATGACCCGACCGGGGATCGAACCCGGGACCTCCTGGGTGGCGGTCTGGCGTGGTAACCATTACGCCACGGAGGTCGTCAATTATTGTTCCAGTTCTTGCATGAAAATAGGAACTACTTGTACTATCTAATGCGTAATGATACTAATGATGCTTTATATGTTGCTTCCATAATTATCACGCACGAATCGTCTTGGCGTCAAATTGGCATATAGTCATTTAGTGTTTGTGAGCCTTTATTGTACACACCACTCTTAAACTGTCTTCAAAACGTGAAGTTTAATACCTTTGAAAGTATTTGAACAGTTAGGTTGTATCTTTATGTGTTGTTGACTGTACACATAGATCTCATTAAGGCATAGATATTGTAATACTTACAGTACTTATATATTAATGGTCAAAGTTTAACTTTACTCGGCATTAAAACCGGTATTGAGCCGAACTCCCGCCCTGAAA
Source organism: Endotricha flammealis (assembly GCA_905163395.2). Lineage (NCBI taxonomy): Eukaryota > Metazoa > Arthropoda > Insecta > Lepidoptera > Pyralidae > Endotricha > Endotricha flammealis. The sequence continues at coordinate 8,315,054 of LR990866.1, forward strand.
CCCTCAAGGAAAAGGAGGTTCAGCATCCCCACCCACAAATATTGTATCCCCGAGTACTTTGGTGATGATATTGGAAGTATGCATTGCCGCTTGCTTCTGCATAATTCCAATATTAATCCGAGAATCCAGGCTGTCGCAATAGCGCTTCAGGCTCTTGGCTACTATTCCGGTGGCTCCAATCACAATTGGCACTACTGTTGTGGTTGTGTTCCAAAGTCTTGTAATTTCTGTTTTGAGTAAATGGTACTTCTGTAGCTTTTCTATTTCTTTTGCTCCTATATTATAATCTGATGGCACTGTAACGTCTATGAGATATGTATTGTTAGTATATTTATTTATGTATATTATATCAGGTCTATTACTTATAACTGTTCTATCTGTCTGTACAGGTATCTCCCATATTAGTTTCGCCTCACTGTTTTCTATGGCTTGCGGTTGCGTTAAATATTGCTTCCACCAGAATGGTGATACATCGAAATTGTGTTTTTTTGCAAGTGTCCAGTGTACATACTGTACAACATTATTGTGCCTTTTTACATAATAGTTGCCAGCCAGCTTTTCACACCCCGAAATTACATGCTGAGCCGTTTCATCTTTCTGCAAGCAAATCCTGCACTTTCCATCTACTGCTTTCTTCAGGATGTCTCTTTCGTGCTGTCTGGTAACAACTGCTTGATCCTGTATGGCATATATGGTTGATTCCAATGTTGGAGATATCTGTTGGTTCTTTGTCCAGCTAAAAGAGAGTTCTCGATCTACATTTGCTTTCTCTAACACCTGATTTCTAAATTGACCATGTAATGGTTTAGCTTTCCATGTCGTTATTCGTTTCTTCAGTATTGCATCTTTTAATTCCGCATCAGTGTAAGTATTGTCCTGTTGTAGTCCTAGTTCATCTAAATTGCTTTGGCATTCTTTATATATTGAGTATTTGGTTCTATTTCTATCATGCTGTACTACTGCTTCTATTAAATAGTCGTCCTTTTTATCTAAGTATTCTTTATATTTTATTATTTGTGTCTTATGTAGCATCTCTATATTCATTAATCCTCTTCCTCCCTCTTCTATTGGTATATATAATCTTTCCACTTCTGCTTTTTGCCTGTGTATTTTATTTATTGCAAGTAACTTTCTTGTTTTAGTGTCTATCTTCTTTAAATCGCTTGTTTTGTAGTTAACTATTCCAAAAGAATATAGCAAAACTGGTACTGCGTATGTATTTATTGCTCGTATAAGATTTCTAGAGTTAAGATGTGTGTTCGTTAAATGCTTTACTCTTTTGAAGTACTCCTTCTGTATTTGAGCTCTTAGTTGTTCGTGTTCAATAGTCCCTGCCTCATGAATCCCTAAGTACTTGTACTTATCCTTTTCTTTCAGGTGTTCAAAAGTTTCGCCACTAATCAGCACGTGCCCCTCACCCGCGACGTCACTTCTTCTCCCGGATTGCAGATGTAGAATGTTGCATTTGTCTAACCCAAAACTCATTCCTATGTCGTTTGTAAAAATTTCAGTGCTGTCTATTAAAACTTTCAGATTGTTTTTGTTGTTCGCATAAAGTTTGAGATCGTCCATATAGAGAAGATGATTTATCCATACACTGTCTTTAAGTTTGTATCCTTTCGTATTATATTTATTCAGTATTTGAGTTATAGGGTTGATTGCTAAACAAAATAAAAGTGGAGACAACGAGTCTCCTTGGAATATACCACGGCGAACGTAAATCGGTTCAGTAGTTATTGAATTATTGATTCCACGAGCGCTCATCACCACCTTCCATTTCGGTATTACTATTTTGAGAAAATCCTTGATAGCACTAGGGCACTTATAAAGGTCGAGGGTCTTCAAAAGCCATTCATGCGATATACTATCAAAGGCTTTCCGATAGTCTATCCACGCCATGCTAAGATTCTTTTGTGCTAGATGAGCGTCTTCGAGAATCGCCTTATTTACCATCAGGTGATCTTTACATCCGCGAACGTGTCGTCTACATCCTCTCTGCTCAGGTGCTAACAGATCATTCCGGTCACAATGCAAGTATAACTCATTTGCTAAAATTGATGTCAACAACTTGTACATACTGGGTAAACACGCTATTGGTCTCCAGTTCTTTGGGTTTTCTGTTTTATCATTTTTTGGTATTAATATAACTTGTCCTGTCGTAAACCAATCCTCCATTTCTTCCTGTTTCTTTAAAATTCTAGTGTATATTTTAGCAATTTGAATATGTGAGCTTGTAAAGTATTTAAGGTAGTAGTTTTGTATCTTATCAATTCCTGGTGTCTTCCAATTATGTATCTTCTGTGTTGCAGCTTTTACTTGTTCTATTGTTATCTCCTCCATATGACGTACCTGAACATGTTCTGTCGATTCTTCTATATCATTTATCCATTGTGCCTGTTTGTTGTATGAGATTGGCTCTGACAGTATGGGTGACCAAAAATCTTGAATTTCTTCTCTCGAGGGGATTGTAGTTGGCAGTTTTTGTTGCCCCGAAATATTCCTGACAGTACTTATATATATATTATATTATATTATATTATATTATATTATATTATATTAAAGGAAATACCTTTGAGGATTTTCCTATTTTAATAATACAATAATTTTCCTGATAAATCGACTTATTCACTGAATTGATAGTATTTAGATTTATCTAGATAATTAGAGATGAGATGGCGTCTCGTGAGACCTAATGTTCCCTAGTTACAGCAGGTACAGTAATTTGTGCTAATTAAATAACTGCTGGTTTGTGTAACGGTTAACGAGATATATACCAGAAACACGGTCGCTCTAAAATGGAGCACATTTTATTTGCTGACTATCAAAAGTAAATTTATTTGGACTTGACCGAAAAGAACTTTCGGTGATTGAGTTATATAGAAAATGTTTACCTGTCTGGGTATCTTCTCTAACTGATTAATTCTCTTTTTCTGTCTATTCTCTTCCCTGGCATACATTAGCTGACAGCCGCAAAAAAAAATATATTTTTATTCAAATATGCATATTACAAGCACTTTCGAATCGTCACTTTTTTTTCCCTACCACCGCAGAAAAGTTAAAAAAAAATGTTGACGATATCTCTTAAATATTTCCTATAACTTTCTTTAGCTATCAATAAGTGAGAGTTACTCTGTGGTGAGAGTAAAAATCAAAATCATACGAGCGATTCCGAAAATAAGTCAAACTAAAAAAAAATAAAGGGTGAAATTGAAGACTGCTTCTTCACTGTTAATTCTTGAGGAGATTTAAATACAGTGCGAAAGTGACAAATCAATCATTAGTTATACCTTAATGTTGCGTAAACATTGCTTATGTAAAAATAATATTGATAACATAATCGCCAATACCTATTTTAGTTGTTGGAAAAGATTCATATGTACTTATTAGAGCCCATTAAATAGCCTTACACCTTCCACACATACACACTCAGCCACACAGTCTTACAATATAGGTATATGAGTCGATACAGTTTCTATTCTTCACTAAACAGTTTCCCATATTCAAATCTTAAACAGCCGTAACATGTCTAGACATTATCAAATGATTTCTTATAGTCACATTAGCAGGCCCGGTGTTGGCAGTTCGCGGGCCTTATCAAAATTACCGTAATTGACGTCCAACTGGCGTAAAAGTGAATCTGAGGCGTCTCGGATGGTGGGATGCTGGCTCGCGGGACCGATCGATACTACCTCCTCTCCCCTACCCCTCACCCAAACCACGGAACCTCGAGAGTGTCGATGCAATGTTTGCGTAGTAAATACTCGGATTACCCTGCTATGCTAGTATGACGGCAATATGTAAACGTCTAAACAAAACCCGCAATGGGTATAAATCTCTCTTCTGTATACTATTGCGTGTTAGTAAGATAATTGTATTAGAAGATTAATTGTTTTGATTGACGTCGGTATTAATGAGCGTCTGAGCCTCTTGTATTTTGCGAACAATTTACTTTCAATATAACTTTATACATTTTATTATAAATATACAATGTCTTGAATCTAATTTCCTATGCATAAAAATGTCTATGTATTAATCCATTGAATACGAGTAGTATGATATTTGAGATAGGACCAATAATGTTTCGTCGTCCGTCGACTATTACTATGCCGTACTTTTATATAGTTTTTCAAACACAAGTATCTTTCTTACGCATCTTTCAGTTGTATTATTTATTATGTGCGATAATTAAAAGATGAGACTTCCAAATAATCAAATTTAGTTGGATCAACCTTTCGCTATTGTTTTGCTCTACCACACATTTAAATGGAAAGTAATATAACAAAATCTACTTGACAAAATGTACAAAACCTTTTCGCCTGTTTCATTACATTTAAACATCATAAACACCGTAATACAAACTCCTCGGACGACATGAAAATCCACTAAATACTGAAAACAAAAATGCTGCAATTTATTTGTGTTCCATCAAGTTTGCGATAAAAATAAAAGTGCCCCCCCCCCCCCCCCCCCCGTTGGGGGTGGAGCTTTGAAGTCGTTCAAACAATAACAAGTGCTCGCTCGCTGCGGTTACTATGCCTTCTATTAGATTAACTTGACAAAAGACGGTCAGACTCATCCCTTAATTATTAACCGCAGTCGGGGTACCGGCAAAACGCAAACTGCCGAGAATTGTAATTAAAACGTACTAAAGAAATATAGCCGAGATAAACTTTCAACAATAACTGCAGGTATTAATTTATTTATTTTAATGTAACTTGCTGAAAAGGTGTTAAGATAAACGTTAGTTTCTCTGAATTCACTTTAAAAGAAATATTAACATATAAAATTTAATGATTTTGATAGTATTAATCACTGCTTTTAATTAAGCTCTTTATGTGGCAGTTTACGTAGTCGAAATGAAATATTTTTATCATATGATAACATCGAGAGCATTATTAATGTTGAATTTAAAATAATTTAATTCAAATACAGTTTCTGTTACATCGTTTTCCTTATTTCTTTCCTTTCATCTCTTACCACCTGTATGTCCATTTTTCCTATCAGATGTCGATGAAGTATCCATTACCAGGTGGAATAGATTCCAGTTTCAAGTTTCTGTAAGAAAACGTTATGTGGTTTTATATTATTTCCACAGAGTCACTTCACCCCAACGGGATTTATATAAGAACTCGTATCCTAATAAGATCAGGGGATAATATTCAACACAAAATTTATCCCCGCAAAACCTACATTTATCATCAAAGATTTGATATCTATTTAGTTATAGCATAACCATGAAGCCTTAATAGTGATAGTGGAGCTCTGAAGACCTTACTCACCGTAGGAACACAACATGGCCGAGACCAATGCTATTTGGCTACGATATCTTCTGTAAGGTGGAGGTCCTTCCCCAGACGGGCTGCTCCGATTTGAGCGGATTATCCGCTGTGCCCTACCTCTCAGAGATAATTAAAACAGTATATTACTCCTTGATTATTAACAGTAGATAGTTTAAACAGTTACCAAATTATTGTAAATTAATCGTTTATGAGACAGATATAATTTCAAACAAGATTTATTGATACTAGCAGTTGGCCGCTGTTTCGTCCGCACTTCGGCATACACACAATGCAACATCTCACGAAATTTTAATGCAGAGTTCACTTACCTGTGATTAAGGTCTCCAGAGCTCCACTGGGGGGTTGGGAGGGTTGGCAACGCGTGAGTGATACCCCCGGTATTGCAAGCGTCTATAGACGCTTGCAATACCGGGGGCTAAGCATCACCGTAGCCTATAGGCTACGGTGATGCTTACCATCAGGCGCGCCGTATGCTTGTTTGCCAACTTTTTGGTATAAAAAATATAAAAATATTTATCGAGATATACCATATTCTATTAGTCGGATACTATTCTAATTTGAACATTATTACGGTCTACGGGAAACCGGAAAATATTCAATGGGATTGTTTACTATTTCGAGCGGATTCCAATTGGTTTAGTGGCGATTACATCTATAAGCCTTCCGTCAATTCCTTGTTGTCCGTGGATAACAGATTCTGAGCCATGATCAAATTCACACTTTAAAATTTATTGTTGGAGAAACAAAATGTTTAAAAGGCTTAAGTTCACAAACAGATACTTGGTACTCTTTCACACAATTATATTTTAAAAAAGATTATGAAATTTATTCTTTCTGTTTAATTTTATATCAGAACGGTTTTCTTACGCCAAATTTTTTGCAAGTCGTATGCGTTACCTACTGCGTGAAATTACATAGGTTCTATTTGCATAGTTCTACACAGGCATGCGTTACGTATAGTCCATCGTATGCGGTGCCCGTGAAATATCAAAATCAAACATGAATTTTTTTAGAAAATCGATCACAAAACAAGACTTCAAATATTCCTGTTATTTTGTTACATGATTAGTATCCGTAAAGAAGGTAAATATTTAACGGCTTAATTTAACATTCAGAGAAATGCGAGCGAAGGCCGTTTTAAAACTTTTATTGGAATAGTTTCGGCTCGCTTCTGCCTCGCTCCAATGTTCCTACTCAATGAATATTACTGTTTTTATGACTCCTGTTTCGTTTCATAGCAACTAAATTTGTCTTAAATGTATTTTAGTATTAACCAACGTTTTTATTGCTATTCTATTCATATTCAACTATGTTTGTTTAGCGTCTATAAATGTCGTATAATAAAATATGGATAAGAAACACACGCAAAGTTTTTTTACCCAATTAGAGTAATTTGCATTAACACGAATGATGCTGGAATTAAACATTGAACATAAACTTTTCATAAATTCAGTTTTTCTTTCGTGTACAAAATCGGTGGGATTGCGCGGGTAAACCCCTAGTCGTCTTCTAGTTTCCAATATAAACAAAAAATTACGATGTTATAATCAGTCAGTGTATCCCTTATAACACATGCCACTTATTATCAGCTTTTTTTATAGAGGTCCTAATGACCCGGCACGTGTCCGCAGGTATAAAATTCAGTTCGTTTTGGTCCTTTTTTTCTAAACAACACACACGAGCGATCATGCGTATGCGCGCATTTGTTAAAGGCAGATGTTTGCTTTGGCACAAATTTATTATTTCGCCTTCAACTTTTTTCGATAAACGATAACTCTTATTTTGTTCTTTTATACTTTAGTATTTATATTTTATGGTTATGCTATGAAAAACTTAAATGGTTATCGCTTATTTAATATAAATAAACGAATCGATCCTTTTTATTATACCTTATGTATTCCATACTTATGCGATTTCAGTGGCAAATACATACTTTACTTCACTTATAAAAAATATAAACCAAGGATTAATTAAAACCTGTTTTATTATTGTCATTTTTTGAGGAAAATTAAAGGGAGTCCGAAAGTGACAAGACAGATATTAGTTAAATCTTCTCTCATCTTTGTTTACTAATATGGGGAAATTACATAGTTTGATTTGTTAGCTCTTTATTGCGTAAATAATTATGTAATGCTTTTTGCGTTATTATCTATTGTAATGTCTCTTCCATTTTGAACAAAACCAATTGTCATTATTTCACTACAGTACCTGCAAGTCCGTTACATCGAAGAAAACGGAGCGTTACGGCCATCTGTCGCGGGGCAAATCATACAACAAAAGGTTTTTTGCTTGAATGCAGGCGGCTGCATCGTTAATACCTATTTAGTAAAACGGGTTGGAAACCACCCGGCAACCTCAATTTTTATTCATTTAAATGTAGATTTTATTCGAATATTAAAATTTTGTTTCCTCTTGTTTCAGAATGTGAACGCCGCGGTCGATCCATCAATGTCGGTAACTTTCATCTGACCATAGCGGACAATGCGGTCTCAGGCTACTAAACCTTTACCTAAGAAAGGAGCTTTGAGTAAAACAACATTTAAAGCGAGCTCCACTCCAAAACAAACAAAGAAAAAATCCGTTTCTCCAAAGAAAGTAAAAAGTCTTGCTAATAAAGCATTGGCCAAAACTCCTAAAAAGAATGCTACGAAGGATAATAAAGACGATACCAGTAAACGAAATGATGGAGAATCTACCTCTAGCGAGCAATCAGAGTCTTCTCCTGAAACCAGTAAAATTGGAGGTTCAAAATCAAGCAGTCCTCGAAGTGATTCTCCTTCAAAAAAAACGAAAAAAGAACCCAAGAAGAAGGAAGGCGCGACTAAAACTACCCAAGGAGCTAAGAAAGTTGTCAAAAAGAACATAAAAATAACTAAAAAAACTAAAGCGATTAAACCTAATACGAAAGTAACTGAGAATGATAACGATGATGTAAAGTACAAAATTAATTTAGATGCCGTTAAGAAGAATACTTCAAAAGTTTCAAAAGCTAAAGCATTGATTAAAAAGAGCGGAGCAGCTAATTTAAAGAAAAAGAATACCACTGAAACTAAACAGGGGAGTCAAGTTGATGATCAGAAAGTTGCAGATGTACCTAAAAAAGACGATAAAATTGAAAAGGAACATGACAAAAAAGTTACTGATAATAAAATTTTATCAGAAGTAAAAGAACAAAAAATTGACGATAAAACTGAGGAAAAATCCGAAATTAAAGGCACTATCAATAGCCCCACTTCACAAGGCGTGCCTACAAATATAACATCGCCCGGTTTACCTGAAACTCCGAAAACTGAACATGAAAGACCGCCAAAATTTTTCACTTCCAGTCGTTCACCTAGAATGGTTGACATTGATGTAAAATGCTGCAAAAATTCAAAAGGAAATTTAAGTGTATCTGAGAGATTTCTATCAATGAAAGTTGAAACAAAAAATGAGGATGGCAACAAAGACAAAACTTCTTCTAATAATCTTGTTTCTCAAGGCTCAGAAATTGATGTCTATACATTTACAGAGAAGGTAGACTCCCCTAAAAGTATATTGTCTGATTTTCGTAGTCCATTAAATAAAAATATAGGCCGAGTGAGACCGATAGCCAGAGTTAAGGGTACTATTATTGATAAAAAGACAGATACAGAAAGGAAGAAATATTCTCCACATAGGCCTATTGAAGAAGTTGTAAAGCAACTAAAAGCAAATAAGCGATCTGAAGAACTTAGCTCCACCCAAACAGTATTTGATTGTAATTCGGAGAGTAACACAGTAAGTGATGAAAAAGACGTCGAAGAAGCACCAAAACCCATAGTAAGCAAGTCATATAAAATGGTGGCTCGAAAATCGAGCATTACTGGCAAACCTTTTAGTCCAACGAAATTTTTAGAACAAGAGTCTACACCAAATAAACCAGATAAACCTTCAAAACCTGCTACGGTTACGAAAAAATTACCCATAAAAACTAAAAAACAGCAAAAGAAAAGTAGTCTCTCGGATGAGGAGATCGAATCATCTAAATTTGCTTTGAATACTAAATCATTACATTATACTTCTTCGGAAGAAAGCGTTAGTGAGTCTAACGATGACAATGATACCAAAGAATCATCTGAATCAGACACTCCCAAAAACAAAAAGATGAAAAACAAAAAGTATAAGAAAACCATTGACAGCAATAAAAAATCTTGTAAAGAATTGAAAGAACTTTCAAGAGATAGCGGTGGTGAATTCAAAGACCAACTTTTAGGAGATAAACCTAGTAAAAGAAGATTGAAACTTTTGTCTATGTGGTCTGGGCCTAAAAAACATAGAATGGCTTCACTTAATGCTATTGCAAAAGTTCACTGTTTATATGAAAATGAAAGTCGTACCCATATGGAATTGGGATTAATGAAAACAATTGACAGGCAAATAATTCCAAGTACTTCGAAAGTTGGAGTACCTAAAAAGAAAGAAACTAAACCAAAAGATCTTGAAAAGCAAGACACCACTTCCGAATCCGAATATGAAAACAAATGCGAGAAAAAAGAAGAAAGTTCGGATAGTAGCTCAGACGATAGTCCTCCTCAGAGAACTCTTCGTGGTGTGCCAGGAATAAGAAGTGCTGGGAAATATTGGGATCCCAAGTCTTCCACTTCATCTAGTGAAGACAGTGAAATGGAAACAAAAAAGAAAGCATGTGAAAAAAAGAAAACCATTCAAAAAACATTGTCATCAAAATCTGATTCCGATAAACCCCCGGCGAAAATGAAAAAAACTGCTGGCGTACCAGTAAAGAAAAAACGGAACAGAAATGAAGTAGTAATGGATTTAAAGGATATGGTCGTGCAAAAGCGTATGGCTAGTCTTAATGCAACAGCTATTCTCGCTGCAAGCTACGAGAAACGCTCTCCTAAATCAAGTAAAGACGATACCACTTCGGACTCGTGTAGTGATGAATCTTTTACTCAGAAGCCAAAAAACGGGGTAGCTTCCGGCGTTAAGTCGGAAACAAAAATAGAAGATTTAAAAAAGGAGTGTGATGATTCGTCAGTGGCTGATAGAAAGCAGAAAGTGGAGGTGATTGTGAACCAGGATACTGACGTTACCATTACGGGAGTGTACTCGACGCACCATGAGGGTTTTTGCACAGCAATGCAATACCGCATCTCCTCCACAAGCCACACGCAGACAACTGCAACGGCTAACTGTGCAACGGCTAATTGTGAAAAGGTAAGGCTAACTAATCTTCTTATTTTCGTATCGCTCTCGTAATTGCGTCTGCTGCAGATCACACGACGACGGTCAATAGCTTGGCTTTACGACTGTCACCACAGTAGGGACCGACAGCTTAACTTCGAAGTGAGGACGATCTCGAGATAGAAGACTGGTCGCAGTCGTCATTGCTTAACCTTCGTCATTCAGTTTTCGCTTAGACCATTTAAAATTATCTGATTAAGGTTTCAAAGTTAATTCGCGCACATTATTTAATTACCTTAATCTCTGTTTAAATTCGACGGGCCGCGTTAATATTTAAAACAATAATAATGTAATTATAGAGATATTCTATCAGCTAAAAGTCGGCAAATTGGCGCGTGTAATGCCCGCGCGTAATAAAGATGGTATACCCGTTGGCGCTTCGGGTCTCATTAATACCGGGTAATGAAGTAAGTTCTATGTAAACACGTCTCGGGACCTTATCCCCACATTATCCTTCATCGCTTTACCTTCACAAAGTTAGTAGGGAAAAATAAACCTTTTGTTCAAGATGTAAATGCGAATGTTCAATGCGGTATAGGTATCAATTGGGGCGTAAACGATTTACGCGTGAAAGGAGTATCCATCGTGTTACCGTGTTACCCTTGACGCAGATTATATCGTCTGACGCATTAAACCTTATTAATGTTATGTTTAACTCACAGAACGTTAGAGATCCCAAATGCCTATTATAACTAATGTGATGGAAAAAAGAAAAACTATTCATTTTAAGGTTATTTTCACAATATAAACCCTATTAGAACAAATAAATTGACAGATTTTCAATAGTTTTCGGAAAACAACTTAAAAGAATTTTTAGAACTAAACATTTTTATTTTAAAAAAACATTTCGAACTCGTTATGACTAATGTAAAACAATTTTACCAAAACTTCAGGAAGTTATAAATAAATAATATCATGTTTTAATATCGGAAACATAATACATACTAGAGAGACTCTTATTAATTGGAAATAATATCTATTTTGTATCGTAATGTTATATTGTGCCATTCTATAAACATACCTAATCAACCAAAAGCTATTAAATATTAAAACGGTCCGCCGACTATGTAATGTAAAATAAATTATTAATCGGTATATTTATTTTAAAAATGTGTTCAAAATACACTGGTCGACAAAAATAAGTAGTACAGTTTTAAAATTGCAATATCTCCTAAACTACAGAAGCTAGACCTTAGAAATAAAAAAAAGTTAAAAGACAATTTCATTTAATAAAAACTTTATGCATAATATCATCTTTTAAAGATTGATTTTTATTTCAAAACTTCTATAGTTTAAGAGTAATTGCAATTTTAAAACTGTACTACTTATTTTTTAAGCCCAGTGTAGATAGGTAGGTAATAAAAAAGTAGGTACAATTTCAAATGAACAATTATTACGATACTTATACTTACCTAATTTGATCATTCAATACACAAAACACAGTGAAGATTTTATATTAATTGAATACGCTATTTATTTTGTCAAATGCATACTAAAACTGTCAAAAATCTGTAAGTTTATTATACAATAAATCTTGCTGTCATTATCTAATTATGGAAGAGACTTAACTTGAGCCTAAATTAAGTGACAATTTTATTTGTACATTTTATATATTTTTTTAATGTTTTAACAGGAGGGGTGCTCAAGGGAAGATGGGGCTCGATATACGCCGTTATCGGCATTGTCTTCGATGCAACCCCCGGCCGAACACAATCATCCCCATCCCCATCCAGGTAACAAATGTTTTATTTATTATATTGTATAACACTGGGTGATTTCACCAGCGAAATCTCGTTATTCTCGTTCCCGATTTAATGTCCGGGATAAAAACTATCCTATGTGTTAATCCTGGTTATTAACCTGTGTACATACCTTTCAAGCAAACCTGTCAAGCTGTTTTTGGCCAAAATACTAACAAACATCATCCATCCATTCACACAAACTTAATTTTTTTTAATTAAAAAAAACCCTTTAACTTTAGAATTAAATAAAAAATGATTTATCAGGCGTTAATTTAAGTTATGTGTATGTTTATCATACTGCAGGCATATAAGCAAGCGGACCATCTAATTGAAAATGGTTACCGCCGCCCAATATTAGTAATTTCAAAGACGCTCCCATTGCGTTGCCTTGGGAAGAGAAGCTATAAGGAAGAGGTAGGAAAAGAGTTCACACACTCACCCAACGAAACGCAACGCTGCTTAACGCCGATAATCTGTGAGAGGTTGATACATCCCCGATCGAACTAGCTCATTTCGTAAATGCTCTACCATTCCTAAGTTTTAAGGTTAATCGCAATAAAGCTTTTGTTTTCCTTTTAAGTGTATTACACATTACTTAAATGGATTTTACTGACTGTTAAATTGCTATTTGTACCATGTTCTCTCTGTTACCACACACGGCGTAAATGGGTCAATGTTTCGATGGTCGCCGACCTCGCCACTGACGCATAGATGACGTTTCGTCACGTTAAACGCATATTTCTTACATTCGTTTACATGTTTCTGCTTCTGTGATCAAATGTAAATGACCTAGGATAGCCAGCTTAATTAGTTTATTCTCTCTTTACATAAAAATAATATCTATTAGTCGGCGTGAACAGTCCGTCTGTTTGGTTCGAAATTATTTTCTTTTAATGTTAGAAAGCCTAAATGGGCTGAGAGACACCATGTCAGCTAGTAAATATTTACTCATCTAATTTTCGGTATATTTAACTTAATTTGATTGACTTGGGTTCCCAACAAATCTTACAGTAATATTTATTTTAACCTTGTTTTTCTGACTGAGAGCTGCAGTAAATCTTTGTCTACTTTGCGGGTAACCCTAACATATGTCTGTAGGGTTGAGTGATAAGTTGACCTGAAATGTCAATTTAAATTCTACGGTTAGAATAAGGACTATAGAACATGTCAAAGCAACTTTTATGGTCAACTGTTAATCTTTACAGAATACTTAACATCAAAACGTTAATAGCGATCTTCTGCATGCTAAGAAGTATGTATTAGGGAGGATGTTGAATAGTTTTAGGAAGCAATGCTTATTTAATATTTAAGTTTCATCTCAGAAACAAGATGTAATTTAAATTAGGTTAAAGTCTACTTCCTTTTGTTTCACGGTACCAATCTTTTCGTTTGCGGTAAGAAAAATAACTCTACAAACATTTCCTTAGGTGTTAATCAACGTCTATAGGTCGTATTATCATTCTTGTCTATCAAACATCATTTCGACCACAAAATAAACATCCGTAAGAATCTCGGTGCCTTTATAAACAGTCAGTATTATCAACGTTTACAACTTCATAACTGTTGTTGGCGCTCGGCCAGTCGTGCAGATGTCAATGCAGATCTTGGCCTGAGACACTTCCCTCAGAATATTATAACACCCGTTAACATAATCTCGTATGTTTTACTCTCATTTCGCTATTAATGATCTCTTGATCTTTAATGGCATCCTCCATCTCCATCTTTATAACTGAGATTGAGATCTGTTCTTACTTTTTGTTGAGATGACATGCTTCGTCATAAATCGTAGTTGCGCGTCGTTCATTCGTGATGTGTGCAGACTCTTCTCCTATTAATTTCTGTTTACTAAACTATTGTGACAGTCAGATTTTATAAGCACGTAATTGAAAATTCAAGAACATATTAAAAATATTAAGTTACATATCAGAATGATTTAGTCTTATAATTACAGTGATATGCTTTGTTTCTATAACATTATTGACATGTTCACACAAAATATATTAATGTTATAGGACATATTTATGCCACTTATCGTAGGTACATAAATTCAATTTAGGAAAATAAATAAGGAATAGGACATTAAGTGTTTATGTATCTAGTCTGACTGATTCATCAGTGCTTAACTGGACCTAAAAAGATGATATTCACAAATGTTTCTTCCGTGACACAAGTCAGCACTAAGGGCCCGACCAGACACGATACTAGAAGCCGCAGCGATCATTAGCGATTCTGTCTTGTTTGGTTGTTGCATTTAGTTTCTAAATCCTCCAATCGTCGTAACTGAAAGCGTATCTGCTCAAGCCTTCAGAAGGAATTTTCGAAAATTCTAAGTGGAACGAAAATAACCGGACTGCGATGGTAATACCGCGCGTTTAATTCCAAACGTGCAATAATGAAATTTGTTCAAGTAAATCATATTTTATTTCATTTCTGACAGTGAGCTTCTGTCTGTTTGCTTTCATTGTTATAGTTTTAAATACTTTAGTCGGAATGTTGAGCGTAGTTTGCACGGAAATTTTGTAAAACAGTTTCGCTTGAGTTATGTTCCGGTAACTAGTACACGCTTTTTAAAACAATCTGTACACGACAATGTTAATAACTTCTGTTTGTGTAATTCAAACATTTCTAAATGTTATGTAGGTATGACCTTTCCGTTAAAACAGTATGTAAAATTTGTGACGGATAAAGTTTAAAATTGTTTACTAGTTTGTAGTTTCAGGTTAGTGCAAGCTTAATTAATTAATTAACGATGATGATAGTCTACTACAACTAGTCGCCAACAGGGCTGAATCGCGCAGACGTAAAATAAATTCGCAACTCATGGTATAACTCAATGCAGAACGACAATCGATTTTCAATTGTTTTATAACTGTGATTCCAAATTTTGCCGCGTAGTAGGTAAGTAGGTGCAATAATTTATAAATAATATACTGTGTTACAAATAAACGTAGTAAAACGACTATATAAGTTATTCACTGTTGTGTGTGTCACTGTCTATCTTAATGAGAATTAAATGAAGTGTGAAAGTGACAAAACATTGTATAACTTATATAATCGTTATGTTTTTACTACGTTTATTTGTAACACAGTAAATGTATAAAGTTGCAAAAACGATTTATAACCCAGTTTCACAGATAAGATAATATTAATAAGAATTAAGAGGAAATCAAGCGATTGCCATGGATATAGCAAATTAAAGTGTAGAAAACGACATCCGCGGCACAGAAGATAATTTCATAATTAGTTTCCATATTGGTCGAATAAGTCATAAGACGAACATTTGAGTTTAAAAACTCTGAAATACGAAAAAACACACTATTTATTTCTACCACTGTGAAACGCCTTTGCAGTTTAAAATCCGCACTTATTCATAATTACTCACACGACACAAGAATAGAAATCACTCTACGACATTTCAAATAACACAATACAAATAATGAAATAATTAAAGTTTTATTTTGTTAATGATGTGGTAAAGATGCAGTGTCAAAATAGGACAAATTCAGTGTCAAGCCGAGTGAGTTTCAAACAGTTGATTTTCAAATCCGCTCAAACTACAAGCCGTGTGTCCAAACTGGCGGAACTTCTCGAAATTGTAACAATTCAATCTAGTTTACTTTTGATATGTTGCTACATTTTGGTATGAAACTTTAATGTGAACAAAGTCGCTTTCTGGGTTTGTATTTCTTAATTTCAGATTTTCTATCAAACAACCTATTGAACTAATTTGGGAATAAGTAAAATAAGCATAGTTACTATCGAATCGTACCTCATAAGAGAGGTAGGGCACAGCGGATTATCTGCTCAAATCGGAGCAGCCCGTCTCGGGAAGTACCTGCACCTTACACTATTTATTATACTGTGACCTTACAGAAGATCGTAGCCAAAAAGCATTATTCGTCTCGACCATGTTGTGTTCCTACGGTGAGTAGTCTCCAGAGCTCCACTTTTTTTACAGGGTTGCGAAACGCGCGACTCCTGCAAGCAATACCCCCGATCCGATATTACAAGCGTCCATAGGCTACGGTGACTGCTTACCATCAGGCGGGCCGTATGCTTGTTTGCCACCTTAGTGGTATAAAAAATAGAAAATAAATACTCCTTTACGTAAAAGGGCAAACAGACATAGCATTCGAATTTATAAATATTATCAGTTTAGTAAAAAAGTGAGGGGAGCAACCGAAAATCTTTGAAAGAAAGGAATAACCATTTTTATTGATGATTAAACGAACTTACCTGTACGTGAAGTTCTATCATAATTATACTAGCTGGTCAATTCTCATAATTAATTTCTTACTTACAGTATTATTCGTATTTACTCGGCTTAATCACACGACTTGTTCAAAGATAATCGAAAAAACATCACTATTACACAGGCGCCACGTTACACCACATCCCTAGAACGTCATTTTGTTTAAAGTACTCCTGACTCCGTAGACAGAGAATACTATTGTCTACGCCCGACTCGGACAATGTGGGCTAAATACAGATTTGTGTATCCCATACACTTACGGGAGGGGTACTTGGGAGGGACCTAATTATGAGAATTGACCAGCTAGTATAATTATGATAGAACTTCACGTACAGGTAAGTTCGTTTAATCATCAATTATACAGCGCTGGTCAATTCTCATAATTAATTTCTTACTTACAGTAGATGTTTAGAGCATCTGGATTTTTGCCCATTTTGTCCTTAATATTATAACCAGAACACCAAATACCTATATGGTCAGCACACCAGTTCTGAAGATGATTCTGTAGTAAACAGAAAATATAATATTATCTTTGTATTTTTGCCTATCCCAGAAAGGGTTGTCATAAAAATACAAACTCCAAATAGTTTTGAATAAATGTCCATTTCGGTCACAGTTTCAGAAAAAACATTTGACTAATATTGATTCGGTGATAATAGTGAATTATTTAGTTTCTCAGTAAGTGAACATATTGTCATTTAAGTTCTCATGAGAAATAAATTTCTTAAACCATACTAATATTGATGATTAGATAGGTAAAATCTATAGTGTTGACCTACCGATATTACAGACACATTATAGATCTCGATTAAACAACATGCAAACACAATGTAAAATATATCTAATCGCTATACTTAAGTCATGCCCATAACTTATCTCTTAGAAAAGTGGACAAGATTTGATAAGAATTAACACACTAGATGTGAGAGTTAATAGTGAATTTAAGGTAAAAGGACAAGTTATCGCAAAGTACTACAGATTTTTACCGTAGGTACAGAAAATCTCTTGCTTAGGTATTTATCTTTAAATATTATTTTAACCTATTTGTTTTAAATTTAAAAACCAATCAGTGCAACTGGATGATTTTCAATTCTGCATAACATGTCACTACACTCCCCCCCCCAATGTTTAAAGCAATTCAATGCAGGATTCGAAAGTCTAGTTTTAGTTATATGAAATGGAAATTTCAATAACCATTGTCCTTCCTTTTCTGGACAGGTTCAGTAATTTCTTACTGTACTATTGAATCAAAAAACATGAATTATAAAAGTACAAACTTAAAAAAGCACTATTTTCTGTTATACTGTCCATTATTATTATTTTTTTTTTTTTTAAAACCAACTGTTAAACTTGCAACAAGCTTTAATGACATTATCTCATACCATCAGCAACATAAGGGTTGAAGTGCTTTGTTGGGTGACAACGCTTATACATGATAAGATCTCATACCATACTAAGGTATTGCTGTTAATATAATTGAGTCAAATACTGGAAAGTCATTTGTTTACTTAAACCACTAAATACCATAAGTTAAATAATTTGTCGTTTGAATAAACGATTTTTTGTAGTTTTAAGAAAATTGAAATTCAATTTCATTTGTTTTGCGATCTGTACATAGCTCATGATAGCTTAGTTCTGAAACATAAATTCAAAGTACATACATAAATATTATGCAATCTGAAAACATCAGAATTGAGCAATTTTAATATTGTTCAATCATTAAAAGTTTTATAGACTTAAGACTTTGGTCAGGATAATTCCAATCATGAATACATCATATTATTATTATTATTAACTATAGTTTTAATGTTAATTACATTCTATTTTTGTTTATTCACAGTACCTACATAATTACTGGATAAACCATGTTGACATAGAGAATATGATAGTTTTAGTATCAACTATGTATAAATTCAACCATTTTTCAATAATAAATATATATATTACATAATAGAATAGGTTTATAATAAGTGTATATATAAAACCACAGCAAATGCTATGTAAATTATTACACAAAAGGTTTTAACACCCGTATCCATCAACCTGTCTTGAATATACACTGACGCTCATCATCAGAAAATGATCAAAGTACACATAGGTCACCCTATGTTACAAAAGATTCATAGTAATTGTAACTACTTATAGGAATTTTACATATGTAAAATCTTTCATAAAAAAAAGGTCATATTTTTTACTTAAACAAGGGCAACAATCAATTGCCACTTCCATAACAGAATTACTTGCATAGTATGTGTTTTCTCACACAATATAAAAGGTAAATTATTCTACAGAAAAAAAACCACTTTATGACAAGATGTCACAACTAAATGTATTTTTCTACCAAGTAGGAAATAATTCATACAAACTTGTTTGAAACTGTATCTTGCCGGTTTGGTTAAGTACCCAATAAAAAAGGACAGATTCATTGTAATTTCATTGCCGACTTTCTGGTTGTGCTGTACAAACGTACGTTACGCTTTTGGCGTAGGTACTAGGTAGTCTTTCAGGCTAAGACCGCTAACTTCAAAAAGCGTATGTAAAACAATTAAGTATACTGGTAGCCAACACAGCTGGCTCGCGTAGTCATAAAAAACGAAGTTCGAAACTCACTCATCATACTTATTAGGTACTCAGTGCACAACGACAATCGGCCCTCCATTGTTTTATAAACTGAGCCCTTTTTTCTGCATAATTACACAACAATGCAATATATTTACTGTGTATTTACACATTATGGCTCCTATAAACTTTGTTTACACTGAAAGAAAGGATTAATAATTTTATTTAATTTATTCAAAAAACTAAAATCTTTCACTGTCACTAATGTCACTGTCAATTTCGTGACGTTTTGTTTCGACTTCTTCTTCTTTGGCAACAACTGTCTGATTACAATACAGTTTTTGGCTTACTAATACTGCTGTCAAATAAAATAAAAAATAAAATCTTTAGTATTGCCAGTACTAAATTATTAAATTGCTAAAAAGCCATTGAAAAATATGAAGTCTCGTCTCGATCGACTGATCGAAGTCTTGTCTTGTTCAAACAAGCTGAAATTCGCAAAAGAAAAATACCTTGTAGGTATATAATGCGTAAGACGGGAGTTTTAGATATTGCCAAAGAGAGCTTTAGTTGGCATTTTTCCCGTTGTGAAAAAAGAATAATCGTTTTATGATTTCATAATTCTGAAAAAAGAAAAAACGTTATGTTTTAGCAGTAAGAGTAAATTATTTCAGGCACAATTTTCATAATTAATGCATAAAAGACAGAACAGTAGGTAACTGTCTCAAAAACCCTCCACTAAAGGCATGTAAAAACATAATAATATATTTTTATGTATATTTTTAAAATAAATCTCCAACTATAACCATCACTTTCCTTGGTTAATATATGCCATTGTGTTTAATGCATTATGGTCTGGAATAAATTAATATTATTGTTTTTAACAATTTTGGCAGAGATGGTTCTTTTAAGAAACCATTCACATAACCAGGTAAACATTGTTCACCATTGTCATTAATGCATTGCTAGAAAAATAATTTAATTTTGTGAAAGAAATGGTTCCTTCGGTTGAAGGGAAACCCGTATCCCTGCAGTGGGATGATTATGGGTTGATATATGATGTATGGTCTCATAAGGACAACTCGTATTCTGGAAATCAATCCATTATTTTCTGAAATAAATTATATTAATTCTGAAACTATATTCTTCACAAAATCATATGACCAAGGCCAACTTTGTTTTCCATTGCTTGCTTGGAAAAAGGATTTTCACGAAGGTAATGGTCCGAGAAAAGAAAATATAACCAACCATCGCTAAACATTATTGTTAATAAATGCTAATATAATATTTGTGTCAGGAAAGAGGCATTCAGCACAAACAAAACCACACGGAGCCAAGTGCCTCCTGTCTGTGGATGGCTGCAATTTTTGGATAATAAATCCAGATAAAAAACCGGGAAGAAATAGCCCCAATTGTGCTATTCGCAATCCCTAAATCCAAGATTTTTATGAACAGGAAACATGATCTGACCCCAATGTGTCAGACGCTAATGTCCCAAAATCCATGATAAATAAGAACGGAACTAGTCCCACAAACTAGACACATCCTTTATATCTAGGATATAATTCGGAAAGAAATGATCCCGCAAATCATTCGCAGTTCCTTAATCTCGGATAATAATATAATGGTTGGCATAATAAAAAATCCTCATGGCAGGTACACAAATTAATAAATAATTTCTTCTTTTCCAACTTTAAATTTGTGCCAAATACCTCTTATAAATTTTGTAAACTGTAAAGCAGCTGTAAAGATAGTCACTGCAAGAAATCCCATGTGTTACATAAAGGAGCGGCCAGTCTTTGTTTTTCTGTATTTAAAATATATATATATGGAAAGGGTCTTCCAAACTATATTGGTTACTTATATGTATTCTTGTTGATCCAGCAACGGCCATTTACCAAGGTTAAATAAAATAACTTCCAAATGTGTTAGTACTTAACACAATAATTGTGAAGTATATTATTAATGTATTCTTATTATTCATCTAGCTAGACCAAATTGTTTTTGGTCAAACATCAAACAATTGTTTAGCTGAATGTGGTTTACATACTAAGATCACTGATATTTGAAATGAATGTATTCCATTTAATGCATGGAACGGTCGGTACCACTGAGCCACACACAATGCCTTGATTTGACATTATTAAATTTATAATAATATTATGCAAATGAATTTGCAATGCATCACATCTTGGAAAAAGGATAACGATCTTTACTTTTTCTAAAGGCAACAATCCCATAGAAAAATTTGTTCATCACAAATTTATAGGAACATTACGACAAATTATAAAAAAAATTAATTGCAAAATGAAAGCAGCGGCCATTTTTTTTCTTACCAGGTCGCCTGCCGAATTGTTTGGAAATCTAAATTATTAAGAGATTTTATTATTTTTACTCTTTTTGAGAGTTCAACTTTAAAACAACTCACCATTTTGCTTTGAAATTATATAGATATTGGATTTATATCAACCTAAGGTAACCATCCTCGTAGCGGCGACGACAGCGCGTGAGTCTTGTTTTCGTCGAATTCCTCCATTACTCGATTTTTACACATTTTCTTTTTATCTCCTCTTCTTCCACTTATTTATAGACTTAATAATGTCTTAATAATAGAAAAAACTAATAAAATTGAATAAAATATATTATTGCGTGTATTGCCGAATACACACGAAAAAAAGAATGACGTTCTAGGGATGTGGTGTAACGTGGCGCCTGTGTAATAGTGATGTTTTTTCGATTATCTTTGAACAAGTCGTGTGATTAAGCCGAGTAAATACGAATAATACTGTAAGTAAGAAATTAATTATGAGAATTGACCAGCGCTGTATAAATATTGTTATATTGGTTATTTGATACGATATATTATTTGGGAGGTATATAAACTTGTCACACATTCTGGCTTGTCCGGTGTTCATGTGAACCTCTTAAAACTTCACTTAAACGCTTGACAACTTAATGCAGGTAAAGTTAAGTGCTTAATGTCTTAACAACGAGATTACGATAAGTGTTAAATGGTTTTTTATTATTAAAAATATATTTAGGCCATACCTTTTTAGTTTTAATTATGGATAATTAATTTCCGATAGGCCCCCTGGCTCAGTTCGTGGTAATACATTCTCTGTTAACCTAACTGGGCGTGGGTTCGTTTGGGAACGAGACAAACATCTATACCTAATATAAAAATTAATCACTGAATGTGTTGCTAAGCGCAAATCTCGAGAACAGCTGAACCTTAAAATTCCCACGGGAAAGCGGGATACACGCAAACGAAGTTGCGCGGGTTTCGCTAGTTTGTAATAAATGTTTGTTTGTCTTATGTTTTCTATCGTCAAAAAAAATAAAAAATAATTTTATTGGTATTACAGCCAGTTTCTGAAACAGAAGTTAATGAAACATTAAATTACAACCGTCACTGTTAAACTAAAGAAAAAAGGTAGATAGCTTGCAACAGTTGCAACCTTAATGTGGCATTTCAGAAAAGACAAATTGAAAGGTCTGGTACCCATAATACAACACAAACAGATTCAAGTCTTGCTTGATTCATTATCAGGCTCTTATCACCGTTAATGACAAGAGACAGTGACAGACAAGAGTTGACAGTAAATAGAATAAGAAGACTTTAGATAAAACTTTAAACACATATAACGCTGAATGGCATTAATTACATTGACATACCAGTCGCATTCTCAATTCCGTATCACTATGCAACAGAAACCTCAAATGAACTAATTCTGACCAGATTTAATAAAATTCCATACACGTATACCGAAAATTCAATTAGAGTGCCATCTCGGTTTTGAACAGAATTAAATTGAATATCAAATAGCTGCGATAGTGCTGATTTCGTGGATGGGTGGCCGCTTAGATAAGTGGCTGGCTATTTAATATCAGCGGTATATGGCAACTTGGAACTGTGCCAGCCATGTCTGACCGAGAATTACAACGAGGGACTTAGAAGTCGCAAGCCGGGGTTTTCTTTCCGATGGCTATCTTATGTTGTGTTTTCGATGGGAATTTTGAGGTAATTTTTGTGGCGGTGGCTCTACGTGTATAGAATTATATGGGAGCGCGCCGCGATTTTAATTTTACGTGAATCGACTCAAGTTAATGCCATTAACACGCTCAGAGCCATGTTTGGGACCGAAAACGATACATTTGTGTATCGAAAACGATACACTTGGCGTTGAGCTGGTTAAGATCCCTACAACCCAAAGGAAAAATCAGAATATTTTGGATTAGGTTATGTATGTAACATACATGTATTTAAAAATATAATTTATTTGAAATACGGGTTTCCTCACGATGTTTCCCTTGGCTTTCACGTAATCTAAAATTATGTGGTAAATGCCCCAACAGGGTTTGGTACCGTGAAATATGACAGCGTTGAAAATAATGGGATAATTTTCTTTAAAATACCTATTTAAATGATAGCAAAAAAGGAGCAATAATTTAACATTCTTTATTTATTTATTTAATAATATAGAAACGATATTGAGATGCCCTTTGCATATTATATTACATTAAACCAAACGAAGTAAATATAAATATATTTTTTTAATACCACAAAGTTGGCAAACAAGCATACGGCCCGCCTGATGGTAAGTTGGTAAGCATCACCGTAGCCTATAGACGCTTCAAATACCGGGGGTATTACTCAAGCGTTGCCAACCCAAAGTAGAGCTCTGGAGACCTTACTCACCGTAGGAACGCAACATGGCCGAGACCAATGCAATTTGACTACTATTTATTTATTTCTGTAAGGTGGAGGTCCTTCCCCAGACGGGCTGCTCCGATTTGAGCGGATTATAAAATTTCACTTTATATTTTGCATTAAAGTTTTACACATTCTCATAATTGAAAATTTAAGTCGTCAGTTGTGAATACTTGTGAATTCAAATAAAATTCATGAATTTTGCCGACGAATTTTATATATTCAAATGAATAAAATAAAAACACAGAATATAGCACTGTGTTAAAAGTGCCTGTTGGTAATGTCAATATAACATGCAAATGAATGCCATATAACAATGATAAATAAAAACTTAACGTCTTAATACATATTAGGTATTACAGGCAAGAGCAGGTCGACCTTTACAAATTGGACTTTGTACCATTCTTAAGTTCTATGTCATAAGAGCTAAAATTATACTGCAAGTGTATAGCTCGACGTGCACCTGACTGTACAACATATCCACGTAGTTTAGCGAGGATAGCGAGGGTGGATACTTTTAAAGTGCCAGTTCAAAAAAATATTTTATTACAATTTTATCAAAATATTTGTTTAATACTCCAAGTTCAACAATCGATACTAGATCGAAACGTACTTATTCACTAGGTCGTCTCATAAATGATTAGAAATATAACCATTATCTTCGAAATTCTCATGATAATAGAAATATTAAGATTATGCCATCTGACGCCGCGAGATTCCACAAGTAAACGTATATTCCGTCCCACTGTATAAAATCCGTATGAATCGATCACAAATCACTTACCACAATAAACTATGACAAACTAAGTACCAACACTTTTAAGAGAGGTAGGGCACAGCGGATAATGCGCTCAAATCGGAGCAGCCCGTCTGGGGAAGGACCTCCACCTTACAGAAGATCGTAGCCAAATAGCATTGCACCATGTTGTTTTCCTACGGTGAGTGAGGTATCCAGAGTTCCACTTGGGGGGTTGGGACTTGGGGGGGTTGGCAACGCGTGAGTGATACCTCCGTCCGACCCCCGTGGTATTGCAAGCGTCTATAGGCTACGGTGATGCTTACCAGATCAGGCGGGCCGTATGCTTGTTTGCCAACTTTGTGGTATAAAAAAAACTATCGATGAATTTCACTGAAAATTTTGTGTCAAGTATAATGGAACAGATTAAAATACTTGGCGCTTGGTTTATGTAGCAAATATACGAGTTTATTCCATTCGAGCATTCTCATCTCGGTATAATTCGAGAGCGAAGCATTTAATTTTCATAGCTAAACGAAATCCCATTTTGGTGGGACGTGATTATTCTAAGCGTCGTGATTCACATTATAAATAAGACTGTAGCAAAACAAATAAAGATTGTTTGACTACTACTTCACTTGGTATATGAGCTGTGTCTTTACTTGAAATGGTCGCGTCGTAGAAGTTCTTAATTAAACATACCTAGTACCTACCTATTTGTGAATAAATCTGTTTTTTTTTGCATTTTCTGTATAATGTATTGTAATAAATGATAATTTAATTCAGCCGATAATGCGTTATTGCGTCGAGCGTACGAACGATGTTACATTCGACGGAAGATGGTTTCCGTGATGTAACCTTATGTAAATATTTAATATTACGTCGCTTACGGCGAGTTGCAGAAACATATGTTAAAGATAGACATTAAATCAAGGAGAAAAGATAAAAGATAGCTAGATACTAAATGTAGAATTAAGTTTTGCTTTTGTGCACTGGCTGTTAATTCTCAAACAGTAAACAAGTATTTCACAAAACAAATTTAAATACAGTAAGTTTAAAATTTTCTCGGAAAACAGCGGAATTTAATCGGAAAATCCTGAAATGGAACATCTCGCAGGCTTCTTGGCCTTTTTGTCGAGAGGATAAATGTATGACAACATCGAAATATGTTTAAAGCAATTTGTCCGTGTTTTCCTTGAGCCCCCGGGTTGGGTTTCTTCCTCATTTTCGTGTCAGATTTAATATCAATTCCATGAGATTTTGTAGGCATTTGAATGATAAATAAATACAGTGAATTATTTGCATGATGTTTTCAGTGTTTTATTTGGATAACTTAATGCATAATATGACATCTTTATAAAGGAAAATGCTGGTGTGTCTGCACAATTTTATTTCATTTCAGTTTTATCGTAAAGCTACTTAAAACCATATCTATCAGTGAGATGTAATTAATAGTTCAATGATATCATATATTTAATCTCAATTCAAGTTGGCAACCATATTTATTTTATAACGTTATACATTATATTTACAGCAACAATTTATAAATACTTTTAATTATTCAATGAAATCCTTAAAGTAACTTTTACCATTAATAAAAAAAATTACACCCTTCAAAGCTAGTCGGCGGCGGCGGCGGCGGCGCTACTGTAATACACCTAGCTAATAGCATTAGCCATTTTACGAGATTAATAATTTAATAGGTACACAGCTGTAGAATAGTATAAATTAGTCTAAAGGGCAACGGAAATAATTTCGATTTAAAACGATAATCAGGAATGACAAAAATGATTTCCGAAGATATTACTTCTCCAATAGAAAAGTTACCATCCGTTCCATTTGGTACAAATACACTGGATATGTTTTTCTTACACTTAAATCTCATGGTAAACAGTGTCTGAAACGTATTTTAATATGAATTACAAATTATGTCTCACGCTATCTCTTTTTGGGCTCTGTAGTAAACTACAAGGAACCCTTATAGTTTCGCCATGTCCGTCTATCTGTCTGTCCGTCCGCAAAAAGCTATAATTTGGTGTGTATAGGCTTAATAACAACGCTAACAAAGTGGTAGAACAAAATTCGGAAACATAATATTTTTTTTGGGTGCCTCCTACATGTAAAGAAAGAATTTTTTTTTCGCGCGGACTCTATGTTGTGGTTTGACGTTAAATAGGTCTCTCAAAAACATTGAGAGTGTGGGAAGATCATTTTTCGATACAATGATCAGTTTCGGAAATATTTACATTTATCGTGTCAATTTTCGTTTTGCACAGTGGTTCCGCTCCCTCCCTCCGAAAGTCTTATGTTTAGAAATTTGAAAAAAATCCTGCTAGTAGTAGTCCATATGCTGAAAACTGAATTTTCAATGAAAATATTACGGTTAAGTACGCTCTACTAGTTAACGAGCAATAGACGACGAACTTCTAAAATTCTCTTTGATGAAAACTTACAAATGTGATAGAATTTGATATTGGACTCAACTGAAGGCAAGCAAAGCACAGCAAATACGGAACCCTACATTGTGCGTGGCCCAACACGTACTTGCCCGGTTTTTCCTTGTTAAGTTTGACAGTGAGAGCTATAATTTAATTATTATATTAACTTTAAAAATGCGTTTTAAAAGTTGATAATGTCTCAAAGGGTCCAACTGAGTACAAAAAACTAATTACTGAAGTCTCCTGAATTTGTTTGGTGGTCCCATTAATTTTGAGTTGCATGAACTCACTTTTTGAGTACTAATGAGTGGTATATTGCAGTTGCTGAGTTGCGGCGAGCGGCCGGCTGTTCAAGCGCGTTCTCGGCGCCCTCACCGTCCGCCCACCACGAACCAGGTCAGTGGAATATAGCTTTTTTATTACACTAAGGACTACATTATACTCCGGCGGTCTTGTAGCCATATGACTGTTGCGGTCAAGGTATCATGTTTATAAAGTTTGTTTATGTAATTATCAGGTTTACTCTAGAAAAAATGTAAGAAGTTGAGTTGTGGAAAAAAGAAGGCGATAAGAAGAAATATGAACCCATCATATTTATTTTCCGACCGAGTGGTCTGGAAGGTCAACTCCTCAACTTCAAACTAAGTGAGAACTTACCGGATGAACCGCATTGCTGCTTGACGCCGTTACTCTGTGAGATGGTGGTACCACTCCAAAAACATTTATACCTTTTAACTTTAAAAAAATGTATTTTTACGTCTTTATTGTTGATAATATCAATATTATGTTTCGTAATATCTTCGCGAATTCTCATGGCACATCACGGCTCGTATTAATTTCTCAAATCATTATTTATTATTCATATAAATTAATTAATCCCGTTTCTCCTAACACGCTAACAACTCACACGTGTCTGTCTTTATACACGTGCCGTGTTTGTTTCTACTCGAGGAAATACGAGGGTTTATTACGTTATTTATTATTAGAGCAACATATGCAACGTATAATATTTCGTGTTAAGACCAAGTTATTAGATACACGGTTACTAAAAAATATTTTAAATATAATGGTCACTCGTCTCTGAAAGAAATTGCCTGTCGCCATGAGGTCAATTCCTAACAAAAACTTCAAAAAGAAAGTTTTTGACCAGATTACCAGTTCGGTAATTGTCGTCATCGTAGTTTATGTATTGTATTTTGTATCTATAGTAAGCAAATATAAGTATGTATTGTATTCTTAAATTATATGTGTTGTATATGTTTAGTATATGTAATTATTAGTATGTTATTATGAAAAACCCTTATTATATCTATTAATTACCGTATGTGTTAATTTATTTTAAAATCGCATTCTTGTATAATCTGTACTACCCAAAGGTTGACTGGTAGATAATGCTTTTAGCGTTAAGTCCGCCTTTTGTACCCTTATATTGTGGTCAATAAAGTTTAAATAAATAAATGACAGATTAAATTATGACTGTCAGTTCTAAAGGGGTGAAAGTTTCGATGGAACATTTTATTACTTTTGTTCAGCTATATAAGGTGGATTTTAACGCTGGAAGGGGATTAGGGGTACAGGACAAAGAAAGAGAGTGCCAAAAGAGAGGGAGTATTGTGCGAGCGAGCGAGAAAGAGTCGAGAGGATAGGGCACAAATACGGATCTCTATACCCTACACGCTGCACTAGACACACTATACTACAGTTTTTATTTGATTTGTCTTATATTAAAGACAATAAATGCTTTTTCTTTGTTTCAAATAGGTATTTTATCTTTACCGAAAATCCACGCGGATGGAGTTGTCTATTTTATAATATTTCGTGTTATTTACCTGTATGGAAATAGATATACGTTTCCATTTGAAGAAATCATCTAATAACTTCGCAAGACGGCTCTAATACCAAATTTCATATTATACCTATTCACTAGAATATTATGAATACGAATATCACGAATTCTATTAAGATTAGATACCGATATTAATAACTGGTCTTATTGAAACCGTTCTGTGAATTTCATATACCAATTATTTACGTATGAGAGCAACCTATTATTCAAAAAGCTCCTATAACTATCCTATAAATATAACCACGAAAAATATTCTGAAAAACGAATTACGTACCCACAAAGGCGGTTTAAAACGTTTAATTTTAAACACAACTTTTATAATATCTAGTTGGCTCGGAGTGATTTATTCAAAGAGGACGGCAAAAGAATTAATTACTTAACCGACCGTCGGCCGCCGCTGAAAGAACTTCCCTTCGTATTCAAGTGAACTGGGCTACTTCTCAGCTAGTTCACTCCGTATTTTGAGGTAGATGTTAAAAGGAATCGAATGCTAATTAAAAGTTTATTACTTTTATTCTAAAGGAGATGTTTCTAAGTTTAAGGAATTCTTACCGCAGTGACATATCGCGACACATTCTCAGTGCTCACGATTAAGGTGAAGTGGTACCCAAAACAGGTTTTTGGCACGTTTTACCTGCAGCAAAAAACATTTTTTTGCCTACAAAAACGTGGTATTTTCCAAAAGTTTTTCAAGATACTATAAATAGAGGATATTTCACCACAGGCGGCCTATGTGACCCACTGGATCGTTTGCCAACCTCTCATAAAAAAATAAGAATGGTTTAAAAAAAAAACTAATTAATTTCATCCAATAATGTTCTAACATTGGATAAAAACATATTACATTCGCACAAAGACTGGCAGAAAGGATACAGAAGTAAAATAAATAAAGTTCAAAGGCCAGCCAGTCTTTCAGATTTTGTTTACCTCTTACGGGTTACAAGCAATATCCATCAAGAAAATAAAATAATAACTGAGTGGGGGAGGCGGAGGAGGCTCGCACTAGGCGGTATCCCACTCAGGCCCTTCACACACTACGACACTATTTTATTCTTAATTTATACCACTTGAGCGATAATCAAGTTACCCATGAGTTTGACCTAGCTCTATACTCTCTTGAACAAAGTGAAGTTAGGCACGAAGTTAGAAGACAATGGAAAAATTAAAAAGAGTAGAACGTAGAGCCTGTCCATATTCTCGTGTTCGCTCAACTTCGCGAGAGTGTAGAGCTAGCATTAAACTTTAAACCTGACGTTTCTGACTAATCTTTTTGTTCCGGACGGGTAATTCGCAAAGGTAATAAAACTCATATAGATAATTGATTATAATTCTAGTTATCACAAAATGAGTAGGTATTTGCTTTTCCGCTATAATAGCAAATAATTTTGATGAAGTTAATAATTTTATAGGCATTCCATCCCATCACAAGAAACATGATAGCAAGATATCCTTTGTGTCAATGTGACTCGCATGTAGACAGATTTTTATTAAAAATTATTTTTCCAAAATAATAATAAGCAATATGAATTGATTCACTGAACATAATACGTATAACTAATGTTAATCTTTTCACTGAACGTTTACGTAGCAAGAAATTGAAAATTAGAACTTAGTTTTAAAAAAAATATATCAAACAAAAATAAAATCACAGAACTCAGTGGCGTAATGTGATGAAGGCTTTAGAATAGTTCCCACTCGTGTTGAGCTCCTATTTGCAATAAACTAGTCTCGTGTGGTCCCAGTCTAAGAACAAGTTTCACAGACTTGTTTGCACTTGGAAATGTTAAAACTAGGACTTGCACCGTAAACGGAGAATTTCTTTGGTTACATGCGAACTCTGAATTAGCTATAAAATCCTTTCAAGTAAGTTCAAGAAGCGTGCGAAGGGAATTAAATTAAAGGATTTAATTATATTCAACGTAATATAAATAAAGGTGTTTATTTTGCTGGACCACTTTGATTTTGATTTTGAAATTAATGTTTTATTTTAACGCAATTTTAAACCTTTTTTACAAGCTCTCCGAATCGTCATTTTTATCGGACCGTAGTAAACTCCCTGTCCACGCTTTCCCTGTCGATTACAGCATGGGGTACTTCAAAAAGGGTGTGAAGAGGTTCTTACAGGGTCGGCAACGCGTTAGTAATGCTCCTGGTATTGCAAACGTCCATAGACTGCGGTGACTGCTTACCATCAGGCGGCCGTATGTTTTTTTTGCCACCTTAATGGTATAAACAAAAACTACAAGGAACACTTATAGTTTCGCCATGTCCGTCTATCTGTCCGCGGTCTAGCGTCTAGAGTTCTAGACGCTTAATAAGCTGTAATTTGGTATGTACATATATTATCAATGCTAACAAAGTGCTGGAACAACATTTTGAAAAGTATTTTTTTTGGGTGCCTCCCCTGCATACGTAAAGTGGAAATGAATTTTTTTCTTTCGCGACCACCCCATGTTGTCCACACCCTTAATGTTTCAGCTAGTTTACTCCGTATTTTGAGATAAATGTTAAAAGGAATCGAATGGTAATTAAAACTTTTTTACTTCTTTTCTAAAATGTTCTTACCGCAGTGACATTTCGCGACACATTATCAGTGCTGTATCTTTTGTATAATCACGATTAACAACGGCCACACCACCACAGATACGGTCGACTGGTTGCTTACAACGCAATCGACTGCTAATAAGCTGTGACTTTCTTTAGGTGTTTACTTACAAACGGAGTAACTTTAAAGGACTGAAATGACTCTTTTGTTTCATCCTGTGGATTTTTGTAATAAATAAATAAATAAATCCTATCCTCGAGCCAACCGTCTTTCACGGCAAAACGGAGCGATGAATTGACGTGATTTTTTAAGTGGAGATAGTTGAAGGGATGGAGAGTGACATAGACTTTTTTTGTCTCTTTCTAACCCCCCACTTCTCTAAAATGGGGGGTGGAAGTTTGTATGGAGCATTCCGCAATTTTCAAGGTAGAAAGCTAAAAATTGGTATGCGGACTATTTGTGACTAACAAAAAAATTGTGTATAATTTTTTTTTAAATGTGCACCCACCCCTTAAAACAGCAACAAATTTTATATGGGACTTTTCGCAGTTTTCAAGGTAGGTAGCTAAAAATCGGTACTCAGAGTCTTTGTTACCAATGAAAAAATGTGGTCTAAATCAGGAAAGCAACCGTGTTACCCCGAATTTAACGCGAGCGAAGCCGCGGGCAAAAACTAGTAACTGATAAAGATGATCTTTCATTTTCGATACAATGATCCGTTTCGGAATTATTTACATTTATCGTGTCAATTTACGTTTTGCACGGTGTCGATGTTGCCCCCCTCCCCTCCCCTCTATCTCCGAAAGTCTTATGTTTAGAAATTTGAAAAATAATATGGTAGTAGTCCATATGCTGAACCTTCAATGAAATCTATAACGGTTAAGTAGGCTCTTCTAGTTACCGAGTAATAGCCGATGAACTTATAGATTAAAATTTATTTGATGATAACTTACAAATGTCATAGAATTTGATATTGGACTCAACTGAAGGCAAGCAAAGCACAGCCCTACCATGACAAAAACAAACAATAATAAAACTATCATTAATTATAAAGATATACCTAAATGTTATTTTGTTTGTAGTCGCTGTACTACATGATCAGTTGCCTCTCTGTCTACCACATTGCTAATTACACAATAGGTATGATTAAAATAAATCCGTTCTTTGTTAAATAAATGAAACAGGTTCAAGACCACCATAATTCACTTAAATATCAGTAAGCTTTTTGTTTACATTTTTCATTTATATTTTCGTCGATCTAATTATGTGATAACAGGGCTAAGTAATTTACGACGGCACTAATTTACGTGGCCAAGAATTATGGAGTCGGCATTTTACGTGTAGATATGAATTCAGCGCGCGTAACAGAATATTGCCTTCATAATAAGCCTCTTGGACGGCTGATATTTTTATTCAAGCCTCGTGCTCACTTCATTTTATTTTTAGACAAAAGAGCGGCTATGCATTCCAGTTATTTTTATAAACCATCGCTTTGCATTTTGTTAATTATTCAAACGTTTCGGTTTCTCTGTTTGCACTGATATTTTTTCGGTAAAAGATCCACTGTCCAACTATATTTTGAATGAACTTGTTAGATAAATGAAAGTAGTGGCATTTTATGGCCTTTTGTTTTTAATCTGATTGACACTTTCTTTTTAACAACCGGTCGTGCTGGAAACGTTTAATGGAAGGCCTATGTCCAGCAGCGGAATTCTTGTGGCCGAGACCATGATGATGATGTCATGAAATAGATCATTTAACTATTCTCATCAAATCCTAATTTCTCACACCGTTAATCGATTGTCTCCAATACAAATCGCCTGACAATAACCATTTCCCTGTATTGGATTGAAGCGAAAGGATTTAGTCATAAGCGGGATTTCAGAAGAGTTTCAATGCTTGGGGGATTTACCTTTGCTGAATAAAATTCAACAATATTTATTAAAGTAACTTCAGAGCTTTTGATATCCTTGTATATCGATGTTTTAGAATCATAAAAATAACTGATATATATTTTGTTAAACATGTTTATTTTTAGGTTTCTATAAATCATATTAAATAAACAGTGATATAACTTTACTGGCTGTATCCTTTGATTATAGTACTTTTTTATTATTTATTTATGAGGTATTTCTAAAACCTTTTCTGTGTGGTGGAAAATGTGTTTGCAAAACATCTAGATAATCGATTGTGTCTAAAGATGTGAAAGCGTAATAGAAAAATCACGTTCTCATTATTTCTGTTGTTGTTATTTATTATGTAAAAATGTTAATAAATACATGAGAGGACTAAAAACAAAACTGACTGGAAATCATTAAATTCTGTTTGATTGGTGTAAAAATATGATACTCAAATTCTAATTATAGGGTTGCATGTGCAGTAGGGAGTGCTGCCGATGCACCCCTGTGGTTTTAGCTTATTAATTTGAATGGTTTTTAATTTAGTATTGCTTTTGATTTTATTTGTTAATAGATAAGTTATGTAGTATTACTGTATGTTGTACCACGCAACCCGTGTAAGATTTCTTGTCCATTCTTCTAGGTTGTCTGGGAGAAATCGGCTAGCGATAAGACCGTATTGTACCGTTTATTTCTAAGTTTTATTTGTATTATTGTTTTTGGTGCAATAAAGTGTTTTGTATTGTACTGTATTGTATTGTATTGAGGAGCTCGATGGCGTCGCTTTGTGTCGCACTCTAATATGAACACGCAAGTTAAGCGACGTCGACCCTAGCCAGCGTTTGGATGGGTTTCGTTATCTCGAGCTTTTCCGTGCTTCGGAGGGCACGTTAAGCCGTCGGTCCCGTTGTTGTTCACTGTTGTCGATGGATGATAGTCGTTAAGCCAAGTCGGTGGTCTTAGGGCGGTTTGAAAACACCGGCCTCTGCGAATCCGCATTGGAGAAGCGTGGCAGAGTACGCTCTAATCACCTTCGATTGAAGAAAGACCCGTACGTAGCAGCAGTGGGATGATTATGGGTTGATAATGATAATGTATTATATATTGACATAAAAAGATGTCAAAGTTAAGCTAGATTACATTCGCCATTTGTACAGAATACAGAAAACATTATTGCAATGTTACATCCACTAAAATGTTATTTGTCGTCGGATAACACGCTTAAAATCCGTTCCCACCCCATCGCAACTCCGCCCGCGGCTTTTCTCACTCGCATAAATATTTGATATCAAGCACGTTTCCCGCAAACCACAATTTTACTTTATCACTGTTTGCGGGTTTATTTCCGACTGATGACTGTACGTTTGCACACATTGTAACGCGAGCCCTATTTGTAAACATGCCTTTATATTGATACTTGCTTTTGAACAGAATGGGGACCGTTTATGGAATAGTATCACGGATTATGTTATTTTCCTTATTTCTTCATTGTTATATTGTTTACTTATTAGTCTAATTGGCCATGCGACGCTGATGTTATTAGATGTAAATAGCTAAATAAACAAAGAAAAGACGCTTATATAACTGAGTCGTTATAATTATCATTCTCGAGAAAATATAACAATACCTACTAATTAACAAAAACAATTTTGACAAATCTGTTTCTGTTTGGTTCAGCTGCTCATATTTCTGTTTGGTTCAGTTGCTCATATTATTAACAACACTGTTTTCTTTATCCTACACCTAAATGTAATTCAAATTAAGTATAGATTTAATTATTGGCATAGGCCGATATTAGAAATCTTACTTTCAATTACTTATACCTATTTTCATTTATGAATTGAGAAAGCTGGACTGGAGAGTACTACCTTCTCACAGAATGCGTGTTAGTTAAGCACTAATGTGCTTTGTCGGTGAATGAAAAATACCGAAACTACGTAGTACTATTATTTATTATGTGCCGAAACTCAACTCTTTTCTATCCCTTTTCTTCATATTTTTTTTTTTTTTTTTTTTAATGTTACTATTTCCTAAATTTATTTATTTATTTATTTAAGGCCAATCAACAATTGTTTACACCTGTATAACATACAATGTTTATAATGCTAACACAATAAAAAGGTATAGATGTAACAATTAATTATAGACTAGCACAACGTGTTAAACTTAAGAGTTAATATTAGCTAACAGAGTTGAACTAAAAAGTTTTTACTAACACTTTTACAATGAGAAATATATATTAAAAAAAACAAAACAAAAACAAGGTAAAAATTATAATTATTATTTAAAAATGTCATTCATTATCTTATGTAGTTTGTAGACTGAATCGTGGTGAATGTCAACTAGATCGCTGCAACTATTTATAATTTTGCTGAATCTCGATATGGGAGAGTTTGCACCTAGACCTGTTCTCCTGAGTGGTGGACAAAGTGGAGGAATTCTATTACGCGGATATCTGGAAGGAGCACGAAATCCAAAGCATTCCAAAATTACGGGAGCATCCACTAAACCTCTAAGAATTTTAAACACCAACATAGCATCTAAGATGTCCCGTCGCTTCGAGAGTGATGCAATTTTGAAATGTTCCAACCTGGCATTATACCTTGGCAATTCTTTAGTTTTTCCTTTAGAAAAAGCAAGATGCCACAAAAATCTTTTTTGCACTCTTTCCAGACGTAAAGAATGTGTAGCGTAGTGTGGTCTCCACACGGCACTGCAGTACTCTAAATGGCTACGGACTAAGTTGTTATATAATACAATTTTAGTGCTATTGTTTTTAAAGTTTTTGGTATTTCTTGTAACAAACCCTAACATTCTTGATGACTTCTTAATTATACTATTAATATGTGGTACAAAAGTGACTTTGCTATCAAATATTACCCCTAGGTCTTTTACTTCACCCAATTGGCAAACTACTATTCCATCTATATAATATTGAGTAGGTACTACATTGTGTTTACGGGAAAATCTCACATAATGACATTTATTAGTGTTCAAATTCATTTTATTATTCTCGCACCAAATAACCATTTGGTGCAAATCCTCCTGAAGGAGCACAGAATCCTGCATTGTTTCAATCTGTCTCCTAAATTTTAGATCATCAGCATAGAGAAAACACTTAGAGTAGCGGAAACACAGCGGAAGGTCATTAATAAATACATTAAATAAAATGGGACCAAGGTGCGAGCCTTGGGGAACACCAGAAGTTATGTTGTGATCGACAGAGTTGAAACCATTTACAACAACATGAAAGGTGCGATTCGATAGGTAGGATTTAATCCAGTCGAGTAACGGTCCAATACAGCCATATGCAGAAAGTTTTTTTACAAGGATAGAGGCAGAAATCTTATCAAACGCCTTACTAAAATCCGTGTAGATTACATCATATTGTTTGCTTTTATCTAGTGCCTGAATGAGAGTTTCAGAAAACATTAATAAATTTGTAGTGGTCGACCTTGATTTTACAAATCCATGCTGATGATCGCTCAGGAATTGTTTGAAGTGTTGCTGGAAATACGGACAAACTAGAGACTCGAAAATTTTAGCGAATGTAGAGAGTAAAGAAATGGGACGGTAGTTAGTAATATTCTCGTTATTGTCTGATTTATGCACCGGAACTACTTTGGCTTTTTTCCATTCGGTTGGGAAAACACCTGTATTAAGCGACACATTATAAATGCTCAACAGTGGAGCAATCAATTGCGATGAACAATTTTGAATAAATACAGGCGGAATGCCATCTGGGCCAGCTCCCTTTCTAACGTCAAGATTTTTAATTTTCTTTTCTAAACAGTCCCGATTTATTACTGGTGAGGATAAGCATATAGTGTTATTATTTTCCAAAAATCTTATGTAATCACCCCCGTCAAACAACTCAGATTCATCATCCTTCACATACACCGAGGAAAAGTAGTTGGCAAACAAGTTACATATATCTGGTCCTTTGGAAGTTGTAGTAAGTCCGTCAGTCATAGTTTTGGGATACGAGCTTATTCCACCCCTCCTAGCCTTAATATGTGTCCACAATAATTTAGGATTGTTTCGTAAATTCCTTTCTAATTTATTTAAATAATTATTATACAACATCGTAGCCATTTTATCACATCGTTTTTTGACAATTTTAAATTCCAAGTCATCCAATGGGTTTTTATGTTTTTTAAATCTCAATCTTAACTTATTTTTATACCTAAGAGACTGTATCAAATCATTATCAAACCAAGGCGGGTATGTATTATTATAATTTCTACAGAAAGGTACGTATTTACCTATTGCAGTTCTGATCACGTCGTAAAAAGCAGCCACCAATTCGTCGACACAATTTAATCCTTTGTAAATCACATCCCACCTTTGTTCACCCAAATAACGACAGATTTGCTCATAGTCGGCTTTGTAGAAATTCAGTCGTTTATTTAATTTATTGTTTGATAACCCAGTTGTTTTTATGAGTGAGATGACAATGTCAAGCGGTGGATGTATTCTATCTATCTTACTAAGTGGGTCCAGAGCGCTAGTAACGGAACATGTGGGTAAAGTAGATAACACTAAATCTAAAATCCGACCCATGTAATTTTTCACACAGTTATACTGTTTTAAATTACAAAAATGTGTAAAATCCAGTAAACTCTGACAGACATTGGTAAGAGTACCGTTAGTAGATTCAGTTTCCCATTTTATCATACCCAAATTGAAATCACCTATTATGGAGACAGGCATATGAAGTGTTTCAAGAATAATATTACAGTTGTCTGTGAAATGTTCTAAAGCTACAAGTTTAACTGGCGGAGGCAGATAAATTGCACATAGAGCCAATTGATGCGATAATTCCGTAACGGGACTGTCAATTACCACCCATAGGTCTTCACAGTTAGGGCTCTCCCATTCTAGCATTCGTTTAGAGTTATTTTTTTTTAGAACTGCAACAAGAACGCCCCCGCCTTCTTTATCATTCATATGCTTTAGAGATTCTCTATCCCTCCTATAAACATCGTACCTATCATCAAATAGCTCACTGTTAAAGATTTTATTATTCAACCACGTTTCAGTTAAAACTATTACATCATATTCACTTTTAAGTATGTTAATGTAAAAAGTGTCTAATTTGGTTCTGAGACCTCTACAGTTCTGGTAATATATCTTAAAACGATTGAATTTTAACAATAATTGTATCTTAAGATGCATGCCACTAAGTATGAATAACACACGGAAGGAGTTAGATAAGTTGATTCAGATCATACAGGTTTTTGACGATTATCACTTTATTTTCATCCTCGTGTTTCCTAACATAGATTCTGCCATTCCGAACCCATACGAATCTATAATTCATCTCCTTGGCCTTTATTCTCGCGGCTGCATGGAGAGCTCTGTTTGACGGCGACAAGTGCTCGCTTACATAAATTGGAGTTTTAATGCCCTCAAATCCTAAGTGGCCACTGTTTAACTTATTTTTCTGGTTCTCCTTGTTGAACTTCAGAGTTGAAGCAATAAACTCATCGCGGATCCTTGGTGATGCCAATTGTACAATCACTGAGCGAGGACGGCTGCTAGTCGCATTGGCCTTAGTTACTCGCGTACACTTATGAATATCAGTTTCTTTTAGATCACTACTAACCACATCTGCTAATTTTGTTACAACACTAAGCAAGTTTTCTCCCTTTCTTTCTGGAATACATTGCAGTTCTAAGTTATTTGAGCGGGCTGTTTGTTCTAAATCGTTTACACGTGCTCTAAGTTCTGAAACAGTGTTTTTAAGTTCCTTGTTCTCTGTTATAATTTCTTTCATAGTTGTTTTGGTTCCTTCTAGGTCTTTCTTGAATTCCTCAAAGTTTTCGTTCAAAAATGATATTGATTGCACTATTTCTTTCATTTCCTTTGCTATGGGATTGATTTCCTTATTAATTGCAGTAGCAATGCTGTTGTTGATTTGCTTCATAAGTCCGCTGATTTCAGTTTTTACTACATCTTCAATAATCGAACGCATCTCATCTCTGTCACAGAGCATTGCAACTTCTCTCGAAGGGGGTGATGGAGTGCTGACGGCTTGTCTCTTGTTTCCTCTGTTTTGGTTGGCAGTGCGAATAGGGGTTGCATCATCCTTATTGGGTCTGGGTTTACTATTAAAACATATTGGGCAACTCCAATTATTTATAGACTGCTCGTCATGATTATCTGAGAGGCCGAGACAAGCGTGGTGAAATGACTTGTCGCATTTAGTGCAGTCCATAAATTCATCATCCTCTTTCTTGTTCACATCCTTACAACAGCCCCAGTTTTTTGTAGTACTACCCATTTATTATTCATATTCTTCAAGTTAGAGCGCATTAGTATTGCTTTTGGTGTTACTGATCCTAATGTAGGCGGTAACCATTTTCCATTAGGTTTTCGATAGGAATCTATGGGGATTAAACAAACAAAAATTATTTTAGATGAGTTGCGAATTAGACGATTTAGTTTTTACACGAGTTTCGAAGTAGTCGTTTTACTTTTTACACGACTTTCGAGTTATGAATTTGACGATTCTTAGGGTGTATTCTCTTTCTAATATACATAAATAGTCTACCACAGCTTTTGGATGAAATGGGATTCTCTTGCATATGTTTCGCGGATGATATCTCGCTAATTATCCCATGTGAGAACGTAGAAATTGCCCATAAACAGCTAGACAGAGCTATGGCACAAACTCTTAACTGGCTAGATCAACATAACCTACAACTAAACTTAAAGAAAACTAAATTGATCCAATTCAAGCCTTACTAAAAAACGCCTCTACATCTAGATTATAAATTTAAGTCTACAGAAATAAAAAACGTTGACTCTGCAACCCTGTTAGGAATAGAAATCGACAATCAAATGAATTGGAAGCCTCATGTAGATACATTGGCAAAAAAATTGTCCTCATTTATATATGCTCTCGGTCAACTGAAACGAATAACAAATCTAAAAACCGCGCTCTCGGCTTATTACGCATATGCAAACTCAAGAATGTCCTACGGGATCATCCTGTGGGGAAATTGTAGTAATATACAAAAAATATTTATTCTTCAAAAAAAATGCTTTAGAATATTAGTAAACATAGATAACATGACCTCTTGTAAATCCTACTTCAGCCAACTTAAAATTCTAACCCTAACATCACTATATATCTTCGAAGCTTGTAAATTCGTAAAAAAACATTTAGACCTATATTCACCGGTTAAAACTATAAGACGGAATAACAGATACCTAAATAAATTAAATCAACCCTTTTCTAAACTAAAATTATTCTCAAATGGCCCCCATTAAATGTTAATTAAATTATATAATCATTTACCCAACCAAATTAAAAATATAGAAAAACCTGCTGCTTTCGAAAGATGCTTAAAGGATTTCCTTATAAGTAAAAGTTATTATAACATAAAGGAGTTTTTTGATGAAAGGTTGGAATGAGCATTATTAATATTTAATGGAAATGTAATTATATTGTATTAATAAACTAGAAGTTAAGATTGAATTAATTATTATATCTAATGTAGCAGTACCCTCTTATATTGCTACGTCCTTACACAGGACGTCACATTGTCTGTAAACCAAACTTTGTAACACCATTATTTTGTATGTGACAGCAATAAATAAAATGAAATGAAATGAGATTTACTTTTTACACGATCTTCGAGTTGTGAATTAGACGATTTACTTTTTACAAGAGTTTCGAGTTGCGTTACGACTAGTTACTTGACGACTTGACACTCAATTGTATTAACCTCGACTTGACTAAGCAAAAGGTACAGCGATACTTGTAGTGGACTAGTGGCGATACTCAACTCATATTATGAGTGAGCCACGCCTACATTGATCGTAAATGATTGATGAGATGACAGAAATATCGCAACAGATGACGATTATTATTCGTTGATAAGTGGCCCAATATAGGAGGTAATAAGACTACAATAGGCTATTATCGTTATCCTATATATTCAGGGCGTCCGTTCCCTGCCACGGCTGAGGATCCAGTGACCCTTGACCTAGTGGTGAAGGGTGCCTGCCTCACCCCAGCCCTTTAGCACCCGAAGCCACAACTATTAATTCTCGAACGGAAAACGAAACAGAACTAATTCTGATAATTTTATTTAACGTTGACAGATGACATAAGAAAAGAATGACTTTTGAAGTGAGTAAGTATCGAGTATAGTTCCAGCACTTCTCTTCATATTTATGATTAAAGTAAAATAAGGAAAAATACATTATACTGCTTTATTTGTCGTAATTATTATTATTTATTTATTTTCAATGAATACATTATTATACAATTATGTTTTTCTATTGTATTTGTTACGAGTATAATATGTATTATGCTTGTAAAATTTAAAATAATATAATTTTACTTACACTTCATACCCGTAAATTATTCTGTGTCGTAGTGTTTTAGCTTCAGTGTTTTTGTTTTACTGAGATGACACTAATGACTGCGTGAGATGAAACTTACTGATGCTTTTTATCTCGTATTTATTTCAATAATGGTGATTACATCACTCGAATAGCATTTCTGAATACACAGTTAGCAGCAAGCAGTTAGGCATAAGGCTGGGCGAAATCAGGATTTATCGAAAATATCGATAAATCAAAATTTTACTATAAAGCGAAAATATTATTTTTTCTACTATAAACAAATTAGAGCGCTTCCGATAATACAATTCATGCGCTTCCTATATAACTGTAAAAAAATGATTTTACACGAATTTAGCAGTCAGAATCTACACACCTGTTGTTTGATAAATCCGTTTCGTCATCAACTGAACTATTAAAAAAAGATCTCGCACAAGACAATACGTCAGATACAAAATATGTTTAGTCGACGTAAACTTATAGTAGGGCCTGTGGGAGGCATATTCGGAGACAAATTATTAAGGAAACGACGTTCAGGAATATGCCTTAACACAGACGCTTATTCAACTCTTCATCGCAAAGGATTATGGCGTTAAGGGCCGCATTATGGCGGGCCCATGCTGGAAATCCCACTTAATGGAAAATCCTTTTTCTTATTATATCATTGGTTTTGTATTTCCTGTTACGTCATTTATTTATTTGCTCACTATAGTACCTACGCACGTACGCACCAACAACGCGACTAACAGCTTATAAAACAATTGAAAATCGATTTTGTAGTGCGTTAAGTAATATGTCAGTTTCGAACTTCGTAAAACGTCAGCGCGAGTCAGTCAGTGGCGACTAGTATAGTTACGTTTTACACTAACTATTTTTCATGCTAAGAAGAGTAGGAATGAGAAGAAAAGACTGCGCTTACCATCAGGTGAACCGCTAGCTAGTTCCCCGCTAACTTAATTAAAAATGTTAAACATTATAAATGATCATATTAATCACAGGAGATTAATCACAATAATCAAGAAGTCAGAAAAGAAGTTAACAGAAAAATGCGATAAATTAATACCTATTAAACACGCTGAAAATAATAGGGCAATTATTTAGTCAGATTAAGCAGTGTTGTGCAATCTTGTGCACTTACAAATTAGGCTCAATGAGCGCATTTCCGACGGTCAACAAAATTTTCACGAAGGCTACAAACATGACGAAGATGTAGCTCGAGACTAGAATAGAACGTAATATTTTTCCGAAGTAACTTAATAGAGGGCCGCGGCGCGGGTTTAAAGTTCGAATCTTGCGCAAGGCAAACATTTTGTGTGCATGAACATGTCTGTCTGCCTTTACAAAATACCCAGAGTAACTTATAATAAATATTTATTAAGATAAAAGTATTTATCAGCAAGCTAGTATCCATAATACAAGCTTAGTTTGGGACTAGATGGCGTTGTGTGCTTCGTCCGAAAATATTTATGTACTTCAGTACTTTAATGAAAGTGACTTATTAAACTTACAATATGTCTATTAATAAATCTATTTATTTATCTATTAATAACTCTGTGGCTTTTTTTTTACTTTCCGATCTATTCCTCCTTTTTACATAATTTCGGCAAAATGTGTCGCTAATTTACAAAAGCATAGTGTCTATCCGCTGCCTTCTAATGAAATTTGATAGGTATTATTTTCACCATAAGTTAATATTTTTTTCATAGAAAACTAAAAGTTTTTCGTAACTCCCGTGCGAACCAGAACAACTGAAATACGCGGGTCTTTCCCTATACTTATTTTATCTTTATATACTTGAAAACATT
The DNA here is from genome assembly GCA_905163395.2 of Endotricha flammealis. Taxonomy (NCBI): domain Eukaryota; kingdom Metazoa; phylum Arthropoda; class Insecta; order Lepidoptera; family Pyralidae; genus Endotricha; species Endotricha flammealis. The sequence continues at coordinate 8,358,470 of LR990866.1, forward strand.
AAGGAAAATAAAATAAAATAAAAGACTTTCCAAGGTTAGCCTTTGAGGTTATTACTTATTCTATGGATCTGACCGGCAAAGGAATCTTGCTTAACTTAATCGTTAATATTAAGGTGGTACGTTTCGGTCCGCGCGCGAAATTCAATTTTTTTGCGTTTTTACAAATTGCATCTCAATTATTAATAGAATTTTCGTGAAAATTTATTTGGCGACAACAAATCCAATATATCTACTTACTGAATAATTATCAAATAAATTATAAATATTAGCTCTTCTTAATATGAATGCCCACGATGCATCTTTTTCCCTATAAACGTGCATTTACTCGATAATTTTAATATAATAAATTAATAATTATTGCATAGTGAAATATTTAGATTTCACAATTAAAAAAAACTGACAAAGTTTTTCCGTCACCCTCACTGGTAAATCACGCCCTCTCTGTTTGAGTAGCAAAATGCCTCATTTAGTGTCCTTTGATCTGTGTTGCCCTCTTTTCTTAGTTAATTGGACGCCATTATTTATTTTTCCTAGCCTGTTTTCGTCGTTTCTTCACTTTGAACGTGAAAATGAAATGCTTTTTGGGGTCTCCTTCATTGTTTAACTTAACATTGTATGGGTTTGAACTCGTTCGCTTGACGCCTTTAAAACTTTTAACTGTTGTAAACTTGTTTGTTTCCTATCGACTTTTACCTTGTGTCTACGGATTCAGTTAAATTATATTTTCGCAACATAATATCCAACTTAAAAGTAATATTTCACGCTATACAATGATTTAATTGTTAATACATTTTTGTTACTAGTGGACACTCGCAGTTATACCCCGTAACTGTTATTCCCGTTTCATATGTGATTTCCGGTATAAAAATTATGTCCTTTTAGGTCTCAAATTATCATTATTCCGAAATTCGTTCGGGATTCAAATTATCAGAACGACAAACTGAAGAGAGTTACTTACTTTCGTATTAAACTATTATTATCATCATATCATATCAACCCATAATGATACGGGGTCTCTCTGAATCGAAGCAGGATCAGAGCGTATATTCTGCCTTCGAAGCACGAAGAAACTCGAGATAACAAAACCCATCCAAACACAGGCTAAGGTCGACATTGCTTAACTTGCGTGTTTATTTACGCATGCGTGTTGACGTCATCAAGCTGCTCTAAATATCATATAGATATATTAACTATGTTGTTAATCTATGGACTAATTGCAGCGAATCGCCACTGTAAACCAAAGCGGCATTGTATTCAGTATACCCAATCTTGGCTACATACGGCTTGGGAACTAATTGCTTCCTAGTAACGTGAGCTGCACATATTATGTTACATAGAACCTTTGTGGTAATTGTAATGTTATCGGAACTAAATTTCAAATGTCATTATATCGATTTAAATGAAAATCCCATGATAACGATGCGGATGCCTAAATAACATTTTTTGTCATTCAGCAGGCATACAAGTACACCTGACGAAAAGTAGTTACCGCCGCCTATGAACATCAGTAATACCAGGGGTGCTACCAATGTAATGAAAAAGACGAAGGAAAAGAAGCTCGGCTTCTGGGTTTCTCAATCTGCTTTCCGCCAATATTCTGTGAAAGTGTGGTACTTTCCCGGTCGAGCTAGCCCATTTCGTTAATGTTCTACCACTCCTGAAATTCACTATTATTCGAAAATAGAAGTTTTTCTAAAATAAAGACAAACTACTATATCCGAAGGCGTATATTTCAGAAAAAAGACAAAACTCGAAATGCATTTATTTATTTAATCGTGTTCTCAAAATAGTTTATACAAGCCGAGACAGCATGGACGCAATTAGTCTTTAATTGACGACTACGCTGGTTGCATTAATAATAGGTAATAATGAAGAGAACTGGTTTCGATGTAAAAGCATGTCGTCTTTACAGTCTGATACTGTATTATTAACCTTTGTAGTATGATTATTTCATAAAGTAAATTTTGAACTGGGTTTATTTTCTTGCTTGATTTACTGTATATATGTATTTTAGTCTTATTTTACGTACTTTATCAGTCATGTGACATGTCCAGAACGACATAGTTAAAATTTTACATTCTACACAATATTTTTTTAATTCGTTAAATAATAGAAGGAATTGGTTTTTTCAAAATCAACAATACATTATAATAAGTATTATTCTCTTTTAATTCTATAGATACATTATGATCTGTTGTTCTAGTGGTATACGATATTAGTTGGACATAAAAGTAACTCTGATTTATTTTCTGGTGAAAATCAATTTTCCGACGACGGCGACGAGTCTAATTTATGGCAACAAACTCTTATTTTACGGCAGGTATTACCGAAAACTACAAAATATAAAAGAGCAACGTCACTTGTAATATATTATGTAGAGAGCACATTGAAACATTAAAGAGATGCAAGATTTAATAGCTTCCAGTTACCAATATCGGATCCTACGAATCGAGTAATTTGCTTACTATCGATTTCCAATTCGAATCACAACGCCTTTCACATATGCATTGTTTACGAAGTTCAGTTCGTAGTTCGTCCGAATACGCTGTTTTCATAATTCTCTATTCATGCCGTCATGAAAAGGACCAAAAATCCTTTGATGATTTTCAAAAGCAATGTTTTTTATCAGTTTTCGTTAATATTTAAAAATATTTATAAACATTTTAACGACGAATGGAAAGTTCGATCTATTTTTATTCGTTTTTGTGCGAAATTCACGTTATTTTTCTTCAAATCGAGCCCACGCTTTAACTTTATGTAACTTTGTGTGTCATAATATCTTTGATTTGGTCGTTATTATACCAGAATTTATAACTCTTAGAAAATTTCTTTTCCCAGTCGTCAATTTGCTTTGTTTTCGAAATGGTGGTAGTTTATAGAGTAGCTTAAAGCTAAAGGATTCCACTTGAGCAATAACCCTTTTTAGAGTTCCGCAGTAAACTACAGGGAACCCTTATAGTTTCGCCATGTCAGTCCGCGTACTAGCGCCTAGACGCTTGATGCTAGAAAGCTGTAATTTGGTATGTATACACATATTAACAATGTTAACAAAGTGCTGGAAGAAAATTTGGAAAAAAAAATTTTCGTCTACGTGTAAAGTGGAAATGATTTTTTTTCGCCCATCCTATGTTGTGGGATATCGTTAGATAGTTCTCTATAAAACATTGAGGGTGTGGGAAGATCATTTTTCGATACAATGATCCGTTTCGGAATTATTTACATTTATCGTGTCAATTTTCGTTTTACACGGTGCCCCCCCCCCTTCTATCTCCAAAAGTCTTATGTTTAGAAATTTGAAAAAAAACATGGTAGTAGTCCATATGCTGAACCTTTAATGAAAACTATAACGGTTATTTAGGCTCTACTAGTTACCGAGTTATAGCCGACGAACTCATGAAGTAAAATTTCTTTGACGAAAACGTACAAATGTCATAGAATATGGCATTATACTCATCTGTAAGCAAGCAAAGCATAGCAAATACGGAACCCTACATTGTGCGTAGCTCGACACGTACTTGCCCAGTTTTTTCATATATCATCCAGGGCATTTATCGCTCAATCCATGTCAAATTAATAATAAATATAATTAATAAAAAAGAAGTAACCTATAACCCTCATTTCATTATGATGAGTAACATAAATCACTTAATGGTATCCGATTCATCACCCGATGGCAAATATATTTGTTAACCCTCCGATAGGGCGGAGATAAATATTTAATTATTGGGTGTAAATGCGACAACAGGGGTGCCAATAACTGGTACATTAACGTTATTTTTTATACGGTTCGCGGATTGTTTTGTGGTTAATAAATCCGTAAACAGTATAAATTTCAAGCAGTAATAATGTGGCTTTGTTTGATATTTTATTGCACAAAAACAAGTAGGTACTAACCGTTTGAACTCTGAATGGGTATGAGAAAAGCCGACAACTACATAGTAAAAAAATTAACTTAAATTCTCTCACAGAATATCAACGCGAAAGGATTGGAACCAACTCTTTTTCTATCGCCGTATGCTATTATTAGTAGCGTCCCTGGTATTGTTGATATTCATAGGCGGTAACCACTTACCATCAAGTGACTTGTTTGCCTGCCGTTTGACAAAAAAAACCGCCATGTTATTTTATTGTAAAATATTTCCTAGAAAGCTTTAAGCTCTTACATTAACACCTGACTATGACATTAAACAAGACAGTGAAAATATAATAATTCAGTAATAAAGCATCACCCCCATGGTTAATTTGCGTTAATGAATAAAGCGCAGCCTGCAATACCGCAATTTCCACGACCCCAAACCACAGCACAGAAACAGTACGACATCTTTATTTATTTATTTAAACTTTCTTGACCACAATATAAGGGTACAAAAGGCGGACTTAACGCTAACAGCATTATCTACCAGTCATCTTTATAACAACTTCATCGTTACATACTAACTATCAAATTTATTGTTCTTACTTTACTTAGAATAAAGGCTTTTGACGCATCTTATTACAGATGTTTATATTAATTTCGCCAATGTCGACTGATCTAAACAATACACCAGTTTCATGACCTTCTTCACCAAAATGGTGATCTAGATGTATTGTAGTTATTGTTACAGTTTTGTGGCATAATTGTATTTTGTATATCAGCGATGACTGTGAAATACACATTTTCATTTTAAATCACGTTTAATGCAATATTCTTTTAGTCTACGTTGTCTTTGTGCAATCATTTACTTTAATTCTCATGAAGTCTTCCTGAATGCCTACATTAAAGTCATAATGTTACTCCGTAAGGAAGTTTCAGTAGTTGAAGGGGCACTCAAAAAGCCTTTCACGTGGGAAGTGCTAGTAGGATAAAAAAAATGACATGCAAGAGTATTTCCTGTAAATCTACTTAATTTTAGTGGTTAATTTAATAGAGTGCGATAAAGTGAGTGAAAAATTAAGCCATGGTGTATGAAGGTGTCTTTTGCTCGTTAATGGTAAAATTGTAGTGTCTCTTATCAGCTTGTTCTGTCCAAATCCATGTTTTTGGTACGTGTATGACATACGAAATTATCTATTCAAATACTGTTTTTAAAAATCGATCATACACGTACCAGAAACTAGGATTTGGACATAGATAAAACTGTTAGGATACTTTAAAATTTTAGGAATTGTTGGTGAAAACTGGCATTACTGTTTCTGTATTATGCCAAATGTCCCCCAGACGTAACGGATTTATTATGCCACCATGTAATTACGAGTTGTCGGCAGACGCTTAAGGATCACTTGAAATCAGTGATGTTAAGGAGAGTCCAGCTTTATTACTTGGACTCAAGTTTTAAGAGCTTATAAAAGTTTCACGGTATAATCAGAAAAATATGTGTCATAAAGTTATTATAGGAAAATACTAGCGAAACCCGCGCAACTTCGTTTGCGTGTATCCCGCTTTCCCGTGAGAATTTTGGAATGTATGATACTTTAAAACCTTCCCCTTGAATCACTCTATCAATTAAAAAAAAACCGCATCAAAATCCGTTGCGTAGTTTTAAAGATTTAAGCATACAAAGGGACATAGGGACAGAAAAAGCGACTTTGTTTTATACTATGTAGTGATGAACACTCTTTTGCCCCAAAAATACAATTGTAATTTATAAATATAAACGAATAAATATTATGGAGAGAAGTTAGTTAAGTTTTTCTTCACTAACTTCACCTATTATATAAATTATTTTTAAAATAAATCCCTGAATAAGCTATATTAAAAGCAAAAAAAAAAACAAAAACTTTGCAAGCGAAGACTCAAGGGTTAGTTAGTTTTTAAAAATGTTTGGTAAAATATACCATGGAAAAAAACATTTCAAAACAAAATCATATTTCATGACACAAGAAAAATGGCCAGTTATCATTTTCACAAACCAACGAACTCGAAAAAGTTATAAAATATGAATTCGAAAACAAAGGCAGTAGACACTGCCCCGAAGGCATCAGACTATCGAATAAACCGATGGCTACATTTGGCTACATGTGGCCAATTTGCCATTAGCCCGTTATAGACCATCGTCCAAACCTCATTTTTCATATGAATCGAGTTTGTGATTCATCAAATTCGTATTCGCACGTGCTGCCTCTAAAATAAGTGTGTAAGGCTCCTTCAAATGTAATTTTCAGAACTACTTTGTCTATGTTGTACTAACTATAATAAGATCAATATATTTTTGTATGACTGTAAAAATAAATTACTTTGAAAATAAATTACTTTGAAAAAATCTTTTCTCTGCTAGTATCATCATTCAAAATACTATGTAGAACCTGCAGAATCAGATGTCTTTTGGAGATGTTCCTGTCCCGTTCGGAACAAGGCGATTTTTAGACGCAGCAATAAAGCGAAGCGCAGATTTTTCAATTGTACACAATTGACACCCCGCCAACTTGTCCCAAGTTAAGTTATGCTTGAACCTGCTTGAGTTATAATTACCAAACAACGGAAATGATTAAAAATATCGGCTCAAGTTAAATAAATGTTGGCTACAAAAAGTACGGGGATTGTAGCGCATTTTAGCGCCAGCGCCAGATTTAGTGTATCTCAAAATATACAATTGATAAGAAAAAATATGTTTGGACGACGATCTATTATGAATAAATCGAGGGTCAGCACTACGGTTCGGCAATTTGGCTGCGCTCATTCCGGTTTCATTATTTCACCACTTCATATTTCAACTGTTTGTGATTTTATAATGACTTTTGTGATTTAATGCGAGTGATTTCAGTGGCAGGTGTCGCTATAGTAATCGCAGGGTTTGTAGAATAAAGGCAAAATTGTGTCAGTTTATTATTCATAGTACTTATGTCGTCCTATTTCAAAGAAGTTTTGTAGCTGTTTTGGCAGTTATGAGTATTTTCTGCAAAACTATCAACTTGCAAAATAAATTATTTTATTTTACAAAAGCCGACCATGAAATTCAAGAAATGCAGTTCGCGCCCTTCTTCCTGTGAAGATATAAAATGTTACAAAATTAACACTTTTTTTCACTTAAATAATTGGATTCTGGCTCATACCTGATTTTAAGCATAGACTTGATCGAAGATATAGCAACTGAAATGTTACTCACTTTGAAGCGGTAGAAACTAAAATATTGCTCACTTTGAAGGACCAACCGTTGCCGCGTTGGTCAAGTGGACCTTTAGCGCGACCTGCTTCGATTACTGTTTTGGGACAAATATTATTACGACCTACAGATACTTTTTATGAACGAAGATGTATCAACTGAAATATTATTCACTTTGAAGGACCATCCGTTGGTCAAGTGAATTGGGCGCGACCCGATTCAATTCCTGCTTTGAGACGACCTACAAAATATTTATGAGTGTGGATGTAATGATGCCATTATGGTTAAGGTGGCACATGAATAGCCGGATCCACACCAGACGATCTAACGCGATCCAAATGCGCGCGGCAGGATCCGATGGAGCTTCATATTTTCTTCGCGTGATCCAGCGCCTACTACAGCCAATGCGAGCCGCGATCCACGATCCTGAATTGCAGTTTGAGGATCGCCGATCCGACTTGGAACGTCTGGTGTGGATCAGATTTAATCATCATTGACCATGCCGTTACCTGAGCCTATATCCCAATAGTTGTGTAATTTTAATATTAGTACTTTAAAACACTCATAATTTTCATAAATCCGTTGTTACCCGACGTGTTATACTCAACCTATATGTGAGATAACTGCGGATACTTTACAAGATTTCTTGTTTAATTAGTGAATAAGAGACCTATCGATTTTATTGTTATACCTACTAGTTGTTTACTCATATACTTTTACGTGTGATTCACAAAAATTTCAAATTAATTATACGTTTCGGAACTGCAGAATAGTTTCCGCAGTTCCGTTGTTCGTGTTACAGTTGTGTTTGTGAAATTCCAACGCGACTTAATGCTAGTTTAGAATCTGTTTGAAACGCTGTTTACATTTTAATTGTTCAAATTTTTAATGAATTTTAATCATACAATTTTATAAAACTATTTTATTCTTAGCATACAAAATACTTTGTAAACTAGTCGCCAACGGCTGAGTCGCGCAGACGTAAAACGAAGTTCGAAACTCATACCTATTATTTAGTGTATAAAGGCAAACGATGTTCAATTGTTTTATAAACTGTAGTCCAAATTTTGACGCGTACTTTAGCATAAAATAGAGTCGTAATGAACATGAAAGCAATAGCGATACATTTTTGTACAAAGTGGAATTTGTTCGACCCTAAAAATTCTATTCCCATGCATTAAAGTTTCGTTTACACAAGCTTTGTGAGTGCATGTTCACACAGTGGTCCTTTTTACAGGCTCGTTTTGTCGTTACGTTTTTATTCGGCGATGACGATGTGGTTATAGGAGCGAGTTAACACATGACAGTGTTTCAGATCCGGTAAAAAGGTTAGAGCCTGTAAAACGGACTGCTGTGTGAACGGGCACTTAGGACCGACAGACTGCTTGAAGCGGTCTGGATGAACTGCTTCAAGCTGCGACTGCACAGTGAACTACAGCCTTCTATATTATATACACACATACACGGACCGCTCGAGCAGTTGAACTGCTTCGGGTGGTCGTGCGGTCAAAGATTTCAGCTTTTGACTATGACTGCTAGAGTGGTCCGACTGGGTCCGACTATGTTGGCTCTTAGTTCTCCATATCATATCATATCAACCCATAATCATTCCACTGCAGGGATGCGGGTCATCCTTCAATCGAAGGTGATTACAGCGTACTCATCCACGCTGTTCCAATGCGGATTGGCAGAGATCGGTGATTTCAATCCGCCAGAAGGCCACCGACTTGGCTTAACGACTGTCATCTATCGACAACCGCCGGGACCGACGGGGAAACCCATCCAAACACTGACTAGGGTCGACGTTGCTTGACTTGCGTGTTCATATTAGAGTGCGACACACAGCGACGCCATCGAGCTCCTCAGTTCTCCATAATATTGCTGAAACTTAAAAGATTATCTTCCATTTCCTAAATGTAATTTATGAAAATAAATAGAGTAATACGTCAAAATTGGCATATCTGCACTAATAGTTAAGTTCTACGCGGGAGAACCTAAACAAACATCATAGATATTGGGGCTTTATTGACCTTTTGAGTACCCCTTTTCCCGAATCTGTCTGAGTCAGAGTAATATTAGTACAGCCTCTATACACATAGGCCAAAGTCGGGCCCACTATCTGTAAAGTGTGGTTTTATGAAAGTTAAATTAGGACCGCGTAAGCAGCCAATTACGCGGTCAATCTAGATCGTGATCCGTGATCGTTATGTTTGTTGATCGATGTAACTCATGGGATTGACGGATTGAGCAACTCGTTACAGTCAATCTGGAACTATCTGATCAGGGATTTCAAACTGGAATGACTGGTTAACATGTCAAAACCGTATTTTTGAGAAATGATGATAACATATAAGTAAAAGTGAGCTGTTTGTTTAATTTCCAGTACCTAATCTCAGGAACATCCAGTCGGATTTAAAAAAAATGTAGCTGCATTCTATTTCTTTCTATGCCAACATTTTTTTGAAGCATCATACAATACTATATGAAGATAATTTTGATTTGAAAGCTTTTTTTAAAATTACTTTGAGCCTAAAAACAATATAACTTTTTTCTTGCTGTTTATTTAATGAAAGCATTTTAATTGCATTTATAATTAAACAAATGTTTATATTTAGAACAAAAATGATAAATTGGTAAGATAGCGTTTGACCGAAATTTTATGAAACCTCTTTTGAGAGAATAAAAGGAGTAATCTTTATTACCGCGACCTCCATAGCAGCGGATTTATACACCATAAAACCGCGTCCCCATTTCATGATTCTTTACCTAACAGAATTCAGAAACTCATATCGTAGAAGTAAACAAATAAATTGTGATTGGACTGCGATCGAAATTGAAATTAATCAATCGAAGCCGACAGGTCATTTCAATGAAAACTAACACAAAAATCGGTAAGATTCATTCGTTATCGAATAATCGATTCATGGCTTTGGGAATACATGTCGGTAAATAATAAAGAAAGAAATACTTGTAACTAAAATGTGTTATTTTTCGTCAAACAATAACGGTAGATGTTAATAGTTGTTACAAAATTTAAGTTGTATATTTTAAAGATTATTATATATATAATATAAGCATTAGCAATTGTTACATTATGAATTAATATGACATATTCCATAAAGATTTATTTTGAACCCCGTTTTTGACTTACACTCTTCATCAAATCGTAATTAGAATATGATATTTGACAGATAGTGCACAATCGCGATAAAAATAGTAGAAATTGTTATTTCAATAGAGCAACTAAATTCCATGTAGCGAATAGGTGAAACCATATAACTTTCCGAAAAACGCCCGCTTGGATTGGAGGGCACTCAGTCGGACGAAACAATACAGACTTGTTTTATTTTCTGGTGTCCATTGCTCAATCCGATGGTAAAAACGGCTTGTCAGTATTACATGACAATTTATTTTTATGCAAATTCCTGTTGCAGTTCGTTACATGCAGATTTATTGACACAATATCTATATTTTATGTTTTTTTTGTTACAGGTAAACTAATTTGTTTTGGCTGAACGTTTTTAGTAAGTATTAACTCGTTTTCTATGCTACAAACGAAACCCGCGCAAGTTCGCGTGCATTCCGTTTTTCCGTGGGAATTTTGTAAAATCCTTTCTTACAGATGCCTACGTCATACAAAGAGCACATCCAAGTTTTAGTTCTCTACGATCAGCGGGTTAGGCTGTGTGTTGATCTGTCAGTCAGTCAGTTAAACACAAAGAACATTTTGTTTTTATCTATTTATACATTTTCCAAACTCTTTTGATATACCTCAATATTTTATTTATAAAGAATACTTATAATTAATTTGTAAACAGACCTACTTGCCTCAATTTCATTTGTAAACATTCAACAACAATACCTCCAAATACGGTATCACAGACAAAACGATAAGTATTATTTGTAATACTAAAATGTACATACTTCACAAATAAGCCTGTATATTTTCCGGAAGGCTACATCCTGGAATATATTCCATACATTCCATGAATATAGAAGTATATTATTACAACCGATGCAGAATAAAACCCGTCTGAATGAAATTTCATTCGACAAAAAAGAAATCGTTTATTGAGTCAACAGCGTCCAAGCCCTGACTATGCCGACGCTTGTACAAAGGGAAGAACTATGCAGTTAACGTTGAAACGTTGTTTCCCTAAGTTTTTTTTTTTACTGAATTTTTTTAATCTCATTTATTTTGAAAAATAATATTGTAATGTACTAAAGGATTATTTAGATCTTTTTTAATAGCAGCAGTCAGAAAGGATACGATCTCGACTCGATGGCACTTGAATAATCAAGAACATAATTTCTACTGCTGCCTCTATTTCTCCAACTATTCCTCTCTGCTGTTTTTTTCTTTCGTTATCCTACTAATTTTGTTTCCGAAATGGTGGTAGTTTATTTATTCAATACAGAATAATTATATATAATTGAATTCATTGCAATTAACGTGTCGAAGTGCCTACACAATAAAATATTTTTGACTTGACTTTGACATGTGAAGTTGCATGGAAAGAACATTCTCGAAATTCCCATGGAAACAGGAAAAGCAGGAGGAGAAGCCGTGGGATTTTTAAAAACAAAGAAATTAGGTCATTTTTTTATCAAACATTTTTACATTATTTATGAAAATTAAACTTTAATAAAAATTCACAAGAAAGAACGATAGACCGTCATTATATACAAAAAATGCTTATCCAACAAATTTATGGAGTCTCCCTTAATCCAAGGTAACCTTAACAGATGTAGATGTCTCCTAATCACCACTTAAAACATCGCTTACCTTACAATGGGTCCAAACGGCCCTGAAGATCTGAATAAGGACCCACGATTTTATCACACGTTAAGCAAATTATCTCAAGACGTATCGTTGAGTGGCTCGTAAAGACCCACTACACTTATATTAAGGCAATATCAGTGATCTCGGTCATGCAAAACGACCTTCCACGCTTAGTCTTAGGGATTGAGCAGAAAAATAGCCCCACTCATAATGTAGATCGTATCGGCATCGTTTGGTATATGAAGTGAATATTGTATATAAGAGTTTTCATCTACAACTAACTTATATTTTTGTAAGTGTTCTACTACAATTTGTGCCAAAAAGGAATAGGATTGAGAAGAAAAAAATAGTCAAATTACATAAAAATATGCAATTACGAATTTTTTTAATTAACTGCAATAAAGTGTTAAATATTGTACACTCCAAAATACGGAAAAGCTCGAGGCTTTCAATGAAATGAAATGAAATGAAATAAAATAAATAGTGCAAGCGTGTTGCGCTCACAATCGGCATGCAAATTTATTTTGATTAATTACTTAATTAATTACAAGATTTATAGATTACAATGTCATAGCAAAATTTAAATTAATTAATAAACAATCATCAACAATATATTTTTTTTATAATAATAATAATCAATACAAATAAATAAACGCGCCAACCGCCACTGCTGACGAACATATCAAACCCACATGCAAGTCACCACTTAAATCTAATATACTCGTCAACAGTGTAAAAACAGTTTGTTATGAGAAGTATTTGTAATTTATTTTTAAAACGTGAAAATGGCATTGATTTTAAATAATCTGGCAAATGGTTATATAGTTTTGTGCACATATTGAAACAGTTCCTCTGGAATGACGTGGTTGTATGACTATGAGAGGCCAGGATGTCTCGACGTGAACTGCAATGTTTTAAATGAGTTTATAGTTTTTCTTAGTAAAAAGGCAGATTTCTAAAATATACAAGGATGCCAAGGTCAGTAATTTAAATTCTTTAAATAAAGGTCTGCAGCTATCCAGAGGTCCAGCGCCACACATAGCTCTCACCCATTTTTTCTGTATGAGAAACAGTTGCTCGGCATCGACAGAATTACCCCAAGCAACAATTCCATATCTTAGAGCCGAACACACAAAGCCATGATAAGCTATGAGGGCTGTTTGCTGACCACATGTATTTTTTAGACGATACAAGGCATAAACAAATCGGTTTGTTGACTTGCGGGCCTTCTCCGCAATTAGGCAGCCTACGTGCCCATTGTGCGTGCGAAGAGTGGGAGCCGGATTACTCCAGCCATCCTAATTCCTCCAGGAAGCCGGCGACGGACTTGACATCGCTGAGTGCCTCCCGGAGACTGCCTGGGGTTCCCAGGAAGGTTGCCCGGTATGCTGACACTTCGCTGCAATACAGCAGCACGTGTGCCGCAGTTTCTTCTGCAGACATGCATGCTCTACACATGGGGCTGTCAGTAACACCTATGGTAAAAAGATGTTTGTTAAAGCCGCCGTGACCAGTCACAGCGCTGGTGATTAATCTCAGTTTTTGCTTGCTTAGGTTTGTTAGAGATTTAGCGAGGCGAGTATCCACATCAGGGAGGGCTACTTTCGCCTGTCTACAATCTGCAATCCCTAACCATAGTTTGTTATGTAGGAAAAGAGTATGTTTTAAAATGTTACCTTTGAGCCAGCTGACCGGTAAAGGGAGGATCGGTTCCGGACCAAATGGCCTGTTGCCAGATCCTCTCCTCGCCAGCATGTCAGCAGCATCGTTACCTCTGTCGCCGCTGTGTCCTTTGATTCACTGCAGTGTTATGTGGTTGGAGTAACCTGCTTCTGTTAGGGCGTCATGGCATTCCAAGATTAGGCTGGATGTCACAAGGTATCTTCCAAGGGCGCAGAGCACTGACTTGCTATCAGAGCGGATGAGTATACGCTTGTTTGTCACCCTTTTTGCGGTTATTGCTTTGGCTGCCAGTAAAATGCCCATGCACTCAGCTTGAAAGACTGTGTTGTGTTCTCCCAAGGGCATGGATAGGTGGATATTCAGGTCTTCTGAGAAGACCCCCGTACCAGTACCCTCGTCTGTTTTGGAACCGTCAGTGTAGATTGTCAGAGATCTGTGGGCTGTTTTTTGGTTACTGTCTTCATGCAGTTGTATTTTGTATCTTTTATCGAAGATGTCGGTAGGTAGTACTCTATCACACGGTGCGGTCATGAGAGGTTGAGTCAACCATGACTTACAGATGTTACTGTAGTGTTTAGAGTTGTCGTGCCTAATGAGTTTTAGGTGTGTTAGTCTGAGTGCTGCCTGTGCTGCTTCCTGTTGCACATATATGTGTAATGGAGGAAGGTTTAGCATGGCTTCCATTGCTGCCGTCGGTGTTGTTCTCATACAACTAGTCATTGCACAGCATGCTTGTCTTTGTAAGCTCTGTAGCTTAGCGGCGCATGTCACTTGTTCAGTCTTTTGCCACCAGACTAGAGCTGCGTATGTTACCATTGGCCTTATTACAGTTGTATAAAGCTACTTGAAGATTTTTGGGGATAGGCCCCAGCGTCTTCCCACCAGTTTGCGGCATTGCCACATAACGATGCCGGCAGTTTTGGTCTTCTTCTCAATGTGGCTGTTCCAGTTTAGTTTAGTATTCAGAGTGACACCTAGGTATTTGACTTCGTTGGATAGTTGTAATTGTGTGCCGAACAGGCTAGGTAGGGAGTGGTTACCAAGTTGTCGTTTGTTGGTAAACATTACCAGTTCAGTCTTGGAGGGATTAACACGGAGCTCCTGTTCCCTACACCATCCCTCCAGGATCTTTAAGGCAGCTTGCAGCGTGGCGCTTACGGTGCTTGCGTTTGGTCCCGTCATGAGAATGGTGATGTCGTCAGCGTAGCCCACTGTGTAAAAGTATCTTGAGTTGAGCCTGGTTAGGAAGTCGTTGACGACGAGGTTCCAGAGTAGCGGCGACAGCACACCCCTTGGGGGCAGCCTCTCGCCACCACAGCCGTCAGGACCACCCAGCCTGACTATTCTGTTCCGTAGCATGTTGATGATCCACTCCGTCATCTGAGTAGGGACTCTATGTCTTGCCATTGCTGTTTCTATGCTTCGGAAGTTGGTTCTGTCAAAAGCTCCTTCAATATCAATGAAAGCACCTAGACACACCTGTTTGTTTGAGATTGCTTCTTCAATTTTGCCTACTACTTGGTGGAGGGCGGATTCGGTAGATCTGCCCGCACAGTAGGCGTGTTGGTTCTTATGTATTGCGAAATTCTTGACTAGACGACTCCTCATCTGTTTGTCACAGATCCGTTCTAGAGTCTTTAGAAGAAATGAAGTTAAGCTGATGGGTCTGTAAGACTTTGCATTGGAGTAATCTTCTTTTCCAGGTTTGGGTATGAATATTACTTTTACTTCACGCCATGCCAGAGGTGTATAGCGGAAAGCTAGGCAAGCTTGGAAAATCGTGGTGAGGTGGATGGTTATGAGCCGCCCTCCCCATTGTAAAAGACCGGGGAAGATGTCGTCTGGTCCTGGTGCTTTGTATGGCGAGAAGCTGTTTATCGCCCAGGATACCTTTTCTGGGGTAATGACGTCCTTTGCGAACGTCCAGCAGGTTGTGGTTGGTTTCACCGGTGTGTCGTGCCACGTAGGCGATAAGGTGATACGGCAGTCTGGGAAGTGGGTATTGAGTAAAGTAGCCTCGGTTTCTTGGGTACTAGACGTCAAGGTATCATCGGGTTTCCTGAGGCACCCTACTTGTGGAAGGTTTTGTTTTGCAAGAATTTTCCTCGCTCTGTTGGCTTGTTGGTTTGATGATATCTCCTCACTGAATTTTCTCCAGGCGAATGATTTCCAGTATCTTATACGCTTAAGAGCGCTAGGCTGTCCTTGTAGGCATCCCAGTCTGCTTCTGCACGCGTGTTGAAAGCCCTGTTGAATTTTTTCCTCACCTTCTTCTTCAGACTTTCGAGCTCAGGACCCCACCATTTGTTGGTCTTGGCTGAGTTGTCTTTGGGGAGGGTGAGTGGGAAACAAATCGGTTTATTTTTGACACACTGTTGCTACGTGTTCCTTCCATGACAGATGTGAGTCAATAATAATTCCAAGAAACTTGGTCGAAAAGGACTTTAGAATTATTTTATTAGCTTATTTTATAGTCAGATCCAAGGGTTTACCGTTTCTATTAATGTATTGTAAAAACGTTGTTGTTGACAAGTTGACTGACACACAGATTATTACTTAACTCTCCAGCCAGTGGATCACTTTACTAATGGTGTCATTAATTTCTTTTTCATAACTACAGTCTATTTTCTTATTAATAACAATGGAGATCATCAGCAAACAGTGTACATGGATAGGACGTGATTGCGGGTATATCATTGACATACAAAATGAATAGTAAAGGACCCAGCACACTACCCTGTGGCACTCCCACTCTATTAACTCTAACCGAAGATATGCGAATGACACAAACTCCAACTGATCATTAAAATTATCAACGTTTACACATTGAGTTCTAGCATCAAGGTAGTCCGCGATCAAGTCATGTGCTCTACCACGAATTCCATACATTTCAAACCCATCTAAAAACTGGCCGAGGTTGTCTTTGCTTAACTTGAGTGTTCATTCAATTTTTAACACGAGCCACGCCATCGGATTTCTAATTTTTCCGGAACACGAATAAAAAAGCTGGTGGAAATACTAAAAGGCGGCCTTATATTCATTTTACCATGAAGCAAATATTATATGACTTGCGGAATTTACTATTTTGTATAATAATAAGATTTCCTTAACTTAAACAACTTTTACGCATTTGAGCAAATGGAATTTCTCGCGTGACCTATTTTACCTTCAGTCAGCCAGCTTATTTTATCTTATTCTGAGCTGCGGAAGATTATTTAGAAAAGCAATTTTCTTTATTTATATTTCAAGAAGAGGTAGAGTTATGAGACAAAATTAGGCTTCGGGATATCAAAAGTATATATTATTTTTAAACAACAACTTGCAATATACATTATATTGCAAGTTGTTTAAAAATAATCGAAATAGATATATTGGTAGCGAAAACCACGCAATTTTTTTGATGAAAAATTATTACAACATACGTATATACTATATAGTATAAATTGAACACACTTTATGATTTAAAAAAAACACATCCTGTATTATCAACACCAACCGATAGTGTCGCCTATAATGACCAACTTTTGCTAAGTGATGTTTTATTTTTTCGATGTCTGTTCAAAAGAAATTAGCCACGCACCCTTGAAAAAATCACCCCTCTATAAGTACTTATAGTTTTTTATTACAAATGGGACCTTTGACTCCCCCCGTACTCTGTGAGCGGAGCCCCCACCCTCGAGGACTTTTAGCGCTCATGCAGACGAGACGGTTTCTCGCCGGAGCTAAGCCCGGCGTCAAACCGGGTCTACGTCCGGTCGTCAGTCTTATGAGGGACACTATGATGCCAATCACACGACGGCAACGCCGGCGCTAGCACCAGCTCACCTCGCAACCGGGCACGGCGCTCGAAATCAGGATACAGACGGAATACTATGCCATTTTTCAGTTGTCTAGATTTGTAAATATAGCAAAGGTTTATAAGTGATTTTTGTTTCGTAAATTTTAGTAGAATGTAGATAAGTCACCATCAAGTCATTTCAACATCATTTTTTTCTGTACACTATCAGGATGATGATTCGAAATGTGACGCTTGGCTAAAGGGGGTTTAAAAGCTGTTAATAGTAGATTATATAAACATTTCTGCTACAGAAACTAGTTAATAAAACAGATTGTCGGTGAAGGAAGCGGTACGAGAACGCGGGACATCCTTGACCCAATGTTCCAATTATTTAGGGTTGTCACTATCATTTTTATTTTTTATTATGAAAAATGTTTCAAATATTAATTGAGAGGACGTAGGTTCGAATCCCACCTGGGGCTTAGGTATAATATATTTATTTATTTATTGCATTACATGTGACACATACATAATACATAGCAGTTATCTACATGCACCTTTTAAGGTATAGCAACTTGAGTAGAAAAAGAGAGGCAGACATTTAAATTAGTTTATCTTCCAGATATTCATTTTTCTATCAAACATTTTTCAAAATATTATTGTAACCAACACATTCACGTCATTCGAACTCACGTTCCCTCAATTTATCTTTCAAATATTTGAACAGAAATAACTATTTTAAAAAAATTTACATGCAACAGTTTGGGGATGTCTTCCAGAAATAGAAGCATAAGGATCTCTCACACACCGAACGAAACGGCCGTTAGCTCATTTCATAAATGCTCTACCACTCCAAAAAAGCCCCAAAATAATAATGTCTTTTGTGAAAATGTATGTATAAGTCATCTGAGAAAATAACTAAAAAAAACATGTATTACTCATTTGTTTACCTATTTCCGCGCATACATTATAACATGTCTATAAATTCTTGATATAACTACAAAAAAAATTCACAGATTTCGTGCTTTACACGACTATCGTGCACATTGGAAATGAATCTACGGAATTCGAAAAAATATTGTCGCTGAGCGACGAGAAGCTCGATGGCGTCGGAGGAGCTCGATGGCGTTGCTGTGTGGAGTGTCGCACTCTAATATGAACACGCAACATCGACCCTAGCCAGCGTTTGGATAGGTTTTGTTATCTTGAGCTTCTCCGTGCTTCGGAGGGCACGACCCGTGGGCACGACCCTTTCTTTATAAGGCAGCGGGAATATATTTCCCACAATTTTTTTTTTGATTTTTTTTGAAAACGAATCTAGTCATCGAATTTATTCCTATGGCAACAAATTGTGGATTTCATTATTATTTTTTTTTATCTAGGAGTTAAGAACGGACGTCATAAGATTTTTTTTTATCTGTGACAGTTACAATTTTAAAAACAACGAATTTAGATATCTGCTGTTAAATCTTTATGTTTTGTTACCTTTCTCTAACTGTTCCCTCTCCATTTTTGCCAAATATGTTCAGACATATCGGGGTCTACTGTTTTATTATATGTATATAGATTTACAAATAGTCAACGAATTGGAAGACATATTTTGTCTTCCCGATGTATCTGATGATGGTTTTGATACTGTATTGAACGATCCTAAAAAACTATGACGAGCCTAATGACGGTCCTATGGCACCGACACCTGATCCACCTAGCAGCATAATACCTCTCGAAAGTCGAACCTAGCCGTTCATCTGTTGATTTTTCATCTAGCCCTCCGTCCTCCGTCGTCCCATTCCAACGCGATCGTTCTAGGCGGGTATGGGATCTTATTATAATCATAGTGTGTAACTACCTTTACTGGCAGACGTGCTAGGTTGACGGAAATTATATTGCCTAGTCAGCATAGCACGTTCAGGTATTTATCAGATAAGACATGCCTTGTTATTTAGTTCTATAAATACTATTGTAAGTTGTTAACCATTGTCAGATCGTATTAGTAAATCATGTGAAACAAAATACTGGTTTAACTGAATATTCCCACTATAGTGGCCCATGACGCCACAGTGGTGACCCCGACGATCTGATCAGCACCAACAACAGGAGTCAACAGGAAGACCCAGGGGAACGGCATTTTATACCTACCTGGCAATCAGCTGCACAATTCCACCGGCCTCCCACAAGCGGGTCTCACCGGTTGAGAATTTCAAGAGGCAGTTTAAGAGCCAGGCCAACAGGTAATCAGCCCCCTATATTACTTATTATTAGAATAAATATTATTAGTATAATGGCCCTTATCGCCCTAGCTAGCAAGTATTCAACATACATGGCCCCTATTACACATTTTTGGACAGATTCGCCACGCCTATGGTTCGCACAATTTGAAGCCATAACTGGTCTTCAAAAACAAAGCGACGAAGACAAATTTAGTGCCGTCGTATCAAAACTACCTAAGGAAGTTATACATCAGGTTAGCGATCTGCTGACCAAGCCGCTGTCGGGAAACAGATACGCCGACATCAAACATAGACTCATAAGCTGTTATGAACAAAGTGAGCACCGACGATTCCACAAATTGCTCTCAGAGATGGATCTGGGAGAGCAGAAGCCCTCACAGTTACTATGGAAAATGAGGGAAACAGGGTCAGGATTAGTCAACGACGACACCATCCGGTTGCTATGGATGAGGCAACTTCCGACCGCAGTTACCAACATTTTGGCAGTCACAGACAACTTAGCTTTGGACAAGTTGAGTGAAACAGCTGACCGTGTTTATGAGAGCATCAGGTTCAACAGTACCTCCCAAGCCACCGTTTCAGGAGCCATGGATAATTTAATCGCGCAATTGTCGTCACGATTAGAGTCTACGGAGTTAGAACTCGCCTCGTTACGTAATCAACGTTCGCGTTCGCAATTTTTCGACAGACGCAGCAGTTATTGGCGACCATCGTATAGTAGGTCAAGTTCGCGTCATCAATCGCCTGTGCGCAGCAATAATAACGAGCTATGTTATTATCATGTTAGATTCAGACATAAGGCGAATAAATGTCAACAGCCGTGTTCCTGGAGGACAACTAATAGCAAACTAGAGCCGGCACAGAATGAGGCGGAACTCTGTGTCGTTAACCCTTCAAATCGCCTAACAATTATGGATAAAAATAGCGGATACAAATTTTTAGTAGATACAGGAGCAAATATATCGGTCATAGCAAAATCAAATCACACCAAGGAAAGTGCTAGCGAATACAAGTTGTTTGCAGCCAATGGAACGGTCATAGATACATACGGAGAATGTACTTTGACATTGAACTTGGGTCTACGACGTTCCTTCACTTGGACATTTATTATCGCTGATGTTCGCATGCCGATTTTAGGAGCTGATTTTTTGGAGCACTATCGACTATTAGTAGATATACACGGGAGAAAATTAATAGACAAACTTACAGAGTGTGAAGCACCTGCTAATTTGACTCAAGCAAAATACCCGTCCGTCCGCTCTATTGACTCTGCACTACCGGAACAAGTTAGACGACTTCTGGAAAAATACGAAGATATCACGAGACCTTCGTCGATGAAAACACCCCTGAAGCACGCAGTTCAGCACCATATTATCACAAATGGACCGCCAGTGTGTGCCCGCGCCCGTCCACTTCCACCTGACAAATGCAAAGCCGCTAAAAAGGAGTTTCAAGAAATGCTTGATATGGGAATATGTATACCATCCAGTAGTCCGTGGGCCAGTCCTTTGCACATGGTAAAGAAAAAAGATGGCAAATGGAGACCTTGTGGTGATTATCGTGCATTAAACAAAGTTACTGTTCCTGACAGATATCCATTACCAAGACTGTTGGATTTTTCGTACACTGCGAGTAGGAAGACTCTGTTCAGTAAGCTCGATATCAAAAAGGCTTATCATATGATACCTGTAGCCGAGCCAGAGAAAACGGCAATAATAACTCCGTTCGGACTTTTCGAGTTCCCACGTATGCCTTTTGGATTAAGGAATGGAGGTCAAACTTTTCAGCGGTACATGGACGCCATTTTTCGGGATTTGGACTATGTTTTCGTATTTGTTGACGACATATTGGTCGCTAGCAAGAACCAAGAACAGCATCAGGCGCACTTGGAAACAGTATGCAAGCGTTTATATGAAAACGGAATAACCATCAACTTGAGCAAATGTGAGTTTTTTAAGAAGGAGTTAGATTTCCTTGGTTATCACGTAACGAGCCAAGGGATGAAACCAACACAAGAGAAGACTCAAGCAATTATCGATTTTCCAAAACCCAAGACAATCAAGGATTTACAACGTTTTTTGGGTATGGTAAATTTTTATAGACATTTAATTCCGCAAGCAGCCAATCACCAAGCACCTCTCCACGCATTTTTGAAGAAAGCAAAGAAAAATGACAACACTCCTATAACATGGAACAAAGAAGCGGACCAATGCTTCCAAAACTGCAAACAAGACTTACGCGACGTTACAACTCTGGCATTTCCAGACCATGAAGCGGAAATAGGTATAATGACTGATGCCAGTGATAAGTGCGTCGGCGGTGTAGTTCAGCAGAAAGTCAACAAAAAGTGGAAACCGATCGCATTTTTCTCGAAAAATTTGAACAACGCTCAACAGAAATACTCAACCTACGACAGAGAGCTACTAGGAATATATTTGGCAGTAAAACAGTTCCGGCGATTAATTGAAGGACGAGCTTTTACAATTTATACGGATCACAAGCCCTTGATACACGCTTTCACTAAGAAGGTGTCCGTGGATGACACTCCTAGAAGAATAAGATATTTAGATTACATATCGCAATTTAGCACCGATATTCGACACGTTAATGGACAAGATAACGCAGTTGCCGACGCTCTCTCACGTGTAATTGAAACTATTTCATGTCCGACAGCAATCGATTTTTCTGACTTAGAAATAAACCAGAAGAATGACGAAGAGCTTGAACAACTCAAGCAGAATAAATCATTAAGCATGTCGCTCATTCGTAAACCGAACAGCAACGGAAAAATATACTGTGATGTCTCCACCGGCACCATTCGCCCATACCTACCACAGCAATACAGAAAAAAGATATTCGATAGTTATCACAGTTTGAGTCACCCTGGTAAAAAAACTATGAGAAAATTAATCGGAAATAATTACGTATGGTCTAATATGAATACAGACATAAACAATTGGTGTGACTCATGTTTACAATGTCAGCGTTCGAAAGTGCATAGACATACAAGTTCGCCGTATGGAAAATATATGCCGACAGGGCGATTCTCTCACCTTAACATTGACATTGTTGGCCCACTTCCTACGTCACAAAATAAACGATATATGATTACGATGATCGATCGCTGTACATCATGGCCTGAAGCTGTTCCAGTTGCTGATATCACTGCAGAAACGGTTGCAAAAGTTGTGTATGAAGGCTGGATTGTTCGTTTTGGATGCCCGGATTACATTACTACCGATCAAGGCCGACAGTTCGAGTCTGAAGTATTTAGAGGACTAACAAAATTAATGGGAATCGAAAAATTTCGTACAACACCATACCATCCGCAAGCCAACGCCAAGGTAGAAAGATTACATAGAACAATTAAAACAGCATTGACAGCCAGGACTACTACGAAGAATTGGACTCGGGAATTGCCATCAGTTCTATTCGGGCTACGCTCCAGTTATCGACAAGATACGGGTTGCTGCGCCGCCGAACTTGTTTATGGCACAACGATCAAGTTACCTGGAAATTTCTTCAGCAGTGAACCAAATATTACCTACGCCGATTTTATACAAGACATGAATTACAATATAGAGCGAGTTACATCTATTCCTAAGAAGGAAAGCGTAAACAATAGCGTTTTCGTTCATCCTCGGTTGAAAGATTGTACGCACGTGTTTCTAAGATGCGATAGGATGCGTCCTAGTCTTACACCGCCATACGATGGACCATACCCAGTAGTCAAGCGGTCGGAGAAAGTTTTTACCATTCTGCGTGATGGTACGGAAACGAACGTGTCAATCGATCGTTTAAAACCAGCATTCTTACTTTGCCATGAAGAAACAGGACGGAATACGAATACAGAAGAACACGTTATCGAAAATCGACCGAGGACGAGAAAAACAGTCAGATTTTCACACATGTTTTAATATTACTACTTTTAGTCTGAATTAATCTAAGTTTATCATTATTGTTATTGTTTATTTTTTATTTTTCCCAAGGGGGGAATACTATGGGATCTTATTATAATCATAGTGTGTAACTACCTTTACTGGCAGACGTGCTAGGTTGACGGAAATTATATTGCCTAGTCAGCATAGCACGTTCAGGTATTTATCAGATAAGACATGCCTTGTTATTTAGTTCTATAAATACTATTGTAAGTTGTTAACCATTGTCAGATCGTATTAGTAAATCATGTGAAACAAAATACTGGTTTAACTGAATATTCCCACTATAGTGGCCCATGACGCCACAGCGGGCAGCAAGATTTGAAATTTTACCCAATATATGTGGTACTCAGCAGACCTCAGAACCTCAAGCCACACGGGCAGAGGGAATATTTTTACCACCGTGTTTACATTACATAAAACATTAAAAAAAACAATCTAAAAACGCTCTAATCGCCTTCGACTGAAGGGAGACCCGTATCCCAGCAATGGGATGATTATGAGTTGATATGATGATGATGATGAGCGACGATAAAGTCGGGATAAGGAAAAGGTTACAAAATAAAACTATAACGTTTTTGACTTTGTTCAAAAAGGTTAAGCTACAGGGCCAACCCTTAACCCGATCATCTTTGTTTTAGGCTCAAATTATAGCTGACTAAATTGTCCAGA
This sequence comes from Endotricha flammealis, assembly GCA_905163395.2. Lineage (NCBI taxonomy): Eukaryota > Metazoa > Arthropoda > Insecta > Lepidoptera > Pyralidae > Endotricha > Endotricha flammealis. The sequence continues at coordinate 8,382,634 of LR990866.1, forward strand.
CGAGTTTTTTTCAAATTTTTGATATCATTACCATACCAAAATATCGAGCGCCAAAATCAAAAATTCAGAAAGAAATTATATTTATTTTCACATTTTCGGCCATAACTTTTTTCGTTTTTTACTTTCTCAAATAATTCTTTTTGCACCTTACGGCTCTTGTGAATACGCGTCTTTTGAGCCTTTTATGAATATCATAACCTGACAACTCTCCGAGATATAAGGGGATCGCACTTTTTCGTGAAATCGAAGCCTATACTGAAGCGAACGAAAAGACATTTCCAATGTCAAAACATGTAACAGTTTTGTTTTCTTGAAAGAAATAAGATTGCTTTGGGCGCATGTTTTATGCTACCGTACTTCATGCATTGAATAGATAATAACAGCTCTCATTTATCATGGTAGCATTTTAACACGATGTTCGGCATCGTCTGAGCTCAAGCAAACACAAAAAATATACTTATAAAAAAATCGCATTATCTTTTTCATCTCGATCGCTTTATACATAGTTTTACGGTAAGTGTGCGTAATCTTTGATATTCTTACGCAGTATAGAAAAATAAGTGCTGTATTATAACGCGTTGTTGATTATTTTTGGACAAGTGTCAACCCTAAGCTACATGGCTCCGCGGAGTCGTTGCAAATCTCCGTACCTATTTAATTTCAATCAATTATTCGTTCCGCCCTGATTTATGAATAATTTACAATTATAATTATCAAAGGTATAAAGAACTTTTCAATTTATAACCACCTCTGAAAGCAAAAGTTGAGCGGTAATCTCTGAAAGTCTGAACGCGAGGTCAACCCGACGATTATTTTAAGCTTGCTAATTAGAATGATTTAATTATCTACAATCGTCCAGCGAACCCTAATTGAGATCCCTCAAATCTGGCTTTAAAAAAATTATATTAAGTATAATAGAAATGTAAATAAGTACAAGAACAATATAGAAGCTTGTAACTTATTTAAGATTTCGGTTTTGAATAATTAAACTTAATTACGATGAATTCAAAAGTAATTTCTAGTAAATTAAAATGTATTATTTCGTGTATCAAATGCTAAACAACAAAGTTAAGAGTCAGTTGCGTTTCGCGGTTACCACATGCGCTGTGTGCGGAACAAATTTCTAGAAAAGCTCACGTTCCCGCGTCACGGAGCGCATGCGTACTCGGCGTCCCATCCCTTTCGCGCGAATTGCGCGCCAGTCGGCACTGCGCACCGCGCCGCGTTTGTCACGCGACAGTCGCGAAAACTGTTCTTCTCCACGATGATCGCTGATTTACCACCATTCCGACCGAGCGAACCTCAACTCTATTCCCATCATCATAGCACAGAGGACGCGATGCTCCGCTCCCATGCCGCTCCGCAGCCGACAAATGGTACAATACTTGTTTGTTTTCGTATGCAGTCTATGACGTAGTAAGTAAGTAACGAGACAAAGCTTTCGTGGGCACTGCTGCTGCAATTCTATGAATTCTTGGAACAATTATTAGGGTAATGTTGTTGTCTGATCTTTTTGTGGTCTTTGTAAATTAAACTGCGTCATTCGCAGCAAACGTCGGCGTCGTCATACGAAATGACGTTAATGACAGTTCAGATAACAGAACTTCCTTTATTGATGAGCGCTTTACATAATTCTATTGAATGTAATCACGAGTTTTCTGTGTCAAAGTATAAAAATAAGGACAAGTAATTGAGACGTGGCAGTACGAGCGCACGGCATAGTTCGACACGTGATCGGATTGCGGAGATATCGTGCGTCACTGATTCTGATCAGTCGGCTGGATCTTGTGGGTAGAAGATGAGGATACATTCGATCGTAAAGGTCGTAAAAGACCGGAAAAGGTCGTGTGGGCCCGCAAAGGCAGTGCCCGCCCCCGCGACTTGTTGCGTGGCCCGCTCCTTGTTTACCGCGCGGAATCCGCATTTCGGTGTCGATTTCCGCACATACACGCAATGACAAACATTTTTACAGATGAATAGCAGCAACAGATAACGCTAAAGGCGTCTTTGTGTTTCCTTGAAGCGTTTTTATGAGTGCCGGCTAAAGAGCTGTGTTTATACGTTTCGGAATTTCTACTATTTGAGTCGAAGTTTTATTCGGTTTTGTTTTCATTATCTGCGTCGCTCAGATACGCCGGCTTTTGTTGAACCACTTTGAATTAATTTCACGTTCAAACGTTTCTTACTTGATTGACATTATGATTAATCTGAATATTGTAACCACTTTTTCATGAGGGCTTTGTTTGAGTTGCGTTCAGCTATCATTATAACAACTATATTCTGTTATCTCTAAATACGTTTGCGCTATGCGCTATAATTTTTCAATACCTATCTCTCTTATTATATATAAGCATTTTTTTGTTTTTCTTCTATTAAAAGATTGACTAAATCAACACACTGTCGAAATCACTGAACGTAGAAATCAAAATACATAAACTTTAACGAGAATTAAATAAGAAGAAGAAGATTTCATTTCTAATTTTATTCTCTACCGATCATTCACTACATTGTGATTTATACATACTTGCCTGTTTTCTTTATGTAATGGGATCATTGACACTGGGGATAATGCCCTCTTAAACAGGAAATAGGTCAGGAACTTTACGATAGATAATGTTCAAGATTTAGGGATGGCATAGAATAAATTGAATAAGTTTGATGAATCTCCAAAATATAAATCCACTGTAAAGGAATTGTCAGAGAATTGTGCAAATCGTAATGAAATCATTATCAAGAATGAAATACTGAGTTGGAGGTTAAGGAACTGGTTAGATCCTTTATAATTTAATTACACGAGAATCGAAGTCAGTGGCGTGTTTAATTGAATGATCCCAAGTTAAGCAGTGACGTAGTTAGTCCATAGTTAAATTTCACCTTGTTTATCGATGATAAGTAACAGTCGATAACAATAACACCAAGTAACTTGCACTTGACCAATTTGCGGGAAACACACGAATAGAAGCACAGGCTATTTTATTTTGTATTCAAAAAGGTTAACTTATGTAATAATACGGGGTGAACTATACTTATTATTCTACCAAATATTTTCAAATTGGTTACTAGAGTTCGTTGCAAATGACCTCTAGTAGCGATTTCAAGGAATTAGTCCAATTACAAGTCATTGTATGTATTATAAAATGCCTTCAATACATCACTAAAGAAAGTGCTTGTGAAGGCATTCCAATCAACACAGACGGAGGCGTACATAAAAGTATATGTAACGGTCCAACTCCTAGGACACAGACAACGGTAGGTCGGTGGGTCAGACAGGACGACCTCTAAGTGACCGGGGAAACAAATTCAATGTTTGGATGAGTCCTAAATACGTACCTGTTAGATATTCAAATTTTTTAAACTAACATCAAATAAAATGGGAGTATTTGGAGGACGCCTAACGTTTAAAAAGTCGCTCTACTTTTCATCAAAGACAAAGTGAACGGAATGAAACCATGGAGATACAGCCTGATGTGTATGATGTGGATGGTTTGACCAAATCCTCACCGCTCTCATTTAGCTACTTCTATGAGGTCATCCATATCGCCGAAGATAGGAATAAGTAGCGAAACTTCCGCCACATAATCCTATAGTCTTTTCAAAGAGAATTTAACTCGAAGTTGCTAGACATTTCAATTTACCCATTAACTAGTAATTTGTTCGAACTACGCCAGGTTATGGCATAATTAATTACAAGATTTTTTAAAGAGGCCACTTTCATTCTAATAGAGCGAAATCCCTCTTCATATTGAAATCGCGATAGAGACAAAAGATAAAAAAAAACCCGGGCAAGTACGTGTCGGGCCACGCAAAATATAGGGTTCCGTATTGGCTACGCATTTCTTACTTGCAGATGAGTACAATGCTATTATATTCTATGACATTTGTACGTTTTCGTCTAAGAAATTTTACTTCATAAGTTCGTCGGCTATTACTGGGTAACTAGTAGTGCCTACTTAACCGTTATAGTTTTCCTTGTAGGTTTACTATATGGACTACATCCATGATTTTATTCAAATTTCTAAACACAAGACTTTCTGAGATAGATGGGGGGGACCACCGTGCAAAACGAAAATTGACACGTTAAATGTAAATAATTCGCAAACGGATCATTGTATCGGAAAATGATTTTCCCACACCCTCGATGTTTTAAGAGACCTATCTAACGATACCCCACAAGATGGAGTCGGTGCGAAAAAAAATTTCATTCCTACTTTACCTGTACCCAACGGCACCCAAAACAAAAATATTTTTCAAAATTTTGTTCTAACACTTTGTTAGCATTGTTAATATGAGTATGCATACCAAATTACAGCTTTCTAGCATCAAACGTTTAGGCGCTAGACCGCGGACGGACAGACGGACATGGCGAAACTATAAGGGTTCCTTGTTGTTTACTACGGAACTCTGAAAAACATACCAACCGTATTTAAAAAAATAACTGTGATTATAATTTTAAACCGATTCGTTTGCGCCCTCCTTACCTATTTGCGAGAATTATATTGCCTTGGAATCTAGACCGGCGTCTTTATATATCTTATCGCGGTTTGTGATCAATTTTTCAGAAAATTAAAATGTCTCATCATTTCGTTTCAAATCTTTTACGCTGATGCTTACTGGCACAGATCAACTATATATTATAAACGTTGTTACGAACTAGCCAATCCGATTGGAAGTAAAAACTCCTTTTTGATAAATAATTATTTCTTTATATTTTTTAAACATTTTGATATCTGTCATATTGTCTTTGATTCTTGCATAATCACATTATATCAATCGATCTGAATCACTTGTATCACTTCAATCTCTTTATTGTTTTATATTATATTTAATTTTACAGCTCTAGTTTCTTCCTCTGGTTCTCCTTTCCCTCCTTTACAGACGTTGGTAAATAAGCAAACGTGAGCAATGCTCTATAATAGAGAAAGGATTGTGTAACTTATTTATTCAATCGTAAACACTAAATCTTTTTTAACACATTTATGAATTCGTTATGCACATTATATTAATAACTACATACGAAATTATTGAAACTGTCGTTGATATAGTATCTAATTATTCAAATTGTGTGGATGTTTTGTTTACAATTTCTTCTTTCATTGTTACTCTCAAGTTTACTTATACACATAATCTACATACCATGATATGTTACAGCTTTATTTTTATCCCCAAAATTGTGGTAACAGCGGTGTCTTTCAGTTAATAAGCTTCCTGAGACACCGTCAAGCGAATTCCTCGCAAGCCGCGTTCCCACTTTCAAGTTATCAAATTTTCAAGTTGCTGGCTCGGTTTCATGACGTGGAGAATTTGGGAAAGCGTTATTTATAAATTCTGTCATATTAAATCTTGATCCTGTTAGTTAATGTATTACATTTAAGGCATAAGGCATGCGTAAATCAAAATTTAAGTAAATTACGTCACAAACAGGTAGTTTCTAAAACGCAGTTCTAAAGTTAAACACATTAAAATATTATAGCTGTCATTGGTGCCAATTCTGTTGTACATTTATCTAGACTAAACTAATTTTGACAGGACTAGAAGTGTTGCTATCCTTGTCACTAATTGTAAACCAAGGAAGGACAACAACACCTTTGGTCCTGTCAAAATTAGATTAGTCTAGTCAAAAGTACAACAGAATTAGCACCATTGTCAAACTACAGAAAAAAAAGATAGTTTGCGACTAAATGTGCAATATGCATTTAAAAAATATACGTTTCATAAACTGACTGATAGAAGTTTTTGTGTAAACATTCAACCTTTTGTATATAAAGAGATCGATATATGTAGTTAGTTACACCTTTTCCGTTTTTATCGGTGTAATATATTTTAGGCACACACACCTAAGTCATAAGTGCAATATACAAAATAGTTGTTAACTAATTTAATTAAGTAGTCCCTTAATTAAATGTTAGTACGTAAGTCCGTCTGTAAGCGTTAGGGCAAACATAACACGGTTAAAGTGAGTACTTGAGGTGTCGTGTACAAGTGCCTCTATTAATGACGAGATCATGTCGCACTTGCAATTATCCACTTACATAGTTACAGTCATGGACAAGTTACAGTACATCAATCTTAATTTTCTCAGAAAGCTTCAAACGCTTAAATGCAGAATTAAGTGTATTTTAAGAACCGGTTTTACAGTTTCCTAATAAGTCCCAGTCAGTGTACCTACCAGATAAATTGATAATTTTTATGTCTTTTTCGCAATTTATCTGACATATATAAGTATATGTAAGTTTATTATTAATATATTTTATTTACATGTATATGTTTATAGCTGTATATATATAATTAGTTATTAGGTAACCAGTAGATTACTTTTAATTTTATCCCGCCAACAATATTTCGGCCTTACCCGATGGTTGACTGGTAGAGAATGCCTTTAGGCATTAAGTCCGCCAATTGTACTTTTCTTTGTGCAATAAAGATTAAATAAATAAATAAATATATTTTGTATTTTATAAATAAATAATGTTGTGTATATCACTTTAAAAATGGTTTTGAGCAATTAATCGTGAAAATGGTTAAAGTAACACTATAAAATTAAATATTGTAATTTAATAAGTATTACTTATATAAAATACGGGTCGCTGGTAAATGGATAACTTCAAGATAAGTTTGTAGCATCTTACATTATTTTAATTTCTGAACTGTTCCCGGAATGAGTCTAGCCCGCTAAAGAAATTAACAACTTCCCTGTTAATTCTATTGAGTTTTCAACTGAAAGATTGTAGAATGAAAGGAGTCGTGATTAATATAAATTTGTTCTAAAGGAAGCTAATTTAATACATCATTAACTATAAAATATTTTTGTACAACTCAATGTAATTTAATTAAACCAAACTCAAATATTTATTCAGCTTTGAAGTACCTAATACGAAAACGTGATTTTAAATACCCAATATTGTTTATAGAAATGTAAATTTTCATGAAAAATCTGAATTTTCTTAACATTTTATTTGAATAACATAAAATAACAATCAGCATAAATTAAAGTTTAATAATAAAAATAAATGAACACGGATTAACATTTAAAATGTCTGCTAAGCTATGGAATCAACAATTCATGCCGGCCTCAATTAAGATAAGTCGTAAACCATTTAAATTTTGTTGTCTTAAATTTTGTATTGTGACTTTTCCAATTTGACTTTAAGCTTAGTTTTATTACAAGTATTTAAACTATCTTTCTTATTATAAAATTGATACATGTTCGAAATGGTGTTTTATTGTATCAACCCTAAACATTTATATCATGGGCTAGCTACACTCGGGGAATTACCATTCTCAAAGAATATCGGCATGAAGCAGCAATATGTTTCGTTTGTTGACCGAAAGATCCAGAACTCCTTTCATATATTTTTTATCTTTCCATCCTTGTAGTTGTCATCGTATTGGTAGCGCCACACTGGTGTCTGATGTTCATATACGCCGCCGGTAACCACTTTCCATCAAGTGGTCGGATTGCTTAAAATAAAAAATAAATAAAAATCATTTATTATCAGACAAACAGTCCTAAAATATGTTTTTTTTACAGCCACACATTATAATTAAAAAATCAAAAATTAAAAGCCAAAGTCAAAAATATTTTTAACCTCCGACGCAAAAAGAGGGGTGTTATAAGTTTGACGTGTGTAGTAGCAACCAAACGGATGATCCGATTTTGATGCAGTTTTTTTTTTGAAAGGTGTACACGACGGCTTAGTACATAAGCACTATGTAACGTAACGGCCTATTATGTAAATATTAAAAATAAGTTGTGAATCGAGTATATCGATAGGTTGTCTCGCTCGCACGCGCCTGGCAGCGCTGCGACTGGCTGGGCCCGTGCGAACCAAAAGTAAATACACGTTTATTCCGATAATCCGCTATTGAATTGAACATTAATTACGTGATACGTAATAGTTGGGAAGTAAGGTGTCCATTTCCAATAAGAATGTTCAATAAAAGCTAAAATAAATTTGTATTTATATGGCACGTGTAGGAAAAAACCGGTTTGAACCGGTTCCTTACACGTGCCAACTTCAAGAGGTCAAAAAAGGTACTTCTACTAAGAATATAAGGAAAATGTTTGTTGTTCTATACACGTAGACTATAGAACTCTGTTGTGAACGTAATTTTATTAAGAATAAATGAATTTTGTGTTTTCATGCTTCGGGCGAAAATAGTATAAATAGGAGGCCAAATTTAATACGGTAGTCAGTCGCCGAATAGCCACCGATAAGGAACAAGTATCCCGCCCGAAGCACAAGCGCTCTTACCAAGAACAAAGAAAAAGTTTTATTTTACCTAGAAGTTTAGAGTCAGTTTTTTATTAAGTATTAGAGTCAGTTTTTTATTTTCCAAGTATTTAACGTAGAGTCACATATTCTTCAATAACACCTAGTATACAGTCCACACGCGTAATAGACGCAAAACAAGTGACCGAGGGAGCATCCAAGTCGTTTTATCACGATTAGCTCTTATCAGAGCTGGGTCTCCGGATAGGTAGACAAAGTCTACAGATAGCATCATATGTGGAGTGGTCCGGTCCTCCACATTATATTGTCCTTCGCGAGCCGAATTTTTGAAGTTTGAAGAATGCCAGTGACGAGGAGCAACAGGGGAGGCGCAGAGGAGACGTCGGAAGAGACGACCACACCGACAACGTCTACAGGGACGATGGCTACGACGACCACGGACACCACGACGACGGCAGAGACGGCGCAAACCAGCGGGACCGCGATCGACGTTGACCGCGCACCTAGCAGGCCCGCGACAGCTGCCGCTCGGTCACGCTGTTCCCGAGCCAAACGCACACAGATCCGTGCGGAGTTGGAGGCGAAGGAGCAGCTGGCTCAGCGGCGCCTAGCGGAGTCACAGGCAGCGGTAATGCTGGCTGAGGCACAACTGGCGCGCGCCCAGGCCGTAGCCGAGAGCGAGGATGACACGGATGAAGAGGACGACGGCGGCGCGTCCGTCGCTAAGGTGAACAGGTGGCTTCAACAACAGCCACCGGGCGACGCAACGCAGCCACCACCAGCCACCACAAAGGAAGAATGTAGCAGCAGTGCCAAGCCTGCCAGGGGTGAGGGCGCCTTCGACTTCGGGGAACTAGCGAAGGCCATCACCATGGGAATGAAGCAGGGGGCCACAAGGATGCCTACCCACTGCCAGGACCTACCTATCTTCAACGGGAACAGTGGAAATTGGTTGGAATGGAGAGCCATCTTCGAGGATACGTCATCAAGCTTCTCCGCATCAGAGAACGTGGTGAGACTCCGACGCAGCTTGAAGGGCGTCGCAGCAGAGGCAGTCAGCGGGTTGTTGATTCGTCGACCCGAACCCGAGGAAGTACTGACTGCGCTCGAAAGGCGATTTGGAAGACCAGGTGCCCTCATAGAGTTGGAAGCTGAGAAGATCAGAAGGCTGCCACGACTAGCAGACTCACCGAGGGACATCTGCATCTTCGCATCGCAGGTGACCAATATCGTAGCGACGATGGAAGCTATGAAGAGCATACACCATTTGCACGACACTGCGATGGTGCGCACGATATTGGAGAAGTTAACTCCGGCGCTTCGGGAGAAGTGGTATGACTACGCAGCGGTCAAAGAAGATGGCATCCCCGACATGAAGAGGATGGCCCTCTTCCTGGGAGTAGAGGCCGACAAGCGGACGGAATACGCACCACCGGAGCGCGCCGGAGACATCAACATAGCGCAGCCAGCAGCGAGACGCCGCACGGAGCGGGCGTATGCGGCGCGCGACACAGAAGCGGAGAAGGAGTCGTGCCCACTCTGCAAGGCGGATCACAAGTTTTACACTTGCAGGAATGTGATCAAGGCAACGACACAACAGCGATGGGAGCTGGCGCGCAAGCACAACGTGTGTTTCAGATGTTTAGCAAGCACACACCGACGTTTCCGGTGCCGAGCCGCGCCCTGCGGGCTGCGCGGGTGCCGCCAGCCGCACCATCGTTTGCTGCACGAGGATAAGCCTGCCGCTACAGAACAGCCGGCAGTGGAGCAGACCAACGCCGCCGGGACAACGCAACGAAGACGGCGCGCTTACCTGAAGATAGCGCCCGTCGTGCTCACCGGCGGCAACGGAACGACAGCGGAGGTCTACGCGCTGATGGATGAAGGCAGCACCGTGACCATACTAGACGGCGGCATAGCGGACGCGCTCGCGCTGGACGGGCCTAAAGAGGCAATGCGCGTGCAGGGAGTCGGCGGCGAGGAAACGCAACACACCAACAGCAGGATTGTGAATGTGAAGATACGGGGCGCGCACAGTGACCGCGAGTACACACTCGCAAACGCGCGCACAGTGGACAAGTTGTCATTCACAACACAGTCTATTTTCCAGGACGAGCTAGAGGACTGTTGCCACTTAGACCACCTGCCGCCGCTCACCTATGGAGAGGCCTCGCCAAAGCTGCTCATCGGTCAGGACAACTGGGACCTCATAGTCAGCCGCGAGGTGCGCGCGGGCCGGCGCGACCAGCCGGTCGCCTCACTGACCCACCTAGGATGGGTTATACACGGATGCCGAAGTTCGCGCTGCCACCCCGTCGCCTTTTGTGGGTACATTACGGAGCCGATGGACGAAATAATTAAGCAGTATTTCAGTCTAGATTCCATCGGGATTACGGCGAGGAAAACAAGAAGTGATCCAGAGCAGCGCGCCCTCGCAGTGCTAGATGCGACGAGCCGCCGCCTTCCAGATGGCCGCTTTGAAACAGGACTCCTGTGGAAGCAAGAAGAAGAAGTCATCCCGAACAACTATGCGAACGCATTATCACGGCTTCGCAACTTAGAGAGGAAACTGGATCGGGACGGGAACTTCAATGGGAAGTACACAGAGAGGATCGACCATCTGCTGGCGGCCGGGTACGCTGAGCGAGTCACCGCCGCGCCCACGCCGAAGAGGACTTGGTACCTGCCGCACTTTGCCGTTGTCAACCCAACGAAGCCCAAGATACGTGTTGTGCACGATGCCGCAGCGAGCAGCCACGGCCGCAGCCTCAACGACATGTTGCTGCCGGGCCCCGACCGCTTGCAATCGCTGCCGGGCGTCGTGATGAGATTCCGACAACACAGTGTAGCGATCTCAGCGGATATAGCAGAAATGTTCATGCAAGTGAAAGTGCGAAAAGAGGACCGCGACGCGCTGCGCTTCCTGTGGCGAGGCGACAAACGAGGCGACGCCCCACCGGAAGAGTTCCGCATGACGTCGCTAATCTTCGGCGCGACTTCATCACCATGCACTGCGCTCTACATCAAGGACCGCAACGCAGCTGAACACAGTGAGGAGTACCCTGAGGCCGCGTCCGCCATCGTCCGCAACCACTACATGGACGACTACATCGCAAGCTACGCCGATGTGACAACAGCGCAACAGGTAACGCAAGCAGTCGACACAGTGCATCGGCGCGCGGGCTTCGAGCTGCGCGGGTGGGCGTCCAATGTCTCGGACGCCGTGGCCCCCTTGGCAGCCAGCCGCGCCGATATCACCATCGCCATCGGCGGGAGCGAGCTTGAGAAAACACTCGGCTTGCTCTGGAACACGCAAGAGGACACGCTGAGCTACAACTACGGACAGCGTGCGACGCCGGAAGTGCTGGCCGGCACCCGGACGCCGACTAAGAGGGAGGCCCTGAGCGTCGTAATGTCTTTATACGACCCGCTCGGGCTAGTAGCTCCGATCACCACACCGGCAAAGAGGTTGTTGCAGGACACATGGCGACACGGCACCGGGTGGGACGAGCCACTACCACCAACACTGCAGGCGAGCTGGCTCAGCTGGCTGGCTGTGCTGCGGCAGCATCAACAGCTGCGCATACCGCGGTGCTACGACATCGAGCCCGCAGAGAGCTACGAGCTACACACCTTCGTCGACGCGAGCGAGGAAGCTTACGCCGCCGCCGTATACTGGCGAATGCGGCGCGCCGACGGGTCGGTGCGGGTCGCGCTGGCAGCTGGGAAAAGCCGCGTGACCCCCCTGAAGCCGACATCGATCCCGCGCCTCGAGCTGCAGGCCGCCCTGTTGGGCGCGCGGCTGGCGCGCTCGGTCACTGACGAGCACGACTTCACGGCGGAGCGTCGGGTCTACTGGAGCGACTCGAGCACGGCGCTAGCGTGGATACGCGCCGAGCCCCGGACGTTCAAAACGTTCGTGGCCCACCGGCTCGCCGAGATAGAAGACATCACAAGGAAAAGCGAGTGGCGTTGGCTACCCTCAGCCGACAACGTAGCCGACGACGCCACCCGTGCAACACCAGCGGACTTCGGCGCCGGGCATCGGTGGTTCCATGGGCCCGCGTTTCTACGCCGGCCGGAAGAAGAGTGGCCCGCCGAGCGAGAGAAGCCCGCCGCCCGCATCAACACTGGAGAAGAAAAGGAGTTAAGCTGCGCCGCCGTCGCGACGCCGCCTGGAGGACACTTGCCAGACGTCCGACGCTTTTCGCGTTGGCCGCGCCTGTTGCGCGCCACTGCGCGAGTACTACAGTTCATCGAACTTTGCAGATCACATGTTGCAACAGTGGCCGCGACCCGCCGCAAGCGAACGCGGGCCAACGCAGCGAGTGACCCTACATGGACAGCGGCGCGATCCCGCGCCGACGCCGCAGCAACACCCCGAGACATCCAACCTGCTGCGCGGAGCCACGTGCCACTAGAGGCGCGACACCTTCTCCGCGCCGAGCAGCTGTGGGTGTGCGCTGTACAGCGCGACAGCTTGGCTGACCCGAGCCGGCTGGCGGCCCTCACCACATTCCGCGACGGAAGCGGAATAGTGCGAGTGAAGTCCAGAGTGAGCGCCGCCGCCGACATCACCGAGGATGCAGCAAGCCCAATGTTGTTGTGCGGGGACCACCCGTACAGCAAGCTGTACATACAACACGTGCACGAAGAGCTACACCACGGCGGCACCGAGATCGTCGTCAACGAGCTGCGACAGCGGCTGTGGATTCTGCGAGTGCGGCCCGCGGTGAAGAACGTCATCAAGAGCTGCCCGCGCTGTCGCCTGTTGAAGGCGAAACCCGCAACACCTCTCACGGGTGACCTACCTCACGCGCGCCTGGCTCACCATGCGCGCCCGTTCACATTCACCGGCCTTGATTATTTCGGGCCATTTGAAGTCACCGTGGGGCGACGTCGAGAGAAGAGGTACGTCGCGCTCTTCACCTGCATGACATCACGCGCCGTACATCTGGAGGTCGTCGCATCGCTCAGCGCAGACTCAGCTGTGGCCGCCCTGCGCCGCTTCTTTGCGCGCCGCGGCCACCCGACTGAAATCTGGAGCGACAACGCGACGTGCTTCAAGGCTGCCAACAAGGAGCTCAGCGAGGCAGCGGCCGCCGCAATGCAAGCGGTGGCCGCGCTCCGCGAGGCAGCAACAGCACGACGCATCACGTGGCGCTTTCAGCCCCCCGCCGCCCCGTTCATGTGCGGCGTGTGGGAGAGGCTGGTGCGCACGGTGAAGACAGCACTGCGCCACACCCTGCACGTGAAGTACCCGAGCGACGAGACGCTCGCCACCCTGCTCGCCGAGGCTGAGCACACCGTGAACTCCCGCCCGCTGACACATGTCGCGGTGGGACCCGACGACGCTGAGGCCATCACGCCCAACCACATCCTGTTGGGCGCGAACTCGCACTCACCATCGCCTGGCGTCTTTGATGCCGGCGACCTAACGGCGCGCCAACACTGGCGGCGCGCGCAGTACCTGGCCGACGAATTCTGGCGCCGGTGGCTGCGCGAGTACCTTCCGCTGCTCCAACACCGGCGGGAGACGCACACCCGCGGGACAACACCGAAGGAGGGCGACGTCGTGATCATTTGCGACAACAACTTGCCCCGTGGGACATGGCCGCGCGGACGAGTGACGCGGCTCTTCCCCGGTGCAGACGGCGAGGTACGAGTCGTCGACGTCACCACCAGCAACGGCAACGTGTTGCGCCGCCCGACCAAGAAGATCGTCGTGTTGCCAACAGGAGATCGCGAAGCGACGGCGGGAGAATGTACACGACGGCTTAGTACATAAGCACTATGTAACGTAACGGCCTATTATGTAAATATTAAAAATAAGTTGTGAATCGAGTATATCGATAGGTTGTCTCGCTCGCACGCGCCTGGCAGCGCTGCGACTGGCTGGGCCCGTGCGAACCAAAAGTAAATACACGTTTATTCCGATAATCCGCTATTGAATTGAACATTAATTACGTGATACGTAATAGTTGGGAAGTAAGGTGTCCATTTCCAATAAGAATGTTCAATAAAAGCTAAAATAAATTTGTATTTATATGGCACGTGTAGGAAAAAACCGGTTTGAACCGGTTCCTTACACGTGCCAACTTCAAGAGGTCAAAAAAGGTACTTCTACTAAGAATATAAGGAAAATGTTTGTTGTTCTATACACGTAGACTATAGAACTCTGTTGTGAACGTAATTTTATTAAGAATAAATGAATTTTGTGTTTTCATGCTTCGGGCGAAAATAGTATAAATAGGAGGCCAAATTTAATACGGTAGTCAGTCGCCGAATAGCCACCGATAAGGAACAAGTATCCCGCCCGAAGCACAAGCGCTCTTACCAAGAACAAAGAAAAAGTTTTATTTTACCTAGAAGTTTAGAGTCAGTTTTTTATTAAGTATTAGAGTCAGTTTTTTATTTTCCAAGTATTTAACGTAGAGTCACATATTCTTCAATAACACCTAGTATACAGTCCACACGCGTAATAGACGCAAAACAAGTGACCGAGGGAGCATCCAAGTCGTTTTATCACGATTAGCTCTTATCAGAGCTGGGTCTCCGGATAGGTAGACAAAGTCTACAGATAGCATCATATGTGGAGTGGTCCGGTCCTCCACAAAAGGTGACCTGTGCGGGAGTGTTCTTAGCTATGATTCATTAAAATCTATTCAGCCGTTTGAAGATCACCAGCTTTTTTCTATTTGATGAAGGGAAATGAGCAACTTCCACTGGTTAGATCGACATGAAAGTTTTTTGAGTCGGGGGTTTTTTAAATTTTTAATTTAAGTTTTATATTCTGTGGGCCCTCGTGGACACATAGACACGTCATTGCTACTCTATACCACACTCTAACCTATCTAACACTACCACAGATAAATAAATAGCTTGATTATAAGCATTTAATTCCTTCACATCACTACATAGTATAAAATAAAGTCGCTTCCCGTTGTCTGTCTGTCCGTCTGTATGCTGATCTTTAAAACTACGCAACGGATTTTGGTGCAGTTTTTTTAAATAAAGTGATTCAAGAGGAAGGTTTATTTTATACTAGCTGTTACCCGCGACTCCGCCCGCATTATCAAGGGAAAATGTCAATAATTTTTCCCATGGGAATCTCTTCATCCCGTGGGGACAAAAGTAGCCTTATGTCACTCTCCAGAACTTAAATTATCCCCGTTAAAAAATTATGAAATAATAATGACATCCTTTTTCCCCGTGGGGATGAGATGTGTTTCCAGGATAAAAAGTAGCCTATGTCACTCTCCAGACTTTAAATCATCTCTGTTTAAAAATCATATCAATCGGTTCATTACTTTCGACTTGAAGGAAGGACAAACAAACAAACACACTTTCACATTTATAATATAGAGTATGGATAATACATACAAGAATTTTTCGAGAAAAGGTTCACTGGGATTTTATAAACCGCTATAGGCTTTTTAAATATTCACAACCTTTTTTGTATCGTTTGTCACAAATTGGTAATCAAATAAATATGCATGAAAGGAGAAATCTACGTGGATTGCTCAGTTCATTACTGTTATGATCCCTCAATTAGTAGGTGTTCTACCACCCACCTGTTCTAAATGTCAGCTCTGAACACCACAATACACCCACGCGACCTTAATCAATTGATAGGGAACTGTCTCTAGCTTTCATTTAATTGACCTTTAATGGTACACACTACTATTTATATGATAAATACTATTTCTATGTTTTAGCTTTCGCAATCCTAACTAATATTATAAATGGGAAAGTGAGTTTGTTTGTTTGTTATTCCTTCACGGCTTGACTAATCAGCCGATCATTATGAAAATTTGTATACATATTGTCAGGGGTACAGAGCCCAACATAGACTACTTTTTATCCCGTGAAAGTATGTCTTCCAATGGGAAAATATTTTTTCTACTATACATGGCGCTTCAATTCGCAATTGCTTGCCAACAGATGGCGACCCACAAGTCGCACTATGGGTTGTTTTGTTGTCGAACGAGATCTATCATAAAATTAACGCGAGCGAAGCCGCGGGGAAAAGCTAGTAATAGATAATTTTATTAATATGTTATTCTATTGTAGCTTGACCTTTTGTTATTAGTAGTTGTGCGTAGCAATTATCGGTGTGCAATTTTTTATAGATATTAATCTATGTATAAAAAATGCACACCGATAATTGCATTAGCACTTTTTGTAATGTAAGAAATTGTAATACTTTTGCTGTGCCAAATAAATAAATAACTTCATTTTTGAAATGCTTTCATTGATAATTGACATTATTATGAAGTTTACATGTCATTCCATTAATTTACCTAATTGTTATGAAAATTTTACTAAATAAATGGGATAAACTTTCGGCAAAATGACGTCAAGTGGTGGCATTTGATCATCTTTGTTATGAAATAATGAATGAATTGTAAATCTTACACTGGAGAATGTTTTAAACAACTTTGTTGAGTTGAAAAATAAAATAAAACATATTTTTTGATGTAGTCAGACGTGCGTCTATCTATGCGGATCAATGTATGAAAATAGTCTGTAATAGGTATATAATTCTACTGAAACCAACCAATGATATACAATTTTCACTGAAGATAAACTTCGTGGGCGTCCATGCGCCACCCACGCTTCGCAAATGTCAGCTGTGCATAAAACACGTCGGTAGTAGAGCACCGCCCACGCTTCTCAATAGTGTTGTGGGCAGAGTGGACATAGGTTTTATATTTTTCAAACGTAATCAAACACCATAAAAGCCATCGTAATATGAACGCCAATGATAAACATTTACAGCCGTAATTTTCTTTATAAATCTTTATTATAAGAAAAACTTTACAATTAATCAACATGCACGAAGTAGGTCAGACCTGTGGGTCGAAGATCAGTTGAATTAATGAGGTAGGTATGTACAGCGAGAATTTATTAACTGTTTTATCACATTCGGTCTTAATTTTGGTAACAGACTTTAGCTAAGTCCTTACTAATCTACTCTCTCTGACGCCACGTGTACGTTTGCCGCTATTGGAAGGACATTGGATAAGGATATATCAAACTAATAAAGTAATTTCAATTCTACTACTCTGTGTTTCTGAATAAGTTCATTGTGAGTTTTAAGCCTAATTGTAGTTTTATCTGTAATACAAATACTATAGAAATTAAAAATTCTGTCAGCACCTATTTAAAGACTTTGAATCATATGATTTGCATACCTCTTTCACTTGTTCAATGTACGTATCGTTTCAAGTATCAATAATAACCAGAAACATGCAAAATTCATGAAAAGGGGAGGTTTAATTATTCATATCACAATAGGCAGGAGACATATAACTTTTCAAACCCTGTTTGTATATCAATTTATCACATTATTTATTAATTCCCAAAAAAATCCTCTGCGGGTAACATTCCGGAAAACGAGATAAAATCTCGCTACATCGAGAGTAAATTACTCGGACAAAAAGCGATAACATTTATCATCGTCGACGCTCCGAGTGGCGTGGGATCACACAACTGTACAAAGAGTCACAATTTCAACTATTACGCTATAAATCACAATGCATAATCCTTCAAATCTTTAGGTACTATTTACGAACGAAGTTACGTGCTAAATTTCTTGCCAGTTCTTGTTAGCACAAATCTTCCGTCTGAACTGGTGGTAGGAAAAAAATGTAATGATTCGAAATAGCTTATATTAGACCTATTTGACTTTAATCTTTGTCCTACATTCTTGGGATTAATTAACTCCAGCAGAGTGTCGAATGGCGTCGAAGCGTCAAATCCCGCAAACCTACAATTTACAATTATAGCTTGCAGGCAAGTGCATTCCACAGATTGCGCGCGATTTCTAGGATGTTTTTTACTCGGTATTATTCAAGTAAATATGCTATGTTAAAAGGATACTCTTATCGTGAAGTTTTAAGCGAGCGAGTGATACAAATATTTTGAAAACTATGAAAATAGAGACGTAAGTGCTTTAAGGAATTTCTTTCACTTCTAATAAAATTAATAGTAATACTTTCGTACTCATTCTCTAATCTTTTATAAAAAACCCCATTAATGGACTTGAGATAATATTTTTTTTTTATAGAAGTAACATTTTTTTAAGCGAGAAAATTTCATGAAATCGTATAGGTATTGCTTTTTACATAAAAGTAGATCTTGACGGACACACGGAGGAGTGAGAATAAGTACTAACTCATTCCGCTTACAAGAGTTTTTTCAAGTGACTAAGCTAAGTACTTAAATATTTCAAACATTGGAGCGAAAGTACCGCGTATTAATTTCATTTCTACACGTTTGTCATCCTTATTGCTTATGTGAATAAATAATCTTTAGGGTTAGCAGCCAGTACCTATCCGTAATATTTTCGGTCAACAACCGTTTGTTAATTGGACACCCCTGCGGGTAGGATGCGTGTGAAACAAGGGTGGAAGGGTTCCTAAAGTGCGTTAGCCATAATAAACGTTATTATGAGGTTACGTTGTATAAAATAATGAAAGGAAATAGAAGTAATTTGTAATTAAAAACGAATTAATTGTTTATTGATAAATATTTTAATTGATTAATTATTTTAATATTCATAATGAATATAATTTATGATTGTTTTTTATAGTTGTTACGGTTCAAATAACCATATAGATACTGTGTTCTTATACCAATGGCTCAAATTTTTTAACTGTGATGTATTTTGCATAATGTAATGATGTTTTTAGATTAGCTGAAGTGTCAGGAACATGGAAGTTGAATGAAGACTATAGCTATAGGATAAGTAGATTTTTTATGTTTTTAAATTAACCCGTCGCGCGGCGCGTTCGAAGCACCAGTTACGAACAAATGCGTTCTACGGTTAGATCACTTTGCGCGCGAGGGTTAAATTAAATGTGAAATTCTGTCTAGGTAAACTTCAAAAACCCAAAAAACCCGAATATCTCCAGAACCACTATACTTCGTCCTAACATTGGGGTTTCATTTTGTTGCTTTTGAGCCCCCCAAAACGTATGTTCCGGATATACGTCGAATTACCAGTAACCCGTATAACAAGAGGGCATAAGTTATTTACATTATAATTTAGAAGGTATAATTAAGAACTTTATTATCAAAAGACGAGGCGTTGACTGTATTACATCACTCATCCCACATTAATTGAAATCAGCGTCGACTTTAATCCGAGCAAAAACAAAGCATTATCTGATGCATGTCAAGCTCATAACTTTTGAATGGCTGACGCGGTAAAGCGAATGAGCGACAAAGTTATTAAATTTATTTATTTTTCAAATGAATATAAATAAAGTTTTTAATCTCGGCTATTTTCAGCTTCAAACGTCCGCTAATGTCGAATAAAAGTTAAAGGGACACTAGTTGGATATGTGCATTAACAAACTCAATCGAAATTAATCCAGACTGAAATCACAGATTAATAAATCTATACTTATCTGCTGATTATTTGTTTGCCAAAACATTGAACCATTTTCTTATAGAAAATATTTTAATATGGCAGTATTATCATCAAAACTATAGTAAGCCAGCCCAGACACACAGAAGTCATGTATGGAATTTTCACAACTTTAGTTAAAAGAATTTGGCCTTCGTTAAAAAGGGCAAAACATCAACATATCCATGAAGTAAAAAAAAGAGAAAGTACTCATAAGTCAACCGTACATTTTCTAATCTCAAATTTAACAGTTACTTTATTTTATTGATAAAGTACCGGTATTAGTTCCGCACATTGGATGTAAATACTTTCACCGAAGTACACATTCATATAACGTGAATGATAAGTGTATCGTAACGTTATTGCGTATAGCTGCCGGCCCGTTCCCATACATTATTCAAACACACTCGCTCCAAACCCTCCTGTTATGCCGGTAACACTTTTATACACATTTAAGTAATATTTGTTCTCTTATTTGTTGTTGTAATACACCTTAATGTTGAATTTCATGGATGTTTGTATTTAAATTTTATTTATGTAAGAGTTTGGCAAACTAGCATACCGGTCACCTGATGTTATGTAATCACCGCCATCCATGGAGCAGAGAGATACCGGGAGAGTCCCTGAGCCGCTGTCGGCCTTTAAAGTGCATATATGCTCGCTTTTTGAAGGTTCCCATCCCAAGTCCAACATTCGGAAACACCGCTATTAAATTGATTAATGTCGTCTAAGAAGTTTGCACTATAAGTGTATAGTCTCGCACTTATAGTAAAAAATGCTACGAGTATATTTGAAGAGCCCTACCCAATGGTACTTATATAAATTATTACTATTGAGTGATGTTGAGGAGTGAGTGGGCCCAAAAATGTTCATTGTCCTATTATTTAAACCCCTACATTACTGGTGAAGTTGTTATACGACACCTCTTTTTACTTCGTCAAAGTTTTTCTTTCTAAATCTTCTAACGTTCAACGTTGATTCTTCTCGGTCACAATTACACATCTTATCATTCTAGGTTTCTGAATTTCACTAACCCTTTACAAAACGTCCCTGTTACTAATATTCATAGTCAACCATCACTTTCCATCAGTTGGTCCGCGTGTTTGCCATCTGTATAACATGAAAAGAACAAACTACAAATATTTGTTTTGACAAAAGTGACCACGTATGTTTTAAAATAGTAAATCCAACCGATTCTATTCTACTATTCTGAACGCAACTATTTTAAACCTTGCATAGTTGTCACAATCCACCTCTATTTTCTCTCACGAGTGGTCCGAATGAATGAATCTTTAAATAGAATGAAAGGGAATGGAACATATGTTATTTGTTAAGTTATTAATAATACGTTTTTTATTGCATATTAGACCAACGCGCCGACCAGTAACCTATCAATTACCGCAACACAATAATTTTATATTTAGTTTGAGGGCCAATTTCTCCATTCCGTAGCCAAACTGTAAGTTTAACTGGCAGTTTTTCGACAGTTCGTGTATGATTTGGCTGTTTTTAAATAACAAATATATTAACAGGAGC
Organism: Endotricha flammealis; assembly: GCA_905163395.2. Lineage (NCBI taxonomy): Eukaryota > Metazoa > Arthropoda > Insecta > Lepidoptera > Pyralidae > Endotricha > Endotricha flammealis. The sequence goes on from LR990866.1 coordinate 8,403,817, forward strand.
TTATTAGCTAATAATGGTGAAACAGGCCCGATGATGGCCTGGCGATGCAAAATCATTATTCAGTTTGGAATGTTAACTTAATCAGTAGTTTTGGAGATTTTACACCAAACCCGATGATTCCCGACAAGTGCAAAGTGCAAATTAGATTATCTGTAAGATAAGTGATCAGGAACCTGTGAACAGAAATTATTGAATTATTTTTCTTTTTAACGATACCACACAACATGGGGTTGGTGTGAAAAAAAAAATTCATTCTCACTTTACCTGTGGGAGGCATCCCAAAAATTTTTTTATAAAATTTTGTTCTACGACTTTGTTAGCATTGTTAATATGAGTACCTATACATACTAAATTACAGCTTTCTAGCATCAAGCGTCTAGGCGCTAGACCGCGGACGGACAGACGGACATGGCGAAACTATTCCTTGTAGTTTACTACAAAACCCTAAAAAAGAGATAGCTTGAGAAAGAGAGACTCGCTCACTTTAAAAGTCGCTATCTTTAAAATGTCTTCGTGCAACCTTTGTGAAGGATACATTTCGTAATAAAGCCTTATCCTTTCTTAATGCTTAATGCTTTTATTTAACCTCCTACACCCAACGGTCCATGTTGTGTGCTGAAAGCAGCTAGGAAAATTTCAAACGATGTAATGCTATTGACTGTAACTATAAACGTGAATTACGCAGAAAAGAAGATTATAATTTACAATACATGAAAAAAAAAACGTTTTTTTTTTAATTTTCATTAAAATTATTTGCAACTTTTAAACATCATAACATTTTACCCGATAAAACACCAGTTCCTATGATTACAAGTAAATAAAGCTATATCCATGAGCAAAGCCGCGGTGCTCATCATTGAAAATATATATGAAACAAACAAAGGAATTCGAAAAACACTAGTCTAGAGATCATTGTCCCGTAGTACATTTCTGGGTCAATCTGTCCAGTAATTTATTTGGAGAGAGCCGGCGGACTGTGCCGTACGGCAGCGGTGATACGAAACGAGATGACACTACGTAGTACGTCGTGCATCGATTTTTTAGTACACAGTAAAATTAATAGGTTCTACATTGACCGAGCATTCTATAATGCAGGTTCTATTTCGATCGGTATTTTGTAATGACTTCATTCTTCATAACAGTTTTTGCAACTTATTGGATGTAAGGAGCTTGGTTTTGCAATTTCCTTATTTATTGGCTAGTTGATTTCTTTTATATATTGAAATTGAATTTGGATATTAACTTAAAGAAAATTTTTTTTTATAACCAATATTTGTGGATTCGAATCAAATTTTGCAACTAATTTTAAAGCAGTTTTCTGAAAACCATTGAGCTTAAATTTCGCAAACCTTCACCTTTAGTTTAGATGACAAATGCATGATAAGCATTATATTTTTTAAATATGACTAAGCATTTTATTAATAAAACGAGCTGTTACCCGCGACTTCGTCCGCGTGAAATGTTCAAATAAGGAAAACTCCTTTTCCTGTCATGCGATTTAAATGAAACAAAGCCTATATTCTGCTCCAAGCCGAGCTCTATCTCCCTGTAGAAACAGGATTAAAATCCGTTTAGTAACTTAGAAGATGTGCGCGTTCGAACAGACAGACAGCTTTTTTTCGCTTTTATTACCTTTGTCTAACTGTTCCCTCTCCATTTTTGCCAAATATGTTCAAAGTACAGACATATCGGGGTCTACTGTTTTATTATATGTATAGATGTAAAACTATTTACTTTGAAAATAAAATTCAGAACAACGTTATAAGAAAACTATATTACAAAGCTTGAAGTAATTCCTAAACTTTTGCGTCTGAACTCTTCAAGTGAAAAACCATTAGTTCCTGTGCTTTTGACTTCATGATAGTAAGTTCAAAGTTTCTTTACAAACTTTTGTGCAGGTATAACTATGTGCATAGATCGCATAACTGAGCAAGTGAGAGATCCGGTATACTTGGAATCTTTAATCTTCATATACACTGCAAACTTCTAGGGTTGTACGTTGAACAATTTTGACTATTCAACTGAAATCTTTTTTTGCATCATGGATGCTTATCCATGATAGCTTTATCATTACATACTAAGTTTATTATTTTTTATTATTATAATAGTAACTTTTATCAATTCCATTTTAAAAGAGCAAGTGCCAGTTCTACTTAGTACAAATATGTCGTCTGAACCGATGGTCTGAACTGGTTATAGGAAAAAATATGACGACTCGAAAGAGCTTGTAATATAAATAAATAACTTTATTCAGCAAAAATGTAACAGAGTATTATGAGCTGGTGGTTTCATTTAAGCTAAACAATGCTTGTGTTTGGAACCACCGCTCTTCCATGGGTCAAATTCATAATATTTAACAGTTTTAATGTAATTAGTAGGTATAGTTTCCAAAGATCAAAAGTTTTAACAAAATATTATGTGAATTTGATGTTGTGTGTGTGTGTGAGTAGTAAGAATAAAATTGGAAAGTTTTTCTCTAGTGAAGGAGCTCAAATATGCCTATTTGAATAAAAATATTTGACTTTGACTAAGTATAAATCTAATGACTAAGTTTGGGGAGGCCTATGTCCAGCAGTGAACTTCTTGTGGCTGAGATGATGATGATGATGATGATGATGATGAAGTATAAATCACGTGATAGATAAATGTAAGTCACATTATAATTATAATAAACCATATACCTATATTGACATATTATTCTGAAATTATATGTAGATTTTGCGAAGGAAAATATATCTACTTAGTTAGAACTCAGTCTCGACTGCATACCTATCGATTTCATTGACGTCATTTGAAAAGGTACGCTATAAACTGACGTACATGGAGATTTATCCAAGTGAGCTGAATAGGTAGTCTCGTACACATTTCATTGTTATTATATTAGCTAGCTAAAAGGGACATCATAATAATATTTGAAAAACAAGAAACTGAATTAAGATTATGTTGTAATTTTGACTAGGAAATTACCAGTTTTCAATCCATTTATTATTCAGTTTTCAATAGATCCGAACTCATTATTGCGTGTCAAATAATTACGAGAGTATGTCAAAATATTAACATAAAAACTCCATCACAAACTTTGAAGCTGAAAGATATAAATATCTTGTCATATTTAATAACTTTTTCCCTACTCAAAACCTTCAACAGTTGTCTTGTTTGCCCTTGACCGAATTTTAAATAAAACACCGGTATCGTGCCAAACCAATGTCGAGATTCTCACCTAAGACTATGGCCCTATTTCGGCCGGTGTATCTATCCCAGTATCCCCCTCTAGGAAACATGTTTTTTTTTTATAAAAATGTCCCAGTTGCCTTCCGTGTCACCAGAGGAGTTGCTCCTTCCACTGTCACTGAAACATTTGAGTAAAAAACCGAGTTGCCCTTCAAGGGGGCCTTGCTAGAGGAGGAGGAGGGATCGCCGAAATCAGTATCCGAGTAGCCCACTTGGATACACCGATTTCGGCGATCCCGCCTATTATCGTGACCTATGTCACGTAGGAAAACCGTTAACAGTTACCAGGATTATGTCTAGAACTAATAACAACAGCATATAGGTTGTGTTATGATATTGATGACAGCAATATATTTTATATTCTGGAACGTTCCACAATGATAATGGAGATGACCGGAGAACTTTGATTAGTACTGATCCAATTTAATTACTGATGTGTTCTTTTTTTTTTTTCAAAAATTTAGCATTTATTTATTTTTATAGATTTAAAAAGAACAATTACGAAGATTAATAAATAACGGTCTAACTTAATAAGTGCAAAACAGAGATGTCTCATTCATGTATCTGCCCACCTATTCTCGTAACAAAAACCGGACAAGCACGTGTTGGGCCACGCACAAATGTAGGGTTCCGTATTTGCTACGGTTTGCTTGCTTGCATATGAGTACAATGCCATATTCTATGACATTTGTAAGTTTTCATCAAATAAATATTATTTTATAAGTTCGTCGGCTATTACTCGGTAATTAGTAGACTGCTAGTAGAGTCTACTTAACCGTTATAGTTTTCATTGTAGGTTCAGCATATGGACTACTACCATGATTTTTTTCAATCTAAACACAAGACTTTCGGAGATAGAGGGGGGACACCACATTGCAGGTTTAAGAAACTTTATTGTCTCATAAAGAATATATACAAAATTCACTTACTGAGATAAAAACTTAAATAATAGGTTAATAAAATTAAAATTACAAGACAGTGAGCGTATCCAAATACAAAATCAACAATAAAATATGTGTCGGGTAGTTCTCGCGTCTAGTTATCGCGACATTGACACGATAAATGTAAATAATTCCGAAATGGATCATTGTATCGAAAAATGATCTTTCCATACCTTTAATGTTTTGAAGAGACCTATTTGACGATACACCACAACAAAGGGTGGGCGCGAAAAAAAAATTTAATTTCGACTTTACATGTAGGGGAGGCACCCCAAAAAAAATATTTTTTTAAATTTTGCTCCAGCACTTTGTTAGCATTGATAATATGTGTATATATACTAAATTACAAGGCGTTAGACCGCGGACGGACAGACAGACAGACAGACGGTCATGGCGAAACTATACGGGTTCCTTGTAGTTTACTACGGAACCCTAATAACGGTTACAAAGTTACAATATGTCGATCTCAAGCGTTGTCTCACTCATACAAAATAAGAACTGAGCGAGATAGGTGAGTTTAAGAAGAGATTGTAACAGTTTTTTTACGAGAATAAGGGGCGGGGCTGGTTACGGTAACACTAAACACCATGATCTCTTCGTTCAGCAATTCCGCCGCCGAATTTCTAGATAAATAAATAAATATATAGGGACAAATCACACAGATTGAGCTAGCCCCAAAGAAAGTTCGAAACTTGTGTAATACCAACTCAACGATACTATATTTTATAACAAATACATATATCCAATACATAATGTTTGGAGATTATGTCTGTTAACTATGGAAAATTAAGCTGTCCTCTTCATACTCTGAAAATATTATTTATTCATATCGTTTGTAAAATCCCTGACATTTTAATGAATCTCGCAATAGTGCATCAGGAACTTGTAATTTTCGTTTTGTAAAATAACATTTCAACAACTGATGAATACATTTCTGTGAATACAAACCGGTTTTAATTGTAGCTATTGTTTGTAACTTAATGAAGACATGACTAATTGTACAAAATATTAATTTACACAATAATAAAGTTTGTTTGAATGCGTTTATTTTGGGATAGCATTCGGATTAGAAAAAAATATTTTTACACGTAATAGACTAATTCTTGTTAGTTATAGTCACTCCGTGTGAGAATTTAATATTCCCCGATTATATTAAATGAAAACCTAAATAGAACTTAATAAATCTGTCTGAATAACGAATTGATTGTTGGCCTCAGCTTCACCCGTCTTTGATTTTTCTCGGCTTATGAAACAATTCGTTATTTAGTTCAATTTAAGATGGAATTAAGTTTTAATTGAATATAATCGAAAAAAAATTTTTTTGTTTATTAAAACTCTGAATTCCGGTCACCAATGTAATTATAATTTTCCTCAATATAATGTCTGCATTCTAGATATAAAGATGTAAAAAATTTACTTATCGGACTTTGTTTGTACCATTCTTAAGTTCTATGTCATAAGATGTTTAATGTTCTGTTAAATTACTGTTGCAAAATTGTACTGCAAGGGTAAATAAAGCTCGACGTGCTCCTGACTATACTGAACACAGAACGTATTTTCAATTTCCAAAAACTTACTACTTTAATTATTTTGAAATTGAATATAGGTAAAATTTATTTGTTATAAATAATACTACTTACTTACTATATAGAGTAATCACAAAAAATCTTAGCCGCCAAACAAAAAAAAATATGATGGTCAAAACGGTCATTGAATGTTGACAACAGAGCTTTGAGACCAACAAATGGAGCGTGAGAACAGCCTAACAGTTGTTCTATTGACCGATACCATCGCACATTCCCACAACCATAGTATATTATAGGAAAGAGAACCATCTGCCCTTGACATAAGGGATAAACAATATATAGAATCGCCGTTGAGCCTTTGTATATTGCCGCTTCATGACGTCTACAGTCATTTAAATTAATTTACGTTTGTGTGCTTTCATAAGTTTCAATTCTGAGTAAAAGTAAATCCTAACTAATATTATAAATGAGAAAGTGAGTTTGTTTGTTTGTTATTCCTTCACGGCTTAACTAATCATCCGATCGTTATGAAAATTTGTATATATATTGTCAGGGGTACAGAGCCCAACATAGGCTATTTTATCCCATGAAAGTATGTCATTCCAATGGGAAAATATTTTTTCTACTATAGAGGGCGCTGTATCGGCCAACAGATGGCGCCACATAAAAGTCGCGCCGTGGATTTTGTTGTCAAACGAGATCTATGTCATAAAATTAACCGCGAGCGAAGCCGCGCGGAATAACTACTTAAATAAAGTACTTAATAATTCAATGTTCTTTTGCTCAAAAAATAGATAGAACCTAATTGCAGCTCCTCTTAGCGAGTCTAATATACCGAAACCAACAACGGATCTATTTGAAGGCACATAAAAATATCAAAATACACACGTAGAAGACAAATTATACAATATACACATACCATAAAATGATTCAAGATACAACAGTCAGTTGCAGAAACGCGTTTAAATGTTAATTCTACAATAAGAGATTTATTGTAAATAAAAATTAAAACCGCTCTTCTTTCTTATTTAGTTTGAGATTGGCAGGCACATTTAATGTGTCATTGACATTGAAATGTACCTATATGTGTTGCTATAATGTTTTACAATAATATTGATTTTGTTTTCCGGGCAATTCTCAATATTATTGTAAATTAAAAATACGTAGTTGTGAAACTAAAAGAAAATTGCATTATAACAAAAGTTTTTTTTCACAAAACAAAAAAATTTAGGTACCTATTATCGGTGATTTTTCTCTGTCTCCTTTTTACTATGAAAAGTTGGTTCGCTTAATGCCGGGCATTCGTCAAAGTTAGATCGGGACAAGAATATAAAATCTTTCGGAATTTATACTCTACGTAAAATATATTACACTAATTTGGAAGACCCAAGACCGGCGAAACGTTAAATTTAGGGTTTGGGAACGGTTACAATTATTATCTATTTGTACCATTAAACTAATAAACCGTCTGAAAATGGTATCTACGCAGGTCTTTATAATGTAGCTTAGTAGAGCCCTTTTTTCAACCAACCGTGTCTTCTTGAGAGTACATAATGTTAATAACTATTTGCAATGTTTTCTGCAGAGATCAATTTTCTGTTTGGCTTGGCAGAAGACGTTTCTTATGAAATTCAAGGCACAGAATAAATAATAGTACTTAACAGTTTAAACTAAACGAAAAGCTTTACAGTCAGCACCACCATCTGTTATAGATGGATTTTGTAAATTAGACTGGCTGTTTCGGAAGAAGACGATTATTAGATGCAGCAATCAAGTGCAGATGCTTTACACTTGCAATTCAGTTTTTGCTCTATTTTCGCAGAAGATAAAATCTGAGACAACTTGAGGTGCGCTGACTGTACTATCGGCTGCCACGATTATTAAAAATGATGTTTTAAAATCGATATATTATGTTATTTATAACACAGTTTGCACAGCTTCGAAAATTTATATGTGGAGCTATCTCTACATATAAATTTTCGAAGCTGTGCAAACTAAACCGTGTGTAAAAACCCATAATAAATCAATTTTATTTGCGTTGAATAAATGAAATGGTACATAAACATATATATATTTGAAATAATTACACAGAACATTGATATTGCTTTGATAAATCAGTCTGTTGATAAGGGTCGCGATAGGGCAGCGCTGATAAGCAGGAAAGTTATTTATGGCGAGCGAGCTTCGCCTTTCGGCAAGACGTTTCATTTTGATAATTCACACTTCATTTTCTAAGAATCATTTCATTTTAAATTATTAAAACGATAACTTTTAATTGAAGTTGATAATTTTAATTGTTTGTTTAAAGTTATTTAAAACATGTTTATTTAGCTTGTATCTGGTAAGTTAGATAATAAATATTTTACTCTATCACTTACAGACGCGTTTTTACTCAATACTGTTATTACCTTTCTCGCAATGATTTTCCGGGATTTAACTATTCTATTTAATATTCAAAGTGATAAACTATGTCTACAAAATTTCAAATGCGACGACTAACAAACATACCTATACGTAATACTTACAAACTTAATAAAACTTTAAAATATTAATTGTATTTACGGTGAATTTTGAATCGCGTAGAACCGATGGCCGATGGGGCAAGAGGGTTCTGGAATGGCGACCACGTACCGGAAAGCGCAGCGTAGGACTTCCGCCTACAAGGTGGTCAGACGACTTGAGGAAAGTCGCAGGAAGCCGCTGGATGCAGGCTGCTGCCAACAGGTCGCATTGGAGGCGATTGGGGGAGGCCTATGTCCAGCAGTGGACTTCTTGTGGCTGAGATGATGATGATGGTGAATTCATCAAAACCATTTTTTATAAAATAGTTATTGACATGTTAAAACTGTTAAAAGTATGGCTGCGACTGTCAAACTAAAAAAGAAGAAAAATGGTTTGAAACTTATAGTGGAATTAAAATCAAAATTCCTTTCAGATACCGGCTGATAATCGGATTAATTTGGTAACAAAACATGAAATCTTATATCATTTAAATAAACAGTTTGGAACACACGAGTAGAAATCGAGCACAAATCTCACAAAATAAACATAATAATTCGTATATTTGTTAGTTTTTGTTGAGCATAAACCAGAAACTTTTACGTAACATAAGCTGTTTACTTAAAGCCAATTTGTTTAGAGATCCAGCATTAGGGCGCCCTCACCCGAATCGTCCGACTCCCAACTCGTACGCTTCGCATGTTTATGTTTACCCTTGTTTTCACATTTCTCGTCCTTACTTTTTACCTTATTGTTATACATGGCCAGTAATTTCTTGACCGTTCACGGGGACAAATGCTCTGAAAATTTTCCTTGAATGTCTGCGATAGGATTTTATCCTTTTCCGAATTGGATATGATGGAAAATATTCATTATATGTATAAAAATCTAAAGGAACGTAAAAATGCTGTAAAGGTATCGTGTCAGAATAAAAAGTTTTTGATTTCTTCTACTATGTTTTTATTTCTCACTAATACTACCCCAGATTACTTAATAGTTAGGTACTTCTAACACTACATTTTTTCACCCACACGTGTACTGTCGTGTACGCTACCGTCTACTCTTGGTTTAGTTCTTGCCGTCTACCTTGCTTCGCGATAAGTGTAAAGAAATACAAACTGATATTTTATATAAATTGGAATATCAAATCATTTTCAAATTCATACTAACAAATTTTACAGTTATATTTTCCGATATAACTTTAAAATTTAATAGTATGATGCGGCTTAAAAAGTCATATTGTTTACCAATAGTGTCGGCACGAACCGCAGATGATACAACGTACTGGATTACGAATTCCCAGCTCCATTATCCCTTTGATTGGGATCACAGTTCACAGTTGTCTTAAACCAAAAACTGTGGAGTGAATAACTAAGAAATAGATGTTACTTACTTACAATATCTTTTCATTGAATATTTTCGGATAATATTTTAGGCGTGCAAACAAACAAGTGGGCCTTAGGCTTAAATATATGACCTTAATCGTGTAAAGAAATGATATTTTAGAACTGACCATTGAATTTGGCATCCATTTAGATCTCACTTATTTTGTCATTGAACTTGGTTCTCATTTCACATTTATATTTTTGATGGGATACACAGATTATCTACAAACTATGGTGCAAAAGAAGAGAGAATCTAAATGAGCAGCTATGCTTTCCATCAGATGACTGACCCGATTGTTACAACTGGTTTTAACAAGAAAATCTACACTTAAACGAGGCTCTTTCAGAATATTTAATTACTGAATGTGAGCACGATAATCGATTACGGCTAATTCGAAACCGTTCTCCCATTTCAATGAATCGTCCACCAGATTAGCCGATATTCACAATGCTCGATACAATTTTAGATTTGATTGTCCGTGTTTCCCAGAATAATATATTAAGAATCATTGGAACTGTAAACCAATGTGTTTGATTTATTTATTTTTATTTAAAACTATGTATTCCAATTACTTACAGACAGTTTCTGAAACGCATTTAATTTCACATTAAGTCTCAAGCTGTCTCTCTTTTCGTATTTAGTTTGACAGTGACATCTATAATTTAATGTGACATTAACTTTAAAAATGTGTCTCAACTGGTAGTTGGCTGTAATCCGAATTATCCAAATATGTCTATTGAAATGGAGAATAGTGAGCGAATAGGTGAATATAAACAAATGAGCGTATTCAAAAGCCAACTATTCTTGAGCGTCAAAGAGTTCCCGCTAAGTTTGCCAAATCGCTTCGATAAGTTGAGTTCAAGTCGACGAATCACATCTAACTTTGTTGGACCCGCGCCGAATTTAGCTAACATAACTTTATTCGTTATGTATATAACCTATTACCTACTACATTTAATGAAAAGTTATAGAAATCAATTATCTGACATTCTTGTCAGGCATCATGAGTTTGTTCACTTTGTTCAGATTTTATGTCTTATTTAGGAAGTAGCCGACGCCCGTTTGATGGCGCGTTTATGGCGGTCCTCGAATGCGACTCATACATTCGGTTTAACCGAATTAATTCATCGAATTGGGCTGTTTACATTATGTCGGTCACCGAAAATTTCAACGAATTAATAAAATTTATAAGATCCGGCGTTAGATAACACATTACGTAGTTTTGAAGAATTGCTGAGAAACAATCAGATTATTACCTATACTGTATTCCTTCCTTGTATCTCAAACTATCTCCACACCTTTCACCTAAACCGAAACAGACAAGAAAATGATGATATAGAAATACGTTTTTACTGTATCACTAGAAATATATTCCTGTTATTCATATTTACTTACATAAACTAGAATGAACATATCTATTTCGTTATTGTTGTTTTCTGCCGTCGCTTATGATCACAAGTCTTCCCACGTAAGCATTTTAGATTGCCGACCAACGTCAAAATCATAAATTACTATTGGTTGGCTTATCCCTGCTGCTTGCTGCTGTTTGTGAAAATAGTTTGTTAGAACTAGTGACCGCGGCTTACCGCGAATTTCAGTTTACCAGTATGATACACACTCGATGCAGTTTATGTACAATCTTTCAGGCTCGTTTTTCAAGAATATCAAGAAGTTCTCTCCTCTCGTTCATTCAGTTTCAGTTCAGCTCAGTACTTTGGATAGCTAAGTAACTCGAAACTAACCATGGTTTTATACCTTCACTATATTTTAATGTAATTTTAATCAAAAAATAAAATTTTGAGTAAATTGAGCGAGACATAGTTATGATGCAATTAAATATAATAGATAGTTATTTAAATAATAACTATTCAAATTGCGCCAGAATTTTATTACAACAATGAACGTGTTCTGTCCCATTCGGAACTATTGACAGTAATCGACATAAAGCTATGCGATTTATCTTTGCCGCACTAAACAGATTAGTGAATTGTTGTGAGACATGGGCCTTATCTTATCTATTGTGCATATAATAGACAGCCAAATGCCCAACAAACCTTGCGATTAGGGCTGCCACCCGCACTGCATTATGAAATGCCATAAGAGGGCCTCTCAATTCGCTCCCCTCTCTCATGGGAATATCCGAACGCTTTTTGTCACGCACTCAAAATCTTTTCTGCGTAATTTCCCGTACGTCATGAACAAGTTATTTGATCAATTCGATTAGCTTATAATCAAATACACATAGTCATAACGTGTCGACGCTTTTATGAGAATTGAAATATGCTTCCCTTGCACAGTTTGTTTTTATTCTTTAGGGTTGACTCGAAGAAATATTTTAAAGATAAGCTCACTTTTGTGTTCGATGGTTGTCGTTTGCAATATTTATTGAGTACTTATTTAGGATGTTTCAGTATTTGTTATAATTGCATTTTTTGAAGTGGAAACTTTAGCGGCACTTGGCACTTTTTTTGGATGGGTAAAAAATGTTAAACTCGCATCAGATCCGTAGCCTGATCGAAAAAGAGTAAGATTCCCTAACCATTCCAAAATGTACAACGTTGATGTTTAAGTTTTCACTTCTGTCGGCACTCCCGGATCCCGGAGTGCAACCCGCCCTTTTTTTAATAGCATTTGGTAAAGCATTTATGAAATGAGTTCGCACGACCGGGAAAGTATGTATTCTCACAAAATATCGGCGTAAAGCAGCGATACGATTCGCGCGTGAAGCAACAATGAGTTTCGTTTGGAGAGTTAGAGATCCGTAAGCCCGATACAGTTTACATACAAACTTTACCTTTCCCATCACTTGTCTTCCTATTCCTGTTTCTTGTACGCATTAGTTTTTTTTTTATATTCAAATTTTATTTTTACTAGTACAAGTCCTAGACTATGCTGTAACATTTATAGGTCTATGTGAATCTGTGTTACCTGATTATTTTTTTTTAAATTCGTAACGCTTATGGTTTTGTTGATATTTGTAACCATTTCCATTAAATTGCCTGCTTGTTTGTTTGCCTGCTGTATAAAAAGCATATTATAGAGTTGAGTTTAATATGAGTATACTATACATACTTAATTACAGCTTTCTAGCATCAAGCGTCTAGGCGCTAGACCGCAGAAGGACAGACTGACAGACGGACATGGCGAAACTATAAGGGTTCCTTGTAGTTTACTACGGAACCCTAAAAATGGGTTATTTAAAACTGATATATTTACTATATACTAACATAAAAAAAATTCGAAGGCGTGGATTGATATAATTTAAGATTAAAGAATAAATTGTTTGCAACCCTATCTTTGCAATATAGGCAATTCAAAGCCAATTTGAAATCAATGTTTATTATACATACATAACCGTTCAGTTACCATAACCACTGCATGAATTACGCAGTAATTTACTTTGTGGTTGGAAACCGCTGTGGTTTTGTTCACGAAAACAAAAATATTGTGATTTATATTTCTAAAAACAATTGAAAGTAAAAAGTTAGTTAACTGTTTCACTATAACATTTTACTAATATGTTACAGCTTCTAAAGGGCACGTTAAGCTGTCGGATGTTGTCGATGAACAGATGACAGTCGTTAAGTCAACTTGTTCATAGTAGCTACGCTTTAGGGTGACAAATCTACATCGAGCTATGCTGCGCTGTGCTGTGCTGTGGTTCTTAAGCTACGTTTTTTTAACAATCAACATCAAGCTTTGCTATGCTGCGCTGTGCTGTGCTGACGTTTTTTTAACAAGCTTTGACAGCGCTTCGTGGTTGAGTTTTTCTTTTTAATAGACATTATTTTGACAGACAGTTGTATTGTGACAGTAGTCCTAGCACAGCTCGACACAGCGCGGCTCAGCTAGCGCGCCTCGCTCGAGACTGTTGCGGTTTTAAACAGAGCGTAGGCTCACACAGCGCAGCACAGCATGGTTTGTTTGTATCCTCATTAAAATATTAGACGAGCGAGTTGACCAAACATAGCACAGCGCAGCATAACTCGATGTAGATTTGTCACCCTTAGTCCCCTTCTATTGAACGGAGACCCGTATTCCTGTAGTGGGATGATTATGGTTTGATATGATGATGATGAAGTCACTGCGCATAATAGTTTATTAACAAATTTAATCTGTGGCCTAATTCTGATGTTCAGATGAAGTATTCAGAATCCACACAATAAATCTTTACGCTTATCACTTTTTTACATAAAATTCCGTTATCCACATGCCAGTAACAGATATCCAATGTGAATTCCAAGTAGTGTTATCTATCTGCCGCTTATCTCCTAGACATGTGCATCCTGTTGCATTTATTTCTACGACAACAAATGACTGTAATCCTTGAGAATCTCAGAGAGTTGTCTTCTCATACATAGTTTTTTTATGTTAAAAATGTTATGTTAATTGAGAGAAAAGAGTTGGGCTCCCTAAAACAAAACGTACCACATACCATATACCATGGTATATGGTATGTGGTACGTTACGACTGTCATCTTTACACGACCGATAGTTTAAAGAGAGAGTCTTAGAGTGGTAGGGCACAGCGGATAATCCGCTCAAATCGGAGCAGCCCGTCTGGGGAAGGACCTCCACCTTACAGAAGATCGCAGCCAAATAGCATTGGTCGGCCATGCTGTGTTCCTAAGGTGTCCCCGAAGCATGCTTCACAACGATATTCTGTGAGACGTTGGCACTCTTCGGTCGACCTAGCCCGATATGATAATGGAAGTGAACCTTGTGTGATATGCATAAATTAAAAGTATCTACTTGCTAATTCAGCCTACGATGAAATAAGTTTATTTCGTTATTTTAAATTGAATAAATGTATACTTTCGATTATGGCTAAAAATTTTATTGGTATATGTACTCAAATTATAATAATTGAATATTGTTTCATTGAGTGACATTAGCCTGAACAATTATGTGTTGAAAGAACACTGCACTTTCTCATGAATATTTTATGAGAAAACAAGTAAATATGTGATTGTAACTGTTCCAATCAAATCGTTATATATAATAAATATGAAATTAAAACTAGCCGCCTTATATTAGTAATATTTATTTATAGCGTTGATAGTCTATAAATATTTTAATTCGAAAATAGAAGACATGGTATTAATTAAACTTAATCATTACACTATCATATTAAAATTTCATAGATTAAATGTATTAGTATCGCCTACTACTCATTTAATTTAATTATTCGGGATATAAACACCACAAACCGTGGAAGTGCTTCCGTTAATTATCACTAAATGTTCCCAAAATCACGGAAATCCGTTAAAACAACGTAGGTGTTTCTAATTAAGAAAAGTCATAAAGCACTTACAAAAATACCTCTGGGCCGTCACGTAGTCCGGTGAGGTCGGGGACTCCCGTAAATAAGTAATTATCGGCTTTGTTAAGGTCAGATTTTGGTATTTTTTCCCTTGCCGAGGGTATACTTAATTGGACAATAAATTATTCCAGATTCCTTCCTATGCCCCGTGAGGTTTCCTTTGGAAATTGACGCTTGACGTAACTTCCGGGACGGCTATTATAACCGGGACGATGTTTACCCAACAATTAATATCTCATAAATTGATGAGATAACAGTAACGGATATTTATGGAATTAACGTCGGGCGAGGAAAAGTTATTGTTCCTAAATAATTCCATAATAGTTAACACGATATCTACTGGAACTTTGTACAGATTGGAGATATCTTGAACAGATATTATCTAAATGATTTGTTTAAAATTATAGAATTAAGAAAATATTATTTATGATTACGTTTTCTAGATGAATGAGTTTAGTCTCTACTATTTCTAGCGCAAACTATAGGTAAGTAGCGCAAACTATAGGTAAGTCAATTGTTCGCACAAAGGTATCTATTATGAAAAATAAGAGAGGCAGAACAAACAAACATTTAGCGAAATGGGCAGAGGGTGGGCAGGGCCTTCTTTACCGAGCAATCGGCGCGGCCGGCTGCTTTTTAATTTACCCTCCCCTGTATAATTAAAAGCCTGTACTGGCCGAAAGTACATTTTTATTCTTATGTAAAAGGTAAGATGTTGAGGTAATCAACATCTCCATATTTTTAATATTTCTATTGTTTTTATTTTGATTCTGCCACAGATTTTACTTGGTATGACTCTAGCAAAGATTAAAAATTCGCAACCCAAAAAAAGTTGTTAAAAGCTCATAAAATAAAATAAAATAAAATCATTTATTTTGCAAGTAGATTTACAAGTAATACTTTTACACGTCAATTTTTTTTTTGGTTTATGATTACTCCTTCGTAATATTCCAATAACAGAATAAAATGAAGATGGATCACTGAAATCGCAAGATCAATCGATCAACAGCGTCCTCCTGGAAGCATTCTAAGAAGACTCTTAAATCTACACAGATGTCATTGATATTTTCCTCGAACTTATTATAATGTTAGGTACTGATATTTTCCTCCTTGTTTACCCACAGTTGGAGTTGCCAGGGGCCCAGAATTATTATTATTACATTAACTTATTAATATTACACTTAATTATACTTCCGTACTACGAGTCAAATAAAACTTAACCATATTTCTAGACTCAAATATTCCACCTGTGTCGCCTATATTGCCAGGATGACATTGGGGACAATAGGCCAAAATCCAATGAAACTCCTTAAAATCCCAGGGGAAATCTTTTTAATTATGTGACTTCACAAAGAATTTGAACAAAAATAAATTAGTAGAACAGGTAACATATTCATCATCATCGATCATCCCCACAAGAAACCCACAGCTGGACATAGGCCTCCCCCAAATGTTTCAATGTTTCAACATATTATTTGGCTTAAAAAAACCACATACTGACATTTGTTTAAAAAAATCACATGTCCAACTTTATCTCGCGGGCTTCGAAATAAAAATGTACTCTGTTTAGCAGTCCATTTGTCTCCAACCCCTAATTCAGTATTCATAAAGGCACTCTTTGATTTTTAATGTATAATAAATATTAAAGTCGGGCAGATTGAACACTATTCCAGAGTTTTCTTTTTAAATTGCTATCCGGATTTTAGGATTATTCCTAAAAAGTTTAGCTAAGAATACTTTTCTTTGGCGGCTCTCAAAGGATATTTGTATCAACTTTTAACCCCCCAATTATTAATATAAAATAAAACAATGGAAAGTTTACTCTTTAATTTACTTTAAAGTGCAAATATGTATTTATGTTCAAACATTTTTTTCTCCATCTGAGTGTTATCTTTTTACTTAGTAATATCTCTATAATAAAAAGTTTAAATCACCTATTTATCTAAGTTTTTGTTAACAGTTTAATGACAATGGATTTCAATGGATGACACAAAAACGCTTGTTAGTTTCTCTTTTATGATTTCACTAGTCGTTAAAGCTATGAGTAATAGAATACAATATTGGAATTGGAACAACGACCAGATTCTCTATAATTTTAAATCGTTGAAAAATTGCGAACTAAAATACATTTCACAAGTATAGTCATATAACTAGGAGCATCAAACTATTTGATAGTATGTATAAAACAGTAAAAAGTGGTAACTATTACTGTCCATCTTAAAAAAGGCAAGAACACCCTCTCACAGAATATCAGCATAAAGGAGCAATCAGTTTTGTTCGGTGAGTGCCAGATTCGGAAATCCTACTCCTTTCCAAAAAAAAAATATTTAAAAACAAAAAAGTAAAAACGACAAAATATTCATCGAGAAAATTCAACAAAATAAATTGACTCAAATAAAGACTTGACAATGATCAACTGATTTTATCAAATCCATACTTCCATACTAATATTATAAATGTGAAAGTGTGTTTGTTTGTTTGTTTGTCCTCTCTTCACGTCGAAAGTAATGAATGGATTGATATGAATTTTTTATTGGGGATAGTTTAAGGTCTGGAGAGTGACATAGGCTACTTTTTTCCCACGGGATGAAGAGATTCCCATGGGAAAAAATATTGACAATTTCCCTTGACCACGTGGGCGAAGCCGCGGGTAACAGCTAGTATGTTAATATAAATTCTTTTATATTGAACCTCGTTTATTTTAAAAAATCGGCCCACATCCACGATGTGCTATCAACTTTCACTGAGCCAAGGCGTGCCATATCGTTCTGACTGACAACCAGCCATCCGCATCATTGTTTGCTACAATAGAACAAAGGCAGACTTTCGCTTGTATAGACATAGTAACGATACTAACGATTAACATCAAAGAAATGGTAGCTATATTAAATAAAAGATTTTAATCAATTTCAATAAATATCCTTTGTTATTTACTACTTTCGACTTACTTCATTAAAAAATAAAATCAATTCTTTATTATTAACTGTTTGTGTCTTTAAGACAGGGCAGAATTATGCTCTACCATCACGGTCTTTATTAGAAGTCTAGAAATTACCGTCCTGCGTTGCGTTTCGTGTGCAGTCATACAATAAATATAGGGAATACAGTCACGCGAGCGACGAGCATCCGACACACTTGTGTCAGATGTGTGTATCAGAAGTTCTACTCTACACTGTTAGATAGATAGCGTATTATACAAACTAATAAAACCACGGAGATATTTCATCTTTATGCGTGCTCTACAGACTTTACAACGGGGAGTGTTCCGAGGAGTTGTTCAGTCTCATTTCAGCTGCTCGGTACTACTATCGTACCATCCGCCACAGACTCCAATTCCATCAACATCATCTGGATGAATGGACCTCTACCATTGTTCGATTCCTGCGACACTTCCTTCCACGCACAGTAAAGATCTGGAACCAACTCCCGCCAGCGGTGTTTCCAAATGACTATTACTTGGGAACCTTCAAGAAGCGAGCATACATGCATTTAAAAGGCCGGCAGCGGCTCAGGGACTCCCCCGGTGTCTCTGTGCTCCATGGATGGCGATGATCACTTAACATCAGGTGACCAGCATACTCGTCTGCCAACCTCTTACATAAAAAAAAACATAATCCTCAAGTCCAGATTTATCTAAAGCAATAAATATTTTACAGTCTTCAATAGAAATCTAACTAGTATTCGATATCGGAAAGCCCTCATCTGAAGTGAGGAAACAATCCCGAGCTTCTTCAGTGTCGAAAGGCGACTGGTTGTATTCAAAATCAACAATCAGTATTCTTTATGATTGTTAGCATCGTTCTAACACAAATATTGTATTTAGTAGCCCCATTTTGTATTGAAATAATGAAAGAAACAGAATAATATTTTTAAAATTCCAAAACCTAGTCTCTTAATAATGGTAAATCCACAAACAAACAAAACTTCACCTAATTCCTGTCATCATATATCATGAATGTCGACAGTCGATGTGCGGTCGTATGCAAACACAAATAAACCGTAAATTACATTATGTGTCATGGGACTTCAACTGTTTAAGATCAGTTAATTTCATTACACTTTCGGTCGAAGTTCCCGAACTCCTCTACGGAGTGTTTCATTAAGGAGCTCTATAAGGTAACTTTCTAATTAGCGTAAAACGACTTCATTGCTAGGTTTTAAATGGCTGTAAATTTATTTCATTCAATTTGCCATTGGCTACTCGGATAAATCACTCGGTCAGCAAGGCGCGGCGCCAAGTTTTCACAAATAGAATAGATAGATTTGGAAACAAATCCTCGGTTTAAAACATCTTTAAAAACAGTGTACCGAAAGCAAAGCGGAGAGTTATTTGGTAAAGTACGTATGTCGTTTGAATCTCTAACTGATGACCAATGCCGGCCGTAGCGAAACCAAACGAATAGGAAATTATCTAACTCTACTCAATTTCTTTTATTGATTTTTTGTGAGTAAACATTTGTGAAATGGGCTAGCTTGTCTGACGAGGTACCACATTTTTTTTATTTTATGCCACTAAGTTGGCAAACAACCATACGGCCCGCCTGATGGAAAGCATCACCGTAGCCTATAGGCTTGCAATACCGGGAGTAACTCTATAGACCTTACTCACCGTAGGAACACAGCATGGCCGAGACCAAAGGTATTTTTTTAAGTTTTTTAATGCGAAAAGTATTGGGTAAATCGTCTTAAACGCAATAACATATTCTTCTCATTAGAAGTACTATTTAATTGAGAATTTCGCATAGGTTGGCCGAAGTGAATTACACAAAGACATTGAATTAAGTAAAATCTCAAGTTATCTCTTTATATTTTCGTAAATAATAAACGATAACATGAGATTTACAAGCCTACTTTAAAATATTTTTTGAGCGATTCTCTTTAGGTTACATCTGTAAAAACTGCCGTAAAAGTTTGTTATTCTCACCAAAAAAATAGTGAAACAGTAAAAATGTATTCCCTGTCATTTGTCCACTAGAACATGCATGTATGATAGATGACCCAGTGATTTGTTGTCAAGTTGCAACACTGGTTGCACACTAAATCAAATATGGCGGGTTTAAAATCCAATATTGTCGCTGGAATATTTACGGTATTGGTCTTTGTATAGTGAAAATGATATTGTGTTTATACATATGGCATATGAATACTTAAATCAGTTGTTTGCCAGACCCCGATTTTTTAATACATAACACAACCCATAGCGCGACTTGTGGCGCCATCTGTTGGCCGATACAGCGCCCTCTATAGAAGAAAAAATATTTTCCCATTAGAACGACATACTTTCACGGGATAAAAAGTAGCCTATGTTGGGCTCTGTACCCCTAACAATATGTATGCAAATTTTCATAATGATCGGCTGCTTAGTCAAGCCGTGAAGGAATAACAAATAAACAAACTCACTTTCTCATTTATAATATTAATAAGGATAAGGATGTTGTTGATACCATCATGTAAATATAAATACAATAAATAGGTATAGTTTTGTCTAAATCGGTTAGAATAAGAATAGAATAGAATAAAACATTATTCGTATAAAATATTCTTATATATTTTAGTTCGTATGCAGACAGATGTTTCTAAATTAAATTTGTAGTAGGTATCGTCTTCTCTTCTATCATCGAATCTTATAAACTCTTTGCTATTTTATTTATTGTACACAAGTAAAACTCAAAAATTAAGAGGATTTAACACAAACAACCTCTAAATTGAAGTAAACTTCAGTCAGAAAATTGTTTTCTATAAAAAGTACGTCAGCAAAGCTACCTAAATTTTTTGCAAACTCAGCAAGCGAAAGTGAAAATCGTGTGGTCTTTTTAATTTTATGCTTACGTAAATACTAAAACAAAGCGATACGCGACTGAAACAACGGGATCCCTCGTAAAACGAAACAGCGGGGCATTCGCTGGCAACTGGCTTTTGATTTAAAACGCTATGCAATTTTTATCAGTGCTGCCTTGCTTTCAGAACTAATGTCGAAGTGCTACTGTTACTCACAAGTTTTCATTGCACTGAAAACCCGCCTTCATTGCGCATATTGAGGAAGAAGTGGAGTTATAAATATTCCACGAGACACAAACAAGCTCTCCACGTTTAAAAGGAAGCCTTTGGAAATGGTGACCCGGTCTCCCCGGTTTCAAAGCCTTACTGGAAACTACTAAACAAAAATCGATTTTGTTATGCGGAGACCAAAATGTTCTCCTAAAAATAATCTCGAGCAGACTACTGTTTCAAATTCAATTTTATATTGAAATGAATCTTTATGGGTTTAGTTTTCCAACTTGTTTTGGAAAATAAATAATACGAGTCAAATATAAAATGGGAATCTTTTGTATTAAATATTTTTCTTTCTAAAATAACTATAACAGCTATTAGCCCCAGTCCTTAATGACCTTTAACATGCCACGCTACATTAATTCCTATTACGTAAGTACTTTGGCAAACAAAATAATTATGTTATCCATGTAAGAGCAGCGTAGTAGAAAAGCTTATAAATCCCACTAATATTTTTGTATGGATGTGTGGATGTAATAATATGTGTGTATTTTTAATCTTGTTTGCTGTAACAAAAATGGCAAGACAGATTTGTTTAAAATTTGGTACACATGTATTTTACATTGTGGATTAAGGTAGGATAGTATTCTCCAATATCAGTCCGGGAAAGAACGGGATTTTTCGGATAAACCGCGGGCATCAGCTAGCATTCCATAATAGAAAACCTCGCAACTTCGTCAGCTTTTATGCCGCGATTCTATGGGAATTTCAATAAATCCCGTCTTATTTCTTTTATAATCTACATCATAAAGAGAATCTATGTGAAAATTTTTGACATAAAGGTCGACTGATCAGTCAGTCACTTAGTTAATACTTTTATTTAATATAAATTAGTAAGAATCGAGTTAAATCCCGCAATGTCCCGTGATACAGATGCGGTGTATTTTTCTCAGCAATACATTCTTGAACACGACTGTTGAATAAGAACTCGAGTTTCTTATATTTTTATTCTGATATTTATAGGATAAGCTAAGAGCATTTGGTCGAGACGATAGAATTCGCGACAATATTCACAGGTATCGACTGGAAACCACGTTTAAATAATTTAAGTTGAATTTAGATCTTGTTTTAGCATACTGCGCTTTGTTACAAGAATGCTCATAGTGCACTGAGTTCTCTCTTTTTCCAATATGATCCCGGGAAGTCCTTTCTATCTTCTTCATTCTTTTCATTCATTCATTCTTCTTACTCGGTCTAATATCTTTCTGATGAATTATTTATTTACTTTAGTCATATCATGTCCTAATTAAAAGTCCCTGGCCCCAGTGATGTGGTCGTGGATTATTTCTGGGATCCCGGGAAAAAATCGAATGAATGAAAAAAATGAATCGTGTTTTCGGATTAATGTTATTAATTACAATTAAACATAATCGTGGTATGAACCCGTTTAAGTAAATAGTAATGTTAATAAACCACATAACTGTTAAATGATTAAATGTGTAATTATGTATTCGCATTAGTTACTCTGCGGTGAAAGGAAACATCCTAGTTGAGAACGAAATTCTAATGGAAAACACACATTATAAGGAAATGCTGGTTTTCCCTCCTTTGTGAAAATCGAATCAATTGTCACTTTACTGAAATCGGTCGGTCGTACAAAATCGATCGTTAATTTACGCCCAATCTTTGAACTTTGTATAAAAAATAAAGAATATATTTTTAAACTAAATGTTGATTATAAAGAAGCTCGACATTCGCAACTATGCTTTGTGATGTAAATTTGAATGAATCAGGCAGCTTAGGTATGAACTCATGCTGTGAATACGTAGGTCGGTCAGTACAGTCAGTTAGTGCAGTCACAGTGTGCAGTGCAGTCAGTAGATAAGGCACGCTCCGCTCAGAGGCTGCCCTCAACTTTATTTCAGGCATTTTCAGGTACGAATTTTGAATAATGCATTTTGATAGAAATTTTAGAATATTTTAAATTTAGTTTAGTTTTTGGTGGGCAAACTTCGTTCAAAAGTTGTGTATCATTGATACATGTTATTTTGTTTATAGAATATAAATTTAGTGTATTAGTAATATTTAGTGTTAGAGACGTGATAATATTGTCAGAGTTTTTATGTCTCTTTTGATAAGTATTTATTATAACTAATTATCCATTATGATGAAATAGAAACGAAACTTTTTACAGAATTAACTTTTGTTTATACTCATTATAGTCTAAGATTTATCTTAGCCCCTTCGCACACAAGGCGACGCAAGTCTCCGATACTCGGCGATTTTAGCATCCAACGACGCGAGTGTAGGTACTTACGAACCTCAATGGACTTGTATGGCGGTAGTTTCTGGGATACTAAATCGCCGAGTATCAGAGACTTGCGTCGCCTTGTGTGCGAAGGGGCTTAGACGTATTACACACCCCGGCCCCGTGACTGTATAAAGACTTGTCCATTCGGATATTCGGTCTAACTCTATTTCGGTTCTAAAATACTTACGTACACTTTTTGGTAGCTCACTCCATAGCCACTAAGATTTTTAAAAAAATGCTTCCGGCAACAACGGCGCCGCTACCACCTCGTTGCTAATTTGTAATCATACACTACACACTGCTGCAAAGATGTCAGAATCAAATTTTTTGTTTCAAGTAGACTTGTTATGTACTTTGATACTAGTACTCAAAAGTTTACTGGATGTGAGCGTCAAAGTATGTCTATTACTTTTATAAGTACCCTGCTATCCATGTGCACGGATAAATTTATATGTCCAATGTCCGTGTCTATCATATCATTATCCTTACTAATACATATTATATTACCAATCTCGGAAAGAGTCATAGCAGGAATGATAACTGTACAAGGAAAACTGATCTCGTTTACCACAGATAGCCTTAGACCTAAGCTTCTCTTTATCTACGTCTATTCTTCGAAGATTCATATAATTAGTATTTCCTGACGCAATTGCCTTAAACTGAGAAATGTTATGAATGTACGTCTTTTTTTCCTTCACACTTGTTCTGTTACTAATTTATTGAATAAATTAATTAATTTTTACTTTGCGGAAAGACTATATAACATCGCACGTTAGATAAAGTTTAACCATATATGCGATAATAAGTTGAAAGTATAAAAATAATGACATTGTTTAAGATTGCTATTTCAACTAATTTAGATATATTTCGACTTTATCATTAAATAATTAACAACTTATAATTTACTTTTTTATTTTATATACCACCATTTTGAAAAAAAAAATGACCACCAGTATAAGAAGCGATAATAGCAACGGTTGAATGTTGGCTTAAACTTATTTATTGATTAAAAGAAAATAATATTGCACAATATTGCAGATTGTGAATATCAATTGCAGATGAATCATCCAATTATTATTCCTGGAATGATAAAAACTATAATCATTGTCGGATAGGTCATTACAATCATTATGACGCTATGTTTCCAGTCCAGTCGCGTCATGTATGTGATAATTAAAATTAGCATAAATGCCTAAATGGATCCAAACTTACAGCACGAAGTATTTTATAGCTGTCAGTATACAGTTGTCGATAAGCCAAGCCGCTGACCGTAAACTGACCTGAAAATACTGATAGGTACCACTGGAACCACTACTAATTTTATTTTTATATCTATGTGCAAACAGCAAACTACGTGAATTAAGCTATCTTCAGTATTTGAATGCTTCAGCATGGCTTTTGGTCTATTACCCAGACTCTACACTACTCACGAAGTCCACCGAAGCGAAGTTAGAAGACGAAGGTAAAGTTAAACAGAATAACACGAAGCACCCTTTCTATACTCTCGTATTTGGGACTGTAGAATCTTGGTTTGCCCCAGATAAAGCTGGATGTAGTAGGCTTTTTAAACGGTGTCTGTCTTTGTCCGGCTTTTGTTAGGCATGTTTTTCCCTGGGGAATAGAAAAATGATTAAAAATCATGATATTATATAAAAAAATTTTGGGTGCACCCCATATCCGACTGTCCGTGTGTCCGACTATTTCACCCAAATGCCAAGCTAGCTGATCTATCCGACTATTCAGTTTGACTTTGAAGCCCTGGCAAACTTAAGCCGAGGTAACATTAAATTTGGTTTCTACGCGAGGTCTCTGTTTTTTACGATAAGAACAGGCGATAGAACACGTCTCACATTGCTCGTGTAAAAGTAATAATTTCTGTTAATTTTATTTTTGACGACCTCCGTGGCGTAATGGTTACCACGCCAGACCGCCACCCAGGAGGTCCCGGGTTCGATCCCCGGTCGGGTCATGATGAAAAATGAACTTTTTGGATTGGCCTCGGGTCTTGGATGTTTATCTATTTATGTATTTGTTATAAAATATAATATCGTTGAGTTAGTATCCCATAACACAAGTTTCGAACTTACTTTGGGGCTAGCTCAATCTGTATGAATTGTCCCTATATATTTATTTATTTATTTTTAGAATAGTCACAAAAATGCATTATTGCAATGAGTCATTCCCCGCCACGCATCACTCAGTCACCCCGCGAATACCGACGTACTTGCATGTATAAATTTATTTACGTCCACTTGCCATCCATCCGTGACACAGCAGACATTTGTGACGTCAGCACTTGGCATTGGTGTATGTAGTTTTAAAATACTCATAATCTAGTCAGAGAATATACTAAAGTCTAGCGTACTGATCGTATTGGAAATGTCACCTCTAAGAATCCCATTCAGAATATCAAAAGTCGTTTATATTATTTCTCGTATTTATATTTGCAATTGCCTAATGTCTCCGAAACAATTGAAAACATGTACTCGTAATGTTATTTTGTTTTGTAGTAAAATACACTCACTGATTAATCCCGAAATCTCAGAAACCATTACACCTACAAACTTGAATTTTGGCAGGTAGGTTCCTTATAGTTGACATCCACTAAGAACGGATTTTAGTAAACTCCACCCGGGGGTAACCCCGTGCGAAGCCGGGCCGGGTATCTCTCGTATCCTTCCTTTTTGTGTACATTTAATTTTGTCCGGGTGATATGGCAGATATTAACCGAATAAATGTGACAGTTGTTAACTTTACTTTCATTATAATAACGGTTAACCTGTATTTGAA
Source organism: Endotricha flammealis (assembly GCA_905163395.2). Classification (NCBI taxonomy): domain Eukaryota; kingdom Metazoa; phylum Arthropoda; class Insecta; order Lepidoptera; family Pyralidae; genus Endotricha; species Endotricha flammealis. The sequence continues at coordinate 8,429,815 of LR990866.1, forward strand.
AGTATTAGAATGTGTTTGTTTAAATTTTTCTTCGTATTTTGAACTATAGTAATATATCAAATACTAAAATATACTGTTGAATTAAGAGTATCGTTTGTTACATAAACATCCTATAAAACAACTACCTACTTCAATCAGTCGGTTAGCTGTTTAAACATGCCGATGGAATTCCCCGGAGTTCCTCGAATCCCATTCCATTTTTTTTTAGATGGAAACTTTGGTGTCTATTGTACTTTTGTTGTTTACATAATAGTCATTCTTGAGAGATAATAGTATTGTAAATAAAATATACTGGTAGTTTATTTACTTATAAGTACCCGTTAAATTCTATTGCATCTAGTGTCTAGATTAAACTAGCCCACGGTTTTAATCGCTTTTTAATCCCGTTGAAGCAAAAAAGAATGCAAAAACTGAAGCTGTTTTTGCATAAAACAGTGTTTATAAGATAAGGCGAATAAATATAATCTTTGTTTTAAATAAAATAATAACTTTTACAAATGGTTTATTGCAAAAATCACGCTATTCAGCATTCGGCGCAAAAGTACCAGGTAAAACTTTTAATTTATGCATCTATCCATCAGATTTCATCCTATGTGTACATAGACGTATCCATGATTTATAAATCCAGACAGGTTATAAAATAAGCGATTCCAAAAGTCCAGTTTCGAATCGCGCTCTGTTATTTATGGTCTTTTACCTCGCCGTTTTGCCACAGTGTATGTAAGAGTACATCAGTAAGTTATCTTTTTATAAACCTTTTGCGAAAACTGATGCTATCTTGTAACCGTCTAACACTGCTTTGTTTCACGGGATGCCAGTGACTGAAGTGTGGTAGATCCATCATTCCCTTATCCATAGATTTGACATACATTCTTTTAAATTTAAGAGCTGCACTCTGTATAACAGCTTCCATTTTCCACTGTCTTGTGCCAGCTCTTTCACCTCTTTTGCTTCACTTGCTCCATATTATTATAAGCTCTTCTCGACCTTCCCCTTCCACTTTCTATCTTTCCTTCTAAGATATTTCTGATGAAGTTGTCGAGTCTATAAGAGTATAATATTACACATCTTATAAATATTCCCCTTTCGAGTTTCTATTTCTTTCATCAAAGTTCTCTTTGCACTTACTCTTCACAGCATTTCTTCATTAGTTATATTTTCGGTCTAAATTACTTATAAATAGCTATCTGACTTAGAAGCTCCGTCAAAATCACTCAGACGTTTTGGTGATATGACAACGTTTACGACAAAAACAGCATGTAAATGTAGTTTTTTCTAGAACATTCATAAGCACCAACTGTATTATATATTACTGTTATTTTCAAATTACAAACAAACACTTCAATCTTATTTATTTGTATAGATGACCTACTGTACGTATTCTGTGGTCCAGTGTTTACACGAGTGTTTCTGTCGGAAAAACGCCCATTGGCACGAGAATAGTTACTCCCAGGCCGGTCTCGATTTCTCGCCCCGAATAGATGGGGTGCTTTATTTGGGATTTACACATTAGTGACTGACAGTGTTATTGTATAGATAGTGGACTATTTGAAACACTTCACTTTCGCTGTTTGTGGCATTTTACGCGAGGTACTAAATTGATTACGAAAATCGGTTTGTGTTTGATTTTGACTTACTCAATGTTCTTTGTAATTTAATATTTAAGTAATTTAAGGGAATGTCTGAGAAACTATTTGCAACGTAGTTTATAAATGTCGTCAGCTAAAAGCATATTATCATCTGGTTTTTTTCTTCACTTATTTTATAAAGGCAAATAATATGTAGCCTTAAAAATGAAATAGATGAAACGATTTGCTCAATAACTTCAAATTAGTTCAAATGGGCATTTTACGAAATGCCCAATTCCTACGATCGGCCCACGATATATCGATAAAATGAATCGTTTCTAAATATCCAAGTAATTAAATGCCCACAAATAGATAATGATGTAACGCAGTGACATTAATTTACAATGTCCAGACGGCGGGCATGGAAGCCGAAGTTTATGACTGATCCTATACCGATCTACGCAACCGAAATAATATGACTCATAAATAAATTACGCATTGCTTTTAAACTAAAACTATAGTTCAATTCATTGTGAAGTATTGAATACCTGGTTTAAGAACAAACTGAAAGAAATGTTCATTTTCTAAACAAATATCTAAATATTACAGCATAGGAAACATCTCGATCAAGACAAATATGTCAATTTGTATTTATATAAATACATATTTATTATATTCTAATAACTATAGGTAGTGCAGGATTTGCTTAGTTGAACTAAATGTTGTATTTGTCCAATAATATTTATTTATCTGTTTTTTTTTATTAGAGAAATGTCTCACCTCTCCAACTTTTGTCCACAGAGGATAATAATATAACACTCTCTTTACACCAAATAAAATAATTGTTTCTAATTGGGAAATTGTGTTAAAAAAATTACAACCGTCTTGGACCTCACAAATAAACCACAAACTTTAATATTCATTCCATTAGACTTACTCAATTTCTTATCAGCAAAACATTTTTTCCCTAAATGCTAGCTCTACACTCTCGCAACGCTGACCAAAGTGAATTGAAGTTAGACACGAAGCTAGAAGACAAAGGAAAACTGAAGACGAAGTAAGACGAAGAGTCCAGAGGCCCACGCTCTCGTTTCACTGAACTTCCCTAAAGTGTAAAGCTAGCATAACGTTTTACATGACAACAAGGAAAAATTGTATATCTCAAAACATTTGCTATTTTATTCTCGTTCTATAAAAAGCACATAATGTGGGCGTTTTACATAAGTTTTTATTGGTTGATTCGCGTGTGAGATAGCGCCGACTCGGAGTCATGTCGCGGTAATCGGTAAAACGCATCCGTTTTAAAGATAGTAATGATATTCTATTTCACGAAGAGCATTTAGCTATGGATGTAGTAACGTTCACATACACATTGCTTTAGTGTGAGTAACCTTGGAAACGCTCGTAAAATCGGTCACGCTCACATCAATAATGTACATGTACACGCCTTACCACATTCACAGCCAAATGGTCTTCGTGAAATAGAATATATGTAATACCTTAACGATAAGTATTATAACGCGGTTTCCTTTTTACTATTATTTATTGCCTGATTACTTCTAAATATAATTTTATGGGGATGACACTAATGATTAGTAGTAAATCAAGTATGTCTTGTCTTAACTATTATTAAAATATTATGTTATAAATGACAATAATGAAACTCTTCTGGATTGTTGACATATTTTTTAATTTCTATTATTTTTCTTGTCCCTTCGTTTAATAGTCTAATAGATGTTCTTCTCTTCGTCTCGTATTTTAATGCAATTTAGTGTTATTGTACTTAATAAAAGAAACTCACATTAAACGAAGATATGCGTCGAATAGTTAAACTAGAAAAAAAGACGTTTGAAACTAAAACTGTTTTACGCACAGCTTAAATCATTTTTCTAAAAACTATTTTTCCTTTAAAAACTCTACTTAACCTTTTGTTCACTTTTCCCATATGAATACTTTATTAATCAACTATAACCGTAAATTCCTCTTTTATACAATTGATTTTTTTTCTTTTTTACAGGTAAGTTTCAACCAAGTTTCAACCAAATACATTTTGCGTGAAACTGCTGTGGAAAACATAATTTATCAGGTAATTTTTAATATACCTACTTTTAAACGTTAAAAATCGTTTAACATAAAATTCTATTTGTTTTCGTAATCAATATGTTCGTTGTAAGTATACCACAGATAAGTAACCACAACATTACTGTGCCACAACTTATAGAGTAATAAACAATGTCATGCAAAAGTATTTCCTTCAAATGTACTTGTAAAAGAAAATAATAAAAAAAAAATTAATTCAAAAGCAGTAGTCGCATCCCCACTATCCCCAGGCAGTACATAAATTGTACGTCATATTCAATTACTTGAAATAATGTTTTATTTATGAAGTCCTGTCTAACTCAAAAGGTTAAACAAATAACTATTCAAAATGGGTAGTTTATTACTGGTTACTCTACAATGAAGAATTAACATATTATTATTAATTAGTCATTAGACAATAGGTAGTTTTATAATACTTACTCAGCATAACTTCGTCATCTTCTTCAATGAATTCTAGGAGGTAATTGGCTCAGGTACTTTATTATTATTTAATATCAATGTAACCATGACTAAAAGATGTCGAAATGTCTTAGGTACTCTCGGAATAAATTTCACTTTCGGACAAACTATTATTCTTATTTTACGTATCGTTTTTAGTCAATTTAACTAGGCACTGTTGGTTTAAAAACCAGTAGTGTCTGTAGCTGCTGTCTGCGATTTGTCGACTGCGAATTGGTAACTTTATATTGAAATTGTTTTAATACGTGTATTAATAAAACATAACTGTAACAACGGAGTTTATAAAGCCCTATAAAAGAATTTAACATTTCTATAGACTTGTTCCGCGGTACATCACGTTGACGGGCATCATAAAAGCCAAACGGATTTCCGAACGCTCTCTGAAAGCGGCCAATGAAGATAGAATTTTCGCTTTATAACATCGAACGGACAAGCATGAGCGGGATGTGATTAAATTTTAATCACATCCCGCACAACGACTTTGTGTAGTACACAATGAACAGTGCAGATTACAGGTGCTCAATTAATTAAATGTTATATAGAGTAAGCCGAGATTGACTTTAATCTGATGCTTAAATTGAAGTCCTAATTGCAGAAAGCTTTTGTTCCATCCACTACCACACTGGCTTCGAGATAAGCCCACCACACATTCCCAACGCTGTGTCTCCTGTATGCTGTATAGCCAGGATCAACAACAACGGAGGCCTCAGATTGACAACCAGCAATCAAGCTTATTGACTTCCCGGGGGAGAAACCACAGCTGTCTTGGAACACTCACAACGAATTTAATCAGAAAAAAATTTGACGGTGTAGAAAGTATTGAAAGGACTTCCATACCATACCGTACTGGCATATACTTAGTTCTTTTTTTATACTACAAAGGTGGCAAACAAGCATACAGCCGGCCTGATGGTAAGCCGTCACCGTAGCATATAGATGCTTGCAATACAGGGGGGGTATCACTCACGCGTTGCCAACCCTCCCAACCCCCCCAAGTGGAGCTCTGGAGACCTTACTCACCGTAGGAACACAACATGGCCGAGACCAATGCTATTTGGCTACGATCTTCTGTAAGGTGGAGGTCCTTCCCCAGACGGGCTGCTCCGATTTGAGCGGATTATCCGCCGATTATACTTAGTTCTTCTTCTTGCTTATCTTATCTTGATTTCTTCCACATTAAGAGGTGTCAACGTTGATGCGCTTCAACCTGTGCAAATATCTATTCTTTCTTGTAGGAAAACAGCAGTTCAAGGCATTGCACAAGAATATATTGCGCTGACAAATCTGGTCCATTGCTGGCATTTAGATTTTTAATTTACCAATATTTTGGAATGATCATTGCCGAGAAGAATCGAGGTTTTTGTTTTCAGTACTAAACGTTCTGTAACCCGTGCGAATTCCTCGTAAATGTACTTACTCGTATAGATGTAGTTAATGTCCCTGAAATGTGTTTTTTATGCCACAAAGGTGGCAAACAAGCATACGGCCCGCCTGATGGTAAGCATCACCGTAGCCTACCGTGTTTAATTTGACCTGATACAAAATATGTTGTTTCCTCTGGAAATTTTCAATAACATTATTTTAACTTATCACAAATACTCTCACGGACATCTGAGTGAACAGGCAAACTTTAATTCGGAAATTCCCTAGGCTTTGTAATATTGCCAAAGTAATATGTCCTTTGTGCATCGCTTGCTATTGAAACGATGACGTCAGACAGGGCTGCCTCTTCCTAGTAACACGTGACAGCCTCATATTGATTTATCTCTTTCTTTAAATTCAGGACTTACGTAATTGTTGTTTTTATTTGTACAACTTGTTTTACATACAATGCTATCTGCAATAAGGCCTACTTGACGATTTCTTGTTAAGTTCAGATGTCTATAGTCCTTATAGTAGGTATGTCTGTATGCTATCTATGTGTAACAGTTTTTTTTATGATATTTCAATTATTTATTTATTTATTTTATTTATTCATACACAAAACAGCACTACAACAAAAACATTAAAAAAATATAATGATATGTAGGTGAAAGGGCTGGTTTTAACACCAAGAACAAGTGCACACAACATTATTATTTATCTGACAGAAAGGTTATCTGAAAGTTTCTACGGTGTGTACAAAGCTCACATAGGGTACCTATTGTACAATGTCATATCAGGGCATTGTATACATAGTACACTTACTAATCCCATAGTGATTAACATAGGAATCTTGAAATTATTGGCGGTATAATATCATGAGCACAAGAGCATAAAATCATCATTTTTTTTCCTTGTAAGAAAAATCTATCTTTTTTAAAACTCCAACCTGCCTCACCCGTTTTTATATAACACCCCCAAAAATAACTGGATATCGTTCACCTCTGGTTTAAGTGAGGAAAAGGCGATTTTATTTATAGTTATTGCAACCCTAGCGGGTGAACGCTCGATTGTTAGACCTCTTTGTGGGGCACAATGAGGAATAAAAACACATCCTTTTGTCCCGACGGGACGAGCTGAGCCGCTCTCGAGACATATCAATCCACTCACTTATCTGGCTGTTTACTCATTTCATATAATATGCTAATCATAGATAGATAGAATATGCTTTATTTGCAATACAAAAAAGATATTAAAATTATCTTTACAAAAAAGATATTAAAGTTATCTTACTTCTTGAGTGACTACAATATTATTTGGCTACAATTCTGTAAGTACCTAAAACCGAAAAGTGCAAATATCAAAACAGACTCAATGCAACTTTTAAAATACAGATTATTATAAGACAGATAGTGTAAATATTAATAAAAAAATTATAATATTTATAAAATAAAATAAATAATAATAATAATATTAATATTTATTTATATTAATAGGTATTGTTGTTAATGAACGCTTTTTTTATGCGATTGTACTGACAGTATTTTAAAATAGTAATTTAATCAGTGGCCCGTTGGGACGCAAGACGATTTTGACTATACGGTCGAACGTCCCATGGCCCGTTCAATTTGGCCCGTTCGAACTAAAGACCCAATAATGGGTTAGTCGAGTGGCAAATTCAAAGGAAAAAATCATAATGATTTACAGAAAGTATTTGAAGATTCAGATGGCTTTTTTGTAAGTGAGATTTGGTTTTTCCTTTTGGCTCATCAATCAATTTTATTGCATTATAATTACTGCCCCAAGAAAGTAGGCATGAAAAACATAGTTGAAACACCAGACTAAATGGAAACTACTGATATCCGTAAAATGAGATGTGTCTCAGCCGTGGTTGATATATTAACCATAGAATTCAAAATTGATTATTTATTACACATCCAAATAAATAATATTTCGAAACTTATATTTCGTGACATCGGAGTACACATTAGTTCATTAATTTATTGAAATTAATGTCTTAAGTTGGACAAAGTTACCATAATACTGCTTCAGTATGCATTCATAATGAATAATGCTCATCTATTAACATTTTAAACCATTTATGGAGACAAAATACGCCTTTGACATGGTTTTATAAACATAAATCTTGTTTCTTATTTACATTCCAAAGCGTTCGATCGACTAATATTAGTTCTAATAAATTTGGAACACTGGTTCAGTGACCTCTGTGTTTTGATTCTTAAATGTGTTTCGTCTTTTGGCAGAAGATACACATTTATGTTGGTCTAATTAGTAAGGTCATTATACCCTTTTTCTCATTTTTCTAAAATTGCATGAAATTAACGAAAGTCTTCGAGTATCTCCGAAAGTCTTGTGTTTAGAAATTTGAAAAAAATCATGGTAGTAGTCCATATGCTGAACCTTCAATGAAAACTATTACGGTTAAGTAGGCTCTACTAGTTACATACGGAACCCTACATTGTGCGTGAATCAACCCGACACGTACTTGCCCGGTTTTTTTATATGTTTATTATTAACTAGCTTTTGCCCGCGGCTTCGCTCGCATTAAATTCGGGGTAACACAGTTCCCCTCGCTTCCTACCTTAAAAATGCAAAAAGTCCCATATAAAATGTCACCCCCTCTTATAAAGGGTTGGTGGCAGATTTAAAAAAACAATGCACGATTTTTTTGTTAGTCACAAATAGCATCCGCATACCAATTTTTAGCTTTCTATTTCTACCTTGAAAATTGCGAAATGCTCCATACAAACTTCCACCCCCTATTTTAGGGAAGTGAGGGGTTAGAAAGAGACAAATAGTAGCCTTTTGCCGTGAAAGATGGACAAACAAACAGACACACACACTTTCCGACCGTACCCCCTAGACGACATGTATATAGAACCAGACGTAGGTATAGTTAAACATGCCAAGTTTTTTTTATTTTTTTTTATTAATTGATATGTTCAGGTTCGGGTGTACTAACACCCTCTTCTGATACACCGGACAGTTTCGGGAGCGTAGGGCTCTCACCGCCAAAAACATGCCAAGTGCTATTAACACTTGTCGTACGAGTGGTTCCGTACTTATTTTTAAATTTACTTATTATTTTTGTAACCACATTAATTTTCGTAAGCATAATTTTTGTATTAACGCATGGATGTATTGGTTTTAAGCTATAAAGTTTATATGTTTATTAAATAAAATAAATAAATAAATTTATTATAGCGGAAATAAATCTGTAAAACATTTATTTTTCTATCAAATCACATGAAATATATAAGATACAGTCAGACAGACGGACAACAAAGTAATCTTATAAGGGTTCCATTTTATCCTTGTGAGGTATGTACGGAACCCTAAAAAATATTAATTACAAAAAATAGATATGTACGCCTAGCGTAAAATTTTATCAGTCATTGAGTAGAGTAATAACTAAAAAATTCAATAAAGTCCGACTTTCGTATAATTTGACCATAGATCATAAATCATTATGGACATTAAAATGTGCATAACACGAAAAGCAATTACACAACTCATTGTTTTGTTTCTGAAAAGGTTAAGTACATGAGGTAAACCACTACATGTCGGGTAGGTACCCTAGTATTCAGGCGGTGTGCTTAATGGCACCAATTAACAAGAATATGGTAATAATAAATGATACTGGGACAGGAATTAGTAATATAAGCTTTGCAAGTAAGTATATAATTATTTCCTTAAAAGTGCACGGAGTTTATTAAAATTGTTATTAATTTATAATTATATAATTTAAATTAAAAGTAGCCGTATCTCGTGGCTTCGCCTGACTTTCATTTCGTCGGTTCTCTCTTCAATCTTTCTCTTCTTTAAAGGTCATAAGTCATAATGTGTTGAGTTTCGTCAAATCGTAAACATTCAATTTCTAGAGTGACTTCGATACAGCTTCATTCCGATAATAGTTTACTTCGATCTAAATTCCAATGTTACTGAAGTTCGACAAAGCGATCCTACGACAGGGCTTAACTAGGAAACGACTTAAATACGACTGCATACTTCTTGAACAATCATGCTATTCTGAATTTATACTATATCTGTTTCATTACATAGAAATCTTCCTATTTTTTCTTATTATTCTTCTTCTGAGTTGATTGGTATGCAATCCAGCACTTGCTGAATAAGATTGCACGAACGACTAAAACACATACAGTGCCACAAACTTATCCGGTGGCCAAAACTAGAACTGATGGAAACGCCTTGAATACCTTGACAATTACTTTCAATAACATCGATCATAGCGCCCGCCCCCGTCTTCGGGTCAGATATGTTTGTAGCTCTAATCAACAGCACCTCGCTGCACCATTGTCTCGACCTTGCTTACTTCTTTATCAACACGAACATTCGGTTCTTCCTATATCCTTCTAGACTATTATTATCCCACTAATTATTAAGGCGAAAGTTTGTATGTTTGCTCCTTCACGCTCAAATGGCTGGGCCAATTTTTATGATATTTGGTGTGTAGGTAGCTGATACCTTGGATTAACACATGGAATTACTTTTTATCCCGAAAAGTACGCCATTTCTATAGAATTTGGTCAAAAGTCTGATAGTTCATGGCGCTTTACAAAGTAGATTGCGCTGCTGCGTGTGCATAAAATTAAACGCCGGTAACAACGCGGCAGCAGCTAGTTTCACTATAAGAATAAAATGAATTCACAACAGCTACAATAGCTTAATAATAAAACGTCAAGTAAGTGTAGTGCGAAGTGGTTGTAACTTAACCTCTGGATGCGATTCGCAGTTAACGGTGGGCTGACCGTTAAACTGGTTCCGGACACATGGCATTATACCATTTGTCCACTGATATGCCCGGCGATTTGTCTCATCTGCGATAATAAGTAAATGTGAAGTGTTTATTTGACACAAATACGGAGAATACGATTATAATGTAAGCTTGCGGTTAAAGAGCAGCGCATTTACAGCTAATTTAGTTTTTATGATGCATAGTTACGGTGGAACATTATTACCTACTTGGAGTGTGAAGGCGTTTATTAAATGGGCTAACTCGATCCTAGTATCATCCTCTCGTATAATATTGACGTGCAACAGCAATGCTTATCGATCGGTAAGAGATTCGATAGCCTAACTTCTCTCCTATCTCTTTTTTCCTGTCTTCCTGTTAGAGATCGATAGATTCCCCTGACGTTTCTGTGCCCTATGGACGACAGCGCATATTACTTTACTGACCATCCAGTGACTCGCATGCCAACTTCTACCATCCATCCATCCCGTTATCGGTCCATTCGTCTGTCAGCAGGCTATGTATCGTATGATCTGTAATAGGTAGTCAGTTTATAAAAGTAAAAATTAAAATAAAGTAATAAAATATTGTGTTGATAAAATAGAGATTCTTAAGTTAAGTAACATGAATTGATAACTATCATGGAATCGATTTCGGGGCCTCGTCAACAAATTCTCGGTTATAAATTGAGATAATAACGTTTTAGTTATTCACAAGTGTAATCATGAATAAACACTATAATTAATGAAATGTGTAGACACTGTAAATAATAGTGCATTTAATATCAATTAATCTCATAAACATTACACATTTGTGGCACACAAACTGCCGCAATAACTGAGCAACCGACGATATATTAAGTACTTAACCTGCGAATAAACATATTTCAAACTTAATTCCACATGACATCTCTTTTTCGCCATTAATTAGACAATGATAGCATGAGATTAGCAACGAGTTACATACAACAACACATACTTTAAAGTTAAAATCTTAATTTCCTTTTCATCTTAATATCCATTTCACATTTAATTTGTAATTAACTTTGAAATATTTCTGCAATTTGAAATATTCACATATACACACATAAGTGTAAAACTTTACTTGGAATGGAGTCGCTGGGTTAAACACTGCACTCTAGTTATATTCTTTTTAAAAAAATACGTAGTCTATCTTCCCTGATGATCAATGTAAGCATTGCCTTATTCTTATAGTGAGATAAAGTGTGACCTTAACCGACCCACATAGCGACATTATCAATTAACAAATTGATATCATAGTTAAGTGAAACCGGACACCTTCTTGCCTGACATCTAATGAATATAAGAAGCTATCAATACACCGATATGTCAACATTAGTATTATGATAAATTATTTATTAAGCAGATAATGACATAATAGCCACTACGTTAATGTCAATGCAGAATAATTTGGAATATGTTCACAGTAGAAATTACCTCTGATGGATTCGTTGCAATTTTCGTAATTTACGCGACTGTGCATCCGCGGATCCATATTAATACTACGTCTGTGTGTGATTTCGACAAAATTTGGAATAGATATAGTTTTGAGGAGAAAGGATAGTTTTTCATTTTTCCCTGGGATCGGGACTCGGTAGGCGAAACCACGAAAGTCTTCTTCTTCTAAATTTAATCGGCTCTATCATCATTATTCTCTACAACACACGACGCCTGCCTTTTCCTTCACTTGACCCATGGGAGCACTCCTCAGAGGTCACATATAAAAATGCTTTTACTTTACATTGAGTACTACAGTATTAATCTATCGCAATAGCGTAGATAGGCGATTTTTCATCTTATCATTCATGTAATATTTAAAAAATATAAAAAGAGTTGTTAATAATGTCAAGATAAATTCTGAACATGATTGTTATGTCACAACAACGATTTATTGCAGAGACCGCCCTAGATGTAAGTCGCCGGCGCCGGACCCTTTTACACTCGAGTAAAACCCACAGGACCCATAACCAAACATTATCAAAGAACACGGCGCTTTACCGAAGACTACCGTTATTATCCCAACATACCGACACCTTATTGTGGTCTCCCTCACTCGTACTATCAACGATTATGATTGCAAAGGACAACTATGTTGTCATGATCAATGGATGCAAAAACAGTGACGTCGACAGGATGCTCCGGCGCAGCTGGCTGGAACCTTTGTTTTTTTTTTCTTATTCTTTTTCCACAGACAAAAAGAAGGTTCGTTTCGCGCAGTTTAGCTTCGAACAGCCCGCGCCTGTTTCCGTAATGGGAACGGAAAATGTTAATGAAGCATACGCCTGAGTAGATGCGTGTTGAATTATATGGTTCTGCCACTACGGCCCTATAATTTATGAGAATAATGGTTTCGAATACAGACAATTAATGAGCTTAAATATCAATTTAATGCCGTGTATCACATCAAAATGCCAGCAATTTGGTTTGACGTGGACCTGTTTAATAACAGAATTAACAGCGAATGATTAGTAATCAATCTAAGTATTTTAATGTATTAATTACATACAGAATATAAGTGACAGAGTTACAATTTATAATAAAATTGTATTGTTTATAAATCAGTTTCATCAAATGTATTTAGAACTTTTTGTACAATAAGTAAGTAAGCTTACAAAGTTAAAAACAATAATAATATTTGTCCATTTTCTACAATATCTTCTGTTTCAATCGGTCTAAAAGAAGACTATAGCACTGTAGTTAAACTGTGCGTAAAGCAAACAGTGCGCAGCTCATTATCCGCTGGCTGACTTTGAGCTGAGTAGTGAGTGTACTCGACTGTAAAATTTCGCCATTACAGCTTTCAATCTTCCATCCGTTCGCAAAAAAAATCATCACGAAACATTAACAGGGAATTATTACTCAGATATATTTCAGAACTCGGGAAAAACCCACACATTCCCACTGCTGTGTCTCCTGTATGGCCAGGATCAACAATGGTAACCTCAGACAATAAGCAATGAAGCTTATTGACGATATATTTCAGAACTGTCAAATAAAGTTACTATTATGAAGTGAATCCCAATATTTGAAATATAAGACCGTCTATGATATTTATGTGTTCATTGTGAGTTCCTATAGAACTGAGTCGATTGTTCGTGAAGTATTTGATGAAGCTTTCGTGTCCTCCAACGCCTACGCACAAACTGAAATAGACTACAGAAATGCCCGAGGATATTAAAACCTTTTCAGATGCTGGTTAAAATCCTTAATAAAGAATTAAAAATCTCAAACTGAACAACGCAAAATAAACAATTTGGCTAAAAATAGCTAATTAAATAATGTTATGAATATAAGGGGAGATTTAAGCAACGTAGATTTTCACGTCCAAAGTTTTCCTTTATATCTATGAATATAAGGAGCTCATGGAAGGGAGACCTTTGTCCAGCAATGGGACAGTTTAGGCTAATAAAACATATTTAAATATAGACACAAACCTTTTTATAATTTATTTATACAGAATAGAAAGACGTAACTTAAAATTGGCAGTATAAAAGTGCAAAAGTTAAGACGTTTCATGATTTGTATATGAACTGTTGACCCAGTTTATTCACTGCATTTCACTATCGGGTTCAGTTCAACGTTAACCTATTTACTCAAATCATGCCCAAATAATATACACTGCTGTATTTTAAAACAATTTTTATCAACTACACAACAATTCTTTCAGTGTAAAATCTTTTTTTTTATACCACACAGGTGGCAAACAAGCATACGGTCGGCCTGATGGTAAGCCGTCAGCCGTCACCGTAGCCTATAGACGTAAGCAATACCGGGGGTATCACTCGCGCGTTGCCAACCCTCCCAACCCCCCCAAGTGGAGCTCTGGAGACCTTACTCACCGTAGGAACACAACATGGCCGAGACCAATGCTATTTGACTACGATCTTCTGTAAGGTGGAGGTCCTTCCCCAGACGGGCTGCTCCGATTTGAGCGGATTATCCGCTGTGCCCTACCTCTCTAATCTGATTGTGGAATGTTAATTAACTTACTTTTACAATGTTTTCAACATGTAAGTATTCATTGATTGAAAGATTGACGCTTAGTTACGATATTCTGTGAGATGGATTTGGTTGTAAGTCATTCACATCGTTTATAACTTAAAATTCATCAAAACATAAGTAGGACAATGTTTCGCGTACCTACCGGAAAGCACAGCGCAGGACAGCCTCCCGCAAGGTAGTCCAACGACCTAAAGATGGACGCAGGAAACCGCTGATGCAGGCCGCTGCCAAGGTGCCAACCAGGAATGCTGGAGATGTTTGGGGGAGGCCCATGTCCAGCAGTGGACTTCTTGTGACTGAGATGATGATGATGAGGATAATGTATATCCCGGTAATACGAAATCCACACGGGCGATGCTGCAGGCGTAACAATTTCACATATATTAATAGACGTATTAACTTTGATGAAGTTATCATAAATTAAATGTTAGGTAATGAAGCAAATTAACTTCGTATTTGGGAGTTCGGCAGATTTGCCACGAAGTTGTGTATGAAGTTTCCTAGCTTTAACCTATGTTATGCAGATAACTTGTGAATGTTGATATTTACACAGAATCTAGACTACGGCATATTTAAGAAAACCACTGAGTCTAAAGTAAGAAGTACTCGCTGAACTCTTGCATGATTTTATTGCTGTCAGTGCCATAAATATACGGAACTGAACACATTATCTGCCAGAACTATCGCGAGATGTTGCAAAAGTTGTTGTTTTTAAGCCATATTGTACCTTTCTCTTTGTAATAAAATAAATAAAAAATAAATAAAATAAACGTTTAGAACTTTCTGATAAGCTGTCGCGTTGCATACTTTCGTACAATTTATTGCATGTATGAACGCAGCTAAAGCCTGACAACGGCGATATTTCAATGCTTATTTGGTTTTATTAGCTATTAGCTGATGCCCGCAAAACCACATTGTGCCCTTTCTCGGACTGATCTAGATCCGGAATAAAAACTATGTGTTAAATGTGCTAATCCAGGTTAGAATCTATCTGCGCTGTTTGTGCGTGAAAGAGCGATAAACATCCATAATGACGCGCAACAACACACGTTGACACCTTAACTGGTATAACTCTGTCATTATATTAACAAAACTATACTGACGCAGGAACTTGGATCTACTTATCCTTTCTATATACGTTTACGGCATTACGTGTTTGTTAAGTTAGATGTATTCAGGACACGATTTTCTATCTAGCCTTTCAGCCTACCTGGCAACAAAGACGAGAGGTGCTTAGAATTTAATCCGCTTCAAAATCATGGTTCGCTCGTGACTTTTGCCGTTGAGAATGGGAAAATTTCAGTACACATTTCATAAAAGGACTCAAAAGAGTAAATAATGGCATTTGGTATTGATATGTATTTGTACTATCCATTTCAACTCTGAGATGGAATGAGAAATGCAGACAACAAGAGACAAGTGTCAAGTTCCATATGTAGTAAAAATGACTACATATCTATGATGCATAGTATAGGTTTTTCCAAATTTCAGAAAGGTTTACATAGCAGGTTTTTAGAAATTCCAGGAATGCCCAGGTAATTCCGAGGTTTTAAAAGCAATTTTAAACTACATAAATTTTCTTTTCCACGTAGAAATCCTGAGTACAACGACATACTCCAATTAATAAATGACTGTTTGACCTTTCGAAAGCTGAATGTTTTGTACCTACGTCTGATTTCAAAAGAATTTATCTAAAACATTTTCTCACGAGAGAATGCTATTAACATTTGTATCATTGTAATTCGAGAGCATTGGAAATAAGGTAAACAGATCCACAATTTGATTTCCTGAATATACAGGAAATTTCCTGTAACACGTTCTGAAATGTAGTGTAATCTATGATGCGGTATGCAGCATGTGGAATGAGAGGATGCCGTTAAACATTCATCGGCGAAGTACAACATGCGAGGATGCGTAGATTGCAATGCACGACACATTCGTCCGAAAACTCAAATTGTTTTTAAGTTGTAAAGCCTTTATGAAATAGGCTCTTTCGGGAAAGCATTACTCTCAAATATCAGTGTTACACATTCGTTTATCGTGCAAGACAAGCCCCGACGCTTATGCCTTTCCCTTCTTTCTAGCATATAAAGACAGACAACGCATCATGGATTCCTCGGGATTCTGTTGCATGTGCAGCGGTTAGGTCCTTATTTGTCGTTTTACATTATAAAAATATCACGATTCAACCACTCTATGAGGATAGAGGGTCATGTTGGGAAGAAATTGCGTGGCATAGTTAGACATTTTTACATGACGGCTGTTAATTCTGTGCTATAAAGGAGCAGTTACTTTCCTTATACCCCGACTCGACTTAATTGTGCTATCGGAGTTGTTAATTAACTTTGCTTGCTAATTCTGGCTGACACTATGTGTCTAACATATAATATAATGCAGGTTTGATTCAGAGCGGCGGCGGTCGGGTAACGATGTAGGTACGCTGTGCACGTGTTCCCCCACACGTGCCTTCCCCACGTGTCAGCCAGCGTGAATCTATACCTAATAGTTTGTCAACTATACTCAACAATATTGAATAATTTGCATTATTTATAATACTTCTTAATATCTCATAGAATACGAATTTAACCCACTTACGACTATCGTTTGTTATACGGATCATCAAAGAAAAAAAAATATTATAAACAAATGGGGTAGTTTTGAATTACATTGTTTATAATAGACGTTAGCTGAGAAACGCTTGAGTCGATCAGTCGTATTTAGAACTCGGTAAAGTTAAACATTTTAATTGTGTGCACATTGTTATTTGCGTCAATTTTATGATGAGTTTTTCAAGGTAAGTAAAGATATTTTTTTTAAATATTTTAGAGTATTTCTCACCGAAATATATAAGATTGTAGTCCATTATAAAATGACATAAAAGCAAATGAATTTACTTTCTAATAAAATCTGTTTGTAATTCATCGATTAATTTTGCGTTCCGTAAATCAAACAGTAGTAATATGAACTGTTGTATTTGGTTGTTTTAGGTCAAAATCTAAAAAACCACTGACACTCAATGAAATCATCGAGGAGTTGGAAACAAATGATCATGAGCCAGTACCTGAGTCAATCACAATTTTTCCACCGGAAAATTGTAATGCGAATGTAACCGATGAAGACTCTGGAGAAGAAAATGTCGTGGTTCTAAACAATTTGCCTGGGTCACAACTGCGGGCCTATGCTGAGATTATCAACGATAACTCTTCGTCAAGTGATGATGAAGAATATAGCATGCCACTTACTCAGCTAGCTAAACGCACGAGACTAGAAGCATCGATTTCAAGTATGGGCCCGCCTCAAGATGTATGTACTCCGTGTCCGTCAACAACTACTATACCAAAGAACAAAACTTACACTTGGCGTTCTCGAGACATTCAGCCGGTTCATAAAAAGTGGAACGTTATGCATAGTGCTAAGATAAAACAAACACCTCTTTATTTTTTTGATTGTATATTCGACGAGGCAATAATAAAGATGATGGTTTATTACACAAATATTTACGCTCGCTTCAAAAACAAAGAAGCTAATGTAACAATTCAAGAAATGAAATGTTTTATTGGAATATTATTATATAGTGGGTATGTCAGTGTTCCGCGAAGATATATGTACTGGGAGAATGCTTCGGACTGTGGCATGCCGTTGATATATAATTCATTATCAAGAGATCGATTTTCCTATATAATGACTCATTTACACTGCTCTGATAATTCAAATTTGAACCCAAATGATAAATTCGCAAAAGTTAGACCACTTTTTGACATGCTAAATGCGAATTTTGTAGCATATGCTCCATACGAAGAAAATCACAGTATCGACGAAGCAATGATACCATATTATGGCGGCCATACCTGCAAGCAATACATTCGAGGTAAACCAATAAGATGGGGTTACAAGTTTTGGGTTGGTGCAACACGACTCGGCTACATAATTTGGTTTTTACCATACCAAGGAAAAGCTGTAGTAGATTTGACAGCTTATAATAAACTAGGATTAGGAGCAAGCATAGTTTTGCAGTACTCTGATATTCTCCGGAAAATAGACAACCAAGCACCTTTCCATTTATTCTTTGACAATTTTTTTACGTCTATTACTCTAATCGATGAACTGCGTGAAAGAGGGTTCAAAGCTACTGGTACGATCAGAGACAATCGACTGTCTGGTTGTCCACTCCCGAATAAAAAGCAGATGGAGAAAACTGACAGAGGTACATACAAGTATAAATCAGCTAAAGATGAAGAAATTGTTGTTTGCAAATGGAATGATAACAAAGTAGTCAATGTTGCGTCTAATGCTTTGAAAGCTACACCTACTATAAAAACAAGAAGATTTTCTCAACAACTAAAACAATATATAAAAATTGACCAACCCATGTCCATCAAAGGTTACAACGAAAATATGGGAGGTGTCGACAGATCTGACCAGAACATTAGCTTATATCGCACAACTATTCGTGGAAAGAAGTGGTACTTCTGCCTTATTTCCCATTGTATTGACATGGCATTGCATAACGCCTGGCAACTTTACAAAATCAATGATGGAGAGTATGACCATCTGAAATTCCGAAGGTCCGTGGCAACAAGTTTGTTAGAAACCTATGGAAAGGGCGTGGAACGCAAACCAGGGCGCACATCACACAATTTTCAAGAAACATCACGCTTGGATAATATCGGTCATCTAATAAAATATAGAAATGAACAATTGCGATGTGCGGTGTGTCATAAAAACGCTATGTTCTATTGTAAAAAATGTAAAGTTTCCCTTCATCCTAAGAACTGTTTTGAATTATACCATACTCCATTAGACTGAAAATTTAGTCTAATAATAAAATAATTTTAAAGAATTGTTTAATGTTATTATTTATATAGGGTAATTCCAGGAGAGGTGCCGCACTGGGATATGTGCCGCGATTTCAAGTTTACCATGTTCCAAGTATCGTAGGTCAAAATTGTACGGCTTATATTGAAGACCGCTCCCTTCTACCAATAAGTACCGCTCGGATTGTCGGAGAGTGAGCGCGTTTCTTCCGTGTGGGGTAAAATCTTCCGCGGCGAGTAATTGAAAAGCGTCGAAATTATATTGGTAAGTACGCATTATCGAATTACTTTTTTCTCGGTCGTTTGATGAATTAGTTTTTAATATGATGTAATGCACTATTATGTAAAGTATACGATGTGATGATTTTAATTCTAATTTTCTTATTACTTTATTTATTATTAAAAAGTGCATGTATCCTCTACTAAAAGGATAGTCGCCTCAATTTTTGTGGCCATAGTTGCCCTAAGGGCACCTATACCTATTACTTTTTTATTGTCACAGGTGGGCAAAATGCCTCGGAAATAGCGAAGAAAAGCAGGCGTCGTCCCGCGTCATGTTACGTGGACTGAAGTGAGCTTACGGTTGGCGTTCCAGGAGATGGAAAATAAAGCGAAAAGTGTGAACGAAATAGCAAGAACTTATGGCATAGCTTATGGCACCATAAATATTTATATTTTTTAGGGCAAAGTTGATTGCGCTTTATTACTTATTAAGATTATGAAGACAATATTTTATGTTCCTAAAAGTTTAGTAGTTTTGGCTTTTAAGATTATTATTGTTAAGTTTTATTAATCATTATTTCTATTTTTCATACCAAAGTTGATTGCACTTTAATAATTATTAAGATTATGAAGACATTTTTTTATGTTCCTAAAAATGTTGTACTTTTTGGAAAATTTTAAGATTATTATGTTGAGTTTTATTAATCATTATTTCTATTTTTCATACCAAAGTTGATTGCACTTTAATACTTATTAAGATTATGAAGACAATTTTTTTATGTTCCTAAAAGTGTTGTACTTTTTGGAAAATTTTAAGATTATTATGTTGAGTTTTATTAATCATTATTTCTATTTTTCATACCAAAGTTGATTGCACTTTAATACTTATTAAGATTATGAAGACAATTTTTTTATGTTCCTAAAAGTGTTGTACTTTTTGGAAAAATTTAAGATTATTATGTTGAGTTTTATTAATCATTATTTATATTTTTCATACCAAAGTTGATTGCACTTTAATACTTATTAAGATTATGAAGACAATTTTTTTGTGTTCCTAAAAGTGTTGTACTTTTTGGAAAATTTTAAGATTATTATGTTGAGTTTTATTAATCATTATTTCTATTTTTCATACCAAAGTTGATTGCACTTTAATACTTATTAAGATTATGAAGACAATTTTTTTATGTTCCTAAAATGTTGTACTTTTTGGAAAATTTTAAGATTATTATGTTGAGTTTTATTAATCATTATTTCTATTTTTCATACCAAAGTTGATTGCACTTTAATACTTATTAAGATTATGAAGATAATTTTTTTATGTTCCTAAAAGTGTTGTACTTTTTGGAAAATTTTAAGATTATTATGTTGAGTTTTATTAATCATTATTTCTATTTTTCATACCAAAGTTGATTGCACTTTAATACTTATTAAGATTAAGAAGACAATTTTTTTATGTTCCTAAAAATTCAGTAGTTTTGGCAAATTTTAAGATTATTGTGTGAGTTTTGTTAATAATAATTAAAAGAGATCATAATTTAATAAAGACTGATTAAATAACATGGACTCGTTTGATTTAAAACGCAAGTTAAATATAAATAGGCATCTATCCGCACAGCAGGCATCTATCCTTTTAAGCTTTTTTGGGATGTGCCTTCTATCCCGCACGAGAGGCGTCTATCCCATTTTGAAGAGGTCTACGGAAATGCGATTTACACAAATCGTGTATATAATAAACACAAATAATAAATATAATATGATAGATTAAAGATTGGACTTCCCAGACACAAGAAAAAAAAATTCGATATACATTTATTTACTAAGTTATAGAGCTTTTTCAAAAAGTGTGGCACCTGTCCTGGAATTACCCTAATCCAATACATAGCAAATAATCTCAGATAACTATAAAATAACTTCTATAATAAGTTCTATAAATATGCCAAAATGCAGTAGCGCGTATTACTAGCGTTCCGTATACCAAACGCCAATTTCCCGCTTTTCCATAACCGATAGATTTTTTTAATGATTTTTCCTGGGTTAATGACGCTTCTATCACTCTGGATATAAAAAATCACAAAGATACTGCGAAAAAAGGGATATCCGTAACAACTGGGTTAAATGTATTTCTACTATCAACTTTCCTTTATTTATATACACACAATTAAATATTAAGTTCCTAATGACTGGGCTTTGACTCATACCCTGTGCTCATACTTTAATCAATCATCTTTACTTATCTAGCTAACGATATCTCTGCCGTTCGAAAATACATTTTATAAAATATATTATATAAATTCTATAAGAGCATAATTTTATAGTATTATACAGCGCTGGTCAATTCTCATAATTAATTTCTTACTTACAGTATTATTCGTATTTACTCGGCTTAATCACACGACTTGTTCAAAGATAATCGAAAAAACATCACTATTACACAGGCGCCACGTTACACCACATCCCTAGAAAAGTCATTCTTTTTTTCGTGTGTATTCGGCAATACACGCAATAATATATTTTATTCAATTTTATTAGTTTTTTCTATTATTAAGACATTATTAAGTCTTTATATAAGTGGAAGAAGAGGAGATAAAAAGAAAATGTGTAAAAATCGAGTAATGGAGGAATTCGACGAAAACAAGACTCACGCGCTGTCGTCGCCGCTACGAGGATGGTTACCTTAGGTTGATATAAATCCAATATCTATATAATTTCAAAGCAAAATGGTGAGTTGTTTTAAAGTTGAACTCTCAAAAAGAGTAAAAATAATAATTTAGATTTCCAAACAATTCGGCAGGCGACCTGGTAAGAAAAAAAATGGCCGCTGCTTTCATTTTGCAATTAATTTTTTTTTATAATTTGTCGTAATGTTCCTATAAATTTGTGATGAACAAATTTTTCTATGGGATTGTTGCCTTTAGAAAAAGTAAAGATCGTTATCCTTTTTCCAAGATGTGATGCATTGCAAATTCATTTGCATAATATTATTATAAATTTAATAATGTCAAATCAAGGCATTGTGTGTGGCTCAGTGGTACCGACCGTTCCATGCATTAAATGGAATACATTCATTTCAAATATCAGTGATCTTAGTATGTAAACCACATTCAGCTAAACAATTGTTTGATGTTTGACCAAAAACAATTTGGTCTAGCTAGATGAATAATAAGAATACATTAATAATATACTTCACAATTATTGTGTTAAGTACTAACACATTTGGAAGTTATTTTATTTAACCTTGGTAAATGGCCGTTGCTGGATCAACAAGAATACATATAAGTAACCAATATAGTTTGGAAGACCCTTTCCATATATATATATATTTTAAATACAGAAAAACAAAGACTGGCCGCTCCTTTATGTAACACATGGGATTTCTTGCAGTGACTATCTTTACAGCTGCTTTACAGTTTACAAAATTTATAAGAGGTATTTGGCACAAATTTAAAGTTGGAAAAGAAGAAATTATTTATTAATTTGTGTACCTGCCATGAGGATTTTTTATTATGCCAACCATTATATTATTATCCGAGATTATGGAACTGCGAATGATTTGCGGGATCATTTCTTTCCGAATTATATCCTAGATATAAAGGATGTGTCTAGTTTGTGGGACTAGTTCCGTTCTTATTTATCATGGATTTTGGGACATTAGCGTCTGACACATTGGGGTCAGATCATGTTTCCTGTTCATAAAAATCTTGGATTTAGGGATTGCGAATAGCACAATTGGGGCTATTTCTTCCCGGTTTTTTATCTGGATTTATTATCCAAAAATTGCAGCCATCCACAGACAGGAGGCACTTGGCTCCGTGTGGTTTTGTTTGTGCTGAATGCGTCTTTCCTGACACAAATATTATATTAGCATTTATTAACAATAATGTTTAGCGATGGTTGGTTATATTTTCTTTTCTCGGACCATTACCTTCGTGAAAATCCTTTTTCCAAGCAAGCAATGGAAAACAAAGTTGGCCTTGGTCATATGATTTTGTGAAGAATATAGTTTCAGAATTAATATAATTTATTTCAGAAAGTAATGGATTGATTTCCAGAATACGAGTTGTCCTTATGAGACCATACATCATATATCAACCCATAATCATCCCACTGCAGGGATACGGGTTTCCCTTCAACCGAAGGAACCATTTCTTTCACAAAATTAAATTATTTTTCTAGCAATGCATTAATGACAATGGTGAACAATGTTTACCTGGTTATGTGAATGGTTTCTTAAAAGAACCATCTCTGCCAAAATTGTTAAAAACAATAATATTAATTTATTCCAGACCATAATGCATTAAACACAATGGCATATATTAACCAAGGAAAGTGATGGTTATAGTTGGAGATTTATTTTAAAAATATACATAAAAATATATTATTATGTTTTTACATGCCTTTAGTGGAGGGTTTTTGAGACAGTTACCTACTGTTCTGTCTTTTATGCATTAATTATGAAAATTGTGCCTGAAATAATTTACTCTTACTGCTAAAACATAACGTTTTTTCTTTTTTCAGAATTATGAAATCATAAAACGATTATTCTTTTTTCACAACGGGAAAAATGCCAACTAAAGCTCTCTTTGGCAATATCTAAAACTCCCGTCTTACGCATTATATACCTACAAGGTATTTTTCTTTTGCGAATTTCAGCTTGTTTGAACAAGACAAGAC
This sequence comes from Endotricha flammealis, assembly GCA_905163395.2. NCBI lineage: Eukaryota > Metazoa > Arthropoda > Insecta > Lepidoptera > Pyralidae > Endotricha > Endotricha flammealis. The sequence continues at coordinate 8,453,807 of LR990866.1, forward strand.
TTCGATCAGTCGATCGAGACGAGACTTCATATTTTTCAATGGCTTTTTAGCAATTTAATAATTTAGTACTGGCAATACTAAAGATTTTATTTTTTATTTTATTTGACAGCAGTATTAGTAAGCCAAAAACTGTATTGTAATCAGACAGTTGTTGCCAAAGAAGAAGAAGTCGAAACAAAACGTCACGAAATTGACAGTGACATTAGTGACAGTGAAAGATTTTAGTTTTTTGAATAAATTAAATAAAATTATTAATCCTTTCTTTCAGTGTAAACAAAGTTTATAGGAGCCATAATGTGTAAATACACAGTAAATATATCGCATTGTTGTGTAATTATGCAGAAAAAAGGGCTCAGTTTATAAAACAATGGAGGGCCGATTGTCGTTGTGCACTGAGTACCTAATAAGTATGATGAGCGAGTTTCGAACTTCGTTTTTTATGACTACGCGAGCCAGCTGTGTTGGCGACCAGTATACTTAATTGTTTTACATACGCTTCTTGAAGTTAGCGGTCTTAGCCTGAAAGACTACCTAGTACGGTGGCCTCGAAGATAGGAGGACCATTTTAGAAAAAAATCGCTTGCACATCTTGTAAGCGGATTTTTTGTCAGCTCCGTCCTTTTCTTTGTTACCAAACAGGGTTTTTGTTTATTAGAGCCACATGTGTCCACTAGGATGTTGGATGTTGCAACCAAAAATCATCCTAAAGATGGTCCTCCTATCCTCGAGGCGACTGTACCTACGCCAAAAGCGTAACGTACGTTTGTACAGCACAACCAGAAAGTCGGCAATGAAATTACAATGAATCTGTCCTTTTTATTGGGTACTTAACCAAACCGGCAAGATACAGTTTCAAACAAGTTTGTATGAATTATTTCCTACTTGGTAGAAAAATACATTTAGTTATGACATCTTGTCATAAAGTGGTTTTTTTTCTGTAGAATAATTTACCTTTTATATTGTGTGAGAAAACACATACTATGCAAGTAATTCTGTTATGGAAGTGGCAATTGATTGTTGCCCTTGTTTAAGTAAAAAATATGACCTTTTTTTTTATGAAAGATTTTACATATGTAAAATTCCTATAAGTAGTTACAATTACTATGAATCTTTTGTAACATAGGGTGACCTATGTGTACTTTGATCATTTTCTGATGATGAGCGTCAGTGTATATTCAAGACAGGTTGATGGATACGGGTGTTAAAACCTTTTGTGTAATAATTTACATAGCATTTGCTGTGGTTTTATATATACACTTATTATAAACCTATTCTATTATGTAATATATATATTTATTATTGAAAAATGGTTGAATTTATACATAGTTGATACAAAAACTATCATATTCTCTATGTCAACATGGTTTATCCAGTAATTATGTAGGTACTGTGAATAAACAAAAATAGAATGTAATTAACATTAAAACTATAGTTAATAATAATATGATGTATTCATGATTGGAATTATCCTGACCAAAGTCTTAAGTCTATAAAACTTTTAATGATTGAACAATATTAAAATTGCTCAATTCTGATGTTTTCAGATTGCATAATATTTATGTATGTACTTTGAATTTATGTTTCAGAACTAAGCTATCATGAGCTATGTACAGATCGCAAAACAAATGAAATTGAATTTCAATTTTCTTAAAACTACAAAAAATCGTTTATTCAAACGATAAATTATTTAACTTATGGTATTTAGTGGTTTAAGTACACAAATGACTTTCCAGTATTTGACTCAATTATATTAACAGCAATACCTTAGTATGGTATGAGATCTTATCATGTATAAGCGTTGTCACCCAACAAAGCACTTCAACCCTTATGTTGCTGATGGTATGAGATAATGTCATTAAAGCTTGTTGCAAGTTTAACAGTTGGTTTAAAAAAAAAAAAAAAAAAAAAAAATAATAATGGACAGTATAACAGAAAATAGTGCTTTTTTAAGTTTGTACTTTTATAATTCATGTTTTTTGATTCAATATTACAGTAAGAAATTACTGAACCTGTCCAGAAAAGGAAGGACAATGGTTATTGAAATTTCCATTTCATATAACTAAAACTAGACTTTCGAATCCTGCATTGAATTGCTTTAAACATTGGGGGGGGGGTGGAGTGTAGTGACATGTTATGCAGAATTGAAAATCATCCAGTTGCACTGATTGGTTTTTTAAATTTAAAACAAATAGGTTAAAATAATATTTAAAGATAAATACCTAAGCAAGAGATTTTCTGTACCTACGGTAAAAATCTGTAGTACTTTGCGATAACTTGTCCTTTTACCTTAAATTCACTATTAACTCTCACATCTAGTGTGTTAATTCTTATCAAATCTTGTCCACTTTTCTAAGAGATAAGTTATGGGCATGACTTAAGTATAGCGATTAGATATATTTTACATTGTGTTTGCATGTTGTTTAATCGAGATCTATAATGTGTCTGTAATATCGGTAGGTCAACACTATAGATTTTACCTATCTAATCATCAATATTAGTATGGTTTAAGAAATTTATTTCTCATGAGAACTTAAATGACAATATGTTCACTTACTGAGAAACTAAATAATTCACTATTATCACCGAATCAATATTAGTCAAATGTTTTTTCTGAAACTGTGACCGAAATGGACATTTATTCAAAACTATTTGGAGTTTGTATTTTTATGACAACCCTTTCTGGGATAGGCAAAAATACAAAGATAATATTATATTTTCTGTTTACTACAGAATCATCTTCAGAACTGGTGTGCTGACCATATAGGTATTTGGTGTTCTGGTTATAATATTAAGGACAAAATGGGCAAAAATCCAGATGCTCTAAACATCTACTGTAAGTAAGAAATTAATTATGAGAATTGACCAGCGCTGTATAATTGATGATTAAACGAACTTACCTGTACGTGAAGTTCTATCATAATTATACTAGCTGGTCAATTCTCATAATTAGGTCCCTCCCAAGTACCCCTCCCGTAAGTGTATGGGATACACAAATCTGTATTTAGCCCACATTGTCCGAGTCGGGCGTAGACAATAGTATTCTCTGTCTACGGAGTCAGGAGTACTTTAAACAAAATGACTTTTCTAGGGATGTGGTGTAACGTGGCGCCTGTGTAATAGTGATGTTTTTTCGATTATCTTTGAACAAGTCGTGTGATTAAGCCGAGTAAATACGAATAATACTGTAAGTAAGAAATTAATTATGAGAATTGACCAGCTAGTATAATTATGATAGAACTTCACGTACAGGTAAGTTCGTTTAATCATCAATAATTTTCTTTCTTTTATGTATTCTTTGACTATTTTTCTTCACACTTCCTCCACTTAACGTGTTCCTTTTACATAATAATCATTTTTCTTCCTACTAAAATACGGCTTACCACGACCTCTATGTATTCTTTCAGGCCACTAGCAGTTTTTGCAACATTTTCCCCTTTTCCCATCATTTCCTCCTTCTCCCTTCCTCTTCCCTTATATTTCCATTTTCATAATAATAGTAAAGATGTGGCCAATAACAAATCTGGTACGGATATCAGCCACTAAATTCTCGTAACAAAAAACAGTTACAATCTCATGTCAATCTCAAGTGCTATCTCACTCATACAAAATAGGAATTGAGCGAGTTAATGCGTGAGTTTGAGATGAGATTGAACCTGTTTTTGTTTCGAAAATAGACCCGTTGATTTGTTATTGGTCATAATATCTTTAAATACATTAAGTACTATCACATAACAATATCGGTATTGTTACGTGGACTAACGTAATGTATTTGCGTAAATAAAAGTCCACGTCACTGTTTATCTAGATGTGACGCACAAGATAATAAAAAAATTATGATGATGAATGTCGTCCGAATCTCGATTTTCGCACCAATTATGTTATTGGGAAACGAATATTAAGCACAGCACATACGCACTTATGACCAAACTCCTTCCCTATCCCCTCTTTCCCCCTCCTTCTTTTCCTTCCCTTCCTCCTTCCTTTCCTTCAACTTCCTTGGTGGACAACGAATTGGTAGCGCCCCTGGTGTTACTGATGTCCATAGGCGGCGGTGACCGCTTTCCATCAGGTGGCCCACTTGCTTGTTTGCATGACATAAAAAATAAAAAAAAATAAAAAACGCCCTGGGAACGTTTAGTGGAGGCTTATGGCTAGCAGTGGATTACTTATGGCTGAGATGATAATGATGCACTTTATTGAAGAATCTAAAATGTCATCTTCTGCCAAACCAAACAGGAAATAAATTATTAGAATATCAACAGAAAAAGATCTGTATACTATACTTCAAGTTGGTTAACTAACAAAACGAGCGTTTATACCAAGTATCTTTTCTACGGACTCCCACTTTACTAATCAGTGATCTAAAATCACGAGAGAAACTGGGACGGACGGGACGGTAGAAAGGACAATTTCATCCTGGCAGGAAATTTTCAAACCTAATTATATTACGTTTGTATGTTCGCGATCTAAGCAGATATTTTTCATCAAAGACGAGACATTAAGGTAAACTTTATGATGTTTAAATCCCTTATCATTATTGTCATTCTTTTTTCAAATTGTTTTATTGATAAGCCCAGCGTATAACATAATATAGCGTGTCTTAAAATTTTCTACCTTCTTAGTACTTGGTCACCAAAAAAAATAAGGCCTTAGCGAAATTTCAATAAAAAATTCCAAATGTCAACCAGAATAGACTTCATTGGATGATTTTTGTTTAACATCTAGTACTACTACAATTTAACTTTTTTTCTAATTGTATCTTTACATAACATGAAAAGCTAAGCCAAATACAGATAAAATAAACCTCTAAGTATCTTCGAATCGAAATACCCACAAAGTTACATAAAATATAGAAACCATTTATGTTAATGGCTATTTACAATGAAACTTTCCTTTCTAAGTTATAACAAAATATTCCATGCCTAATCTGCTGGCGTGTTCAAGCAAATTACGCACTTAACATAAATGCGCTGGATTTCAATTGAGCAGTGCGCAGGAGCTACGGCGCGCATCGCGTAAACTACCGCGCAGCGCTTTAAAGCGCAACTTAAAGCCACGAGAGTGTGAATTGGCCACACTACATGCATGTTGTCGTATTGCATTGCATTTAAGTGCACGTAGAACGAGCTTACGGTCACACGGTTAGGCGCGCCTAATGAGAAAGTTTATTGAGCGTTTATTGCGTAGCAGCGGGAAGCTTCGCCGGCTCGCCAGAGGCGCTCCCGCCGCAGGTGTGCCGCGCCCCGCGCCCTCCCCGCTTCGCCCCCTCGCCCCTCCGCTACGACGACACAGCTTTCTTTCGTTCGTCCGCCAGTCGACTGTCAACCACGGAAGCGCGCGGTCGTCGCGTACTCACACCCAATACTAAAGCGCCGGCGCGTCAACTGTAAACACGACGCACTATCTGTGCGGCGCTTCCGTTCGCGGCTTTTAACCTGTATTCAGTCATTTTACACCTAGTGTCGTGTTGTGCCAAACCAGTGAATTGCATAAGGAGTGTGCCGATCGAGAAACAACAGAACTTCATAATAATGTAAATAAATGTCAGTTGTGTCACGGATTTTGTCGGTGCGGTAGTTGGCGAGTGCTGTAGAGTAGAGCTGATCGCGAAAAGAAATTGTGGTATTGTGCGAAACGGGTTCTGTGTGATGTGCCGGTCTGAAGCTACCGAATCTACATACGGGCACTGCCACCGGTCGCCGGCCGGCTTTGGTCGCGGGTCGCGGGCCGCTCGCACTATGATCGCTATCGAGCCAGCGGAGGCCGGACGGAACCATCAAATAGGCAGTTTGTCGACGTAAATGGAGATAGCTCGCGGGTGTCACATTACCATTTTCACGGAATATCAAAAACGCATTAAACGTATATTTGGTCAACAGTAGGTACCACTTAATCTGTACCTCTCGGCTAATGCCGAACTGTATAGTTTAGGTAATAATCAGTTTTAGAAAATTCCATTCGAATCACTAGTTCTTTTCAATATTTTAATTCAAAAAAATTATTTATAAATTTTGTTCAGGTGTCAAATAAATATGTATAATAATTAAATAACAATGTCTTTAAGTAATGTTTGAAAAATATGTAGCTACCACAAAATTCTAAAATAGAACATTTCCATAAGTCAACAACTATTTATGATAAAATTATGCAAGCAGAGTATGTAAACATTGACGTAATGGCGCCCAAAATGTCTTCAATGTAACACAAAAGCCGAGTGTAATAGCAAAGGCAAATTCTCGTTTAATGGCAACTAGATCCCTAAATGCACCTGAAATTCCAGAATGTTCCACAGAGACCTCTCCGGAATCTGCGCCGTAAGCTGAGTTTGTCAATGCTATCAATTAATGCCATCGAGGCGCTGCGCTGCCCTACATAAACAAAACACTGCAAACAAGCTTCTACAGGGTACAGAGCTCTGTCTGGCCTAGCGAAAGCGTCTATTTGGCTGATAAATAATGTAATTTTATACTAACATTATCTAATTTCTCTACTGTTTGCATAGTTTTCAAAATAAGAATTCAGATCTATGTATCAGAAAATTTGAGCAGACAGTCAATCACGCGCTTTAATAATTTTCCTCAAAAACTTAACATTGGATTGGACTTTTTAATTTTAAAAAATATTTATAACTAGCTTCTGTCCCCGGCTTCGCCCGTGTGGCCTACTATCAATTAGCATATTTTTCTTCAGAAACAAATTCCGGTCCAGTCCGATTCGCTCTGGTCCGGCACGGCCCGGTACGGTACGGTTCCATCCGGTCCAATCAGGTCCGATTCGCTCCGGTCCGGCCAGTCCGGTCCGGTCGTTCCGGTCCTTAGGAAACTACATAGGTATGCCAAATTTGGAATCTCTAGCTAGACCCAGCGGTTTGGGCTGTGCGTTGATGTATAGTTAAGTCTTCATACAAACTTTGGCACCCCTTTATGATCGGAATTTTGAAAAATCACTTCTTAGTGCTCATCTTTAGAACTCAAGAAATATTCTGTTCAAATTTCAAGTCCATTTAACGAATAGTTTAGGCTGGGCGTTGTCCGTAAGTCACGGTTAAGTCCGTAAGGTGGTTTACAGATTTAAGAACTTTCTACCCCCAATTCTCCCTCTTAGCAATTAATTATCAGAAAATCTTGAAACAGGTGTTTATTTGTTTGCTATTAGAGTATTTATATCAAGTTTTGTTTGAATCGGGCCACGCATTTTTGTTTCTTCATACAAACTATGGCACCCCATTTCGCCCCTTTAGGGATGGAAGTTTAATAAATCCCTTCTTAGTGCTCCCCTAGAATATTCAAGGAACATTCTCTCCAAATTTCAAGTCTATAGGTCCAAGGGTTTAGGCTGTGCGTTACCTGTCAGTCACCCTATCACAGTATTGTTATAAATGTGTGTATGGATTTATATAATAAATAGCTTTATTTTTCCCGCTACTTCGCTCGCGGACGCGTTAAATGGATTAATTTGAGAAAACAAAATTACTTATAATAAAAAAAAATATCGGCGCCATCCTTTTTTTATACCACAAAGGTGACAAACAAGCATACGGCCGCCGCCGGCCTGATTGTCACCACCTTAGCCTATAGACGCTTGCAATACTGGAGGTATCACTCACGCGTTGCCAACCCCCCAAGTGGAGCTCTGGAGACCTTTCTCTCCGCAGGAACACAACATGGCCGAGACCAAATGCTATTTGGCTACGATCTTCTGTAAGGTGCAGGTCCTTCCCCAGACGGGCTGCTCCGATTTGAGCGGATTATCCGCTGTGCCCTACCTCTCTTAAATCATCATCTGTTAGCATACACAAAAATTTATACGATTTGGCGATTGCAGCGCCCTGTAGCGTCATTTACAGTATTTATTTTTTTTTTAAATTTGACCATTGTTAGCCACCCGACCACCGGGTCTGTCAAACTTGTCACTTTATATTAAAGACGAGGCTGTTTGCATAAGTAAAAACACATAAGAAGCCCGTTGTCTTGTCTTGATGAAGACTTTACCTATAAGAGCATGATTTTTCTTTTAACGACAATCTTCTACAATGCCACAAACTTATTCTGTGCTTGTGGCCTAAACCAATGAATTCGCCCTAAATACCTTGACAATTACCTTCAATGACTTCGATCCTAGCACCTCCGCCATCGGCACAATAAGTTTGTGGCACTGTACCAGATTCCGGAGCGCAGTAGTTGTCATGGTTTGTCATTTAACGACAATCGACTACAAGGCTTCGGAGCGCGGTGATCATAGTTTGTCATTTAACGACAATAAACTATCTATATGGCTCCAGAGTACGGCAAGGTTAAATAATTATTGTATTGGTAACCTTATGCTAAGTCTGTGATTGCAAATCATACTAATATTGATTTATATTTTAATTCGGATGAATGTTTGAAGCTTTTACGCAAGCATAGTGGAATAAAATTATACCTGGATATCTTGCGAATATGGGTAAATAATACATAGGTGGTTAATATAATGTGTTGTTGCTGCCTTTCTTTTAAAATGCTAATTATTTATATTGTCATCACTTATTTACTATAAATGCAGTGTTAAACTTTTCACATTAAAAATTATCAATTTCTTGCAAACACTGAATGACGTAGATCGTTCAAATAATTAACAAAGCCTTTGTATGCTCTCTCGTGGAGTTGAGGTTTAGTACTACAAGCTGCATTCAAACTTTCACCTTTGTAGTCCTCAAACTTTACTCTGTGTTCTGTAGCCCTTCCCAAGTCTTGTACTCCATCAGTCCTTTTATATACTCAACTCTGGTTTCACAAGCTCTCGCTACTTTTTGTATAATACGACAATTTGTCTACACTTTGGACAGATTAACTAGAACTAATCAAGAATCTGTTAGATTTCGATCAATTTAACAACATTTATGCAAATTAATTATGATTAACATGTTAATGAGTGACATACTTTTTATGTTACAAACAAAATGATGTTATGTTCTTGTTCAACATATTATTTGTCTCTCCATGTACAAATAGGTAACTATGACAATAGACGTAATTGCGTATACTATTGTATAAATTAGTGCCGCTCAACGAGTTGTAAACAGTCGAGTGAAAGGCTTACTTTCTCTAGCCCTCCGGCCCTCTTGTAGTTCTGTTGCAAAATTTCACACTCTCCGTCCAACGATAGCTATCAATTACATAGATAAATGGCTTTAGAAACTATATCGAACTATAACACTTTCCACTGTTTAAACTAGAGTGCTGGTTTAGAAATACAATTGTCCATATTTTATTTCTCGAGTCAGAAGAATGGTCTGCAGGAGACGCCCATTTCAGTTCAGAATTTCCATTTTTTTTTGCTTTAGCCTTTGTTCTGTTTAGTTAGTCATAAACTTCAATTTATGGCGGATACTATTCTTCAATTGCACATATAATTCATATTAGCATATCGCCAGCACCAAACGTTGGCCCCAACGTGTGGATCTAGAAAATCGGTCACACCAATGTTCGTGCCAATGCCAGCGTCTAGATCCACAGCATACGTTGAACGAATAGTATTGAGACCTCCGTTATGCCAACATGTAGAGCAATAAAAGAACATAGATTTGAGTCAACTGTTTGTTCCTAATCCTCACTCAAGGTATTCCTTTTCATTCAGAGTCAAAAACCAATATTTATTAGGCAATTAGATATACCAAAATAAATTCAATTTAATATTTCGCACGACCCAACGTACGTGAACTTAAAGCTGACTTACGGTTACTCGGCATCTAAGTGGATTTTACGCAAGCAAGCTTATGTAAGCAGTTTGTGATTCTTGTGAAACCGCATCGCGCTTTCGTTACTCGTGCTACATAGAACTGTCATCGACAAATTGTAATAATGATTAATGAATGCGTGATGCTGTTAAGAACTCCATTCCTATACAATTGTAACACTAATTGTTTTATTGTAACAATATATAGATATTATCACTTCATCAATCTTAGCGAAATATATTATTGCCCCAATTATCGTCATCATTTCAACTCATAATGAATATCCACTATTGAACTTTATAGATTATCTAGAGAACCACTCGCCTCCATTCTATCAAGCATCTAACCTAATGGCGACAAAATCTCAGAAAGAAAGTCAAAATTTCTGAATTTTTTTATCTCCTTATAATTTTTTTTAAAGAAACTACCTTAACTCTTCGACATTAAAATCAAAAGTTATCAACAAATAGAAAGTGTTACTTATATTACTTATTCATATCAACTTATCGCCCTGTCATGATATGGTAATCGATATTGATAAAAGGTGATATCCGTGATAAGGTTAGACACAGAACTGAAACATTTCTTTTATGTTATCACATAATATATGAGATTAAACGATACACGCCGCGCACATGAATCCCAGCACGTGTCTTTAAAAATAATGAACACCGTGTGAGGAAAATCGTATCGTGACCAACGGGCTATTAGCTCCCATTAGATCGGACTCTCGCCGCTGTTAGCAAACAATCCATCATAATATCTAGTATCGGCCGATACTAGTCCGTAGCCATACTCGGTCTAAATTGGGTGCATGCCAGCAGCGACTGCCAACTGCATGCAAGGGAGCTGCCCTTTCGAACTATCCGAACAAGCTAACTTATTATTTTTGACCCAGAAAAAAAGACTTGAAACGTTCTATTGATTGCAAGACTACAACACAAGAAAACAGCGATAAAATACTCGGTAGATTAGTGATCGAGGCGACCCTGGGAAGTCGCCAGCAGTCTCTGCCAAAAGAATTTTAACTATGAAAGTTAAATGAACTCTGCACAACCGATGTATAGGCTTTATACATTCTTGGTGAATTAGCAAAACAAAAATTAGGAATGTTGTTCAAAATATTTTGACGATCGCTCTCAACTGGGTAAAGTAATGTTCAGGAGAATGATACCAGTAAAACAAATTGCCAACGATGACTATTTATATACTGACTATAGAATATATGGACTGTTTCGAATTAATGTTTCGTTGAGCGACTGTCATGTCTCCATAATCCACCTTTTTAAGGTTAAGTCACCACGTGTGTCAAAATAAAATATCTCTGAAATACTGGTTTTCTAATAAATTAATAAAATACACCAATATTTTCCAAATTTCCGATCAGATTATAGAAAATAATCAGCTTAATTATCAAGCAAATGTAGAACAAGAGTTTTTAATGATTTTCTTATCGGGTTTATATCTGAATGTATTGAGCATAGGTTATTAAGTCAATCGAGTGGAGTCAGGTTGTTGGGGGCAGGTAGAGGGGTGGCGGGCCGGGGTTCTTCCGTCGACACATCTGTCATAGCAGCTGCCTGCTCGGTCGCACGTGAGTCCACACCTATTATTGAGGTTTTTTGCTTTAAGTATATCGGAAGACGATAAAGGATTTTGGGACGCGTTACTTTTCAAACTTTTTATCTTCCTTGTACAATCACGGGACTAAATAAGTATGCAGGGCAGATAATTAAGAACAAAAACTTATGCTAACGTAATCATTATAACTCTTTGTAATTTACATAATACAATAAAAATATTATATATATTGGAACAAATCTTTTACACATCTATTTATTATATCTCCTTGACTATACAATAAATTAATTACTTAATTTTTAATTTTATTTTTTTTATTTTTAAAGTTAATTAAACCACGTGAATCTCACGCGTGTGATAATGTATTTGCGCAATGTTATTGTTGATATCAATGTTTACTTTCAATTAAATCTATCGATGTATTTATCTAATAGGTATTGTTAAAAATGATAAGAATAATATGTAAAATTTTTGTAACAGCATTGTTCAGAGAACACGTGACGTTGTTTACGAGTCTTCTCAAGGCCACGTGCATCATTGCGAGTATTGCGACGTTACATATTCGGTGCACGTTAGACTAACTGCAAATCGGAAAAATAACGTACTCATAATATTATTGATAAAATGTTACCAACGGACGAAATATTTATTAACCTTTCCATGTTCATAAAATCTCTCACTCTCATAACTCGCTTACTGTATTTACCAACCTGGGGGACAACCATGAAAGACCCACCCGAAACAACGAAACAAATAGTTCTTGCGAAAAAGTCATAACTAGTTAGTTAGAATAAGGTTCAAAACTGGTTAGAATTCAACGAAACGTCAGTCTGTTTTCGGAATTTTGTTTTAGGGGGGGGGGGGGGGGGGGAGTTGTTTTATGACGACAAAGAAATATGCTCGCCGCATGAAGAGGGTTAAAGGTTTTCCTGGAGTTTGCCTGACTCTTGATCCATTAGAATTGGCAGAGCTCACTACAGTTTAGATTTAGAGTTTGGGAAGATTTTGTAAATGGAGCAATTGCCTCGACAACTTAAATGAAAACAGACGGTCTGTTCTCTTTCGTAGATTCTAATAAAAAGTACGAAACTAATAAAATTTAAACCAACAAATTAAGAAACAATCTAGTTTTTGAATTTGTTGGTTAACTAATTCTAATATAATCTTGATTAATCAGGCATTAATACAAACAGTATCCATTCAATAAACACACATTTAGTTTTGTTTACAATACTATTACACAATAAAACTAAAGCGTTGCATAGTGTAAACAAATTAGTGATTCATCATAGTTCAAGTGCAAACGTGATTTTACGAAAAAATATGTTTTATTTTTTGACGTGTAGTATCTTAGTTTGATGACTCACACTATCTACCCTTTCAGGTGTTTTCCGGTCAACTTACTCACTTCTTTTCTAATACAAATCATCACAATCTAATCTCAAGTTGTTAAGAATCTTATATCTTTTATCAAATGTGTAATAGAATATCCAAAAAGATAAAGTATTGATCTTCACGTGTAGTGTGTTCTAATTGTAACTATGACAATATCATCTCATTCAACCTTCGGATCAATCATTATAATATCATGTCTAACAGTATCCACTATGATGCACTAGCCACTAGATTATGTCATCAACATAGTCACAACTGTAATTGAGTATAGAAGAAATTTCCAGTGCAAATTGTGAAATATCAGAATAATACGCGATGACTTTCATTATTTTATAGGTACGCAATCGCACCACAAGTTAAATACAATGGTCCGTACAAGGACGGTAAATAATAACAATTAAAATAACCATGACGTAAACAAGTCTGCAGAACTCGCAAGACTCTTATAAAGTTAGAGCCTCATTAGGAAAGCAACAAACACTAAAGCTTAACATAATACTGTTCCAAGAATAATTTTCTTCATTGTGCTTTCTGCGTCACCCGAGGACAGATTGCAAAACACCTTTCGAGTGGAAATGTAACGTAACTATGTTTTACTTGTGGGATTAATTTGAGGAAAAAATTATGAGTGAAATAAAAAACAATAGCGCATCGCTCGGAACCGAATCGCTTGACGGCATTGCACCTTTGACCTGGCAAACCCGCAATGCAGCGCTCGCCTACACCACACTGCCGTTCGTTTGTTTACCATCACATGCATAATCGCCATCTCTTAATAAACAAACCCCACAAACACTCCCCGGCTCGCGTAATAAACCCGTTTTAATAGTCTTTCAGGGCATGAAACTGGAAATATGAGTTTATGTCGCAGTAAACCGCCGAAAACTACGTAATTGAGAAATTACTTTTCAAGGTCAGCAGAAGATTTCGACTTGGTGTTTTGACTATATTTTCCTTGTCGGATCAGCCAGTGATCAAGGTATAGAAATTGGTATTATGCCAACTATAATAATTATTTCCCGTTGTTTTGATACTAGAATGGAATAGTTTTAATCAATACTGCGATGCCAGAATGTCAAAACACTGCTACTCCATAAAACTCAATAAGGGAATAGCAGATAAAAATAAACGTAATATAAAGATGCCTTACATGTTTCAAATATGACGCAATGTACATAATCGATTGCAGAATTATGGATTCAGTTCATTCCATTAGATGACATTTGAAATTAAAGGTTACATCAGATTTGGCAATGTTATTGATCAACGTCTAACAAAATCATGAGTGTTGGATTCTTAAGCACCGTAGAAAACAATCACGCGAGCACATGTACAGTCGGGTAAAGCACTCTCATAACAGAAAACAAAAAAAATATTATGCATAATGGTAATCAAACAATCACTAAGAGAAACATAACCTTAATCGATGAAATATTACAGGCACCGAAGCGGAACGCTGCTGTGATAACCTTCTGTGATGTGCGAGTCAACTCACGGATATTTTTATATGTGATTTTACCAGTGCCCAGTACAAACCGAGTACAAAAAAAAACGGATATTGTATAGAATATTTATTAGTGTTATTGAACGATGAAGGAGGAGTGTAAGTTGTGCAGTGTTAACGGAGCTTGTTGGGGAAGTCCCGCACAGACCACAGACTTTTCTATATCGTCTCTGATGAGGCCAGCAGTCCACCACCCAGGAAACATGGACCCGAGGCACGATGCGGTACTACTCTCCGCGTACCTGTTCAAACTAGGTGATTATCCATTGTATACGCTTCACGATTACTACGCCAACTTGGGTGAGTATCGTGCACATAGCCTTAGGATGCACCAGAACTAACAGCACTGACATATTAGATGTAAGTAGACCTATTAACCCACTCACCAGTAGCATAGTTTATTTGATAAGTGCCCTTTATAAACTGCCAAGATAAGCAAGAAAAGAAATGGATGCCCAGATTCTAGATAACGCCTTTTCTTAATATGAAGTTGATATTAAATAAATAAAAACCTAGCAAGTACGTGTGGGGCCACGCCACGCACAATGTAGGGTTCCGTATTGGCTACGCATTTCTTGCTTGCAGATGCCATATTCTAATTCTATGACATTTTACGTTTTCGTCAAAGAAATTATACTTCATAAGTTTGTCGGTTATTATTCGGTAACTAGTAGTGCCTACTTAACCGTTATAGTTTTCCTTGTAGGTTCACTCACTATATGGACTACTACCATGAATTTTTTCATATTTCTAATCACAAGACTTTCGGAGATAGAGGGAGGGGGGGGGGGGGGGGGCCCCCGTGCAAAACAAAAATTGGCACGTTAAATGTAAATAATTTGCAAACAGATCATTGTATCAGAAAATGATCTTCCCACACCCTCGATGGTTTATGAGACCTATCTAACGATACCCCACAACATCCAAAAACAAAATATTTTTCAGAATTTTGTTCTACCACTTTGTTAGCATTGTTAATATGAGTATACTTACCAAATTACAGCTTTCTAGCATCAAGCGTCTAGGCGCTAGACCGCGGACGGACAGGGCGAAACTATAAAGGTTTCTTCTACTTGTACTACTTGTAGTAACACTTGTATTAGTGCATGTACCACGTGAATGCAAAACAAACAATAATTATTACGTTATAGGTAATTAAATTTGCGTCAATGTTGTATTGTTTGTTTGTACACTTTATGAATCACCGAAAATGATAATCCTGATACAGTTTTATTTTAATGATGCCTTTTTCTATTAGCAATTAATAAGTTGGAAATGTTTGAAATGTAAATTACCGTCATTTCCACCTCATGTACCTATCTTAATTCCCAATTTCTGAAACAATTTAATGTAAATACAATCTGTAAATGAGATAAAGTGAAAATTACGCCTTGTGACCACTGCCTGAGCAACCAGTGGGACGCAGTTTGACTAAATTAAAATTAATTTAAAAAAATACAAGTTCAAATGTCACTGTGTTTCATACAGTTGAGTGAAAAAGCCGGAATCATAATACGCGTCCTGTTTCATTCTTCATTCCTTTATGGGTGGGCAACGGATCACAAATTCTTGTAGTCGTAGATGTCCATGATTGCTTACCATATATCTGGTGATCTCGTATATCGTAAGAATATCACATGAACATTTTGTTGAACATGAGACAGATAGGGCGTGAATTTGAAATTTGACTGAAATTGTTTTACGAAGTATATTGATAATTTGATACACGCTCGATAAGGCACTCTCAAAGTATGGTCGCAATTCTATTATTGATATAAAGAAATGAAAATTAGCCTGTAAGAGGCTTCTTTTTGAGTACGATCGAACCATGGAACTACGTCTCGCACAAGTTTTAATATAAGTTATCGACGGCAGACATTTAATATCCGCCCTGGATTCGATACCGCCCACAGTAACTATTTTTAGCTATGATTTTATAGGAAAATACTCGGAAATCTTACCGTTTTATTATTAGTTGCCCTAAATTATGTTCTCCTGTTCAAAATTATCTCGCTATTTTGTATCAAAAAAAATTTTCTGATTCTATGTACTTACTGTAAAATTGGTGTGTAAAATTTGTCTTTCTACATCCCTTGATTATTTTCATTTGACAAAATTTTAGTACTAATTTCCTTTCTGTTTTGTTTACCTTATTAACAAGCCCGAAGTCTGCGTACCTCTATAATATTTACTCTGCAGATTAAATTTTAGCAATGTATTACAGAATATTATAATGCCGAAAATTACTATGTTTATTCACAAAATTTTCATGGTAACATTGAAATAAATTATTTTGGTAAATTAGGTTTGTCTAATTACTTAATTAAATTAACATTTGTATAAGCGCTCAACATACGATTAGTTTAATTATTTTATTGTCTATTTATTTTTGATCTGCTTCCCGCAATTGGTATCAGATCCGTCTTCAACAACTGTCATTCTATCGACAACAGTCCATACTTCGTCTTCGTCGAAGGTGCTCTTCCGAATCACGGAGGAATTCGAGATAAGATAAAGAAACCCGCTTTATCGTATCTCTCAAAGGAATGGTTTGGTTAAAGATTTTGGAAACTTAAACCTTTTTGCATAAGTGTATAGTCGAAGCACGTCTCTAGAATAAGCTATTAGAACCATTCATGAAACTAATAGTGTGATAGAATATCGACCTCGGATCATATCCGCAAGCAAATCCGGGTCTTGGTAAATGTCTAAACGCTCCTAGATTTATAGCCTTCATCATGATATATGAATGAATGTAATGTCGACTGATAGGTTTATTCAAACTAACATCGGTTATACCTTTTCAGAACAATATTTTACTTTTCCAGAACTTTACAATCGGGCTAAATGCAGAGCGACCACTTTGATCACGGGATGAATATTTCAATAAAAGATTTAACTTTCCGCATAATTAAGTCTAGTAATGATTAAAATATTTCATATCATACAAAAATAGAAATTTAAAATAGAAGAGATTTTGTGCTCGATGCGTATTTTAAACACGTTTTTGTTGCCACTGAAGATATTTTAAGCACTAAATACATAGAGTGAACATTAAATTTTATGGATCATAAAATCAATCACGCGACCAAAAATAAAATTCAGCAAACTAATGCCCTTGTTCATTGTGCGAAAACAAACTGCTTATCTTTGCCTAATAAATATTAAAGTTAAGCAATTTGTACACAAGGAACAAAATATGTAAACAGTGAAATCGTAAAGCGATAACCGTGTGCGAGACCGTGTGAATTGATCATTCTGTCAAGCAAGGCCGAAACTGCGCTCTTCCTGCCGCATGATTTCCTAGTGCACACAACATCCGCATACGAACGTAAAGATTCGCACTTTACTAATAATGTGCGATTATCTATTTATCTGTATGTATATTAAATGAAAAGTTTTACTGAATTAAATGCCTATCGAGCACAGATACGTATGTTTTAAAATTCTTACGAGAACAGAAATATCGGGACCGGGGTCGCTACTATCTATCAACATTGTAAAAAAAATACTTTCAATTTGTATCGTATTCGGGTACAAGTTAACCTGCTTATTGCATTCTCTGAAACCATTATTACTGTCCGGTCAGTATTGTTTGTGTAGTGATTGTAAATTTTAATATGAAACTTCGAAAAGTGGCCTGAATTAATTACATTAGTATTTAGTTTAATTGCCCGCAACATACTTAAAGTTTCCCTTTTAAGGGATCCCTTGTCCAGTTCCGCCATGAAGTTAGTAATCGATGAAGTGCTGTTAAATCGGGCTCGAATGTTTACCATAGTGACGTCACGGGCTCCCCCCATGACTCACGGATCTGGGGAGTTTTGTGGACGCAGGACCAACTCGTTCAAATAATTTAGCTCAATCTAACCGCGATACGCGGTGTGTGGTACTGAAAATCTGTTAAGAAAGATTTAAATTGTAAACTATTATCTTTCAATTTTTACATACATCTTAAATGCACTTAGAATTTCGCCCTTTCTATGTATTGCGAATTTATTCTTTTAGATTACTATTATAAACATGAGAGTTTAGTATTATTATTGAAATAATATTAAAAATGTCACAGCATTTGGCTCTTATTTTAACAATGCGGTTTTATCATTTTTCATCATAAAACTATAAACTATAAAAATTCTGAAAAGATTTAGAGCCTACTCTGCCACGATACTGCCTTGTGGGTTAGAAGAGGTGAGCTGCCGCATGCCGTGTGAGTTTGTTTGGTGAATACATTTTTTTTAATCTAGGTAATACCTAGGATAATAAACTTCATGGATGTTACAAAAAATATCACACTAAACAGAGCCAAAACAATGTATACATGTACTTATTTTGTCAATGTCATTCAAACATGACGCACATTGTGCTCATAAAATTTCATCAAACTTCTGGAAACGTCCATTTGAAACGCGCAACGATCCATATACACTCCAAACTAAGGCAGCGTCTACGACTAGAAACTTCCAGAAGCGCGCGGAACAATCGACGTAGGTACTCAATCTTTATTTTACTATCCTTTTGAATTACACAATGATAATAGGTGCATCACCCAATTTTTTACCGTATTCAGTCCAAACTAAGGCTCCCTTTACAACGAGAAACTACCAGAATTTTCCAGAAGCGTGCGGTGGGGAACAATCGGCTTAACCCGTCTTTATTTTTCGATCCTTTTTCATTAGGTAAGGTGATGCAATACCTATATATCATATAATTTTTACTGATGCAATACGTGAATTATTTTTTTTATTAGAAAGGAGATTCTGCCTAAAATTCGATATCGTTTTTTTCTGGTTGCATTTTTTTCAACATGATTGATTAATCATCGAAATTAAGCATTACTTAATTGTTTACTTATTATGGTACACATAGCGCCATCATATTAATTCTCAAAGCGTTAACAATAAATTCTCCACGGGTAATTTATGGATATAGTCGGCTGTATTTCGACAAGAAATGAATTTTAGTGACATAAAGTAAGAACAATGATTGCTGCGGCCGCTTGTATACGTTTATTCTTTGTTTTCGTTGTTTTATTTTAAAGTTAAATAAAAAGAACATTAGCAGCAAACACCCGAACCTTATTTCGCAGAAACTAAATCATATTTTAAAAGGAAGTTTGTAAACGGATGTTCAAATGACAGAAATGCGTCCCTTAATTGAGGTATTCAAGTGCAACGAGTGAGAGAGACAACGGTAGTAATTGACAAAAGGGCAGAGGGGATAGACGAAATTATGACCCCTTATTTGTATCCCATTGCATCTGTGAGGTTGGTATAATGAGCTTCCGGTTCAGAATTAAGTTCTATGTTCGAAGTGCCCCTACAAATAATTCGTTCTCGTTGTTTACGATGTGAGTTCTTCTTCATGAGACATTTTGTTACTGAGATGAGTCAAAACTGCTACTATGTTTTGCAAAACTTAAGAATATGTTTATAAAAATGTAAGCTATCTTTAGCTATATTTATTAATATAACAAAGCTAACATTTTTGACGCTAATAAATGCTATCTTTGTGACTACTTATAATATTTTCGCTTGTAGTAATTCCTTTTTGTTGACACGAATATAGACAAAATACTTACACGTGTTGCTCTTTTTTATACTTCACTGAGAAGATACAATGTTGTGATTGTGCTTTGTCTGTATGTTTAACAAATTGATTCCACAACTTTAGTACTAAAAGTTTAAACCGGTTGAACGGAGGGCATTTGGTGGTCTGCTACAGCCATAAAAGTTTAAGTATAACAATAATCACTCGAGCGGCCCTTACTGCTCCCTATTTGAAAACGTCACGCCTGTAAACTATAATAGGGTAAGCACAGACAAAAGAGTGACTCATAGACACAAGTGTAAGTTATGGTTTAACACTCTGAGTGCGACTTTGGTCGGAATATAAGAACAAATACTACAAATAGTGTGTTCCGCATTTTTTCTCAAGAAGTTTTTCATTAAAACTCACTATAAGTCCAGTTTGTAAAGACTCATCAATATTTTACTTTCCTTCACTTGATTGTAGCAAGTAAAAAGAAATGGATTCAGATGATCAACTCACAGTCAAAACTCCTGGACAGGAAGTACTGCACAGAATTTCTTTTCATGATGAAAACAAGGATTTTTCGAAATTCTGAACAAAATCCGTATTATTCCACTTAGCAAAATGTTATAACGTATCGAAAATTATTCACAAATTGTAATAAATGAATGAAATACGTCATATTGCAACCAAATCTGAATTATGTTGGTTGTTAGACTTCGTATCGGCTTTAACGACTTTCATAGCTGTTAATTCCATTAGAACCAATTTAATTTAATTGTGTGTTTTGTTTGCTTAATAGGGACAATATTATGATAAGCATAAAATAGGTAACACAATTGCACACTGATATAATAAACACAGAGATTATTTGAATAAGCTAATCTATATAATTCTGTTGGAATATTGTTTTTGCATTGTTTAGATTTTTGGAATCTACTTGCAAATAAATTATGGTAAAAGTTTGACCCGCGGGCCAACCCTGGTTCGTGATTGTTAGATAGGGCCGCCAAAAGTACAATTGAAATAAATGTTATTTTTCTGGTCTGGTAAAAGTTTGCCCACTATTGTAATACACCAATACTTTTTATTTACACACAACACAACTGGTCGTCGCCAGTTGTGAAGTATTGGGCTGTTGCAGACACGGTTTTTGGCAAACGGCGAAGATTTAGTCAGCAAATATTCTAATACTACAAAATATTGCTAATCGCTCACTAATCTTTGAAACTGAAAGACGTATTTGAAAAATTGAAGAAGCAATCGTTTTTTTAACCTTGTGCCTATAATTCGGAATTAGGAAGAATAGAAGCCGCAAGCTCTAGTTAGTCTATATTACAATTATGTAACGTACACCAAGTTCTACAAGAGTTGGGTGGGGCCCGGTGTTTTGAAGCGCATCGAGTTTTTTCAACGGAACTATATCCACAGCGATATTTTTTTAATGCACTTAAGTGTAACACTTGTTAATTCACCAAAGGATGCGCGGTTGCCTGCTCTTTGTTGGTTTTTACGGTTTTATTCTTTTATGTTTTAATTTATAAGGCTGTAATGATTATAGTATTAGTGCAAAGCTTTACACCTGCCGTGCGATTTATGCCATATTTGTGTAGCATATAGAACGTTACAAAGTCCTTCTAGTAAGTAACTAGAAGGACTAAAGTAAGGCAGCCACAACACGCAATTTCTTTTACCAGTGGTAATTTTGCTTTTCTTTCCGAAATAGTAGTAGTTTATAGAGCAGATTAATTGCACAAATAATTTATTACTGTAATGTAATCTTTGACGGGAGAAAGTGTCTGTGAGGAGTTGTGGACATACGCTCTGAATAAAATATTTAGATATATATTTTTACACTTAATGTATAAACGTCCGCACTGAAGTGAGATGAATGACCACATCTTTTACGCCTAAATTTCGTGGATTTCTCGCGATTGGTTCTCGCACTGATTTTGCCTCGAAAAATAATATTGATTACTTTATTTTATACTAGTTGTTACCCGCGGCTTCGCCCGCGTAAAAATTAGCCTATGTTGGGCTCTGTACCCCTAAACAATATGTATGCAAATTTTCATAATGATCGGCTGCTTAGTCAAGCCGTGAAGGAATAACAAACAAACAAACTCACTTTCTCATTTATGATATTAGTTAAGAGTTAAGATGATTGCGACTTAAATAAAGAGAATTTTATCGTACTGTCAATAATGTACATACATGTAACATTTCCTAGACACTTTCATAGTATACTTATGTCATCGTAATCCGCGTATGTATGCAAAAATAATATAACATCCCGGTTTTAAATCTTATAATATAGGAACATTTGGTAAAGTATAAAAATACACACACATTGCGCAAGGATACACAGAACCGCCGAGGCGGTCATTAATTTAAATTCTTCTTAAATCAAGTAACGAACTATCCGTGAACGAATTAAATTATATACCGAATCACACACCACGACCGCTCGTAAAAGTTGTTATTCATTCCGTTTCGACACCACACTGTTAAATTAAAATAGTTAACACTTTTAATAATCTGTGGAGGCGTAATAAAGGCAGTAATACACACGCTAAATGCAAGTAAAACATGACGCGTTTACCTTACGTAGTTAATTCCGTGACGAAATTTAATTAAACTATTCATAATAGTCGTGTGAATATGGCTTACGCCTCAAGCTATAATAAAATTTGCCATCTACATTATTTACATAAGCTTCGGCTGTTTTTTTATTTACTTACAACTTTTTGTGAGATAAAAATTAAGATTATTTATTTTTATTTATAACTATTATATGTTATTTTAAACTATTTAAAACGGCCCGACTGATAACTCTGAAACTCAAAGAAACTCGAGTTTTTTTTTAAACCAACCAAATAGGGACTAGAGTCGTCATTGCTTAACTTACGTATTCATTTAGTTTTGACTTTGTGGTATGTATGACTAGTTATATTTATTGTTGGCTGACAGTTTCGACATTTTCAATCAAAGGTATTGGCTTCCCATACGGCCTACATTCAGGTTATCATAGCTGATTTAGCCCAATGATTTAACCTAATTCCTTAATGGATGCCTCTACATAATATTTAGTTATACATTGAAACGTAAATGGATTACTATGTTATATGATAATATTTTTCATTGTAAGTAATATTTTTCATTGGAACAATACAAATTACATTATACAGTGGGACTTACTTCTTGCCATTGTGAAGTTGGCGCCACTTTAAAAAAAAAACATTTTTTTTAGAGTTCCCGATAGCTTACGAATAGTTCTGGAGTTCTCTCTAGAAATTTCTCATAGTTCCGCGCAAATTTTCGAAAAATCGTCAAAAAACAAAATCGAGCGCCAACTTCACGCAGCGGCGCTTTTTTGTTTAAATGGAGTTCTGAGCGGCAAAATGCAATCAGAAGGAAGAGTTCTGGAGTTCTTGATAGTTTCTTTTAATAGTTCTGCTGATTTAAAAAAAAAATATATTTTTTTTAATTTCAAAAATTAATTTCGTCGGAGTTCTGCATGGGGTTCTAAACGGCGCTACGAGAGTTCTAGCGAATGCCGCAATCAGAACTCTCGTACGACTAATTTTGACATAGTTATAAAAACACAATGTTTAAAGTCCACCATTTTGTTTTCGAAATCGGTTTTTTCGGAGTTCTGCTTGGGGTTCTACACGGCGCTAGGAGAGTTCTAGCGAGTGCCGCAATCAGAACTCTCGTACGACTAATTTTGACATAGTTATAAAAACACAATGTTTAAAGTCCACCATTTTGTTTTCGAAATCGGTTTTTTCAGAGTTCTGCTTGGGGTTCTACACGGCGCTAGGAGAGTTCTAGCGAATGCCGCAATCAGAACTCTCGTACGACTAATTTTGACATAGTTATAAAAACACAATGTTTAAAGTCCACCATTTTGTTTTCGAAATCGGTTTTTTCTGAGTTCTGCTTGGGGTTCTAAACGGCGCTAGGAGAATTCTAGCAAATGCCGCAATCAGAACTCTCGTACGACTAATTTTGACATAGTTTAAAAACATAATGTTTAAAGTCCACCATTTTGTTTTCGAAATTGGTTTTTTCGGAGTTCTGCTTGAGGTTCTAGAACCCCAAGCAGAAATCCGAAAAATGGACCAAAATGGTGGACTTTAAACATTATGCTTTTTATAACTATGTCAAAATTAGTCGTACGAGAGTTCTGATTGCGGCATTCGCTAGAACTTTCGTAGCGCCGGCGCCGTTTAGAACCTCAAGCAGAACTCCGAAAAAACCTATTTCGAAAACAAAATGGTGGACTTTAAACATTGTGCTTTTATAATTATGTCAAAATTAGTCGTACGAGAGTTCTGATTGCAGCATTCGCTAGAACTCTCGTAGCGCCGTCTAGAACCCCATGCAGAACTCCGACGAAATCAATTTTTGAAATTTTTCTAAAAATCTTTTTTTTAGATCAGCAGAGCTATTAAAAAAAACTATCAAAAACTCTAGAACTCTTCCTTCTGATTGCATTTTGCCGCTCAGAACTCCATTTAAACAAAAAAGCGGCGCTGCGTGAAGTTGGCGCCCGATTTTGTTTTTTGACGATTTTTCGAAAATTTGCGCGAAACTATGAGAATTTTCTAGAGAGAACTCCAGAACTATTCGTAAGCTATCGGGAACTTTAAAAAAAAAAATGATTTTTTAAAAAAAGTGGCGCCAACTTCACAAGGGTTTACTTTTTCAGTTACCTATTTTGAGACTTGTAACGCCTTCTAACAAAACTGTTTAAATTATTACCTACTTATATAAATAAAATATTAATTATGTTTACTAACTATAAATATATCAATACTTTTCATTACATAAGAAAATATATGAAAATTTATGTTTGTAGTATGCAATTTGTTTCTAGTTAACTGTCACTGATAGATAATATTGATGGTCTATTGATGGAATAAAATAGTATATATTTCCCAAAAACAAAAAACACTGTCAATCTAGATCAAGATCATTGATCTTGATTCGTGTAACTAATGAATTGGATTGACTAATACATTACACGGTCAATCTGGATGATCATTACGGATCGCGATCTGGATTGACCGTGTAATTTACCGTAGACCAGCAACAACGAAGAAAGACACGAGGATTCAGTAGTTATACAATATTTTAAATGCTCACTAAACAATTCTATGAGTATCAAATTCTATTTCCGTCATTTGAAAATATCTTAAGATTTTCCTCGTTATGAATGTCTTTTAACAATATCCATAAATAAATCCTCTGTGAAAGCGCCCCGCGTTCTAGAAAGCATACAATTTATTTATAGATTTTTATCATTAAAATTATGAATGTTTGCTTTCAGGTAAGGCGTGCAACTGCAGTTTATGTCATACCATGCCTCGTATATCCTCGTATGGTGAGTATACTTAAAATTGTGCAAATTAACCCTGACCTCGGGCCATTATCTCGCACAGATAATAAATACGACCTTGACATTCCTTTTAAACATCAGTCTGTCGCAATTGGTGCATTGATAGGTATAAACGCAAGTAAATAAACACAATTCACAGTTCATATTTGTATAAAATAGTATAAATAATAAAATACATAAATACGGACAAATCACACAGATTGAGCCCCAAAGTAAGTTTGAGACTTGTGTTATAGGATACTAACTCAACGATACTATATTTTATAACAAATACACATATAATGTATAATTAACATCCAAGACCCAAGAAGAGAATATTTTGTTTGTTTACTAGTCAAGTCAAGGGGTACAAAATATTTCTTTCTTTTCATTACATTGTTATTATTAAATACATGTCATACTATAAAAAGTGACCTTGACTCAAGACAAACAAAATTACTATTTTCTTGTAATTCTACTTACAAAATAAATTACTTATTTACATATATTTGTCCCGTGTAACAACACAGAATAATAAATAGTAACTACGTTGTAGTAACAATAAAACCTTTGGCTTTTGTACCACAGATAACTAGAAGACACACAAACACCTTATTTTTAAATCAATTAATATAATTAGCACCTACTTACATAATAATATGGAAATAATAAACATTTGATAAAACTTACGAATTAAAAAACCCAAAGTTAATAATAAATATTTGATTCGTTAGAGAATCGAACTCGAGGCCGTTGGTCAACACGAACTGTGCCAACGAACTGTTGGAAAATATAGGTGACAATTTGCATATTTCACAGATAGCATCCAGTTATGGACGTAATCTTATTAACCGTGTTTTCAGCCTTTGTCCAATTGAATCCTATGTGCAGTAATAAACTGCTGCTGTGAGAGTGGGTCAATGGGTCGTTCCAGACCGGTGGATTCAGCGCACCCGCATCGCATCGTCCCGCTGCGTTCCCATCCTATATTATTCACGTGCACGACCAACAATAAAAAACCATTACCCCTATAGTTTGCAAAACAGAATTACTTTTTTTATGTATGATTTATAAAACCGGACAATAGGTACATAAAATTAGACTATACGAGTCGCCACCAAGGCTGACTCGCGCTGACGTTTAACGAAGTTCGATACTGACATGTCTTATTTACTTATTTTATTAAATTACAGACATATAAAATGTTTTGTAGACAACAGATTGGATTAAACTAACATAGAAAAAAACAATAACAACGAATAACATGATAATTATTACTTTAGTGCACAACGAAATCGATTTTCAATTGTTTTGTAAGCTGCGAGTCGCTTTGTTGGCGCGTACTATAACTTTCAATTGTACATACATACAAAGTGGTATTATGAAGTGTACGACCTTCTCGATGTGGACACTTCAAAAACAACTAGTTGTTTCTATTTTTACATAGTTATTAGTTATTCTGGTAGAAATGGTGGTATGGTGTAAATATTGTTCAAGTAAAATCATCGTTAACCGCTGTGTTCCCACTGTTGCGGTGTTGTTCAATCTTCTTCAATTAGTATTTATGTCATATTCCGCCAAAGTCTAAGTTGTTAAATTGCTTAAAAGTCCCTGAATTCATTGGTGTCCATCCTACTCCATATATCTTTCTGATTGAATCCAATGTGAGTTCTAAGACAGCTGCAGTTACTCCCCCCACGACGACGTCAATAAGCTGTGAAACTATTGTGAATCTGGTCGTCGTTGTTAATCCTGGCTTTACAGGAGACACAGCGGTGGGAATGTGTGGTGGGTTGACTTCATCGGTTTATCGTTCCTTTAGTAAGAAACTTGGGAATATTATACCTGGCTAGGGCCATCGATGCTGGCTTATCGAGTTCACACGAATGAACTCTCAGCCAATCTAAGATCTTAATCACTTGCTACATCTTGTTTGTTATAACAAACAATAACGGAACAGTGTTTAACTCAAAGACACGGCTCATCCCCTTTAAAATTACTTCCGTATTTAATTTTGTAATAGATTTTTTATTATTATTTTTAATGGAAATTATATTTTATTATTGTTAGTTAATCTTATGAATTGTTTTCTGATAATTAATAATTAAAAATTAAAAAGTTAATAGCTTTACTTAATAATTCAGGATTAATTTTGGACTAGGTCCGAAATAGCTAACCTTTTTTGATGAACGTGCCAAAATAATAATAAAATATGTCACGAAGGTGACGTGGCCTCAAAGATTTTTTCTTTGAACTGGTTTCACAATATTGCTATAATGTTTTGCTATGCCTGAACTACGGCGTTCGTTTACCTGTTATAGCTCCCTTTTCCCAATTCTTTAATCTAAACTTTTTCTGACGTCAATGGCAGAGTTTTCAATAAATTAAACAGTATAATTTAGTCCTTTCACGTTTCAATGTGAACTCCGCAGATTGCGTTTCGGCGGCCTTCGGAGCAACTGTATCATGTTTCCCCACATCTTAATCAGTCTCGGCTTATATCAATTTAATGCCACCCAATAATCCCGCTTACTAATTGCTCGGCTAAATGTTGACGGTAATTACATTTCGTCGCTCCAGGCGGTTTATTGTGCATTGGGCCCTGCATGGGAAGTACGCACGGCGTGACTCCCTCTCCAAACTCGAAATCTTCCCGCTAATGTCATTTCGTTTCATCAATTAATAAGTGCGTGGTCGGCCCGCATAAACTAACATAAAATAAAATTAACTAGAGGGGCCGCGTTCGACAGACGCCTCAGTAGTTATTGCCACAGAATATAATTATTTTTTTAGCTCTGCTACCCATTAACAGCATTGCTATTTGCGTCGATACACTTTCTCAATTAATCGTCGATATAATTAGAGGATTATCTGTGATGCTAATCGCAACTCACTTGGTCTCATTTAAAATCTAACAATAGCATAGACGACAGTAATTTCGCTCGCAAATGAAAATACATTATAATAAGTTTTAGTACCAGATGTCATTAAGCGTTGTAAATGTGCACATGATATTTAACTTAGAGACTTTTTTAATAGAAATTGTTTGACGATTTAATCGCACATTAATCACTCTGTAACCTAGGTATTTAAGTACAAAATGTATGTTAATGGACTAATCAATTAGGTACCTACCTTTCTTTTAATTTCTACACAACTAAAAATGAACATCAATCAGAAACTAATGAGAGTCTTTTGTGCGTATTACTTAATGGTAATATCTCACTTCCTTGTTTATTGTTTGTTTTATACCAGCCCCCTATTCTCGTAACAAAAACAGTTCAAGATAATCACAAGCGTTGTCTCACTTATACAAATAGGATAGGATTGAGCAGGATAGCGAATGAGATTGACACGAGATTTGAACGAATTTTGATACGAAAATAGAGCCGCTTATCACGTTATTTTTAAACTATCCGTATTTAAACACAATATAAAACTATGCATTATGTAAATCGCGCTAATTTTGCGAAGGCCGAATAAGAACCTCGCGAAATACGGCACCGACCTCGGACTTATCGTAGTCGTGATATGATGATATGCGTCGTCTGAAGATGTCAAAACCTACTTTAATTCCTGGTTCTTACTGGAGACGGACGTGTAATGATGTCTTGGAAGAAACTTTACGCGCGTAAGTTGAAACGCTTTATTCGTGAGTGCATACGTGCCCTTAGTGATATGACGTGTAAATCTAAATAAGTGAAAATCTCGTTTTCGATTGACTTTTAAGTTTGTGTAAAGTGACTGTCTAGTGCCTGTAATGTTTTCGTCGCAGACAGCCCACGTCGACAATATGTAAATAAATATTGTCGACTTGCACTGTCTGCGACGAAAACATAGACAGGCTACCGGGGACCGAATTCGTAAAGAAACACAAACTATAGAGAGTTACAGTCGTCGCCGTCGCGTCGACCGATTCATCGGCAACCAGTCGACAGTCTGTAATGAGTCTTTACAGTTTGATCGTAACTATTTGCGTGTATGCCCACCATAAAGAATAATTTTATCAGTCAGAAAAATCATAGAAGACCTAATAAAATAAATTGTCGAAAGATCATAATATTAATTTATCTGACAGGCTAACTGTGGCTATCAGTAACCTATCTATGAACCGGTTCTATTAATTTTACCTATAGGCTAATATGGATAGTGTTATTTTATGTATACTTTATATCCTAGTTAATGATGTGACGTATATTCTCCTAAATACGAGATTGTGACTAATCGATCACCTATTAACACGAACTAAATAACAGCGTAATGTGGCGTAGCAAGCGCTGCGACAAATGGGGCGAGGAAAGCGAACTTTTTATGTTTTTTTTTTAATTTAATCTATTCTCATCCTTTACGTAAGGGACCATCTCCACGAGCGAGATAATCGCGACGAGTCCGAATGAAAATCCCCGCGAAGAAATCGCCGTGTGGAGACATGTTCTATCTAAGGCAATGTATAGAATTAGGTGGCACAACGATATTATCGTCTAGATTCTGTCGCTCGTGGAGATGATCCCTAAGTCTTGTATATTCTGTTTAAAGTGATATATTTTTTTTTATTTTTATTTTTTTGCTTTTTTCGGATACAGAATGTCAGCGTAATCGTACTTAAACTTAATCACAAAAAAAAAGCTACCTATCTAAAAAAATCATTTATCCAAAAAGATATTAATAAGTGATCTGCCTAGCCTATATCCGAACATGGTACTGATAGTATGCTTGAAAATAACCCCATTTCATAAAAAATTGTCATGTACAATTGGAAAAAATCATCTAAAAAAATAAGATATAAATTTTATACTAACCTACTTTCATTCCTTTAGACAGCCTTTAAAATTGTTTGTTTTAATAACATGGAGTTATGTTATTTGCACAAAACTTGAACATTCTCATGTTATCTCTTTTTCTTCTTTGCTTATTCAAATTCAAAACTTTTATTCAGAGAATAGGTTTTTACAAACACGTTCTCTTGTCAAAGAGTAAATACACTAATAAATGATTTTGTAAAAAATTTATTAATTTACTCTATAAACTACGTAGACAATGTAAGCATGAAATTTAATATTTCATTAACATAAAAATCCAGTTGGAAATAATGTGACATACAACTTTAATTTTTTAAATTTTATATTAAACTTTCTGTTAAATTATTTAGAAATATGTATACTTATATAAGATATATATATAAAATTCAAAGTCCTGACTGACTGACTTAACTATATATCAACGCACAGCCCAAACCGGTGGGTCTAGAGACTCCAAATTTGGACAGTAGGTTTCTTACGACGTCTAGGGGTGTACTAAGAAAGGATTTTTCAAAATTCCTACGGGAAACCGAGATATACGCAAACGAAGTTGCGAGGGTGTATCAACGCACAGCCAAAACCGCTGCGTCTAGAGATTCCAAATTTGGCATGTAGGTTTCTTACGACGTCTAGGAATGTACTAAGAAAGGATTTTCCAAAATTCCCACGGGAAAGCGAGATATACGCATACGAAATTGCGAGGAGACGCACAGCCCAAACCGCTGGGTCTAGAGATGCCAAATTTGACATGTAGGGTCCTTATAAGGTCCAGACCGACCGGACCGGACCGGACCGGAACGGACCGGACCGGATCGGAACGTATCAGACCTGATCGGTCTGGAAGGAACCGTACCGTACCGGGTCGTGCCGGACCGGATCGAACCGGACCGGACCGGTTTTTTTTTCATCTATATATATAAAATTCAAAGTCCTGACTGACTGACGACTGACTTAACTATATATCAACGCACAGCCCAAACCGGTGGGTCTAGAGATTCCAAATTAGGACCGTAGGTTCCTTACGACGTCTAGGGGTGTACTAAGAAAGGATTTTTCAAAATTCCTACGGGAAACAGAGATATACGCAAACGAAGTTGCGAGGGTATATCCACCCACAGCCCAAACCGCTGTATCTAGAGATTCCAAATTTAGCATGTAGGTTCCTTACGACGTCTAGGAATGTACTAAGAAAGGATTTTTCAAAATTCCCACGGGAAAGCGAGATATACGCATACGAAGTTGCGAGGGGACGCACAGCCCAAACAGCTGGGTCTAGAGATGCCAAATTTGACATGTAGGGTCCTTATAAGGTCCAGACCGACCGGACCGGACCGGACCGAACCGGAACGGACCGGACCGGACCGGAACGGATCAGACCTGTTCGGTCTGGAGGGAACCGCACCGTACCGGGCCGTGCCGGACCGGATTTTTTTTCATAGATAAAATTCGAAGTCCTGACTGACTGACTGACTGACTTAACTATATATCAACGCACAGCCCAAACCAATGAGTCTAGAGATTTAAAATTTGAACTGTAGGTTCCTTACGACATCTAGGGGTGTACTAAGAAACGATTTTTCAAAATTCCCACGGAAAACCTAGATATACGCAAACGAAGTTGCGAGGGTATATCAACGCACAGCCCAAACCGCTGGGTCTAGAGATTCCAAATTTGGCACGTAGGTTCCTTACGACGTCTAGGGATGTACTAAGAAAGGATTTTTTTAAATTCCCACGGGAAAGCAAGATATACGCAAACGAAGTTGAGAAGGGACGCACAGCCTAAACCGCTGGGTCTAGAGATGCCAAATTTGTCATGTAGGGTCCTTATAAGGACCGGACCGACCGGACCGGACCGGACCGGACCGGATCGACCGGACCGGATGGAACCGTACCGTACCGGGCCGTGCCGGACCGGAATTTGTTTCTGAAGAAAGATATGCTAATTGTTACTAGGCCACGCGGGCGAAGCCGCGGGCGGAAGCTAGTATAAGATATTTATGTAGTGAACAGTTATTATTAAATATAATTTACAATTAAATATTTTACTTATAAAACAAGCGCTGTTATAGTTGTTTTAATAATTTATTCAATAAGTTGTACATAGAAAGTGTGTAACTACGTGAATAATACTAACACACTTGTTGAACAGTAACCGACAAACGGAACTTGCGATATACATTAAAAATCTTGTAATTATAACTACTAACAAACAAAAAATTATGTATAAGGCACGTCGCACCACAATTCTGATCTGGTTTGTGTTTGGTTCGTGATTAGTGGACACTTCTAACCTCAGTATCCCGGTTTCCGTCGTGTTTTCCGAGATAAAAACATGTGTGTGTGTTAATTTAAGTTATGAACTGCATGGTGTATTAAATTTCAAGCATATTCATTGGGACTTTGGGACGTTTTTGTGTAATAGAATAACACAAATATACATATTTTTTACATTAATGGGATATTTTTAAAATAATATGTCATCATTACAAATTACAAATTAAAAACAAAAATATCAAATTAGTACAAAACGTCGTGTATGTACTGTAATAATATTCAATTTTAATTAATGTAAATAACTATAATCGGTATAATTTAACCATTATCGATCAACTATTTTGTAAAAGTTTATAACAGGAAATACATTTTTTATGATCAGTAAATTATTAATGATAATTAAACGATATAATATTTTTTTTGTTAATTTAGTATGTGATTTCTCACTTAACACTTAAAAGGTGACGCAATAACCGACTTTAAATAATAATAAAATTGTCGTTACTTAATTAATTTAAAAAATATATTATTTATCGCACATTAAATTATAACTTTTCAAGAACTCACGGTCGCTATTGTTAATGTACAGAAATTAATATATTTGTGTTAATTACATAATAAATGGTAAATATTATGTATTTAAAACAAATTAATGAAGTTAATATCGGAAGCTCTATATCATGTATTATACAGTACCGTTGTTTCCATTCCCATGGGTATTTTTAAAAATTATTTAAGTTTACTCTACTTATACATAGGTACATACACATTATGAACTTTACTTAAAACAATAACTGACGGTAAAAAACCACAACAATTAAAATTGAAACGTAGTGTATGAGTTAGCAGATAACAACATTGTTTTACACATACTATGTAAAGGCAGGGTACCTACAAATTATGTGGTAAACAACGAATAATACTTTGTATTAACTACTTAAATAAAGTCACTACTAGTCGAGTACCGTATTCGTAATGCAAAAACTTTTTTTTTTTTTTCAAAATAAGTCGACAACTAAATAAATAACCAGTCTGATGATAAGAATGTAACTATGTAATTACCTAATTAATTTAATTTCACAGCTTCTGTTGCCATCGTCATCACATCAACTTGTTATATTGCAAATAATTACAAAGAAACCTGTATAATGTAACGATAGTCTTTCTTTTCTTCGTTGCCAACTCTCTTTGACCCAAACCTTTTTATCCTTACTAATATTATAAATGAGAAAATGAGTTTGTTTGTTTGTTTTTTATTCTTTCACGGCTTAACTAATCAGCCGATCATTATGAAAAATTGTATACATATTGTCAGGTACAGAGCCCAACA
Organism: Endotricha flammealis; assembly: GCA_905163395.2. Lineage (NCBI taxonomy): Eukaryota > Metazoa > Arthropoda > Insecta > Lepidoptera > Pyralidae > Endotricha > Endotricha flammealis. Next base: position 8,487,323 of record LR990866.1, read on the forward strand.
TAGGCTACTTTTTATCCCGTAAAAGTATGTCATTCCAATGGGAAAATATTTTTTCTACTATAGAGGGCGCTGTATCGGCCAACAGATAGCGCCACAAGTCGCGCTATGGGTTCTTTTGTTGTCAAACGAGATCTACGACATAAAATTAACGCGAGCGAAGCCACGGGGAAAAGCTAGTTTAAATATAAAAACAACATGAAAAAAATACAAAGATGTTTAAATGAAAAATGCTACATCATGCAATAAAATTGTTGAAGCATGATCTAGGAATTCCAGGATATTCAGTTACAATCAAAATACGATTCCTTACATCCCGACTCATCACGATTTAAAATGTCAACAACATTTTGTGATCCTACAATAAATCCTACAAAATCGTGACAAATTGATATCATCCGATAAATCGAATAACATTTGAAATCGCTTTACGATTATGTTTCCATTTCACAAAATGTCGATAAAAAGTATTGCCATCTTCTATTTATTTTACACAAAAAAGTACATTTATGTACAAACATTTACAGGCAACAACATGAAATAACTTTTAACGTAGTTTTCCGCAAAAAAAACCTTTTGTCGCCTTTTTGCAGTGCATATTCACGACGTTAAAATAATCCCGAACAAAATGGCCCCAGCAAAATGTCAAATAAAACCGACCAACTATCAATAACACGACGTTGTTTAAAATTCGCGACCCGTCAGGGATTTGGCACTTCAGCGCGAGTTTGGAATCCATAATACTTTTTATAGCTACCATCTTGATTTGGGTGAATTTGACGTATTGCTTCTGGCAGTTGCCGGTGTTGCAAACGAATAACCAGTTAAAATGGTTTTCGTATTTTAAACACGGTAATGGTAGTTGCTGATTGCTACTTTTGATATGTTTTACTAGTGACTAGAATACTAAGTGGCACGAGGCATGATAGACCCTCAGGCTTGTCATGACGACATAAATTCAATCTCTTTTCCGATCTTGTTTTGTTTAATTATACAAGCAACCAAGTCATAACCCTTTAATTGATATTACTCGTATAGAGTCTCTGTGTTTGGGTTACTGTTTTTTAATACCGTCTATTTTTAGTTCTATAACTAGAACCGAAAAACGTTACTGCGACTAGGTCAAGGGCAAATTGGCCTTGTTTGACCAATATTTTACGAAAAACTGTTTATTGCAAACACATAAAATAAGTCACAGTCATTGCATACTGAAATAAAAAGCATTAATACACTACTTATGTTAAAATAAGTAATTATAAAACTTAAATTAATTAACTGTATTGAATTTGACTTGTATAAAACTAGCGAAACCCGCGCAACTTCATTTGTGTGTGTCCTGCTTTCCCGCGGGAATTTCGGAATGTATTATAGAAATTCCTCTTGAATCACACTATCTATTTAAAAAAAACCGCATCAAAATCCTTGCGCAGTCTTAAAGATCTATCTAAGCATACATGGTTACAGACAGCGAAAGCGGCTTCATTTTATATAATGTAATAAAGACACCCATTAATAATGTAAAGTTGGTTATGCTAAACTAATACGCTTTTCAAGTTAGTCTAACCTACTAAAAAGCTTATTTTAGACAAAGCTTCAAGTATTTTATCGATTTAGAAACAGGTATTGTGATAGATTAAAATGTGATTTAATCACAAAATTCTACGAACTATTTATTTTATCGATAGCAATAAAATTGTACACATTACGTTCTGTTTATTTACTTTGAAGTCTCGAATACTCCTTAAGTATTCTATGAAATATTGTTTTATTGTTATCGATTCATTCAATCGACTAAATAAACTAGGACAACATGAAAGACAAACATTTGTGTTGGGGATGACGACTAAAACGGAAAACCAGTTCTAATTCTCATTCATATTCAATAACTGACAAATTTTAAAGCCTTTTTTGAATTAATTAAAAAGTGTACCATACGTTTCAACGTTGAGGAGGAATAAGAAAAACGGACAACTAGATAATTGTGTCAAATTCAACAGTAAAAATGTTTGGACACTTATCATAGTTCTAATGAATGAAACAGGCTAATAAAAAAACATACATAAATAGTTTTATATGAAGGTATCGCTGTTCGACCATACCAGTGGACGCATCAAGCTACACCTAAAAAAAAACTTCAATAGATTTTATACTTTGCGTATAAAGTGTATAAAGTTTAAGGCAGTAGAAATTCGATAGTTGCAGCTTGATGTGGCGTCGTGTGTACGACCTAGAAATAACATGAAACTGAGATGAAGATAACCGAGTTATAGATATTGCGAAAGAGCTCTTTCCCGTTTAAAGTTACACATAGCATTTTTAAATTGAATACTACTACTTATTTTTATTTTTATTTCCGCAATTGGTGTCGATTGTGGGTTAGTTGGTATCAGTGTTTTCGGCGGTCGTTGTCTTGGTCCTAAACTGACAATTTTACGTGTCTTCTAAGGTAGTAGTCATTCATTCGCACTACAAATTAAGTTACTATTTATTTACCATTGAATAAGTTAGATATGTATCCCAATACAGCCTGACTATATGTAAATACGGGTTACTAACGGCCCAAACGCAGTGATTGACTACTGTCGTATTATAGTTAACTCAAACTATAATATGTACTTACATTACATAACACGATAGAAAATCACAAGTACGTTCTGATCCTAACTCCAAACTTGTTTTGCAATCTCTAACTCGCGGATCACTCGTGACATCTAGACTAGCCCACCAGACTTCTACAACTGTCACCAGTATAGCCAGGATTAACAGTGGTAATGCCAGTGAGTTATCAGTCTCTAGACTACTTAATCTAAGTAAGCTTGTTTTTATAAAGCCACTATACGGCAATGCGGCGTCGGTCTCTCATAATTTTGACAGAGGCGTCCCCCTAACACAGATAGAGTTTACAACTGGAACGTGGCCTCATAATACTCGTTAGGTACTCAGTTCGCGAGGCTCATCACTAATTCGACCATCGCTTTAACAAAACGTCGTGATTTTATCTGTAATGACTCCGTGGGTTTTTAGCTGCCATTACGATGTAGATGTGTAGTGAAAACTAGGCAAAGTAGTACGATGTGGGTGTGTATTATAAGTTTTTTCAATTAAGCATCCTACACTTAAGATAATTTAGTTTGATAACGTTCTTAAGAGTTTATTATGGACATGCGTTAATCATATTTTAGATAAACATGTAACATATTTGCTTCTTTGTTTACTTCGTTCTATAAAGTAAAATAATTCAATTGTTTTTATGAATAAGTAAAAGTTATCAGCCAGTATTTTTTGTAAAAAAATTAAACAACTAGGTATATTTAAAAAATATATTACTGTTATTTCTGGGTCTTGTTCTTTTTTCAATCGATTAGGAATGGCCGGAATGGCGAATTCACTACCTAAGCTTGAGAACGGGTTCATACATTTTTTGACTTCATTTAACCTAGGGTTCAGTAAGTATGATGGTTGAATTCGTTTCTTATCACTGGGCCAATCACCATCACCACTCCAATCATTTCAAAACCATCACCGTAATTGAACACATCATAATCATTTCGATCAATATACCTTATCTAAATGTCTGGACCGTAAAATGTTATTCATATGATGTAATACAGAATACAATGAAGGCTACATTATGAAATTTGTTAAAACTTAGTACATTATCTGCTTTGTCGCGGTCGTGATAATTTGCAAATTTTCTTTGTCTACCATCTCTTCATTCAGACGGACAGACATATCCACAGATTAGGGAACTAGACATATAAATTAAATAGCTAATTAATTACACTGAACTCTCAACAAACGACCTCTCGAAACCCGGCCGACTGCTGCTCTCCCAACTCAGTTGAATTCGAGAGTTCATTGCAAAATATTTTTGAAAAAAACAATTTTAATATTAATTATCAGGGACCTATGAACCTAATTTTATTGGCTACTCTAACTATTTTAAAGATAGACCTTATGTTAGCTAAATAAGTATTATTAAAAAAGCTAATAATAAAAATGAATCAAATGCCGAATGTCCCTTTTGCTGTTGATAAAACCTCATATCATACCGATATCGATAGATTTATCGCATAATATTTTAATGACTCAAGGACAACGCGACAACGCCAATAAATTCTATCTATACATATATTATTTATGCAAATTTCTGGCCGTTTTCGACAAGAAACGCAAACGGGTACATTTATTGGACACCTATTATAACTTACAATTTATTTACTTTACTATATGGATGGAGATTTTATCGTAGTATAAATTAAAAAAAAAAAAAAAAAAACCCGACTTGGAAACCTCGAAAAAGTAAATAAATGTACTGCCGACCCCTGATAACGCTGCAGCATCAGATCAAGCCTTCCTTAAAGAAACAGAACCAAATTCCAAATCGACCAGACGTGTTCAAGTTATCAATTTCCCTTCATCAACTAGAATTTTGTAATGTATTGATTAGATGATATTGGGACAAACCTACCTCTCTTTCCCTTCGCTGTGTTTCCTGAGTAAAGCCAAGATTAACAACGGCGTCAGATTTTTGACATAAAATACTAAATTGGTGTCAGTTAGTTCGTTCAATGGTAGAAAAAAAAGTATAGGTAGTTGTACAATTTGCAACCGGAATTTTCAGATTTTGCAAATGGCCTGGCTTTATTTATTCAAGTGTCTAACAACGTCACTTGACTAGTGGCCTTCAAATCGTCTATTTTGTTGTAAAACTACAATAATGAAGCAGAACAGGATTTCTCATTTAATTTCCATATAGCGTGCAAAAAATATTATAATATAGCACCATAACACCCGGTTTCCGATTGAACTATATTTTAATTCTTATGGACAAAATCCTTGTTTGTTTAGAGATCATGTATTTAACAATGTTTACATTAAACTATTACAAAAAAATATATTTTCATGATAGGACCTACAATTAAAATAATGTAGAGAAGATCTAACCGGGTCCTCTCTACCAATTCACTAGCTAGACCATACCAAATTGCAATAACCACCTTATGATTTGAAACTATGTTATTGAGATTTGATTTCGGGTTCTCGATAGCGAATATATTGTGAAAGGACATCGCAAATCCTTTTATCCCAAACTTATTCACCGAAGTGACTTTTCGTGAGGTAGAAATCAGAATAATGTATTTGAAAGGGTGTATGTAGTTTAATGCGCGGCCACACTGAAGCTCAAGTCGGCAGACGATAGTTTATGCCGAAACAGCCGAAACGATTTTGTCAGTCAAATAAACTCTAGTACGGGCTATCCTTTATATATATATAGCTCCAGACTTCGTATAGATATGTATGACGGCCTCGATGTGATGGGATGTAGAGCAGACCGGCGGCCGGCGGCGGCGCCTCGTCCCGATCTCATTTCGCGAACATAGGCGTCTCGCAGACGCTGTTGACAAAGCCATTGTCAATACAAAATACACAAGGCCTACTCCGTTCGTTGACACAATTCCGTATTTTCCCTTTTATTCCATAGACTTTAAGTATCATCGAGCCATTGTGTAATTAATGGTAGCACTCGCAGTTGATTTGCGGTCGCCGTGTTAATCCAGCCCGCAAACAGACGTGGACACGCCCCCTTGGGCTTCTAATTAACTTCTAACTACAGATTAAGCTTGGTAAATTAATGACCCAAAACCCACACAAACAGGCATTGGTTTTCTAATCTTTTTGCTTAGTTTTTGCGCTATAAATCTCTTACTAAACGCCTATTACACGAGACAGATCGATTTAGAATGAATGGTTTGAGATATAGGTGTACTTGCATCAAAATAACACCCATGGGTGCTCATGGCAATCGGGCCGTGCATCAAGCGAGGGGGCCAACCCTCGTTCAAGGTCATTGGGGTGAGCTCGGCAACTATACACGGCATTTTGTTTATTTATACATAACATCGTCGATGTATAAATGCACCGACAGTTATTGCAGGCACATTATTTAAAAGATAAAGAGATTATAGATTATTTAAAGCACCTGCTTTTATGATTAGCTTATCAGTTTTATTATTTTTTCAATCGTAACTATGTTTGGTGTTGCAAGATTGATTTTTTTTTTCATTAATTTTTCTTATTTTGCCGTATTTTTGTCTTTTCTTCTTAAAATTAAAATTATCATGTCGGGTTGTAATACTTAATGTATAAAGGGTATAAACACAATTTTTTATGATAGCAATATATTTAATATTTTTTTAATAATTTAAATTAATTTATGTATGTATACATAAGGCATGAAAGAAAAACAGATGAGATGGAAAAGTCATTTAAAAAACAATTCAATTCTTAATTCAAAAAATCAAACATTACCAGAACACTCCCGCGCTCCAGTTTAAGTCCGCCTTTAACCGCGCGAGTGGCAAAGTGACTGAACGAATCGAACATTTTCCATCGAGCGTTCGTAAGGTACACTTTAACAAACCACTTCTATTAGAGTATTCCGTGAAACAACTATCATTGAAATTGTTTTTATTTGCAGAACGATTTGTAAAACGGAATCCATACGGTAACAAAACAATCATATTGTTTTGTCTCTTCAAGATTTGTTCTGTTAACTCTATCAAATGGGTTTATCTGTTAATATTACCTTATTTTTCCCTTTTCACATAAGAATTACGAAAATGAGAGAAACCTAAGTTACTTATTAAACATAAACCATCATTTAAAATCCCGTTAAAATCGATGTAGTCAACCAGACGGCCAGACAAGTTTAATGTTTTAATTAATTTTAACGTTTTAAAATTTAAAATTTAATTGAATAATAATAATTTAAGAATACTATAAGTAATAAATAACATTAAAAATCCATGTTTATAGTCCTACACACACATATCGTTGTGCGAGACTAACCCAGTCAATGATGGTAAGATTATCTTAATGTCGTTAAATTATTATTTTATCTACCTAATACTACCTATTGACTCAAATTACACGTGTTCGCTAATTTGTCTACTGTGATTTGGCTGGACGCCAATATATTTATTTATAGTCCCGCCTACTGAGTACACAGCCCGCCTATTTTGTTCTAGACGTGTTAGAAAATGGGCAATTCCATATTTTCACCTTCCTACTCCGTCTAATATGTTTATGATTTTCTTTGTCGAGATCCAAGTTTCTTCAATGAGCTGCACAGTTTATTTATTGTCAATCTCTAGAGGTTGCGGCCAGGATTTCTACCCCTGTGTCTACCACCAGACAGAGGTGGAAATGCGTGTTACCTTTGTTTGCTTAATAGAGCAGCTGCTTTAGGTTGATAAAGATATGTATAGGAGATATGTAGTTCGAAACTCTGGATAATGATGCAGTTTTTATCCTGCAAATCACCTCGAATACAGGTGCCAGCCAGGATTGCGCCGAAATAATCAAGCGAGTAAGATAACAGGTCATAAACTAAAAGAAAAATACATATTTACCATAGATATGTCTATTAGAAGACATGTTATTTACTTAATTTATGATGCCTATTACGTGTAATTTACACTAAACTGCCTTTATATAAACAAAACGTCGTAAAGCTTAATGATTTTCCCATTGAAAATATAGATAAAGACAGAGCGGCCGCGATAAAACTAAACATTATTACACTCACAGCAAAGTAATGATATAAGAAACAGACTTATCAACTGATAATATCGGGATACCCCATTAGATAGAGACAAAAAAAAATGTAATTTGTATGGAGAATAAGTCTAGAGTCTAAGGCAAATAAGGAACAGAATCACAAACACAAGAATTAGGGGGTAACGCACGCGAGAGCGACAAAAAGCCGCGGTAAAAACATGCCGCGAAACGCTGTGTCTAACCAATCTAAGAGCGATGACCTCGCAAATCCGACAACCTACCATTTATCACAAATTTTGTCCATTTGTTCAAACCTTTGCTCAGTGTGAAAAAGCCGGTAATTTGATGCTAATAGTTTTCATGAATTTAAAACGGTTGCGTCAATTGATTTATGAAAGAAGGCATCTGCTGGAGAATATTTTCTATATTTCAAGAGATTTCAAGTTAAAAATGTTGAAGAGAAAAAAATTTAAGTTTGAAAAGAAAATATTTATTCTTTTCGAAATCTCGAAAATGGAATTTTAACTTTTTAAATCTGAGGCAGTTATAAAAATATTACGATTTAATTTTAGCGAAGTTCTAGCGATTATCTGGTTGGGTCGTTTCTAACGGTGATTTTTTTGCGTGCCAAAATTTTTAATACACAATTTGACTAGGATATTAATGTATTAGCACGCTACGCGAAGAAATCATTAGCTTGAGTATTTCAGCCCGTGAATTATTATGTTAATTATTATGACAACAATAAATTAGTTTTTAGTGTTCCATAGTAAACTACATAGTTTCGCCATGTTCGTCTGTCTGTCCGCGCCGCGGTCTAGCGCCTAGACGCTTAATGCTAGAAAGCTGTAATTTGGTATGTATACACATATTATACAACAAACTAAAAAGCTAACAAAGTGCTGGATTGTAAAACCCCTACATGTAAAATGGAAATGTTTTTTTTTTTTCACGCCCACCCCATGTTGTGGGGTATCGTATCGTTAGATAGGTCTCTTCAAAACATAATTATTTACATTTATCGTGTCAATTTTCGTTTTGCACGGTGGTCCTCTATCTCCGAAAATTTTAAAAAAATCATGGTAGTAGTCCATATGCTGAACCTTCAATGAAAACTATTACGGTTAAGTAGGCTCTACTAGTTACCCAGTAATAGCCGACGAACTTATAAAATAAACTTTCTTTGATGAAAACTTACAAATGTCATAGAATATGGCATTGTACTCATCTGAAAGCAGGAAAGCGTAGCAAATACGGAACCCTACATTGTGCGTGACCCGACCCGACACGTACTTTTTTTTTTTTTAAATCCGAGTATTTCCTTCCTTCTTTAATTTAATTGAACTATATTTTATTTCAAAATTATTTGCAAACGTTTTATTATTTTTGCGCTAGATTCCGATTACATATTAGTTATCTGTGTTTATTTTTACTATTGGTATATTTATTACAATTTTACATAATTGACGGGAATAAAGACACCCACATGTTTACCGTTAAGATCCTAAAATCTTTTCAAAGTATAGAAAAGTCTATTAACATCCAAATCTTTGTTTGTATTTTGTAAATTTATTCACTGCCCGAATCATTATACGATTGGCGTACAATTGAGTGCGGTCATTGACAGCAAAACATGACCTGAACTCGAACCGAAATCCTATTATAATTAATTTTCAAGTTATACGAATAGTATCTTATACGAAGCCCGTTTCATAGGAGGAAAATAAAGATAGAAATTATGTGCTTGTTATGACTGTGTAATTTATACAGAGACACTTTAATGTTATTACTCTGACAAATAAATATGCTTTCATTGTTGTTTTGTTACTACGCTTGCGCAAAGCTGACTACTCTCAAACTCTTCAAAGAATTGTTCGAATATTTGTCTAGCGCATACTTCAAATACAACACAGTTCTCCGTATATCTATCTCTTCTTGAAATTCGACTAACACATTAATAAACAAAGATCTATCGAGGATTAACTAAAACCGGTTTTATCACTATCATTTTTGAGGAAAATTAAATAAAGAGCTAAATCTTGATTGATCCCTGTTTAGGGTTCACTAAAGAAAGTGTTATGTTATTTGCAACGTCCTGAATTATGACATTTTTTTCAGGAATTTTAAAAAAATAACTAGGTAGAAAATACTAACATATAATTTTTTGACTGCGTACATACAATAATGTAATTGTGTTGAATTGAGTGGTTAGTGTAATGTTTTGTTGGCTAATGCCATGTCTCGGTTGAAAGCCCGTGGGAAGTGAACCCCTCGCCGCCCGTTAGAAGAAACAAATTATTGAATACAAGCAAACTAAATAACTACGATTAGTATTGTGTATCTTAACTGAGCAATATTATTAACGGAGGAACAGAGGAAGAGGAATACCTACTTACTTTATTGCAAATCTTCACTACATAGTATAAAACAAAGTCGCTTTCTCCCTTTGTATGCTTAAATCTTTAAAACTACGCAACGGATTTTGATGCGGTTTTTTTTAATTGATAGAGTGATTCAAGGGGAAGGTTTTAAAGTATCATACATTCCAAAATTCCCACGGGAAAGCGGGATACACGCAAACGAAGTTGCGCGGGTTTCGCTAGTTACATGTATAAAATGAAGTCGCACCGTCTGTCTGTCTGTCCTTATGTATGCTTAAATCTTTAAAACTACGGAACAGCTTTTGTTTAATAGATAGAGTGATTCAAGAGGAAGGTTCCAAAATTCCCACGGGAAAGAGGGATACACGCACACGAAGTTGCGCGGGTTTCGCTAGTATGCAATAAAATAAGTAAGTGGAGAGCATCACGGTTTCACCACTAACTAATTAAGTCCCGAATAGGTGTCAAACTCATAGTAGAACTGTCAAAATAACTCGATTTTATTTGACGAATTTGTGTTATGTAATGTAATATTTTTTCCATAAATCTAATTATTATAAAATGTATATTAATTACTAATTACCATTATTTTATTTCTTCAAGTAAATTGTAACTGCAGAATAATAACGATCAAATATTAATTCCCATTCTTAATCGTTCTTTTCAAATAAATTGTAACCGTAGAAAAATAACAGTTTTAATAAAAAAAAGACGATCGTCTAAAAATGAATTTATCCAACTGCTACCAAATAAAAAGATGGCGCAGACTCGGCACACATAGTGCTGTACTTTAACGGTAAATAATGAGTAGTGAGTACATATCCATTATGGTGTCCGTAGATTTATTCGCGCTCGAATATAAAACGCTGCCAAAACTAGATAGAAAACTAAAAAATGGCCATTTTTATAGGGAACTGCACGAAAATGAATAACTTATTTTAAAAGAGTCACGGGAATGTTAAAAATGGTTAAAATTATTATTTATTTTATTTTATTTTATTTTATTTATTTATTTATTAATTAATACTATAAGCGTAGGCATGCGTTGGGCGTATCCGTACCAAAATACGCCCTAATAAGCTTGGTTTCATCATTCTTTTTCTGTTTACCTACATATTATGTTTCATTTCATTACCCACTCGTTAATAAAATGACATATTCTATGTTTGTTTCTTATTATACGAAGTAATAAATAACAGACACTGGATAGTGACAGCTGGCGGGAACAGAGGGAGGTCCAATATTGGGACAGTAAGGACTACTAAGGACTAACAGTGAAGAGTAAATAACATTATCTCGGATAGGATATTTTATCATTGATATATTACTTTTATAGTAACTACGCGCCAAAATTTGGGCTCACAGTTTATTTATAAAACAATTGAAAACCGATTGTTGTTATCATCGAGTGGGTACGTAGCCCTTTTAAATAGAGAGGTCTTTACGTCAATTGGGTTTGTCCAAATGTGTTTATTTATACATAATAATCATAATGTGGTATTTTGTGCATAATATAATCGCTCACTATTTTGTTTGGGCGCGCAGTAATTGAAAACTGAGATTTGGGTAAAATTATTTTTGAAGAAAATGACAAACATCATGTCTCTATATACTTATTTACTCAGTGCATAACGACCAGCTAGTATGTATCCAATACTCGCTGGTCGTTATGCACTGAGTAAATAAGTATGAGTTTTGAACTTCGTTTTACGTCTGCGCGAGCCAGTCGTATTGGCGACTAGTTATAGATTCACTTAAATCACCGAATTGCATAAACTTCAAATAAACGACACTTTTTTTGACAGTTCTTGTATGGCGTTGACATTTCTTAATTGGCAAATAGCCTATTCGAGATTTTATTAGCAACTGGTGAAACCAGCCTTTTTAACGTCGTCGTTTAAGATATCCAAAAATATCTGCTGTTAATTCATTTTCTGATTGTCCAAGTTCCCCAATTAAGCCTTAAATATGGTTCCAGTTTTCCAAATATTGCATGAAGGGATTTACTCTAATTTTTATTTGTCAATTATTCATATTGTACTATGTAATTACAAAGTTATCGATGCTTATAAATTAGTATAAAAATCTTTGTTATTAGTTCTCTACCATGCTCGCCTCTTTCAAATATTTTTATTCAAATAGGCATATTAATTTCATTTGACTGTAGTAGTAATGAAAAAGCAGGCTATAACAGTTACGCAATTGTTGTCCCGGACGGTCACGGTAAATCAACTGCGGTGATCCGCAATCCGTACATTACAAGCTACCACGTTGCCACTACGCGGATCCTTTTATTTCATACGATATTTTTTTTCTATACTAACATTATGAAGAGGAAAGATTTGCATTTTTGTTTGTAACGAATAAATCGAAAAACTACTGAACCGACTTCGAAAATTTTATCACCTTTGGAAAGGTACATTACCGCTATGTAGCTTTACCATATAATATTTTAGTTTTTTTTTTTTAATCCGTGCGAAGCTGGGACGGATCGGTAGTTAATGTTATAAAGGCGAAAGCTTATGCTGAAATAGGGTACGTGTCCGTGGACGTTTCTTAGTCTTTCACGCAAGAAATACCTAATCAATAAGAATATGTATTAACAATGATACATTTTATCTGAAAAATACAACAGAAAAAGCTTTGAAAAAAGATAGTTAATAGGGGAGAATCTCTTGCCCGACAGTGAAACAGAAAGCTATAAAAATATACCATTAAGTAAAATATATATTTTCATAAATTATTTGTATATAATTATTAATTTAATAAACCAATTATAACATTCAATTAAGATTAGTCGGCTCTTTATGTTTCATCATAGTACAAGAAAAGGTCATAAATAGCTTGGCATTTGAGTAGGTGTTATTAACAGCTTATTGGCAATCAAACGAATCTATAATTGTTACTAGCACGTGATCATTAGTTAATAATTAGAACTGAAGTCTATTTAATCGTTCACATTTAGAACAATCTATTATCGATATTAAGCGAGCTACACACAGAGGACAGGTCGGGCGCGAGGGTGAAAAATTAAAACAATCACAAAGTTTAAAATCCGTTAGCGCTTAGAACTTGGGCGTCGTGTTGTTAAGTACATATATCGTTTATATTGGTATAATATGAAGATTACCAAAATTCTATTAAGTTCTTTACGCGGATGTTTGTGTGATAAATCATAATATCCATTTTCAATAAAAAACCAGTCTTGTTTTTATGATAACTGGATAAGCTACTTCATTTGACAGCTCTATCAACTCTGGGCTGACTATAATAATATCGTATTGTAGGAATTAGAGAAACGTAGCATACATTTCTAACACCATCAGAAGCGCATCGTCTTGTAAAATAAAAATCGCCGCTACGATTTTAAAAAAATACATTGTTGCACATACTTAATGTCGTATCGTTATTTGTAAATTGAAATCGTCGAGTCCCGTAACCGTTACAAATTCCCATTTCAAAAATTACTACCTCGTGTCTGATATGTGTACTTTCGCAAAAGATCGAGTACTAAAGTAGTAATCTTATGAGCTACTGTAACCATTCAGTAATACCATCTACATTATGTACTTTAATACATTTTTGAAATTTGAATAAATTTGTCTATGTGCTTTCTATATGCAATACGTGATATTCTTTCTGCCTTTCATTCGTTCTGATACTGCTTATGCTTACTTAGTCCATAAAATTGATCTAACTCGAGTTTTTTATTTTATTTAGTTAGTTTATAACCTGGATATCACTTAGGACAGATTTTATCATGAAAATCATCTCAGGAACGGTTACAAAGAATTAACGCGTGCTAAGCTGCCAGGCGACCACTAGTGTTATCATAATTTTGTGCAAATTTAGCTTATTTGCCTCAACAGAGTACTTATGTTTTCAGTAAAAATTCTTTTGTCGACTTGCATAAGAGCAACTTTGTTAAACAAGCAAGTTTGTTAGTTTAAAGCTTTCTTTGTTTAAATAATTCTCAGAAATTCATATTAAAAACATTGTGTTGACTTTGTTTAGTTTTAATTTATTTGAAGTGCTTATATAACAATGCTATTTTATAACTTCAATTCTGGAAAATAACTACAAACTTACTCATAGAAGTTTGATTTGATTTGAGTCGAAAACTGTTATTTGATAAATAATGAAATTAAATAACTCGATTTGGTTTTTTTAATAGGAATTATGACTAGCTTAAGTTCACTTTGTAAATTAACACTTGCTGATAAGTTTCATTTCAATTTAAAAAAAAACTGTCAAAATCATACAAAATCTGTCAAACTCCTGTAAATATATCTGACGAATGGGCTAGCAAGTAGTGAAACATTCCTGGACGGCAATATTTAAAGTTCTTTAGTAAAATAGAACTTGTTTTTACCGTATTACGGATGTATTGGAAAAATAAGATTTATGTTATTTACGGACATATTTATAGCCCCGCCTGACGTAACGAACGCTTATAAAATGTATTATTAGTATGTATATAATAATTTGTACTGTAATAATAACATTAAGAAACAAAATTAAAGTAATAATTATAGTTTTTTGTAAAAAAAAAAATACACCACTAAGGTGGCAAACAAGATTACGGCCCGCCTGATGGACACTTGCAATACTAGGAGCTGGTAGTATCACTCGCGCGTTGCCGACACGTACGGTACGTTTCAAAATGCCCCATAGTCCCCCCCCCCCCCATATTACAGTCTAAAGAAAAGACCTCGGTCGATGTCATTCCACAAGTTCAGCGTTCGCGGCTGGATACTCCCCCTGAAACCGCGCAGTATGAGACCTTGTATGTTTATTTTAAAGAAAAAATACATTGAAACTCTACTACTTTGTCGGTACTACACTTGGTATGTTATGTAGGCATGTGTCGATTGCCAATCAATCAATAAGCAACTACCGGTAACAGATAAATTAGTTGTTGTGTAAACTACTTCCATCAATCAAAATCATTGTTTCGAAAAAAACTTATGTTACGTTTACTACTAAAGAACTACTTTTGCCCTGTTGTCATAGCCTAGCAGATAAAAATCTTCGAAATTCTGTCAATGTTACAGATACTATTTCCAACTCATGAGAACATTGTGAAAAACCAGTCCTGAATATTTTAATATCTGTAAATTGTTTTATTTAAATATATCTTATTATCAGTCGATTAAAATAAAATGCATTAAGTAAATGAAATAAAGAAGCTTTACAATTAAAAGCCTCGAATTAACATTTGGTGGCAAACGTTTAAAGTAACAAATTAACAACGAGTAGCCTTCATTAGATTGTCAATACAGTTGATTAAACAAATTAATCTTTTCTTTAGGAATAGATAGGCTCTTCTTATTCACAAAAAATAAATTTCGGTCTAAAATATGATTTTTCCTCAATACTATTCAATTTGCAGATCATTTTAGCGATCACTCCAGCAAACATTCATTCATCACGCATTAATTCATTCATTCTTCGTCGGTGACTTTCATTCATTCCTTTCCATTTATTCTCTTTCCATTTGTATGTACTCTGTGATCACATTCTTATTTATCGCGTATACGGAGGAATGACTACGACATCAGCGCTGACATCATCCACCAAGGTTCTACTGAGCGCGTACTCCAGGACATTATTCAAAAAACAAGGGATTTCACAAAAAAAGACTGTGTGATTATAATGTGTGGTGGAAGTGACTTTAACACAAAAAATTCAGACTTAGTAGTAAAATGTATAAAGAAAGCTGTAGGAGACCTATCTCATTGTAATACTATAGTTTGTACCATACCAAATAGTGTAAATAGCCGGTCAAAAAAATATAATGAGTTCGTGCAGACTGTTAATTTTAAGTTGTCTAATGTACTCTCAAACTTTAAAGACGCGTATCTGCAAAACATATCTGCTAATCTTGCATATGGTGATTACAGATGGGATGGATATAAGTTGAATAATAAAGGAAAATATAAAATAGCCACTTCTCTTAACCTGTGCCTTAGACTGATTAATGAACGGTTCTACAATAGTGAAACTTTTTTATGAATAAGGAACCCCAAGATGATAATAAGACTGAGTCCGTATCTATAATGCATCTCAACATTAATCGATTAAGAAACAAACTAATGTATTTGGAAACATTTCTTGAATATGATATAGACATCAAACCAGCAGTACTAATCGTTTCTGAGACATGGTTAGAGCCAAACGAAGCCACTTCCATTAAACTGCCAGGATATAATGTTGCAGCGGAAGCATCACGCACTATATGTAGGGGTGGTGGAGTGGTCATATTTGTTAGAGAGGATATCAGCACGTACACAGTTATGGATGTAGCTAAATATCACGTAGATAAAAATTTTGAAGTATGTGCTATCTCCATAGAAATAAACCCATCAAATAAACTTATTTTACTGGGAATGTACAGATGTCCCAGCTCAAACTGTAACTTATTTATGGAACAACTGGAGCTACTGTTGAATGCTTTGCCATCACATAATATTGTAATTGGTGGGGATTTCAATATCAACATTAATGATAAGGATTCTAGCAGCGCTAAAGCTTTTCTACAGATTTTGTTAGAAAACAATTTAAGGCCAACAATATTTGAGCCCACAAGACGGACAGACAAAACTTCTACAACTGTTGACAATATCATTACGAATAGTGAATATTTTGAGGCATTTGTCCTAGCCTGTCATTTCTCTGACCATGATATACAGCTGGTAACATTGAAAGATGTGGCCCCACGCAATAAGGTATCTAAGAAAATAGTAAAAAAAAGATACTTCTCAAAAAAGGACACCATGGCATTTCGTGAGGAATTGGGTGCAATTGATTGGAGAAATAAGTTCGACAATCTGAACTGTAATGAAATGCTAACAGTGTTTAACAATACTTTGTCAGAACTGATTGATCGATATTTTCCCCTAAAAACAATAAATTTAAAATGTAAAGAACACAATAAATGGATGTCAAAAGGTATAAAAATTTCCTGCAGGAAAAAAAGAAAATTATACTTAAAAACTAGGTATAGCAAAAGCGACTCGGATAAACAAATTTATAAAAAATACAAAACCACTTTAAAAAGGACTTTACTTACTGCGAAAAAATTACACATTCATAAATTCATTGAAAAGTCTAGGAGCAAAATAAAAGCGACCTGGAATGTTATAAAAGAGAACACAGGAAAAACTGCTACAAGAACAACGGAATGGAAGCTAGAAATCGATAATACTCTAACGAAGGATACCAGTGCAATTGCAAGTAAATTTAACGACTTTTTTGTCCAAGTTGGTAGAAGCACAGTGGATCCTAAAAATCAAAGTCATGTTAAGTTTTTAAGAAAAGTGACCATTCGCGAGCCTAAATCCTTATTTATTGCTCCTGCTGTTGAACCGCAAGTCATTAAAATAGCTCATACACTAAAAAATACAAATTCTTGTGGATCAGATAACTTGAGTACAATTATTATTAAAAAACATATTGATATACTTAGCGTCCCTCTTTGCATGGTGCTTAATAACTGCATTTCTAATGGTTCTTTCCCAGATCTCTTAAAACGGGCAAAAGTTGTTCCTATTCATAAGAAAGGTAAAAAAACTGATATTAATAACTATCGTCCGATATCGTTACTGTCTGTTGTCTCAAAAATATTCGAAAAACTCTTACACGCCACATTGGAAAAGTTCTTTGAGGAGAATGGGTATCTAACTCATCATCAATTTGGGTTCCGTCAAAATTTAAACACTGGCTCTGCGGTGATAAAACTGGTAAAGGAAATACTTAACTCCTTAAATGAGGGCTCAAAATGTGGTGGTATTTTCTGTGACCTATCTAAGGCCTTCGACTGCGTAAGTCATGAAATACTGCTGAACAAACTGGAATACTATGGCGTGCGCGGTATAGCACTTC
Organism: Endotricha flammealis; assembly: GCA_905163395.2. Taxonomy (NCBI): domain Eukaryota; kingdom Metazoa; phylum Arthropoda; class Insecta; order Lepidoptera; family Pyralidae; genus Endotricha; species Endotricha flammealis. Next base: position 8,505,148 of record LR990866.1, read on the forward strand.
AACTCTTTAGATCATACCTGACCAATAGAACACAGTATGTCGAATTAAAGTTTACTGACATCAATGGTCAGGAGCAGACCGTCCACTCCGGTCTCACCACAGTGGAAAATGGCGTCCCACAGGGCTCAGTTCTTGGACCCCTACTCTTTCTTATCTTCATCAACGACCTGCCGTTTTCTCTTGCACATGGAACGCCTTATCTGTACGCCGATGATACCAGTGTGATACTAAGTGCAGACTCTTTCTCTGAGTTGGATTGTTGTATACAAGCAAGTTGGAGAGGGCTTACAGAATGGTTTGAAGCCAATGGCCTCAGGATAAACGAGGAAAAGAGTTACTACATGATATTTAGGCGTAGTGTTAACAGTCCGGATCATATTTGTAATATATCGATTAATAAATCAGCATGCATTCGATTTCTCGGAATTGAGTTGGATCCGTTCCTAAGATGGCATAACCAAATTGAAAAAGTAACCAAAAGATTGGCCAGTGCATGTTACTGTCTTAAAAGTCTAGCTAAAATTACGGATAAGAAAACATTAAGAAACATCTACTTTGCATATTTTGAGAGCATTATGCGCTATGGCATAGAAGTATGGGGAAATGGGTGCCTAGTTAACAAAGTACTGCTATTACAAAAGAAAGCTATCAGGTTAATAGAGGGGTGTGCTAGAGTCCCAGCCACACATAGAACAATGTTTCCAGCAAATAAAATTATGACAGTAGTCTCCTTGTACCTCCAACAGCTATGCATACACGTCTTCCAGAACCGCAATAACTTAGCACGTGTGGCAGACTCTCAACGCTATTGCCTCAGGAATAATGATAGGATGGTAAAGCCTCATCCTCATTATACTAATTTTAATAACAGCCTGAACTATATGTCTTTAAAAGTTTTTAATGCTCTAAGACCTGATATCAGGGAATCGGACAATATGAGATCCTTCATAAACAAAGTTAAGAAATACTTTCAAAACAGACCATTTTACAATACTAAAGAATATTTTGCGAAATTATTTGACTGAATCCATCATCATCATTATCTTTATTTATCAATAATACTATTCTGTGACTAATGTATATTTGTTTATGTGATTCTATGACATTAAATTTGCCTAATGAAATAATAATGATAATAATAAATCTACATAATGAATCTATTAAAAGTGTGAAAGTATTGTAACTGTATTTGCATGCCCAATGGGTTGTATTAATCTCGCAAATAAATGATTTTATTTTTATTTTATTTTATTTTACATTGCTATCGTATCATTAGTTAACGATAGTCATTCTTTTCGTTATCCAATTTGTGCCTATAATTTTGTCTTAATGAATGACTATAGATAAAAGTTTAGTTCAGGAATCATTGTGCCGGATTTTGGCTCCAAATCGATAGCGTCAACTTGAGCTCGTGATTAGAAATTTTCTGTGTGTTTCAAGGTTTTATTTTATATTATTGACGAATCGAAACCCGCGCAACTCGCTTGCGTATATCTCGCTTTGCCGTGGGAATTTTGGAATATATTACGTATAAACCATCCTCTTGAATCACTCTTTCTATTTTAAAAAAAACTGCATCAAAATCTTAAGGTTGCCTTGAAAAGATTGCTTTTAGCAATAAGGCCGCCTTATTGCATATACACTGGTCTATAAGATTGTATTTAATGTATATTTTTTCCTGACTGTGTAATGCAAATAAAGAATATTCTATTCTGTCTATCTATCTATCTAAAATCCGTTGCGTAGTTTGATCTAAGCATACATTGGGACCGACAGACAGCGGAGAGACTTCATTTTATACTATGTAAAGATAATGTCAGGGAAACAACATGAACACGCTGAAAGATATATTATCTTAATTACATGACACTGGCTGATTGCAACTAACAATGCAGAAGCTATAACTTAAAAAAAATGCTTGAGTGTAAACCTATCTTTTCATAGTAACCCGATCAGTATGCGATCTGTGACTATCCACCGATGCCAAACCGCGCCAATTAATTTATTGCAACCGTACGAATAAATTATGTAGTTATAGTCAAAACAGACGTTATATTATTTTATGGGCGCGACATAATTCGGTAGCGAGACAATTTTTTAAAATAAATGGACATATTTTTGGATTTAAGTAAACAATAAAAAGATTTTATATTTCTTAAATCGTACGTTGATTGAAAAGAAGTAGGTACCTAATTCATCTATTTCTTCATGTCTCATTTTGTTTATGTTTTGTATCAAGCAGAGTTGAATAGAGTATAGGATTAAGATAGGTATACCTAACAAAACAAAAAATCATTACTTAGAATTTTTATTTTTGTCTCTTCGAGTAGTTAGTTGTTATTGACGAGAACACAACTTATTGCCAGAGGCCAAAATATAATGTTTAAATTACTAGAAAATACATAATTAAGCTACTAATTACGACATAAAATGGTTGTATTATGAAAATTAATTACATAAAGAATAATTTCACCTAAATATAGGCATTAATTTATGGAGTTTTCAACAGATAATTGTTTATTAATTGTCTAAGAACTATGATAATCCAAAAATATAGATTTGTTAATTTGATTAATTCTTTATACTTCAGGTAATTTTATAAAAAGTTAACCTACAAATAATATCAATACAGAGGCCATAAATGAAACCTGTTTTGTTACTATAATTCTTGAGAAAATAAATTAAGTGCGAAGGAGACAAAACTATTCAGTTAAATAGGTACTATTATTATCATTAAAAAAACTTAAATGCTTCCGTTTTTCACTCCGTTCGCCCTAACCTAGTGGATGTCGCGGGCAAGAACTAGTTTTTTTTCTTCTTAATCGTCTCTCGGTTGCTAATTGAACTGTTAGTCGTAACCGGTTACCTGATTACACAAGTGATAGGCCCTGTTTGTTAAAGCTCACGACCGTATTTCAAAACTACAGAAATACCCATATCAAATTACCAGATTATAAGTATTCGTTAATTTAATTGATTCGTTTTTTATGTAAATTATCATAATTTTTTACAATTCAATAAATAATCGAAATTCTTTTCATGTTTTTACATGTTTTAATAGATTTTCGTTATTTTGTAATTTCTTCGGTTTTAAACATCATAAATTAACATAAATAGGATAAAAGGCTCCCAAAGTCATACAACTGACTTTTATCTGGGACTTCTGGGAGTAAGGCTTACTGGACCTTCATCAATCTGAATTAGCAAGTGGTGAAACACTCTTAACAAAAATCATTAAATAAATCGCCGTATTTGTCTAGTCTTGCTTGTTGTTGTTATACCAAGTTTGACGGTCATTCACGAAGAAAAATCAATGTTGAAGCGTAGAAAGAATTGTTTAGAAAAACTAGAGAATTTAAAAAAAGCTATGCACGTTATCTTTAAAAAAAGGTGGCAGGCAGCGCTAGTCACAGATAATTTATCTAACAGCATTTATTACTTACAATAATACTTGTACGTAAGTCCCGTTGTAATTATTCAACAAATAAGTAACAAGATATGGATATTAGGAAAATATGTTTAATTGAGAAAGGATAAGAAAGTAAACAAAAACGCTTTCACATTTAATTTTATAATATTAGATTAGTATGGACTTGCAATCAAACAAATAAAAGCAAACACCATTTCATATTTAATTTTAAATTATGCGCAGTTTTCGCGCACGGTTATTCAAATTGTTTGTAAATAATAAGCAAGTAAGGAAAAGACAAATCTGTAAGCAAAATTAAAGGAAAATAAATAAAGCAATTAAGCAAACAGACACAGGTTTCTTCTTTCACCATATGACAGCGTATTAAACAATATTTATATACTCTGCTAATAAATCGTTTGAAAACAACCCTACTAAGAAATTGATTCACCAAATAATGTAAACTTTTATATAGCATCACTAAAATATTCTTTGTTCACAGAAGCGTATGCGGTAAACATAAAATAACAGTTCTTTATATGACAATTACTCTGTTACCTACTTAAGTTTTATGCTAAGTTCATAAAACTTAATAACATTCATTAAAAGTTTGTAATCATTATTTTGTCCGCACAAATCATAGACGAACTTCAAACTTTTATAGGCCAATTAAAGGTCAGGTCACAACACTACTGGTGCGACTACTTACTTGGTATGACATACGTAATTTTTGCCATACCACAAGGCGATACCCTCTATTCACTGACTTACAATAGTTACAACTCGTCTACTAGGATTTGTATGCAAAAAGCTTTATAGAGAGCCGAAGGATCAACGATCAGCCACAGAATAAATAATAGTGTTCTGCCCCCCCTCTGTACGAGAATAGAGCCGTTGTTTATACATAAAAAAGATAGAAGACAAGTTCATGTTCTTAATAGAGAGAGATGAAAATACCACCCCAGTTTTCGTGTTAGGTTCCGATGACGAGACGAGCCTCAGAACCATTTGGACGCTAATCCACACCAGACGATCCACGCAATCCAAATGCGCCCTCCAGAATCTCGATCCAATAGACGCTTTATTCTATAGGAACGTCTGGTGTGGATCCGGTTATTATGCAGCACTGTCTTACGTACGATGATGTCGAACCAAATGTGTTGTGGCCTCAGACTATCAAAGTTTTCCTCAGTCGTTTATTCGTGCGTATTAAAAGTCCACAATAATAAAACCGAGTACATACTAACTTAGAAACGAACAACATTTTCGCGTGTTTATGACCGTGCAGCAATAAAACATCCATTATTTTCCTAACATCTTGGCACCAGTAATTCCTACCTAATTCTATTGAAGAATCGAATAAATAAACGTTATTGAAATATTATTTTGGCATTCAAATACATTTATTTATTTTTAAATGTTGCCTCAATTCGTTCTAAAAATATCCTTTTTATTATTTACTGTGTTAGGAAATCTTAAATTAATGTAAGTTTAGACATTATTTTTACATATATTTTTTAAAATAACTACGGAATAAAATTTACTAGAAAACAATTTAATAGGCGTACCTAATTGTCAACAACACGAAAATATAGAAACTGTAACACTACAATGAGTTCGCTAAATAAAAATAAAAAGTAGTTTCAGAATAATCCCCTTATGGTACAGAGTACAGACTACAGAGCAGCTGCCGCGCTCAAGGCAAACTACTCGCTTCTTTAGGCCATGTCTTGCTTGCCTTTATATTTTTTTCCCTCGTTTTCTATAGTTACTAGCCTACAATAGCCCGCAAATAAACTTGCGATCGAGATCACCCTTTAATTGACAGTCAATCGATTTGTTTTCTTGGTATAAATTAATTCCGTTGGCGGATCAGTGTAAAGTTTATAGTAAATTGGCTGTAAAAGTCTTTACGCCTTTATTAATTAAGATTTCTTAAAATATTACTTTAAACGATGTAATGTACGTTATAATTGTAATATTAAATGTCACTAATATAATGTTTTGTTATGCTATAGTTTTTACTCGTATGATACGTTGAAATCATTAACAATGCGGATTAAAAGTTTATTTTATGTCAATCAATATACGATCAATGGCCGTACACAAAAATAATAAACCAATTTATAATTCCTAAGTTATTGTAATATTTACATACTTACATATATAATGCTTTGCCCACCTAAACTCTAGCGAATCTCTACCTCAGAGGAGTCCAAGAGTAATTTTCTGTTTGTTCTAGCTTATTTTTCTGTTTTTTGTCGTTATGTTCTTTGAATAAAGACTATACTATACATATAATTTAATCTCTATCAGATGCAGAGATAAGTTGTTTATACACTTTTATTCTGCGATATATCTCAAGAGGCATGCAATGTTTTAAAATGTCAGGTGAACGCGCAAACCGACGTAAATTCCACGGAAATTATAATGATGTTGAATATCATGTGATTATGTTGTAATGTGCGCTAAAGACATTTAACCGTTGTTCATATTTAGCGGACAAGTTATAACATATACAAAACATAATATATGCCTATTAGAATCATTAGATTATGTTCTTACATACGTATATATTTAGTAGGTGCTTCTTTCTTTAAATATAGAACTCCACTTTTCGCAACGCGTGAGTACCAAATACACCCGGTGTTGCAAGCTTCTATAGGCTACGGTGATGCTTACCATTAGGCGGGCCGTGTGCTTTTGCCACCTTTTAGCAAAAAAAAACTATAATTTTTAATCAATTGTAAAAAGATTTTATTCAAAATGCAAACATTACAGACACTTCAAGTTCTATAATTTATTTTAAAAAAAGGTTATAAATAAAATCATTTATTTAGGGACTAGGCCCTCACAGGCACATTCCCTTGTCGAATATTGTACAAATAATATTGATTTCTATAAATAAATCTACTCTAAACTACCACCATTTAAAAAAAAATGGCCATAAATATTTATAGCCAGAGGACAGAAAGGAATTTAATTTTTTTTTAGAGTTAAACATGTATTCGATGAATTTCGATGGACTCTAGAATAGAGTAAAAATAACTACAAAAAGTTTGAAGCAAAAAGTATCCATTATAAAATTATACAACGCAAATGTTTTAAAACAATTTTTCATATTCAATTATATCCAAGTACCTATATCCAAGATAAATATATTTTTACTTTCTTATTTAACGATACTGAAAGGGCATGAGTGTTTTAAATGTCAGTAAATGCTCGTGCGCTGCGGCGCGAACACCCACTCGCGACATACAACCTAACTTCTGTGAAAACAATAATGACGTCGGACACCCACAGACTTTAGTGTGTACTAGTTTATACTAACGTATAATACGTATTATAAACGTAGTACGTACGAAACGTATTATATAGAGAGGAAATGATTGATTGCTTGCTTTGCTTTTCTTTTTTGGTCGGACAAATGTAGCCATACCTGATGTGGTCGTTTAATTTTGGCGGTTGCTCCCGCAAACAGCAACCGCCAAAATTTACAGCAGCGTCTACCTAGGGCGTCGCAAAGTGAGGGTCGCACCTCGGCTCGGCTAGGCGACACTGGAAGAAGGTCGAATTGAAGAATTTACATCGCTATATCGCCAGCCATTTCAATTGTGAGTTTCAAGTCATATACAGTTTTGACATTTGAAAATAAAAGTACAAACATGTAGTTGTTATTGTATAATAACTTGTTACGGTAAAACTATGATTCCGTTTGATTACATTCACTTATCGCGGCTAGAGATAACTTGATAGCTATAATTTCATATCCGTCATAACACTTGTAAAAAATCTACTATTATCTACAATTCTTCAGCACAAATGATGTTCGCAATTTGATATCAAGATTATTCAAGATTCAATTATCATTGCGCTTGTCAATTGCGCCTGCTCGGATCTTTTTGATGTGATCAGGTTCGGGTGTACTAGTGTTAGAAGAGGGTGTCCTCTTCTGAGTCACCGGACTGTTGCGGGAGCGTAAGGCTCTCACGACCAAAAATTTACAGTGCACCGCCAAAAATTTACAGTGTCCCTGCTCGGATCACGCACTGTCACTTCGTAAGGAAAACTATCAATTCATATCTTTAGGGAAGTATCTAAATGGCTACCATTTTAACCCATGTCCATTCTAATCATATGGTGAGCATTTGTATACAAAATCGTATATGTATTTGTTTTTAGTTTTACTTTAATTTATGTACACTTGTTAGTTTATTTAAGGCTATTCCCAAATACGTATGTAATGTATTTTTCATTGTATACGACTTCTAAATTAATGGATTCAGCATTCAGCAGAGTAAATTATATAATACCAAATTTTCTTTATTTATCAAATTATGCAATTTATTTCGTATCGAAGATTCTACGAAAACTTACCTAATAAATACCACCTAATATACAATAATTTTGTACAGGCATGTAGAGCAAAGTGTCATCAGCCTAGGTCACATAATACTGTATTTAATTAAAATTTTGTCAACTACCAATTCTCCAAGAATGGTAGATAAATAAAATAAATGTTGTCTACGGCAATTAGTCGTCTGATTACGACAAAGGCATCTTATTTAAATATCTGACGTTTTATCTTCACGAAAGAATTGGAATTCGTCATTAATAGACATTTCTGCTTCCAATTACATTTTATCGAATTTAAATAAATTTGTTTATGAAAGTGATTATAAATAACGATGGTAAAGATAAGATTTTCTTTTAAATATATTTTTTAAAGTGGTTCAGGTTTATGACCGCCTCCAATGAATGAGTGATGCGAGCGAACAGGATTATGTGCAAATAACGGCATCAAAGCACACTAGCGCTCCAAGCGAAGTACCATGGTACTATTGGTACTAAAATCGTGATTCGTGCGTGACGCCAAAGATACTCGGCAGATAATGACCAAATTAGTAACCTACTTTTAAATTATTTGTTACAGCTATTACCCAATGTATTTTTCTTTTTTTCTTTGGTAATATTCAAAGAAATATATTGAAATTTTATACTTACATTTTGTTGGATAATGGTTTTTGGAGTGGTAGAGCATACTATTTCGTAAATGCTCTATCGGAGAAGTACCTCACTTAGTATGTGGAAAATTAAATAATTTAAACAATACATTATTCATTACAATTATTTCGATACTAGCTGTTACCCGCGGCTTCGCCCGGGTAAAAATTAGCCTATGTTGGGCTCTGTACCCGTGACAATATGTATACAAATCATAATGATCGGCTGCTTAGTCAAACAATGAAGGAATAAAAAACAAACATACTCACTTTCTCATTTACAATATTAGTATGATTATTTCGATATAATGCGTAATAACAGCACAATTATATAAGTAATGTACGTACGTACTGTACGTAAATCTTCCAGCTGAACAAACCATATTCTTTGTTCCTAAAATACTTGTACAAAACTAGCGAATAATTTATGATTCGTCGTCTGTCTGGTTACAGTTGTCTGGTTACCAGACAGACGAATCAATTTATAGGACATCCTCTTTCGCAATCGGAAGTGGTCGTGCGACCACTAATGTTATCGCTATGCGTACAAACCGCGCGATCGTCAGACCCTTCGGGAAACATTTTGTACCAAAGAAAATATGCATGTATTTTTTTTCGTATTTTATTTCTCAACTGAATTAACGCCAAAATAGGAATGTTGGATTGTATTGCTGAAATCAATGGTATAACGTTTTTTGAGTCATTAGAACCGACGAAACTGCCTCAAAAAGCCTATTTTATAAAAAACAATTTATTTATTTACTAGCGCTTTTTGAAAATGAAATATAGTCGATGTCACCCGGGGATAGCGTAGCTTCCCAAGGGTAAAATATTTTTTTAAATCGATCTAGTAGTTTTCACTTTATTTGTAACACACACACACACACAAACACACACACACACACACACACACACACACACACACACACAAATACAAATCTTTCCTCTTTGTAATATTAGTAAATATTAGTGTAGATAGGGTTATCAACATAAGTAAAGCAATATATACTCCTCCGTGATATAAGCACAGTTTTAATTTTAACTCATAAATATAAAATTCTTAGATTTAACAAAACTATGAACTTATCCGACGTTTACCTACTTTGCTTATACTAGTAAAAATATACTTACGTTTATTTATTTTACAATAAAATTAATATTTCCGCATGAAGTAGTAAATAAATGCAATACATAACAACTATGTGTAAATAAAATGACACTGGAGCGCTAATTTCTGTGATGTTACGCAGTACCTACGTCTACGTTATACGAACGTTCAATGTTAGATAGAACTGCACAGCTGCTCATATGACCACATCCGCACTTCGCACTCGGAACACATAAAATGGTTAATAAAATAAAAATATCTAGTTGGATAACCATTTTAAAAATAATCATCACATTTCACTACTCAACAGTTAGTGAAATGTGCTAGTTCTACTTGGCGTTTGATGAAAGAGACATGGTCCTGTTGTTGAATGTCCTAATAAGTTCCACAGTCTATCTATTCAATAAATTGGCAGTTTTTATATTATTATGATTTTTCGACAATCAATGTGAAACCGGTCTTTTACTTTCCATCAGAATTTTACGATCTTAGATTATCGCATATAGCGATATAGCCTAACTGACAATCAAACTTCCCTTTTTTAAATTTGAAGTATTAGTTTACATGTAAATAACATAAATCATGTCTTGTTACAGGATATTATCAGCCAGCGGGGCCGCTAATCAAAGAGAGCGGCGCAGACGCAGAACGCGCTCTTGCGCGGTACCACCCACAGCCGCATTATCACGCCCCGCATCCACCTGTGAGTTTGAATTTTTTATATCAGGGGATGACAAACAAGCTAACTAGGCGATAGCATATAATAAACGAGCCTTATAGTTCTTTGAATGGATTGTTCACAAAATACATATATTAATGTTTATATGGACAGAAATTCAATGGTAATGCTTATCTTATTCCACAATACACATACCTACGCGAACTTTATGGTTCCTTATATGGGTTTTTCACAAAAGAATCGAAAAAAAATAGATAAATAAGGGTGTATCCCCTCAACCACTAGTAAGATTTACATCAGAGCTATAAAGGTTACCTGACGGAATGCCAGTGACTGGTATTAATAGTCTTGTACTCTTACTCCCTTGCCCTGTAAACGTCTCCTTGGGACGAGTTGAAAGCGATTCTGATTTGAAAAGTGTAATAAAAAGGCAGAATTCCGACTCTCACTAAACGAATCGCTTCAATACAACCAACTAACACGGATCACATCAACTCTTTGAATTTGCACACTGCTGGTCTATTTATTTTTAGTCTTCGTATTTTGTTTTACAACTCAATAGAAACAAATTGTATTATTATCAGGTGCTGCAGCAGTACGGTCCGCCGTACTACCCCGCCGAGCTATGCTACGGGAGATATTACAGACCGCCCGGTCCACCGTACCACATGCCGCCACCACAGCCAGATGCTCAGGTACATCATTATAACAATAAATAATGTAAAAAAAAACATAAATGACCATCCTATCCTACTACTATTATAAAGGCGAAAGTTATGTGTATGTTTGTTACTTCTTCACGCTCAAATGGCTGGGCTAATATTTATGATATTTGGTATGTAGGTAGCTGATACCTTGGATTCACATAGGGTACTATTTATCCCGAAAAGTACGCGATTCACGTAGGATTTCATCAAAGTCTGATATAGATGACGCTACTGTGCATAAATAAATACACGCAAACGAAGTTGCGCGGGTTGCACTAGTTAATCAATGCTTTGTCTTGAATGAGTGTCTTACTGCCGGATTAACGCATAATACACCTACCTATCGTAGAGACCTTAGAGGGCGTGTTCTTTGTATGACGTAGGCATCCGATCAGAAAGAATTTTCTGAAAATTTTAATTGTATTCTATACATATAACATATACGCCATTTTGTAGAGAACTTCACTATTTCAAATCTTCTCTTTTTGACTTTATCGGTAATTCTCATCATTTCAGGAGTAACGTAAATTAAAATTTATGATGTTTAAATTAAAAAAAAAATACATGTGCTGCTGCTTGGTTTAAAAAAGGAAATGAAAAGATTAAAAAAGGAAAGACTGGGGGTAATTCAGCGACTGACACCACGAATGGTAGGATTTAAAAAAAATGACGTGCAAAAATATTTCTTGTAAATCTTCTTGCAAAATATTTTATTTTTTACAATCACAAGCGGGATCTATAGAGACTTGACATTGATTTTTTAATAATGTAACCACTAAACTCCAGCTTTTTAGCGGGCTACTGGAACCTGGAAGAATGTCCTTACGCATTGGTTTAATTGACATAATATTTTTGCAGATGGTGGGTGTAGGCGGTGAACCATATCCCCCGCCGCAGTACTACAGTTCAGCAACATGTTACCAACATTCACCACAAAGGATACCGTATATGGGTGTGTAAAATTTTTCCTTACATTACTTAGAAGTCATTAAATGGCTAAGTTCACTCGTTATCACTTAATAATGTTGTGTTCCAATTATACAAGGTTAACTTCTGTTTTATTCTATAATTTCTGATTGGTATTTCACAGACCTAATTTAATTTTAACTAAAATAAACTTAAATAATACTTTAACTTGATTCTTTTACGAATACTTGTATTTATAATTATAGTTTAATTTGAAAATTATGGACGCAACTTTTGAAAAAGATATTCACTAAAAACTTCGGATGGCAACCTGTGTACAGTCAATGCATAAATATTTTGTCACCTTATCATTTTTGTATATCACTTCAACAAAGCTATACTGATTTAATAAATTGAATATATAATTATTTGTCTTATAAGTAGGTATAAAGATATTATACTAATCATAACTCGAATTTTCAGAATATCGACAATGTCCATGCCCCCTAAATACGTGTCCAAAAAACGTCCTTATTGGGCCCGCTACTGGTAAAGCCCCTACCGGTGGCGGCCCGGACGTACCAGCGCTCGCGCCGCCCGGGGCCGCCTTCCGCGGGAAGATGCGGGTGTGCGCGCTTGACGCCGTGCCTGACACACACGGTAGCGGAAAGGTAAATTAACATTTTATTTACAGGGTTCTAAACCGTATACCTACGTGTAACGTAAAGTTTTATTTATTTTGCAACTATTTTGTTTATTAAAGGTATAAAAAGTAATTTATACATTGGTTGTCGTTTTTCAAAAAGTAAAGTATTTCAAAATGCGCTGGAATGCCACTAGAATAATGTGAACGTACTGACTTAACATTTACGTTTAATTAGAAAAGGATCCTTTTATTATACCTCCCTAAAGTTCTTCTTTTCGAACCAATGTAAAAACTAAATAGTAATTTACTAATTATACTTTTTTTTGTAAGTAGATGTGTCTACAAAATGTGTTTCTCAATTCTAAAAAAACTTTCCTATGGGCAGGATCCGCCTCTCGAACCAGAGCCACCGGCAGCAGCCGACGCACCACGTCCGTGCCCGCTGCCGGCTATCGGCGGCGCGTCGCCTAAGCGCGAGATGTACGACGTCCGCGACAAGCTGCGACGCGCTGGCGACATGCCGGGCGCGTCAGAAGCCCTGGGCCCGCCGTCGCCGGCGCGCGGTTCAGCCGGCGTCTGCGCACCCCAACCTCCCCCCGTCGCACCCCGACGCGCCCGCCTCGGCAAAGAAATGGCGCGACGGTCCCTTGCCGGCGACGACACTGGTTCCCTCATGCCACCACAACCCCAGCATTCCGACGCTGACGACGATGTCGTTGCTATTTCCCCGCAAGTTTGTGCACCTATTGATCTCTCTTCATCCGATGAGAGATCCACTCCCCTCGTCGACGTCAAGAAGGAGAACGAGGGTCCAACCAATGCATCGTTGCGAAAAACTGACGCTCAAGCTCTGAAGGAACACAACAGCACTGGGCTGTCGGATTCACAGGAACCATCCGATGCCGCAAAGGCTGTTAAACGCAGATACTCAAAACCAAAATTGGAGATTGATATGAAGGATACTCAACTAGAGGAAAGTTGTAAAACGAATGGAATCGGGGAACATGTTAAATTGCAGAAAAGGAGAAAAGTTTCAGGTGAACAGACCGACGTTCGACCGGAAACTATAACGAAGGAGCCGAAAAAACGAGCATCACCAATTAAAAGGGCACCCAAATTAAATTCAGTAGAAAAGAAAGCGCACAAAAGAAAACTAGAAAATACATCAGGTGGCCCTCGGGTTAAGAAATTACATGTTGAAACAGTTGAGCAAGACCCGAGATTAAAAAATGTAGCAGCTGTAGCAGACGAACCGATAATTATAAAGCCAAAAACAAAAAGTGCCCTGTTACTAGACAACCTCATGAGGAAGAATAGTATTGATGCTAAGGGGTACGCTTCAGATACTGAGTTAAATCCAGCAGAATTATTTTTATCACCTAAAGAAAATATTGCACAGACGTGTAACAAGAAAACGCTGAACATCAATAATAACGTTGTTGAAAACAACAACATCGTCAACGGTGTACGGCCAAATACAATCGCGGCTGTAAGTCAACTGATTGAGAAAAAGTTAGCATATAAGAACGCATGCAAAGTTGACAAAATAGATTCTAAAATTACCCATTCAAAAGCAGTATTAAAATCACCCACCGCTAAATCAAGCCTCAAAGATGATCGTAAAGCCATAACAAAATGTGCATCAATTGAAAATAAAAGCAGTGCTAATATACCAACGGACAAAAGTGCTTCAATAATATGTGCTCCGGAAACCAACAAAGTAGATGAAATTCGTGATAGTGTTGACATTGACAGGAGCACAATGGAAAAAGCAATAAAAATTTGTAAAATTTCAAAACCTTCACCAATCAAAACAGAAACTCCACCAAGACTCCCTGAAGTTGACACAGATGTGACTCAAAATATAACTAAAGAAGCAGAAACATTGAGCGATCCAAAAGAGCGAGCAGCGGTAACGGATGACAAATTAGAGAATGTAAAACCAGAACGATCAACAAAACGGTGCAAACTCAGCGGAGAGCAAAAAGGGAAGAACGTTGAGAAAGTGGTTAAGTTGTTAGTGTCGAAGAGGCCAGCGATAAAGACTGATGATGCGGTATTAGTGACGGAAGAGGCGTGTGAATCACCGACGCCTATGGCGGGACCGGGGCGGCGGGCGCGGCGGCGGCGCTCGACGCTGCTGGCGAGTCGCCGGCCTCGCCGCATGCCGACTCTGCTTGCGCCGCCGCAGCTGGCCGAGCGCCCGCCGCCACGGTGGAGCAACGGCTGGAACTTTGACGGCGAACATTATATCTCCAACGTTTACCTCAATGTGAGTCTTCTATAATTAATTACCTACGTACTAAATTTAAAAACCCATTTATCTTTAGAATTTTTTGTCCAAGTACCAAATCTTTATAATTTTCAATCAATCAAAGCTTTTATGGGCACAAAACTAACATAAATATATCTTGCAAAGACTAAGATTAGTTATCTAGTCTAAACTGCCTAGTTCTAGATAATGTTTGCAAGCTTAATCAAATGAATAATTTATTATGTATTTTAATTATTTATTACAGAACGACGCGCGTTTAGACCGCACAGCACGGTGTTGGACGCGCATGACGCATGCCAGCGGCGACACGGTGTCGCGCGGCGACTGCGTCTTGTTGCGAGCGTCACTCACTCGAGCGCAACCATTTGTCGCAAGAGTTGCCAGCATATGGGAAAATCCTGATGATGGTGAGTTAACTTATTTTAAATAATGTTAAATAGAATCAGGTAATTTTTAAAGAGTTAACAAACAGTACAAACATGCACACAAATTAATCGAAACCGTGCCGCAGAATGTCGAATTCGCTTGCCCTCCTGATAAGTTGCAGCATTAATTATAGAAACATAGGAGCTGTCAATTAATCTGACACACGAGTGGAGTGTTAACTTCACTGTCGATGTCGTTGCAGGCGAGATGATGGTCTCGCTGGTGTGGTTCTACCGGCCCGAGCACACGGAGCACGGCCTTCAGCCGCTCGACGCGCCCGACGAGGTGTTCGCCTCGCGGCACCGCGACGCCAACTCCGTCGCCTGCATAGAGGACAAGTGCTACGTGCTCAGATTTAACGAATATTGCCGGTAACTATATAAACCTTTTTACCTTCATTTAAAACTAGGTGCTACCCGCGTTTCATTTTATGCACAGCAGCACCATCTACTTTATAAACCGCCGGAATAAAAAGTATGTGTTAATCCAAGATATCTGCTACCTACATACCAAATCTCATAAAAATTGGCCCAGCCATTTGAACGTAGTAAGAGGTAACAAACATACACACAAACTTTCGCCTTTATAATATTAGTAGGATTAGCTGGATAATTGGATTTGTAGTTAATCGGAGTCATCATTTGAACTTAATTTTCATTACGTCGTCGGGTCACTTTGTCTACGTAAAAGATATATTTTTTCCTGATGTCCGATTTATAAATAATGCGTATATTTTGCTCCAAACCAAGCTCTTCCTATGTAAACAGCATTAAAATTCGTTCCCCCTATCCATTTTTGCAGACATTACCGGGGTCTACTGTTTTATTATATTTATAGATTTGAGTGAAGTAGTAGAAAAGTAGTAGTAACGTATGTGCATTGTGAACAGTTACAGGAAGCGGCTAAAAGCGGCGGAGGAGGGCGTGGAGATCTTGCCGACGATCGTGCCGCCGGCGCCGGCCGCCGAGGTGACGCCGGCCGTAGCGCCGCTGGACGCCAAGCTGCCGCCGTCCGTGTCCCCGGAGCTCGTGCTCTTCTGCCGCAAGGTGTACGACTTCCGCTCCAAGAAGATATATACACCGAACAAATGACAGGCCGGCGAAAGGCTCTGGTAATGCTCGTGGATCCTGCCGATCTGAACCCGATGGCGGCCCGCGCGGCCCCTCATTCATCGACTAAAAGGAGTAAACACCAAAGTTACGAAGTTAAGTCGGCGGCGCATCGTGTGGACGGAGGCCTTTCGGACAGTGATGAAAATGTTTCTATGACTCGCTAATATTTAATAGTAGTGACACATCCCAAACCCTTCAATTAGTACAAAAATCATGTTCCCCGGGTGTGAAACGTAGATTGTGTGACCGGTGGCCATTTTATGTAAGAACTAAACTAAAAGTAAATCATTGTGTTTAGTGATCGCCGATTGATCAGTTGCGTTGCTTGTGTCGTGATTTTATAGTAGATATTTCTTTCTTGTGAAGTTTAAAACTGATTTGCTATTCGATTGATTTTGATGAAGAATTATTTGTATCAAAGGATGCCTTTTATAATATGTAAGTAGTTGTAAGGAAATTATGATTGGTGGAGATATTTACTTATGTAAGCAATGTGTATTACATTTTGCTTCGGATAAGCCGCGAAGTTCCGTAGTGGAGCGACAGTGCGTGCGCCAGGAATCTTCATACATCGTTTCGTTTGCGTGGCCGGTACGATTATGTTTGACAGTAATTAAGTTTCTATTTGGCTACGTGAAAAAAGGCATTTATAATTACAATTATTTTAATTGTTACATTGTTATCGAAGTAGAGTCTATATTAAATTATTCTTTTATTTCATAAGAGTATTAAGTTGTGCAAAAGCAGCATCAAATTGTGGCGTCAGGTGTTGCCTGAGAAACTTATTTAATTTACAATGTATTTTGATGATCGACGTTTATATAATAATACTTTGTGTGACCAGAATCTAATATGTGTAGTTTACATCACAAATGTTAAACAATTTTGCTTAGTCAATGTGGGTTCGTTACGCTTCGCTGGTCCCGTAGAACCCCGTCGTCAACGTAGAAACTCGACTCTGTGCTTTTCAGCAGTAGATTTTTGAACGTTTATATGTATTTAATATGTAATAATTTATATATGATACGATGGAGATAATAAACTTTACACCCTGCCTTCGAAGGAATTGATTTATCGCATTTCGGCCTGTACTCTAAAATTTGTATTCAACTCTTTTTATTGTCTGTCTCTGAGTACTTTTGGGAAGACTGATTTTGCGAAGGTGGATCATATAAAGTTTCGTTGTCTGTACTGTACCCAGTCAATTGGAAAAGTAAATAAACATTTGTGTTTCAAAGTACTTTTCAACCAATGTTTTACACTAATTTAAAAATAACAAAGGGAACATTGTAACATATGTTAAATGTAATAATTAGAGCATAGGTGTAAAGAAAAACACTTGGGTGTTGGATGACAAGAGATATATTGTATGACTGTAATAGTGAAATCTCTTTATCACTAGAAAACATAATATTTAAGTAGCGCAAAAAATCAAAGTATATATTTAAACGTTCACCTTGCGTGGAGGAATGTGAAGGGCATTTAATACGTTTGAATTGTGTCTTTCAGGACTTTCTGCCTTCACTATTTCTTACAATGTATCTCTTTATTACGTTATCTGTCGATGGGTTCAAATGTTACATTCTGTTGTACATATTTCTTGTTTTATGTTAAGGACTTTGCTAAATTGTTATATTGCCAGTGAGACAAGCATGAGTACATGACATGTCGATAGCTCTGATGAATAATCGTGCAACACTTACACGAAAAGCTCTTCCACGTTTATTCGTCAGAGCCATAGAAGTGAGTTAGTTCGAAAACTACTCGGAGACAAGCAATTATAAATTTAATTACAAATCATATGTTTGCAATTTAACTGTGAAACTACGTATCATCACAAGTCTCACTGGCGTCTATTCCAAAGCTTATGTTTTCTGTCTGTTCTTTTCCATTGCTTGATGCCAAAAAATTAGCAAAAAAAAAAATTCTGTAAACCATTTCCCTTCTATTTAGGTTATATGAGTGGTGATGGGATCTGCACTTTTTATATAAGTAAACTATTCTTCGATCACAAATAAAAAACTATTACTTACTTTCTTACATGTTTTGACAACTTTACCTAGTATCTAGGTAACAAGAATCTCCTAATATTATACGACAAAAATGTTATGAAACATGTTTGGTCATACCTATTTTTTATATTGTATATGCATCACCTATCTTTGGTAAAAGCAGATAAATTGAAAAGATTGTTTGTGTGAAAAAAATAACAGTACCTTTCTTACACAAGTACGGTGTACTTACGGTGATTTTTTGGAATATGAAAGGAGTGGACCTTTCCAGAAGTCTTAACACAACCAATCAAAGCAAACTCTTTTATTATAAACTTAATGTTGGATTAAGACAAGAACCCCTACGAACATCCAAGGTTCGATGTGTCAAAAATAATTTTATCAGTATTTACCACAAAAAACACACCGATCAACACTAGATCACATAATATAAAGCAGACGACCTCCGTGGCGTATTGGTTACCACGCCAGACAGCATCGAATCCCGGTCCATGATGAAAAACGAACTTTTTTCTGATTGGCCTCGGGTCTTGGACGTTTATCTATAAGTTTGTATTATAAATATCGTGGAGTTAGTATCCCATAACACAAGTTTCGAACTTACTTTGGGGCTAGCTCAATTTGTGTGATTTGTCCCTATATATATATGTCGCAGGCGTTTTGCGTAATTCGCTGTAATGCAAAACAGCTAGCCGTTTTAAAAAGCAGGGCCGTTTTATATTACGGCGTGCCATATAAGCCAGATTGCATGACGGCGAAATGAAATGTCCGCCGCATTGTTAATGACGCTTTGTGTTATTCAATACGGCTAGCCGTAATGTATTACGACGGCTCGATAGCCGCCTCTTTGGCAGTTTTTAGTACCAATTTTCGACACTCGCGGCGCTACTAACAACAATGGCGTCGATTATATAGAAATTGTATTACAAAGTGCAATTATTCATGATTACAATAAAGAAAACGTGTCAAATGACTGTGTGTGAAAATAGGTAGTGGTGTTAAGGACAAGTTTGATGTGTAATTAAGTTATTCTTATGCGTACGCATTTTATAAAATTAATAAAACCTATTAGAAAAAAAATTACAAACTACTACAAAGACTACACACTAAAGTGTCTTATTATAAGTAAAACAATGCTTTATTTTGGTATAATCAATTAGAATTTAATACAATGCGGCTAAATGTCTACCGACATATTGTAGAATTAGTTGTGACAATCCGGCTTATTTTTGCACACTGTAATACAAAACGGCCCTGCTTTTTAAAACGGCTAGCTGTTTTGTATTACGGCGAATTACGCAAAACGCCTGCGACATTTATATCACATAAAGTGACAGAAGCGCCATCCACAAAGGCCCTCCCAAGTATCTACACTACCGAGTCGCGACTTCGTGAATGGCACTTTCTTATAAGCACTTGTGTAAGAATAAGTACTGTTATCAATTCCACGACTTTTTCCATAGTAGTACGATGTATTTTAGATATAATCTGGTTGCGTTCGCCTGGCGTGGTGTTAATGTCTATTCCCTATGTTTACCTACATTTTTATTTATTTTTGTGTGGATTACATCACCACTGTTACTCATTATTAATTAATTATAGAGTTAATGAGTAAATTCCATAATAATACTATTGCTATAAGTGAGCTCCCTTGCTTGTAGGTGGATTGTTTTAAAGAATGTTACCTGGATATCAGATGCAACCTTCTTATAGTCAATGATTTTTAGAATTAGGTTTTACTAATAAGAAAAAAAAATACCTTGTTTTTATTATTTATTTTGTTTCAATTGAAATTATATAGGTATATTTTTATTATTGTAACCTACATAGTTATGTTGGCTGTAATTTAAATTGATGTAATTAATATATGTATTTTTATTTCAAACCGAATTTTATTTATTTGTTATTTAAATTAAATGAAGAAACAACAGAAAGGGATAATTGGAGAAGGTGAGGAGAGGTGTT
Source organism: Endotricha flammealis (assembly GCA_905163395.2). NCBI lineage: Eukaryota > Metazoa > Arthropoda > Insecta > Lepidoptera > Pyralidae > Endotricha > Endotricha flammealis. Next base: position 8,525,396 of record LR990866.1, read on the forward strand.
TGCCCAGCATTGGGACATAAATGACCAGATAAAAAAAACAATCAGGCATACGCGAGCGCCGTCTGCCATAAACGCCGACAGCCGCCTACAGATTCACGTCGTCCGCCGCTTCACCACGAAATGTACTAGCTACTGATAAAGGAAGGGAGAAATGCTGTATTCAATTGAACTAGAGTCTAGTTCAATTGAATCGTTGAACTAGTGAGATAGAATATGCTTTATTTGCAAAACACATAAATTACGAAAAACAGAAGGTACAGGGCAGGTACCATACAACTTACAGACTAGTGTTTTTGCATTCCCTATGTTTACCCAATTTTTGACATTGGAAATGTCTTTTCGTTCGCTTCAGTATAGGCTTCGATTTCACGAAAAAGTGCGATCCCCTTATATCTCGGAGAGTTGTGAAGATATGATATTCATAATAAGCTCAAAAGACGCGTATTCACGAGAGCTGTAAGGTGCAAAAAGAATTATTTGAGAAAGTCAAAAACGAAAAAAGTTATAGCCGAAATTGTGAAAATAAAAATCATTTCTTTCCGAATTTTTGATTTTGGCGCTCGATATTTTGGAAACGAAGAATGATATCAAAAATTTGAGAAAAACTCGTCTGGACAATTTAGTCAGCTATAATTTGAGCCTAAAACAAAGATGATCGGGTTAAGGGCTTGCCCTGTAGCTTAACCTTTTTGAACAAAGTCAAAAACGTTGTAGTTTTATTTTGTAACCTTTTCCTTATCCCGACTTTATCGTCGCTCATCATCATCATCATATCAACTCATAATCATCCTCATTGCTGGGATACGGGTCTCCCTTCAGTCAAAGGTGATTAGAGCGTACTCTGCCACGCTGCTCCAATGAGGATTGGCAGAGGCCGGTGTTTTCAAACCGCCCTAAGGCCACCGACTTGGCCTAACGACTGTCATCCATCGATAACAGCCGGGACCGATGGCTTAACCCTTTATAGGGCATAAGCATCTAGGGTAGATAAAAAAAACTATGTTTTTAGATTGTTTTTTTTATGTTTTTCAAAAAATAAAAATAAAAACACGGTGGTAAAAATATTCCCTCTGCCCGTGTGGCTTGAGGTTCTGAGGTCTGCTGAGTACCAGATATATTGGGTAAAATTTCAAATCTTGCTGCCCGCCTAGAACGATCGCGTTGGGATGGGACGACGGAGGACGGAGGGCTAGATGAAAAATCAACAGATGAACTGCTAGGTTCGACTTTCGAGAGGTATTATGCTGCTAGGTGGATCAGGTGTCGGTGCCATAGGCCCGTCATTAGGCTCGTCATAGTTTTTTAGGATCGTTCAATACAATACGTATTGTACGAACCTCGTCTTCAACAGATTCAAAACCATCATCAGATACATCGGGAAGACAAAATTTATGTCTTCCAATTCGTTGACTATTTGTAAATCTATATACATATAATAAAACAGTAGACCCCGATGTCTGAACATAATTTGGCAAAAATGGAGAGGGAACAGTTAGAGAAAGGTAATAAACGCGCACATCTTCTAAATTACTGAATGGATTTTAATGCTGTTTTCACAGGAAGATAGAGTTCGGCTTGGAGCAGAATATAGGCTTTGTCGCATTTAAATAGGATATCAGGAAAATAAGTTATGGTCATTTAAAGGTCTCTACCCTGTCTATGTAAGAAGAAAAATATTTCTCGCACTTACAAACTTGAGACTTGGTACACCATAACTACCGACAACAGACTAGACCGGACCGGACCGAACCGGACCGAACCGAACCGGACCGAACCGAATCGATCTGGACCGGATGTCAGGAATAGAAGTTACTTCATTTAAATTTTCAACAGCCTAAGAATTTTTAAATTGTCACTCACTGCTGAGTCAGAATCGCCCGATATCTCATAACGACCATTTTTAAATTCAGTAGCACTATGTTTGAAAGTTTTTTTACTTGAGTTAACCATTTAAAATTTTGTTCCTCTAAAATTCACTAGATGGCACTGTTAGATTCTGAATCGCGCTATGAAAGTTTTTTAGTATAACTGAGCTGACGATTTCAATTTTAATATAATTTTAATTTTTCATACTGATTTTACATTAGGTATTTTGATCAGGTACGATAAAATTAAATAAAACACAGCGGCGAGTAAATAGACAATGAGCAATAAAGAACACTGACGTCTCGGGGAAAAACTATTAGTAGTATAGTATAGTATAGTAATAGGAGACTGTTAAATCCGTCTATACTATTATGGTCATAAGCCCAATTCCACTCGGGCGAAGCCGCGGGCACAGCTAGTCGTTAAGTATTCTTCTACTCCTACTCATTTGCCAGATAGTCTGTAATAAGCAAAAAAGGAAATAGGCTTAACGTGGTCCGAGAGTCTCTTCGCGAGTTTTTCAAAAGCACTAATATTCTCACGGTGGCATCACAGTGCATTCTTGACAGCATCATGTTTGTTCGTAAGAACATTCATGACTATAACCACCTCATGTAGAAACAAGCTTCTAACTCTACACTCCCTACCTCTACAAGGCCTAACTTCACAAACTCTACACCTTCAAGTGACGAAATCGGGGGTTTAAAATCTAAAGTATAATAGCTACGACATTCAAAGTTTATGTTTAATGATTGTACTGGTGTTATTATATCTTGAATTTTTTAACTATTTAGCATCATCCAAAACAAAGTTATGAGAGTTCAAAAAAACGACGAAACGTTTCGAGAAAAGGCAGGTAGTGCCCTTGCGCTCCGCTTGGCTCGTCTCGTGCGAGATTTATACAAATCATTTATTACAACTGTATACTCTGACAAGAGAACGTGTTTGTGAAAGCTTATTCTCTAAATAAAAGTTTTGAATTTGAATTTGGTCACCCCACGGGCAAAGGGAATATTTTACCACCACAAAAAAAGCGTGTAAGAAAAGCCTCGTAAATACATAATGAAAAATTAAACTTATTCCAAATGCAATATACATTAGACATTAAGTAACAACTTATCTTTCGAAAGTCGCAAAATTTGAAGATGCATAAAGATTTAACAGCAGGTGTCGAAATTCAGTTGTTTTTAACCCCCGACGCAAAAGGAGGGGTGTTATAAGTTTGACATGTGTATCTGTGTATTTGTTTGTGTATCTGTCTGTGGCATCGTAGCAACCAAATGGATGGTCCGATTTTGATGCAGTTTTTTTTGTTTGAAAGGTGACCGGTGCGGGAGTGTTCTTAGCTATGATTCATGAAAATCTGTTTAGCCGTTTGAAGATCCCAGCTCTTTTTGAAAGGTGACCTGTGCGGGAGTGTTCTTAGCTATGATTCATGAAAATCTGATTCTTGATTGCTTGATCTTGATGAAGCGAAATGAACAACTTCCACTGGTTAGAACGATTTGAAATTTGGTATACTGTAACTACTACTGTATGATTCATGAAAATCTGTTTGGCCGTTTGAAGATCACCAGCTCTTTTCTATTTGATGAAGGAAAATGAGCAACTTCCACTAGTTAGATCGATTTGAAATTTGGTATACTGTTACTGTCATGATATTGCAAGAATATGGTAAACTTGATCTGATGCTGCAGCATCATCCGGAACCTGCACCATACTCAACTCCTCGTTAAATTACAGCAGATGTATCTTGTTTGGGCTCATTAGAATGGTCTTATTGAATAGTTCATATATAGGTATAATTCACTAGCTGGGCTCGCGGCTTCGCTCGTCATACTTAATGTTTATTGCTATCGCGCTGTATATCCCCGTTAGTTTATCCCCGACCAAAAAAGAGGGGTGTTATAAGTTTTGCATGTGTATTTGTGTACTTTGGTGCTAGATGGTAACCAGGGTCTGATAATGGAGCTGGAAGGTGGCCATAGGAACTCGGTAATTAAACGACATAACCCCATCTAGTTTAGGCTCGTTTGATCCGTCTTGACGAGTACTTTGGTGCCAGATGGTAACCAGGGTCTCATGATGGAGCTGGAAGGTGGCCATGGGAACTTAGTAACTACACAACATAACCCCATCTAGTTTGGGCTCGTTTGATTCGTATTGACGAGTTCTTTGGTGAAGGATGGTAACCAGGGTTTGATGATGAAGCTAGATGACTATCTATGATATTCCGATATTGCTGGGTTAGGTAGGCTTGTGACCATCAAAAACCAAGCGAGCGAAGCGAGCGAGGCTCGATCTACTTTTGGTTACACACCTTTGTTAAAATAGTTATGGAGCTGATCTGATGATGGAGCTGGAAAATAGTCATGGGTACTAAGTAATTAAACGACATAACCACATCGAGTTTGGGCTCGTTTGATCCGTCTTTATGAGCACTTTGGTGCCAGATGGTAACCAGGGTCTGATGATGGAGCTGGAAGGAGGCCATAGGGACCTAGTAATTAAACGACATAACCCCATCGCGTTTGGGCTCGTTTGATCCGTTTTGTCTCATACATATTTCGCAATACCCTAATACCGTATTTCGCAATAACTCGCATACATATTTCGCAATACCTCTCATACATATTTCGTAATACCATTCATACATATTTCGCAATACCTCTCACACATATATCGCAATACCCTCATACATATTCCGCAATAACTCTCATACATATTTCGCAATTCCCTCACACATGTTTCGCAATACCTCTCATACATATCTAAAATACAAATGAAACAGATAGGGATTAGAATGAAATAGGAGCGAAAATATAAAAAACTTTAAATAAAACTTATATTTAAAATTTAAAAAACCCCCGACTCAAAACCGCTAAAAAGTAAATAAATAATAATTATGTACCCCCTATTCGACCTTTTAATTTTATGATATAATATTTATTTTAGTTAATAGTAGTTAGTCATGATACTTCCAAAGCGTCATCAGCGTTTTGAGTCGGGGGTTTTTGAAATTTTAAATTTAAGTTTTTTTACACAATTGCATAGATGCCTCAGATGTGGGCTCTGACAAAACATGTTGAATCCAACCGACATCCAAGACATTTATCCCAAATTCATGTATAAATAATTTTCTTTCTTCTCTACTCCGGACACAATCCATTAACAAATGTTGTACATCTTCAGTTTTGTCACAGTATATACATTTATCCGAATCTATTTTTTAACCCCCGACGCAAAAAGAGGGGTGTTATAAGTTTGACATGTGTATTTGTGTATCTGTCTGTGGCATCGTAGCAACCAAACGGATGGTCCGATTTTGATGCAGTTTTTTCAATAAAAAGGCAAATTTTGCCGATGGATAGTGCCCAGATCGAATTCTTAGAGCTAATTTAATGTAATTCCTGTTGAGTTTGCATTGATCAAACCACGGCACACGAAGAGGCTCATTTTGGATAGTTTTATACCAGATGCCTTTTAACCCCCGACGCAAAAAGAGGGGTGTTATAAGTTTGACGTGTGTATCTGTGTATCTGTGGATCTGTCTGTGGCATCGTAGCAACCAAACGGTTGGTCCGATTTTGATTTAGTTTTTTTTGTTTGAAAGGTGACCTGTGCGGGAGTGTTCTTAGCTATGATTCATGAAAATCTGATTCTTGATTGCTTGATCTTGATGAAGCGAAATGAACAACTTCCACTGGTTAGAACGATTTGAAATTTGGTATACTGTAACTGTCATAATATTGCAAGAATATGGTAAACTTGATCTGATGCTGCAGCATCATCTGGAACCTGCAGTACACTCAACTCCTCGTCAAATTACAGCAGATGTATCGTGTTTGGGTTCATTGGAATGGTCTCATTGAATAGTTTATTTATAGGTATAATTCACTAGCTGGATTCGCGGCTTCGCTCGTCATACTTAATGTTTATTGCTATCGCGCTATATTTTTTTCCAGACCCAAAAATAGGGCTGTTATAAGTTTGACGTGTGTATCTGTGTACTTTGGTGCTAGATGGTAACCAGGGTCTGATGATGGAGCTGGAAGGTGGCCATAGGAACTCAGTAATTAAACGACATAACACCATCGAGTTCTCATACATATTTCGCAATACCATTTATACATATTTCACAATACCTCTCATACATAATTCGCAATACCCTAATACATAGTTCGCAATACCTCTTGTACATATTTCGCTCTCATACATATTTCGCAATACCTCTCATACATATTTTGCAGTACCTCTCACACATATATTGCAATACCCTCATACATATTCCGCAATAACTCTCATACATATTTCGCAATACACTCATTCATATTTCGCAATACCTCTCATACATATCTAAAATACTTACAAATGAAACGGATAGAGATTAGAATAAAATAAGAACGAAACTATAAAAAACATCAAATAAAACTTAAATTTAAAATTTTAAAAACCCCCGACTCGAAACCTCTAAAAAGTAAATAAATAATAATTATGTACCCCCCTATTCGACCTTTTAATTTTATGATATAATATTTATATTAGTTAATAGTCATCATCATATCAACCCATAATCATCCCACTGCTGGGATACGGGTCTCCCTTCAATCGAAGGTGATTAGAGCGTACTCTGCCACGCTGCTCCAATGCGAATTGGCAGAGGCCGGTGTTTTCAAACCGCCCTAAGGTCACCGACTTGGCTTAACGACTGTCATCCATCGACAACAGCCGAGACCGACAGCTTAACGTGCCCTCCGAAGCACGGAGAAGCTCGAGATAACGAAACCCATCCAAACGCTTGCTAGGGTCGATGTCGCTTAACTTGCGTGTTCATATTAGAGTGCGATAGACCACACAGCGACGCCATCGAGCTCCTCGTCGCTCAGCGACAATATTTTTTCGAATTCCGTAGATTCATTTCCAATGTGCACGATAGTCGTGTGAGGCACGAAATTTGTGAATTTTTTTTATCTCGGTAGTTCAACTTTCGCATTTCACCTTAATCCTTCTACCCGATACAGTTTTTTTTAACACGTTCTACCACCACCGAAACCCATTTTTATGCCTACAAAAACGTGGTAATTGGCCAAAAGTTTTGCAAGATAAGTACTAAGAATAAAAGATACTCCTCAGAAAATTTAGGAAGCCAAAATACGATTCATACAAGTTGCCTCGACAGAAAAAATCGCAACGTTACCACAAATCTGCAACATTAATTTTTTTTTATTTTAAATACCACACAGATGGCAAACAAGCATACGGTCGGCCTGATGGTTAGCCGTTACCGTAGCCTATAGACGTAAGCAATACCGGGGGTATCACTCACGCGTTGCAGTGTAGCTCTGGAGACCTTACTCACGGTAGGAACACAACATGGCCGAGATCAATGCTATTTGGCTACGATCTTCTGTAAGGTGGAGGTCCTTCCCCAGACGGGCTGCTCCGATTTGAGCGGATTATCCAATTCAAAGTGGAATCGGAGAATCGTTTTTATTTAATAACTTGGTACTTATAAAAGTATTTCATACGACATTTTTGCAACGTGTTTAGATATTATTATCTTTATCATCACGGAAATACTTTATTTAAAAAAAGTAATCGAATTATCTTATATAATTAATACATTCCACGTTTTTGTTAGCAAAAAAAAAATTATGCTGGAGGTAAAACGTGCCAAAAACTGTATTAATCGGTCGCGCACGTCGCACACTAAAACAATGTGATGTGCACGCCTTACAACATTCTTAGCACAACGCTCTTCGTAAAATCGAATATCTGTATAGGAAACCACAGCCTCGGCGTCGCAAAAACAAGGCGCAATTTCATCAATTTCGTCAACATCGATATTAAAGGCTCTACCACACAGGCGCGTTTTTAACGGTCGATAATATCGGTGGCGTTATTGCGATATCTGTTTTCATTACAATATTTGTGTTAGGATGGCCATGGAGTAACACACTGCTGAGATAATAACGCCGCAATGGAAGTAGGACGTTGCGTTACTCTGTCCTGCGATATTCCGATATGAGTCCTAGAACGTTTTGTCAGGTAGGTAGGACGCAAACGACCGTACACACACACTTGCGATTATAACGTTAACTTGTACAAGACGCTCCCTCGTAAGATTATATCGGACGATAAAAACGTAGCTGTGTGCAAGAAATCTGGACGCATTATCGCAATAACGCATGCGATATTATCGACCGATAATAACGTGCTTGTGTGGGCCTATAAAGTTGTAGGTAAGTAAAAAAATAAATAACAGTAAATATCGGTTTATTTATTTACGAATACACCACAAAGCAATATACAATATCCAACTTCAAATAATTTCAAGATTTCTTGAATAAACTTCGCCATCAAAAGAGGGTATACTATATAAATTACATATACCCACGGTTACACGCTATAAGTAATATTTTGGGTTTACGTCTAATAACTCTATACGTAGGTAACTTTTATGATACTCAAAACCACATTTAATTCTATCCGTTTAATGTAAGTATATTTAAAAATGTAATATTGTGCTGTCTATTACTCATTGGGTGGGATGAAATACAATAATTACCCTCTTAAACCAACTGTTCGCTATCTAACAATATTCTGTCCCATTACAGTCTAAGCTAAACAATACTAATATTATTCAAAATATAAATTAAATAAACTTAGAATTGTAAACTGTACTCGAGAATGATCTCAAAACCATATCTAAGTACTTTCATAATGGTCTCTTTACTATTAAAGCCAAGCCACCAAGGTTTTAAACATCAGAATGCAAGAGCAAGTGTTTGTCTTATCAAACCCTTGCTCTATTAAGTAATAAAAGTTGTTATCTGATAGAAAAGTATAGAAAAGATGGTCATTAAAAAAATAAGAATAAATACCATCAATTATTACCAGATGTATGTATTACCGAGAATCACCCTCAAACAATGGAAAATACAAAAAGCTTTGTTCATAAGACACCAAAATTTTTACCAAATTAAATGAGTTATGGTGGATTTACATCGGGACGGTCACAGAATGCGGCGACCGAATTCAGTTTAACAGAAACACTAGCTAGTCGATCAAAAAATGAGAATTAAATATAAAAAAGTGGTACGCTTCACACATAAGAGAATGGCAAATGCCAAATCTGTTAAAGTAGGATTTTTGGCTATTCAGATCTTTAGGGTAATGAAAAAAAACGTTCTGTACAACCCGGTTACAATAGCTGTGGACCTCGCTGGAATATGAAGCCCCTCCCCATTTTCCTTTCACCTCCCCGCGAGAGGCGAGAGAGCGCCGAGCGACGTGACCTCGACGCCAGGTCCACAAATATTGTAAACGGGTTGTACACACAGTATCGTAGTGGTTCAAAGGGCCATGCCGGAGTAGCAGTCTACTACATGCGACTCGCGCCACAAATGCACCTCCTTATTCTAATTTACATTGCTTTTATTCACTTGAAGGCCGTAAAAAAAATACAACCAAAAGTTAAATTTTATCAGCATTCCTTGGCAACAGGCCCTGCACGCTGAATACGCCACATACCAGATATACTGGACTTACAAAGGTAATACAGGAACGTTTAAAATAAAGTAACAGCTAGTTATACATACATTAAATTAGGAAATATCATTTTGATGACTGCACATGAATAAATTTGATACTATTTTTTTCTTCTTTAAAATCTGTAATAAATACTTGGGGGGCTTACACGTATTCTATGTGTACAAAGTCTATTGGCCTGTGTGGCGTCTATTATATACCACTGCCTGCGCTATCTTTAGACAACAATATGAATATTTCCTAAGGATTAGGTACATCTTATGTAATTACAGACCATTCACAGTTACCTCTAACAGATGGTATAAAACACTAAGTGTCAAAGGAGTAGTTTGTGTAGCTGATTTAATGCGTGAGTCCACATAGACGAACTTCAAACAATCACGGACGATTCACGGAACAACAACAACATTCACGGACCGCTCTTATTTTGAGTAGGTATTTTAAACCTGGTTTTACATATCTGTCAGAGGTAAAATAACTGTGAATGGTCTATATGTATTATGTGATGATGGAATGTCGTTTTTTTTTTTCGTTTTAATATCACTTATGCAGCTAGTGTAAGCGAATTTCACAATTTCTTCTTTTATGGGTAAAAGCCCATCTAAATAACATTGAACACATATTACTAATCTAGCCGACATAATAAATTTCTATTGCTTTATTCCATAGTACATCTTTCATATTTATGGCCGGTACATGTTCTTGATTAGTACCTGTTAGCTTATCTGTCTAATAAATTTCCAAAAAGAATTCAGTTGAGTTAATTCCTGAAAATTTATTTCATAGATAGGCTATCTGGAACTTATCAGGAACCTAAGGAACCGAGCTTTACTCCTCTATAATCACATTTCGATAATACAAGAATCTTTCGTCAGTCACCTTATACTAGAGATAAAATCATTAGTCATTTATAGGCCCTTCGTAATTATACCTCTTATTAGTCAGTGCGCTTGCTTACATCTTTTGGTTTGTTTTTACTTGTTTGGCAAACAAACAGTTACTTAGACCTCATCATAAACCTGTATTCATTCCATTGCGGCATCTGCCGTCGAAAAAAGTTTGTTTTAAGTAAAATAGTTAAACATTTTTGTATACACAAACTATGTAATAGCAAGCACACTAACATGGATTAACAAGGATTTTTACTTACACTGATTTAGTTAAAAAATTTCGAATTTCTACCAATTATTGCAGAGTTTGAGATATAAAATGAAAAGAATTAATAACAAAATTTTACTATTAAAAATGGTTATAAAATTTTGGAAACACAATTAAGGAGCCTCAAGTTAAATTATCTACAGGTTTATAATAGAAATATAAAATAAAATATCGTTATCAATAAAAAAATTGCAACCTACATAAGTATTTTGTCCTAAGTTTAAAAACACTTCACTTTTGTTGAGACAAACTTGATAAATGTATTGTCTAATAAAATCTGTTTTAATGTCTATATAAACATAAACAAAATTCTCTTAAGCTGAAAACACATTCGCTATGAGTTGAGGAGGCACCATGGTGGAATTCGAAATGTATTGCATATTTTTGCATTTTGGTGCACTATCATGCAAGTTGCATTTTAAAAAGGGTAGATTCGTCAACTGAATGACATACCAACCTGATGTTTTCTGCTTTTGATCGTTTTATTATTTCATCTCAGTACCACATGTTTATCATTTCATTGGCTTCTGTGCATTGAAAATTTTTAATGGGTACCATTTGTAAAAGAAAATGATGTATGTAACCTTGTTACATTAAATTATGCCCAGCTAATGTGTATTCAACTTTCATAGATGTCTGATCTGAAATAAAATAATTGTCTAACCACAATTCACGTAGCACATACATTGAACAGTAAATAACAATTAAATCCCAATTAAGGAATCAGTTATGGCCATTATAAAATTACATCTTCCAACAAATCAGAAGTTACAACAGCTGTTCGTTTTACGAGCAGTCTTATAAAAGGCTTTACTGTGCATTGAGAGACTATTGGACTTGTCAACTAAGTCATCTAACTTTTCTCCTCGGTCCAACACAGCTTTTATAGTGTCATGTAATATTATCTTTGTCTCATCTAAATCATGTTGTATCTTAGTAAGCGCATCAGCCTCTCTAGGATTCTGATATTTGGCTAAATATTGTGGCAACACAGGGAAATCCACAGTGGTCTCGTTACCCGAAGCCCAGTTAGCTGCTGGTACTACAGCTGTAAAGTCATCGAGTATTTTAGTGATCAGCGTGTGTGCTACCCTGTTGGGGTACTCATGGTCTGATATGAGTATACCCGCCAAGTTGTCAGCTCTGACGTAAACCTGCAGCATATACTCTCCTTCCTTGACAGACTGTCTCGAAGACTGCGGTGTTCTCTCAACCATGGTTTTACTGACAAATGTCATAAACTCTTGAACAGAGCTTCTTTGAAAAAAACTGAAGCTCTGCAAGTCATATGCTGATTTAAGAATTGAAGCACTGTTGACGCCCTTGTAGAGGACTAAAAGGGCGTATACCTTCACCATATTTCTAGTATTATAATTATTTCCTGTCCCAACAAATAAAACCTGCAAAAGAAAAAATAAACATGAACTATTTATGACCATTTTCAACCTTTAATGTGACACATATTTTAAACAATTAACTTTTAATTCAGGTTACTATATTGTACTCCTTGTAATAGAATGATTATAAAATTAACAAAGAAAGAATCACAGAGAAAGCTAATTGAGTCAAATTTCGTCACCTGATTATTGAATGTTTTCTTAGGATTTATATTTTCATGACACTATAACCACAAATGAATACTCAATTTCTTATTAATAGAAATTATAATTTACTATAAAATACAGAAGAAATAGCAGGAATTTAGATAAATTTTATAGATTTTCATGAGATGTGATTTGCCAACGCTTTTACGTCACTAAACTCGCACAATTCACTAAATGTCATGTATGACATTGACATGACATACAACTTGACTGACATGTATTTTTTTTTAAATTAGGGTTTATACTTTATTACTCTCTTTTAAATACTTTAAAATAAGTTTGTACACTCTATTCATTCAAACCTCAAACCACACGGAAAATTTTAGTACCAAAATCCTCAAAATCCGACGTAACAGTGAAATTTTAATAGTCATTTTTCATTTTTTACCACATTCATGCATTTCGGTTTGTTCACATCATGACTCAAAGCTTTGGAGAGTAAGGTGGTTGCCAATTCAAAAGTAGAAGAAAGAGAATAATATTAAAATAAAAACGTCAAAGTCAAAAGACTCCAAACTCCAAAGCTCCAAACCAAATCAAAAGATATATAAAAAAAATATTAGGTACTGAACGAAACGAACTGTATTACACAAATTTTAACTTTTGGTTTTTATTTGGAATCGAATTTGAAATTAAATAAATTGGGTTAAAATAAGTAATTCTAATTGTCAGCAATATGACTGAAAACACTGAAAAAGTAGAATCGGGTAATGATGCTCGCCGGAGGATCCTTAACATCGGCGTTTCCACTGTTCTTCTGGAGACAGGGTTTGATTCCACGGACAAACTTTCCTTAGAAACTCTCACGGAAATGTTGCAATGCTGTACGTATATCATTTTATTGCCCTTTTTATCATCGGTAGAAATGAAAACAACCGTTACCATTAGTTCTGGAACGTAAGGAAGGGAGAGAACAGAAAGTCTTTTATATAAAATATTATCTGTCCATCACCATTTGGTTCATCTAGCCTAAATGGATACCAACTTGTAAACAGTACCGAGTATTTTTTTTTAGATGGACTTGCAACCTTTCCTGTGATTATAAAATAAAAAATACATTTGAAAACAAGGTATGGTATGATTTATGACAAGTTAGAGAGTGCTGACCAACACATTTTTAACTTGACTTATGTTTTCTTTCTTTCTATTCTACCCAATGCACACATCACACCTATGTGTGCCATGCTGTCTATACATTACCAGCTCAAATGGATTAATGACATGTAATTTACGCTAAAATCCACTGATAATGAATAAAAAATGTAAAAGTTTTCTTCATGTTCTACTACCACATTAAATTATTTTGTTTTCTTTAAAGTTCTTACAGAAGTTGGTAATTCTGCGAGGGGTTATTGCGAACTGTCTGGAAGGGTGGAACCTGTTCTTGGTGATGTTGTAATGGCATTAATTAATATGGGTATAAGTCTGCAAGGTTTAGAACAATATGCCGCACGTCCCAACAGGCATGTGATACAGCCGCCTCAACAGGCGCCAGCTCCGAGGACACCAGCTATGTTATCAGCTGGCTCTAAGGCTAAACACGCTGCTCACATACCAATACATTTGCCACCATTACCAGATCCTCATGCATACATAAGAACTCCTGTAAGTGTGTTAGAAGATGAAGATAATGTAATGATTATGAAATTATTAAACACTAGCTTTTCCGCGCTGCTTTGCTCGCGGTTAATTTTATGACATAGATCTTGTTTGACAACAAAACCCCAAGGCGCGACTTGTGGCGCCATCTGTTGGCCGATACAGCGCCCTCTATAGTACAAAAAATATTTTCCCATTGGAATGACATACTTTCACAGGATAAAAAGTAGCCTATGTTGGACTCTCTCTGTACCCCTGACAATATATATACAAATTTTCATAATGATCGGATATTAGTTAGCCGTGAAGGAATAACAAACAAACCCACTTTCTCATTTATAATATTAGTTAGGATAATATGATATACTCGACCAGCGAAACCCGCGTAACGTCGTTTGCATGTATCCCAATTACCTGTAGTAATTTCGGAATGCATTATACTTATAAACCTTCCTCTTGAATCACTCTATCTACTAAAACAAACCGCTTCAAAATCAGTTGCGAAGTTTTCAAGATCTAAGCAACATAGGGACAGACAGACTTCATTTTATACTATGTAAAGATAAGTACCACTATTCAGTGAAATGCTACTTTGATCTATAAATAAATGTTTTAAAAAAAATACAATTCTAATCTCATAACGTTTTCATTGTGAAAATAAGCTATTGAGTTAAAATATAATAAGGAGCATGGAATTGAAATATAAATGGTATAACAAAAAGAGTGAAAAATCATGCTATAATCATACCATTTGTTTTCAGACCCATAAACAACCAGTTACTGAATATGAAGCCATAAGAGAAAAGGCAGCAACACAGAAGAGAGACATTGAGAAAGCCCTTACAAAATTCTTAGCCAAGACAAGCGAAACACATAATCTTTTCAATACAGATGATAACCAAGTATATCCATGTATGTTGTATTATATTTGAATAGTTCACTTTTTTCTCCTTTTGTCTTGCCAACAAAAAGCTGAAGCGATGATGTAATCCAAAGTTGGATTGTACGCGCTTCGTGTTAAGCACGCTAGTTGAACTTCAATTTTTTTTCACAAACAAATCCTTTTTATGTCTCACCAATCTTCACAGTACAGAATATAAATATTACAGAATTTATCCATCCAGAGTTTTTATAATCTCAATTGTCTCTGTGCTTTGAGTTTTATATGATTGTCCTGAATCCATTAGACGGTAGTCATTAAGATAAATGACAGTTGCCACCGTAACACAACAAAGAAGTGATGACAAGTAGAAAAAGATGGAGGTCACATCCTTGAGAGGAAAAAGTAAAATACTTTGATATAGGCACAGAATAATAAAGAGTATCATATCGATGCATTAGGTGTTGTAATATTAATTTCTTTTTATTCCAGTGATAGCATGCAAACCAACATTTCCACCATACCTTCCATGTCTATTACCAACTGACCAGGTGTTTGACTTTGATGAGCTGGAATATCACTTCCAAGTAGCCAATAGAACAGAAGATATGCCTACGGAGAAAAAAGGTATATTCATAATTGCTTATTAAATAATATTCACACTATAAATAAATATAGGGACAATTCATTCAGCCCCAAAGTAAGTTCGAAACTTGTGTTATGGGATACTAACTCAACGATATTATATTTTATAACAAATACATATATAGATAAACATCCAAGACCCGAGACATTTCACTATTATCACATACATGTGGCCTGCCCCAGCTTTGCGTGGGTTTTAGTAGGGATCCCATGTTTTTTTGAAAATATAATTATAACCCATGTCACCCGGGGATAGCATAGCTTCCCAACTGTGAAAGGATGTTATAAATCGGTCCAGTAGTTTCGGATACCTATTCATTGGAAACAAAAAAATCTATTCTGTAGATTATACAAAGATCGCACACATTTAAAAATGGATCTCTACTCTATAGAACTAGATTAGCTCATACATTCTTGCGAAATTGACAGGCATACAACTTGACAACAAGATGTATGTCTGTCAAGGTGTGTATCGGGGTTGGGGAAGTATCACGCGACCCCGCCACTGAAGGCGGAGAAGGTGGCAGACAGTCAGGTTTTTAGTCGGTATCCCTCATTGGCTAGAGAGGTAGTGGCGGGACAGGTAGGTAATGCATTTTCCTGGCTTAAACAAAAAAAAAGGCAGACACCTTGATCCTTGACACTTAACGTGGTTTTTCTTTTTGGTAGATCAATCAGACAATGAGGGAGATAATGGTGGAGATAACGAAAACGCCAATAACTCACAAACAGATACGCAAGACGCGCCAACAGGCAGCCCAGAGAGAAGCAAAGCTGGAGGATAGTGGATGTGAAATTACGATTATCATTTATAAAGGGCTAAGATCTAAATAAAACTATATTTAGGAATATTTTTGTTTTCGTTTGATTTTATTATAATAATAAATTAAGTTAGGCAAACCCGCTTGCATTATACAGTACACAGTATGGCACGCGAGTAAAAGGATCCCTTAGGCCGATATAACTGTACATCAAGTGACACGGCACAGCGACGACGAGTGAACGAGTCTGTAAGTATTCTGGTGGGTTTTGCAAGTTTTTTTTGCTAATAAATAATCGTGTGATCTAGGTAGCGTTGCGTCTGTTGTAATCACACTTTTTGTTTAAAACAAAGTGAAAACACTTTTTGTAATAATCATGTAATAATTATAGTTACCTACTATTAGTTAATACGAACAAATGTTCTTTCTTGTGTGGTCGGTAGGCGACTGTGGCATGCGCATTTGATTGAAGCGGCTACCTACTTCAATGGGCGTCAATGGTCTTCAAGTCATCCCATCAAGTGTAATATTGTCAATAACGTGAGACTTACTTGTCAAGCATGCATGCTTGATCATCTGTGGGACCCATAACAAATAGCCTAGAACAATCTAAAATTTATAATAGCTGAACCCTCTGAAGACCCATTTGAAGGCAAGAAGCATAATACTATTATTAGGAATACAAAATATAATTAAGTAAAATTTTATTACATAATCCTTATACAAATAGATATTATTTCAAAAGCGAAGAGTTGATGACGGGCAGTACTTTGATGCCATTCCTGTCTACTACTGTCACTTGGAAGTTGGGTAGACTCACAAACAACCTTCTGTGCACCTCCTTGATGCAAAGTTTGAGAACGTCATAAGCCTGGTCTTGAGTCAAATCTGGAACACAGTCATGTAAACATTACGTTTTTGTCAAACTCGCAAGCCATTGATGGGCTCGTGTTTTTTAGTATGATAGTTAGGACCTTTAAGAATTTGGAGATGATTAAAAGATATGTATATATAAATAATCAGAAATGCCTTCTGGCCCTTCATCTTTTGGATTTTCAATGTTCTATCATCATTGTCATATTATTAGTATCTTAAATGTGAATGTGTGATGCAACATTTTTATTAAAACAATACCTTTTTTGTGATAGCGGTCCATAATACTCAAACTGAGGTATCCTCCAAAGCCATGCACGGCATATGGTACTTTGACACTGGATGCCAAATAGTCCATGAAGTATAGCTCGGGACCATTCTCCTTGTCATAGCCAGCCATCAGTAGATTTACAAAATAAGGTGACTGAAATTAAGAAAAGA
Source organism: Endotricha flammealis (assembly GCA_905163395.2). NCBI lineage: Eukaryota > Metazoa > Arthropoda > Insecta > Lepidoptera > Pyralidae > Endotricha > Endotricha flammealis. Next base: position 8,542,774 of record LR990866.1, read on the forward strand.
AAAGAAATAAATTTCATTTAAATAAACAAAGTTGTTATATTAGTTAGTAGATCTAAATAGTTAAATAGAATCTCTCTCTGAACAAATTCCAAAAATTATTACAAAATTGTGTTTAAACAACTAGGTCCTATTAGGTTTGCTATCTGGTTCTCCCAGATTTCATTCATTTACAAATACTATACAACTAGGAATACTAACACTGCTCCTAAGGTACTCGGCGAGATTACGACGCGTAAAATTGGCGGCTGCTGTGGGTCCCAACTCATAACCATTGCGCATCTTGTACAACTGAATGTTTTTAGCAATGTATTCGGCGAATTGTGTGGTGTCACCAGAATCACCAATTACACCCATTACCAGACGATCGGAGATCTTGTAAATCTTTTCCTCATCTAAAATAATAAATATATTAAGAATTGATTAACGTAATACAAGACCGAATAATGAAACAATAGCATAAAATTGCAAACCGCAACTCACCATCTTTCATCACCATAATACTGTGGCTGGTGGTCTGATCAGCGGCTATCATCACAAAATCATTGCACTGTATACCTAACAGGCATTGTAAGTTGATGTTGGACATCTTTAGAAAGTATTTAAGAAATATTAATAAACCGCAAATAAAATTCAACTCGTAACCTAAAGGTAAACTTGTCAACTCACGTTCAATGTTGCCAGCCAACCAACAAAACAATTGTTTTTTTTTTTCGGCGCCTGTGTCAGCCAAGCCAGCCGTAAATTCAGATAAAAGGTAGACCATAGACGATACCGATTCATTTGAAAACGCAAATTAATGCCGGAAACACACTACCGTGTCGGGGCGTGTCGTGTCGCGCTCTGTCGTGACGGTGGGTGTGCACCACACTTATGGCGGAAACACACTACCGTGTCGGGGCCTGTCGTGTCGCGCTCTGTCGTGACGGTGGGTGTGCACACTTACGTGTCGTGTCGGGGCGCGCTTCTGTTCAGAAATGAACGAAATAAACGCCAGACGTTTATTTCTTTCATTTCTGAACAGAAGCTCGCAGTGTTTGCCTTTGTCTGGGTGTTTTCTATAATGTATAATGGTATTTATTTACAAAAAAAAGTATTTAAGTATATTTATCAGGAATCTAGTACCTAGTAACTCATTATCACGCTGCAAAAATAAATTTAAAAAAAAAGCGTCCACTTGTTCGCGCCACGAGCCGCGCGCGGGTATAGAAACACATTTGCAGGGCGTGTCGTGTCGCGTCATAACCCCCACCACCGCCGTGGCGCAATCGGCGGCCAGCAGTCCGCGCCACGACAGAGCGAGTCACGACACGACACGCCCTACAAATGTGCTCCTAACCATATAAAATGTATGAAGGCGATATGCTTCTGGCGCGACACGACAGGCCCCGACACGGTAGTGTGTTTCCGCCATTACGTGTCGTGTCGGGGCGCGATTCTGTTCAGAAATGAACGAAATAAACGCCAGACGTTTATTTCTTTCATTTCTGAACAGAAGCTCGCAGTGTTTGCCTTTGTCTGGGTGTTTTCTATAATGTATACATGGTATTTATTTACAAAAAAATGTATTTAAGTATATTTATCAGGAATAACTCATTATCACGCTGCAAAAACAAATTAAAAAAAAAAGCGTCCACTTGCTTGCGACACAAGCCGCGCGCGGGTATAGAAACACATTTGCAGGGCGTGTCGTGTCGCGTCATAACCCCCCCCACCGCCTTGGCGCAATCGGCGGCCAGCAGTCCGCGCCACGACAGAGCGAGTCACGACACGACACGCCTTACAAATGTGCTCCTAACCATATAAAATGTATGAACGCGATATGCTTCTGGCGCGACACGACACGCCCCGACACGGTAGTGTGTTTCCGCCATAAGTCAATAACTATCGAAGAACGGGAAATATCGAGATAAATACAACACTATGGTGTCATTTTTTTAATTTGATTGAATCTGTGGCAGGGAGAAAAATAAGACATTTAATTTATAATGATCTGTGGATTTATACTTACAAAGACTTGGCTTATGCCTTTTACGTATTCTTTTTTCTTGTATTTATTTATTACCTACGACTTGGCTGTATGGGCTTAAAGCCTCTTTGCCTGCCCTTATAAAAAATTGGGCGAAGAAACAAAAAAAAACAAAAAAAGATCTGTGGATTGAACCATGATAGGATAGGATAATATAATAAATTGTTTTTTTGAATTTTGTTATTCCTGCTAAAGAGGTTAGGTTATGTTGAAATTTATACAAAACATTATAATAATAATGATTTTTTAATATAAAATTGGGATAAGGTTCTTTGTTCTTCTTCACCATGTTTAAGAAAATTGCTTTAGGCATTTCTGGAGGTGTAGATAGTGCTGTTGCAGCGCTTCTTCTCAAAAGAGCAGGTAAATTGATAAATTTCTATTATTTTATTTACAAAAATACTTCATCATCATACCAACCCTTATTATGATTAAATACTCTGTAACGCTGAAATTATTTTTGCAGGATACCAAGTTGAAGGAGTATTCATGAGGAACTGGGATAATAATTACGAGGCTGGGTTTTGTTCAGACGAAAAAGATTTCGAAGACGCAACATTTGTATGTCGTAAGCTTGAAATTCCTTTACACAGAGTATACTTCATTAAACAATATTGGAATGAAGTGTTTACGGTGCTGCTGAAGGAATATGAGAATGGATTGACGCCAAACCCAGACATATTATGCAATAGATACATTAAATTTGATAGTTTTTTCGATCATTGCAGGAACAATTTAGCTGTTGATGCTATTGCTACTGGGCACTATGCAGACACGTCTTTTGGTCCTTTCTTAGAGAAGTACTCCGAAAGTGAAGGCAAGTACTTTGAAATTACAAATATAATCAATAAAAATGTATGTAAGTAATTAGTCTATTGTATTGTAAGTACCCAATTCTTCACCAGTTCAGATAACAGATTTTTATTAAACTAGCTTATTTTTCATGAAACTCTGGTTCTGGTTACTTTGGGAATGAAATGTCCTCAAAGTTTACTCTCCGAAAGTAAGAAACAAGGTTTTTATTAAATCTTTAAAAAATAGGCAGAGCTTTCACATTTTATACAAAATGTTTTTAAATGGAACCTAAAATTATGTGTTATATTTATTTAGAATACATAACTTTTTTCAGATGTTAGGTTGCTACAACCAGTTGATAAACATAAAGATCAGACATTCTTCTTATCACAAGTAAAACAGTTTTCACTGAGAAGATGTATGTTTCCCATTGCAAATCTACTGAAAAGCCAAGTGAGGGAGATAGCCAAGACTGAAGGACTTATCAATGTTGCCAACAAAAAAGATAGCACTGGCATCTGTTTCATAGGCAAAAAGAAATTTCAGAATTTCATTGAAGAGGTGTGTATTTTTGTATTTCTTTATACAGGGTGACTGATTGAACAACGGACCCATTAAAGGAGGTGAATAAGAAGCTGATGCCTATTCCATTAAGTGTTAAAAACCACCACCTTATTTTTTTCTTTTTTATTTATTTTAATGTTCATTCTACGTTTTTTACATTATACTATGCATGAACTCTCATGACCCGGCAATCCCCCCGCGCCCCGCCCGGCGACCCGCCCGCACCCCAGCGCAAACGCAACCCGATCGCGGACCTCGCTCGCTTCGCTCCCACCCCCCAGTCGCAAACTTGTTTTGGCATCGATCGCACGTCCGTCGCGTACGTATGTACTACCCGTCCGTTTCAAGTTTGCCGCTTCCGCAGTTGCTCGGACTGTTAGCTTATCGCAAAACAACGAAAGACAATTGATTATCAATCGGCGAGAGCGACACTGAATCGAGTAATAGCGAAAGATATTATTTTCGCTATTACTCGATTATTCTGTATTTTTTTTTATTTCTACTCGTTAATGTGACGTCATAACGGTCGACACCGGCAAACTTGAGGCGAACTTGATTGGAATCGCGTGTGCCGCGCTTGTGTGTGAGTGAACTAGTGAGTAGTGATAATGGCTTATCAATACACCAATGAGGAGTATTGGGACATGGTGCAATGTTACGCGAGGGCAAATAACGTTGTTAGACACGCAATTACGTTGTATCGCGAGACGTTCCCAAACCGGCGAGTACCATCATATGATTTGATGTTAGGACTCAATTTTAGATTAAGAGCGTTCGGCCAGTTTACCCAGGCCAGCCTACTCATGCCCAAGCACGAGGAGCAGAACCTTATCCGGTAGACTTGCATGAAGCCATTTTAGAATACTTTGACCACAACCCACGCGAGAGTACGCGGAATGCCGCAAGACGTTTTAATGTGTCACAGTATACGGTGTGGAATCTGCTACATACAGACAGACGACATCCGTTTCATTATCGACCCGTCCAAGAACTTGGTGTGAACGATTACGAGTGTAGTGATGTGTAGTAGAACAATTATTGTGATTTTCTTGATTTTCATAATAATATGATTTGAACAATTGCAAGAAGGCCACGTAGTAGGTAAGTAAAAATTTTAAATGTAATGTGATTAAAAATAACTAATAACTAGCCACCTACTTACCTACCTCATTCGATTCATTCTTCGCGCAAATTTATTTTTTGTCATTCGTAGCAACGGCAACGTAGCATACCTAGACCATCCTAGACTATTATAAGTAGTAAATGAATGTATGGCCCCCGCCCGCGCACTCCGCGCAGGCCGCGGCGCGGCGAGGGCAGGGGCGGGCGGCGGCGCTCGCGCGACTTCGACATTCGACACCACGTGACACCACAGTATACGTAAATTGGCCGATTTTAATATTTTTTTAAAATACGCATATCTCGCCTATTTTAATTTTTTTTTTGTTTTTTTTTATGCAGAAGGGATATAAATAAATTACTTTTTTATCTATTAAAATGCGTACGATGTTTAACCAGTCACCCTGTATATATTCTACTATGTTTTAATTAGATTTATACATAAATAAGGATATAAAATATATTGTGAATATGGTTTGGGTTCTGAGACATTGTAAGATGTCCCGGGCCATGTCTCAAGTACCAGGTTGTTCTTATTAAGATGTCCTGGAACTAAAAACCATAATGATGAGCTGCATAAAAACATTTTAAAGTCAATGACACTGCTGTCAATGTTAAACTTCATAAGAAAAAGTAATTGCATTAAATGCATTTCTGGCTGATAGTAGTAATTTAATCATCAAATTACATATTTTTTGCATGTACCATGTTTTTATGATCTTTTCAGTACATAGAAACAAAAAAAGGTTATTTTATAGACATAGACACTGGACAGAAAGTGGGTGAACATGGAGGCTTACACAAATGGACTGTGGGCCAGAGATGCTGTTTAGCTAATTGGAAAGATGCTTACTTCATATTCAAAAAGGATTTAGAAAATAACAATATTTATGTGGTAAGTAATCACTTAATTAATCATGCAGGTAGGTAATTTTATTAAAAAAATAAAATACTTAGTACTAATTCATAAATAATATGAATTACACACGATAATATTAATATATAAAATTACACTATCACATTATAAAATGACTGATTTGAAAAAATCATTTTATGTATAATCCAGTCTAAGAGGATTGTTGTATATTTTAATTAAGCCAATTAACATGAGTATAAGAAGCCGAGCAGAATAGTGGGCGGACGACACCTAGTGTGTAGTATTTAGAAGTAGTGGATATGCCAAGAATTAAAAAAAAACTTTATTGTCAAATTACTTACAGGTTCCTGGCACAAAGCATCCAGCAATATGGAATGATCTATGTTTTTCATCAAAACCCCATTGGATACATAGTGAACCAGAAGAATTAGCTAATAATGGAGTTTTGCATTGTCAATTTAGATTTCAACATACCAAACCGCTAGTTTCTTGTAGAGTAGTAAAAAATTGTGATGGTTTAACCGTAATATTAGGGAATAAATTAAGAGCTCTTACTGAGGGTCAATTTGGCGTTTTCTACAAGGATAACGAGTGTCTTGGCAGCGCTAAAATTAAGGACGTATGGCGAAATTTAACGTAGTAGCTGTTTTGTTTAACATATTAAAACCTTTTATTGTTCTCGCTTTTTTTATATGCCTAGATCCCAGAAATACTCCGTCTGAGTACGTGCAGATCAAGCAATAGTGCAAAAAATAGTCCTCATATAAACATTATATGGAATATTATTTTTGTCATACGTTGCGGTTGCGCAGTGCGTTTACTTTATGGGTAGCTTGATGACTACACATACATTTGTGAATGTGAGTAAAGTATTGAAGACACTGCTTTAATGATTATAGGTACAGTCGCGTGCACTGATAAGTATACAGAAACTGTTTTGCAATATGTGTATACTTCTGATAATTCAAAAATAAGTATCCAAGTAATGTAGCACTTCTTTTTTGGACGGAATGCTTGCTGTTTTTCAGGTACGGCAAAATATTTGGGTATGCGGTAAAAATATGTATGTTGTATGCAAGTACTCTGATGAAAAATAAATAAATAGGCTTCTTTTAAATTTTTTATTTAAGATTAAGTTATGTGTAATGTTTGTTTGCTCAAATGGCTGGACCAATATTTATGATATTTGATACATTATGTACTTTTTATCCCGAAAAATACGCGATTACCGTAGGATTCGATCAAGTGATATAGGTGGCGCTGCTGTACACAAATAAATATGCGCAAACGAAGTTGCGCGGGTTTCACTAGTCATACTAATATTATAAATGAGAAAATTGAATTTGTTTATTTGTTTGTAAGCCGTGAAGGAATAACAAACAAGCCGATCATTATGATTTGTATACATAATGTCAGGGGTACTTTTTATCCCGTGAAAGTATGTCATTCCAATGGGAAAATATTTTTCTACTATAGAGGGCGCTATATGGGATGGGCTATCGACCAACCCAACAGATGGCGCCACAAGTCGCGCTATGGGTTGTTTTTTTGTCAAATAAATAGAAGTATTTTAGGGCACACACAGCGGATCCTACGCTCAAATCGGAGCAGCCCGTCTGGGAAAGGACCTCCACCTTACAGAAGATCGTAGCCAAATAGCATTGGTCTCGGCCATGCTGTGTTCCTACGGTGAGTAAGGTCTCCAGCCCAGCTCTACTTGGAAGGGGGGCAACGCGTGTATGATACCCCCGGTATTGCAAGCGTCTATAGGCTACGGTGATGCTTGCCATGAGGCGGGTCGTAGGCTTGTAGGCCAACTTTGTGGCATAAAAAAAAATTAAAGCGAGCGAGCCATCGGAAAAAAGCTAGTTATTAAATAAATAGGTAGTATGGGCACAAAGTGATAGGTATGAAAATTTATAAACTACGTTAAGTTATGCATTTTCGCAGTAAATGCTTTATGCCAACATTTTTGGCCACTGTTGGCCAACGTGTAGAGGGGGGTTTGGTAGGTGTTGGAATGATGGTACGTGTTGGCCCACAAGCTGGCGCGAAATCCGTGTGGTGTCGCTCGACAACTAACGATTACCAATTTTTTGTATGCCAACGTTTGGCCGAATTTTTGTTAAGCTGATTATTATTCTATGACACAAAACATTCCGCCTCCGCCTCCTCGTCCTACACGAGTAAAACATGAAAAATGAAAACGTTCGCAAGCATAACTTGAAGATGGCACAATGGAATTTTCGTCTAAGCCTGATTGCAAAAAAAAACTCTTTGGTTCTCATGTTTGTCGTTCGTCTACTGAATGAACTACTTCTGTCTGATGGCGGAAACACACTACCGTGTCGGGGCCTGTCGTGTCGCGCTCTGTCGTGACGGTGGGTGTGCACACTTACGTGTCGTGTCGGGGCGCGATTCTGTTCAGAAATGAACGAAATAAACGCCAGACGTTTATTTCTTTCATTTCTGAACAGAAGCTCGCAGTGTTTGCCTTTGGCTGGGTGTTTTCTATAATGTATAATGGTATTTATTTACAAAAAAATGTATTTAAGTATATTTATCAGGAATCTAGTACCTAGTAACTCATTATCATGCTGCAAAAACAAATAAAAAAAAAAGCGTCCACTTGTTCGCGACACGAGTTGCGCGCGGGTATAGAAACACATTTGCAGGGCGTGTCGTGTCGCGTCATTACCCCCACCACCGCCGTGGCGCAATCGGCGGCCAGCAGTCCGCGCCACGACAGAGCGAGTCACGACACGACACGCCCTACAAATGTGCTCCTAACCATATAAAATGTATGAACGCGATATGCTTCTGGCGCGACACGACACGCCCCGACACGGTAGTGTGTTTCCGCCATGACTGAAGCTGACTGACCTTGCCAGAGAGAAAAATAAGACATAGAAAGACCTTGCTTGCCTGTCAGTCATTTTCTCCGCTAGGAGTAGTATTGTTCTGTGGTCATTTTCATAGCGATGCGCGACTCCGAATGATTTTACTTTTCGAATAATTCGTTACTACTAATTTGGCTGTTCGAACAGCAAATTAGTAGTATACTAATATCTATATTCGAATAACGACTACTAATTAGTAACTACTAATGTCAAAATGTATTCGACACGAACGAAACGAATTAAGATAGGTTAACCACTAGTACAGTGCCACAAACTCATCTGTTCCAGTGACCAAAACTGCAACTAACGAAATTACAATACAAAACACTAAATTTGACAACAATAAATACGATCATGCGCTTCCATCATCGACTCAGATAATTTTGTTTGTGGCACTTCACTCTACCTACCTACGTCCACCGCGTAATTAAGGATGGTTACTTAAAATAAAATATTTTTAAGTCACACAATAAATTAATTTGAATTTACTTCTTTCCATAGAACGCTTTTTTATTTTGGTTTGGAGTCACAAGATTTCCAATGCCACCAGTCGATTCTGTGTTTAATTAAGACTGTATCAGTTTATGGCCTTTGCCGACAATGCCGATATTATAAAGCGTTAAAAAAAAAGCCAAAGATGTCGCGGTTCAGTTAAGGTGATCCGTTTCGGTCCGCGCGGGAAATTCAAATTTTTTGAGGTTTTTTACAAATTGCATCTCAATCATTGATAGAATTTTCGTGAAAATTGATTTGACGACAACAAACACAATATATCTACTTCTTCTTCTTCTTCTTCTTTTCGTGTCAGTGACTCAAACAAAACAAAATCTACTGAATAATTATCATATAAATTATAAATATTGGCTCTTCTCATTATGAATGTGCATAAAGCACGTTATGGGGAAAAAGATGCATCGTGGACATTCATAATAAGAAGAGCTAATATTTATAATTTATTTGATAACTATTCAGTAGATATATTGTATTTGTTGTCGTCAAATCAATTTTCACGAAAATTCTATCAATGATTGAGATGCAATTTGTAAAAAACCCCAAAAAAATTAAATTTCCCGCGCGGACCGAAACGGATCACCTTAAAAAGTATTGTGTAAAGTATTCATTCATTCAAGTCCGAGTCGACCCGAACTGTCCCAAGCGCCGCGTCGCCGTCGCTCTGTCCGACTCCGACCAACGGGACAAGCAAGATTGTTCGTCGTCGGCCGTCGACTCCAGTCGAATAATTTTAAATCGCAGTCGACTTAGTCGAATGATTCGTGGAGTCGAATGATTAGTATTAGTATTATTCGAAGTCGTGCATCGCTATTTTCATCCCCCTGCCTGGCTCTCCCCTGCCTGGCTGGAGAGAAAATTAAAGTTGTAAAAACGTTCAGTGAAATAGTGAAATATTATGTAAAAGAATGATCGTCTCAGTCTCCAATGAAACTATTATATACTGCGAAACAAAACAACTTTTCTCAATGTGACACAAAATAAAATGAATGTCGGTAATTTTTGTTATGTATTATGAATTTTAGTAATAAAGTGAGAAATCAATTTTCAATATATTATACAAACAGGATAAAATGTCAGTACCTCCGATAAATTATAGCGTTCCCCCTCCCTGGTTGGAGATGCCGCCGCCTTCAACATCAGCACCTCTCCCGTCGGTGTCTCAAGTGCCACCGCCACCAATATTTAATGTCCCCCCGCCTTACGTCCCCGGTGTAGCCACTGAAACTCCTTACTCAATACTTCCTCCCCTAAACGTACCTCCACCGCCCGTAACATTTCCTCCTGTAGATATTTGTTCTATACCTCCTCCTCCTCATTATTATGCTCCATCTACCAGTTCCAGCTACTCACTTAACATTAAAGATTTACATAAAGATACCAAAAGTAGCGAGACTCCCTCGTCATCTAAAAACTATAAAGCACCATCTGAATGCTCAACAAGTTCATCTAAGTATAGATATTCTCCAGAACGGGATAGATATGACAGGGATAGAAGGGATAGAGACAGGGAGAGAAGATATCATGATCGCAGGAGCCGTAGTCCAAGCTACCTGAGGCGTTACAGTAGAAGTCCTTCAAAGGAGTCTAGACGTAGTAATAGGGAAAGTGATAGATATAGTAGAGAGAGGCATAGGAGACATGAATACGATCGAAGACATAGCTCATCACGGTCACGAGATTATCACAGGAGCGAACGTGATCGCAGGTCGCCTAGTAGAAGGAGTCATAGATCTAGATCACGAGACCGTAGCAGGAGCCGCTTAAGTACAATGAGCCATTCTAGAGCACACTCTCGCCATTCCAGAAATGAGTCTATACCTCGTAAGCCCTTAACAGACCGAGAGAAGATATTGGAAGAGTATAGGTATGTTTGCACATGTTTTTCTTGATTTTCTGGTTCAAGAAAGAAGTTGAGAACTTAAATAAATTTATTTAAGTTTTTAAAACGACAAATAAATAGACTTAATACTTCATATTATTTAAGATGAAATGTGTATTTTTTATTTTCTGTTATTCAATTGCAGAAAGAATTATTGTAAGACATCTGAAGATTTTATTGCTAAAATGGAGCAGTGGTCTAAAGAACATAATTTAGATGAAGATGAGGTAATCTTTTGCCATGGTTTTTTATTTACCATAATTTTTCTTAAATTATACCGCATTGGTGATAAAATATAAATTGAATTATGTTAGTTAGGAAAATGCATTTATTTACTCTTGTTATAATGTTTTAGGGTTCGAAGATGTGGTACAGGAGCTCACCAGCAGAATTGTACTACAAATCAGTAGAGGGCAGTACAGCAATGCACCAGACTACAAAGTTAGAAAAGCTGTGTGATGTGGCATTTAAAATGCTCATAGAGAGAGGCCGTAATGCCAGACCGGAGGTTGATGAGCTGCCTCCATTGAAGCCACCAAAAGCTAAAATGTGTAAACATAGAGGTAAAAATCTTTTGGTTTATTTAATCAAAGTTAAAACAGGACTAGACTAAATCTCAAGACTTTTTCTCAAGTTGTGAATGAATATTTTAAACAATAGGAAACAAAAATTTTTTTTTTTGCATTTTCGCCCTAGATACATTACTTTCAAGTATGACATAAACTATGGAGAGAGTGCAAGGGCAATGCATAAAGTGAGACCATCTCTGATTTTGTGCATGTTAATGATCACTATCAATCTATATAAGCTTACCATCAGATGGGCAAATATCCTACTAATATTATAAACTAGAAAATTGGTGAGGATGTATAGATGTTTGTTACTCTTTCACGCAAAAACGGTCGGACATCTGTCCAACCGTTTTAGCGTGACATTTTGTACTCAGGTAGGTTAGCTTATAACCTTCAGGTAGGTTAAGAATTAGAATGGCTGGAGTATCCAGCTCCCACTCTTCTCACGCACAAAGGGCACATCGGCTGCCTGATTGCGGAGTAGGCCCGCAAAACAACAAGTATAACCTGTAGTTTTCAGAAGCCTAAGTAAACCAGTAGATAAGTTAATGAAAATCTTATATTGATATAACTCATTGTTATTCTTTAGCAGAAGATAAAAGTTCATCATCATCATCTGACAGTGAAGAGGATGATCAGATTCTTGATGAGGATGGATTGCAGGGTTACACTGATAGGATTATGTTGGAGTTGCAGAGAAAACAGAGTCACCCAAGAAGGCTACACCCTGAGATGTGGTATGATAAATGATATTGTTTAGCATCACTAGCATCTTATATTCAGTGAATTGAAAATTTATATTATGTAATGTTACTATAGTATGAAGTATAGGGCTAGGGCCCAATCTGTCCCAATTTACAATCAACTATTTAGTTGTTTCAAATGTATTTATCGCCTTTTTCAATGACTTAATAAAACTCATGACCATAATACTCAGTAGCCAAAGATATTATAATTTTTTTAGATTTTTTTATTATTGTAGACTAGACAAACGAACCTAGGGGTCATCTGATGGTAAGCAATTACCGTCGTTGATAAACCTAGTAAGTTATTTAGCCCATAGATAAGCGTTTAATGTTGGTTTCCAGGTTTAACAACACTGGAGAGATGAACGGCGGGCCACTGTGCCGCTGCAGCCCCCGCGCGCGTAGACAAGGCATGCGACACGGTGTGTTCGCCGGTGAAGGCGCATTTCCCAAGTGCATACCCTCGCAGAGCAACATCGATAAGCTTTATCACTATCGGTAAGAACTCAAACTCCTATTATGTACTAAATAATCCGGCATTTAATTATATGGAATGTTGAAAATAGTACTATAATTGAAATTAGGTAATCATTTATAATACAAATGTTAGTAGTTATCCTTAGATATTACTTCTTCAGACTTTATTTAAGTTTTCAAAGATACTTTGTTGAACTATTAAAGGAGCGAAAATCTCTCGAAATTTCCATATAGATTTCAATATAGTGGTATAGATTTTCAATTTCACGAAGAGCGTATGGCTAGAAATGTCGTAACCTCGGAAACGCTCGTAAAAACGGTCATGCACACTAAAACAATGTGAATGTGCACGCCTTACTCTAGTGTGTCCTCTTCGTGAAATATAATAATTACTGTAGTGTGAATTACTTTTTATTTTATGATTATAAATTTTGTTGTTTAATATTTTTCAGTATTACAGTATCACCACCAACTAATTTCCTAATAAAAGCGCCAACAATCATAGCGCATGACGAACACGAGTTTCTCTTTTCTGGTTTCTCAATGTTTTCTCACTACAAGTTAGCGAAATTACCTACATGCAAAGTTATAAGGTTCAATATCGAATACACGATATTATATCTGGAGGAACCTGCGCCACAAAATTTTACTGTCAGAGAGTTGGATATATTTGGTAAGTGATTTAAAAATTAAATAAAAAATAATAATATGAGTATTTCTGTCAGGTGATTTAAAAAAATTTTTTTTTTAATTTTTTCAGAGGAATATTTGTTTACGGAGTTATTGGAGTTAATAGATTTGGATTTGGGAAAAGCTACAGAGACGTCATGCTCTCAATTCCATTTCATGCCACGGTTTGTGCGATATCTTTCTGAGGGTGGCTGTGAGGTAAGCATTTTAATATTGTCTTTAAAAAAAATTAACACACGAAGAATATTTGTGTGGGATAACAGTTTATGTGGCAAATCACCGTTGAGCTTGGGTACGGGAAAATAGATTTCCACTGTAATCGAAAAAATAACGTTAATTTACATAGTGGAGCGGGAATACTGGGATAAATAATTTACTACCATGGGTATATAAGGCTTTACTACAACAATCGATCGACAACTTAATAATAATAAATAATAATAAAAATAATTTATTTTTCCTCAAGATGACAAAACAAAATAAACAATCATATTTTGTTATTTTGCACTTTATGTATGCCATCGTGAGAGTGGAATCTGTACTAGGAGTACTTGTGTTACAGTATTCCAGCCACTCACTCCCGGCCCTCAGATAGATGGTTTTGAATGTTTGAGTGCGTGTGTGAGTGAAAGAGTGAAATGGAACAGTCTACATAATACTAAGATTCAAAATTATGTCGTGGCATCAGAAGACATTTTGATTTTGAAGCTTAGCAATTTATGTCTTATTTCTATATCGTAAACTTATTTGGGCATTCAAAAATCTGCGACAAGCTGCCACTGTAGATTTGCTAAAACATACCTACATCTCCTTAGAACAATCTGTAATTACGTACTGTCTTGCAATCTGGGGAGGATCTACAAAGATAAAATTCTTGGAATTGGAAATGGCCCAAAGATCACTGCTAAAAGTTATGTTTTTTAAAAGTTTTAGATACCCTACAGATAAACTATACGCAGAATCTGGCCTTTTGTCTGTCAGAAAGCTGTATGTACTCCAGTTAATATTGAAAAAACATAAAACTATAAAATTTTGTAAAGCACGACTAAAAAACAGATTGAAATACAAAGTAGCACCCATAATGACTGTGAAATCTACATTTGCTAAGCGACAATACGCTAGTATGTCATCAAAATTGTATAATACGGTGAATAAATCAGTGAACATATACCCCCTAACTCACTACCATTGTAAAAAAATGTTGACACAATGGCTCCTGTCGAAATCATATGATGAAATTAAGTCATTTGTGCAGGTTACAGTTTGAGCTCCTTCACTAGAGAAAATTTTATTTCAAATTTTATTTTTACTACTCACACACAACACAACATAAATTCACATAATATTTTGTTAAAACTGTTAGATCTTTGGATACTATATCTACTAGTTATATTAATTACTGTTATTATGAATTCGATCCTTGGAAGAGCGGTGGTTCCAAACACAAGCATTGTTTAGCTTAAATGGAACCACCAGCTCCTATAATACTCTGTTACATTTTTGCTGAATAAAGTTATAAAGTTCTATATCGTATGTTTGAATGGTAAAAAAATAAATGACAATCAACGTTAACTCCAAAAATAAGTATTTTTAAATAAATAAATAATATATAGGGACAATTCATACAGATTGAGCTAGCCCCAAAGTAAGTTCGAAACTTGTGTTATGGGATACTAACTCAACGATATTATATTTTATAACAAATACATATATAGATAAACATCCAAGACCCGAGGCCAATCAGAAAAAGTTCGTTTTTTCATCATGACCCGACCGGGGATCGAACCCGGGACCTCCTGAGTTTGGCGTGGTAACCATTACGCCACGGAGGTCGTCAAATTGTCACATGACTTTTTGTATTCTTAGATCGTTACAAATATTTATTTTACAGGTACTATCAATGTGTGAGGTCCTAAAGTATCTGATAGACGAGAGTGGTCTTTTGATACCCCCGGAAAAGTTAGAAGACATGCACAATATGGACCACTATACTTGGCAGAAGTTTGTCGACCGTATTAAAGGTAAAAAATCCAAATTGCTAATATATTTTTTTAAATCTGTTCAAGGTAAATGTGATAAGAACAAACTATTTCGAATTGAATTGAATTAATAACTCAACTCAGTTGCGGTGAGCCCGATGATGTCATTGCGCGTGTCAAATTGAATGGATACGCATTATGGGACCTGCTGCTATAACAAAGTCGTTTAAATCTCGTGTCAATCTCAAAACGTGAAATAGCTTTTATGACGTCATTGATATAGTTCAAGGATGACCTAATCCGTTTTTATTATAGGAATGATGGTGACGTATCCTGGAAAAAAGCCGTCTTCAGTTCGAGTGGACCAACTTGACCGCAGTCCACCCGTTACTGCGGACAACAAAACGCAAGAACTGAAAAATTATTTTCCAGAAATCGTACACTTCGGTATACGACCACCGCAATTGAGTTATGCTGGAAACCCAGAGTGAGTTCATACAAATACAAGCATCAATCATTTAAACAAATAAATGATTAATAGTTTGTTATTGATGATTGAATCATTACAAGCTGATTTTCGAAATTTGCACTTAAAATATACTTATAACGTCTCTAAATAATAAAGTTCATTTCTAAGCCCTTATCTATACTAATATTATAAAGAAGTAAAGTTTGTGTGTTTGTATATTTGTTAAATTGTAAGGGGTAATCTCGGGATCTACTGAACCGATTTTAAAAATTCTTTCACCAATAGAAAGCCACATTATTGCTGAGTGTCATAGGTTATATAAAAAACCGAAAAATAAAAAGGCTTTTATGTGATAGTCGGTTTTGCAAAGTGAATCGGAGAAAAAACGGTCGAATGAAAGCGTTTCTTACGAACGCCTGTATTAAAAAAGGATTATTAACATTATGCCCAACGAAGTAGGCACGGGTCAGCTAGTAAGTTATAAGGAAAATAGTTGCTAATTTGAACCTTATGCTGCCTCAGCAGTCAATGTAGTGCACGTGCGATAGATCGTTGTGTCTAAAAGAAATATGCTTTCCTCGTCTATATTCCTGTATGTCCATCCGCTATTTCTTACTCATAAATGTAATGGAATTCGATAAGATAATAATAATTTAATAATAAGATTCATTGTCAGTATAATATTTTTTCACGGAAGGTTAAAAAGTTTTCGAAATTATGATGTAAACATGAAAAATGCCATTGCACCGGAATGAATTACGCTATTAATATTTCAGATATCAAAAAGCATGGCGTTATTATGTGAAGTATCGTCATTTGATCGCAAACATGGCGAAGCCGTCTTTCGAAGAACGTCAAAAGTTGACAGCCAAAGAGGCGAAGTTACAAGAAATGCGTACACAGAGCAAGATGAAGCGGGATGTCACTGTTGCTATGTCCTCTGAAGGTTTTCATACTACTGGACTTATGTGTGACGTTGTTCAAGTTAGTGGTTTTATGCTATTTTTAACTTGTGTACATGTGATACTTTCGGCACTGGCAATTATTGGTTGACAAGTCGAATTGGTGGCTTTAAATTACTGACTTCTACTAATTCCCTGGAATCTCTGGTCATTCCGAAATGCTTTTTTTGTTAAAATTCATATCTAACATTGTAAAAGAAGTGTCTAAGTGCCAGGGCCACAGAACTACATTATTTCAGATGGACTATGTTATGTGTGTATAAGCCAAAGTCGAAATGGTATTCGTCCACTGTCGTAAAAAAAATCGTGGCAGATTAGAAGAGAGAAGTTGTTCAACTCTGATGAAGTCGCAGCGCGCTAATATTCATATTTTTTTAATTTTTAGCATGCAATGTTAATTCCCGTGCTAGTACGCCATCTACGTTTCCACAAATCATTGGATTGTTTAGAAGAAAAAATTGGGTATCAATTTCAAAATCGTCTATTTTTGCAAACTGCATTAACACATCCATCGTATAGAGAGAACTTTGGGACCAATCCGGACCACGCTAGAAATAGTCTCACCAATTGTGGCATACGACAACCTGAGTATGGAGACAGGAGAATACATTATACTAGAAAAAAAGGTATTTTTTTACTTAATTCACGCAGCGCCATCTATTATCAAGTTAACAAAGTCAGGAACCTGCTTGTGTTATGGATACATAACAAACAGATATTTGTACCTCTCTTTGAATAGACGAAAACGGAATAATGAACAATGTTCTCATTGTTTATGAAACACACAGACAGGAGATGTTTGTCCTGTGTGGAGATTCAATCCGCACCCTGTTGTAACGCATACAGATTGCACTTTTTTTTCATATATCCCAAAAGAAGAATATCTACAATTCCGTATATTTCATGCACTTAAAGCCGTTTGCATTAAACACACGTCTCCCACGAAAACTTGCTGGTTTATACACGGGATTATTTTATTTTTTCAGGTATCGTCACCTTAATAAGTATTATGTCTCGCTTTGGCAAACATAATGAGACAGAGTCGGATATAAAACACAACGAACGTCTAGAGTTCCTCGGGGACGCTGTAGTGGAGTTTCTGTCTTCCATACATTTGTTTAGGATGTTCCCGGGTCTCGCCGAAGGAGGCCTTGCTACTTATAGGGCATCTATTGTGCAAAATCAGCATTTGGCGCAATTAGCTAAGGTAAAACTACATTCTAGGTCCGAAACAATATCAATTGTCCAGGACTTAACCTCCGTATGAAGTTTTTACTTTGTGTATAATAATATAAGTTAATCCAAGCAGAAAATAGATTTGTGACATGCTAAGGAAGTCGCTGTTGGTATTTACTTTTAAAAGAGCATGTATTCGAAAGATAATCATTTCACTTCCAAATACCATTCAAATATATTTTTTGTAAATATACATACACATAAGAAAATATATTACGATTCTGATAGTTTTTTTAATATATTTCAGAACATTGGATTGGAGCAGTTCATGCTGTATGCTCACGGCTCAGACCTTTGCCGGGAAGTGGTGATGAGACATGCGATGGCCAACTGCTTCGAAGCGCTTATGGGGGCGCTTTTCTTGGACGCCGGTCTAGAGGTAATAACCTACAGATTATACTATAAATATCATAACGCCCGTTTTCACCAACAATTTCTAAAATTTTAAAGTATGCTAACAGCTTTCTCTATGTCCAAATCCTTGTTTTTGGTTTTAAAATTATCGATTTTAAAAACACAAACAACAACGTCACAAATTATGTTACTATTTTATTTTTTGTCTTTGTTATTAATCTACTCTATAAACTACTACCATTTCGGAAAGAAAAGCAAAATGACAACATGAATGATTCGAATCATACCAAGTGGATTAGAGATAAAAAGTTATGCAACCTTTTTACAGGTGGCTGACCGTGTCTTTGCTTTAGCATTATGGTACAATGAGCCTGATCTATTGGAAGTGTGGAGCAAGGAACGTGCACACCCTCTGCAAGAACAAGAACCGTTGGGTGACAGAAAGTTCATCAAAGACTTCGAATTCTTGCAAAAGCTTACAGAGTTCGAGGAGTCTATAGGTAAAGTTATAACTAACTCACTGTTATGTGATTTATTACAGTCATGATGTAAACAAAAGTAAACGGATACATAAAGGGGTAGAAGGAGGGCACACAACTGCAAAGTAGGGTTGTTGTTGTCTTGCGGGCCTTCTCCGCAATTAGGCAGCCTATGTGCCCTTTGTGCGTGCGAAGAGTGGGAGCTGGATCACTCCAGCCATCCTAATTCCTCCAGGAAGCCGGCCAGGGACTTGACGTCGCTGAGTACTTCTCGGAGACTGCCTGGTGTTCCCAGGTGGATGCTGACACCTCACTGCATTCCAGCAGGACGTGTGCCGCAGTTTCTTCTGCCGACATGCAAGCTCTGCACAGGGGACTGTCTGTAACACCTATGGTGAAAAGATGTTTGTTAAAGCTGCCATGACCTGTCACAGCGCTGGTTATTAATCTTAGTTTTTGTTTAGAATTATGGACCTAGCGAGGCGAGCATCCACTTCAGGGAGGGCTTCTTTCGCTTGTCTATAATCTGTGGTGCCTAACCATAGTTTGTTATGTAAGAACTTAGTATGTTTTAAAATGTTACCTTTGAGCCAGCTGACTGGCAAGGGGAGAATCGGTTCCGGACCAACTGATCTGTTGCCAGATCCCCTCCTCGCCAGCATGTCAGCAGCATCGTTACCTCTATCGCCGCTGTGTCCTTTGATCCACTGCAGTGTTATGTGGTTTGAGTGCCTTGCTTTCGTTAAGGCATCGTGGCATTCCAGAACCAGGCTGGATGTTACCACGTATCTTCCGAGGGGGCAGAGCACCGATTTGCATCGGAGCGAATGAGTATGCGCTTGTTTACCACTTTTTTAGCAGTTATTGCATTGGCTGCTAGTAAGATGCCCATGCATTCTGCTTGGAAGGATGCCCATGCATTGTTCTCCTAAGGGCATGGATATGTGTATGTTTAGGTCTTCTGAGAAGGTGCCCTCGTCTGTTTTAGAGCCGTCGGTGTAGATGGTCAATGATTTGTGGGCTGTTTTCAGGTTGCTATCTTCGTGTAGTTGGATTTTGTATCTCTTATCGAACAAACATACAAACTTTCGCAAAGTAGGGTTACTATTGAATCTAACTGGCGAAAGATATGATATTTCTCCTTTAGATTGTGGAAGTCTAGTATAGTCGCTCCACCTAAAATAATATATCTTTGCCAGTTTTAGGGGACTCCGCTATGAATTAGGAAAAGACATAACATAGTCAGCGGCATAAATATATTGACCCTTTAGTACCTTGTCACATTATATAATTATAATTGTTGACATGCTCACTCAAGTCTTCAATAATTAAAAATCAAACATAAATATCAAGTCAAGACATAAAATATGATTATGGTTGAATAGCCGATGGCAAATAAAATCTGAAGATTTTTTTTTTTAAATTATACACAAAACCGACTAAATAAAAGTATGTATGTATATTTATCAGTATTGTAGTACCCATAATACAGTCAGGTGCACGTCGAGCTTTACACTTGCAGTACAATTTTGGCTCATAAGTCATAGAACTTAAGAATCCAACAACATGTCAAAGTCGAACATGTAAAGGTCAACCTGCTCTTGACTGTACAAGCTTAGTTCCTTAGTTTAGCACCAATAATATTACCGAAGTAACAACATATTTATGCTGCTGTACAGAGGAAGAATGTAAATAAAAATGGTCCTTTTTCCAGGTGTCCAATTCAAACACATCCGTCTGCTCGCTCGCGCGTTTACGGATCGCTCCGTGGGCTTCACGCACTTGACGTTAGGCTCCAACCAGAGGCTGGAGTTCCTCGGGGACACTGTGCTGCAGCTGGTGGTCTCCGATCGGCTGTACCGCTTCTTCCCTGACCATCACGAGGGGCATCTATCGGTATGTAGCGATTACTTTTACTATAATTATTTCAGAAAAAACATCCTTTATTGTAAACGTGAAAGTTTGTGAGGATGTATGATCTTTGTTACTCACGCAAAAACTGCTTTATATTTGCTTGAATGGTACACATGTATATTAATGTATAACCTGGATTAACATATAGGATAGTTTTCCTTTATGTTATCCTGGATATCAGTCCAGAGACAACGGAATTTCACGGGTAAAACCGCGGTCATCAGCTATTAATGTATTTACATTATTTCTAGCAATAGGCTATTTGACTGATTTTGAAAAACTGTTTTAAATTATTCGTTGGTATATGATTAATACACCACATGTATATTTCTGCGAAATTTGCAGTATTTTCCGTAAAATATCGGTTTAAAATTTAAATTACAATATTCGCGCTAAAAACGCTTTTTCTGTAATGGCGGACGCCGTGACGTCACAGGCAAGTAAACTTGTACCAAAGTGTACATTCAGCGTGTTTAGAATATTTTTTCTGTTATTTTACTGGAAAAAATGGATTATAAATGGTGTAATTGTGCCACAATGTACAAATACTTCTATAAAAACTCCACAAAAACTGTTTGTTTCTGTGTTAGCTCGAAGAGACCCAAACAGCATTTTATCTCATACAAATGTTTTTATGTGTGAAGATCACTTTGATGTAAGTATGCCAGTAATATTTGATTCGAATAGTAATAGATAAAATGATAAAATCACACAAAATGTCGTAACAATGAACAATGTTGACTTGCGTGTGACGTCAAGCGAGGCATAGCCAATCACAGAGCGTTCTTGAAGAAATTCAAAAAATAATTTGGATTTATTTTGTTTATTTTGAAAAATCTATAAATATTTTTGGATATAACAGAGATAAATATGTTTTTTTATGTTATTACCTAATAGGATGACCACATTTCGTAGCATATTTTTAATAGTGTCAAATAGCCTATTCTAGCACAAGAGGAAAGGTCAAAGTGCTCCGTTATACTTATTTTTATATCCTAAATTTTAATTACCTACCATAGATGCTAAAAATCACCAAACCATAGATAATAAGATACTAAAAATTAATGGCGTCATTGCGCGTCTTATACAGCTTGAAAGCGCAAGTGACGATTCTCCTAACCATTAATACAGAACTATAGCGGTTATGATCATTATTTGTGTGAAATATTCCCAAGGTTAGCCTTTTCGGTTTACATTTTGCTTAATTTGCGAGTAGATGACATTTATAAGCAAATGTGAGTAGATAACGTGTATGAACAAAAATATAAGTTGCCAAAAAAGGGAGTAGATGGCATGTGTATAGAATATGAATGGATTTTATAATGTATTTGTTAATCAAAAATTATCTTTACAGCTTCTCCGATCGTCATTAGTAAACAATAAAACACAAGCGATGGTGTGCGATGATCTCAACATGTCCTCGTATGCGATTTACAATAATCCTAAGGCGAAGCCTACCACCAAGAAACACAAGGCCGATCTGTTGGAAGCGTTCCTGGGAGCACTGTTCATTGATAAGGTTAATTTTATATCTATACAATGTCGTCCTATTGTTTCAGTTAACATGACTAATATCCACACCAGGACAGACATAGACTTGTTACTAGTTGTTACATTCTTTAACGACATAAACAAATACTCTGTAGAGCATAAACTGTTTGTAATTACAAAATGTTCGAAATAATGTCCCTTGCTAATGGTGAAAATGATGTATTATATTACTCAAAGTACGAAGTTCTGAAATTACCACATGTTAAACTGCAAACTCACTAGTCTCATTTGGAGGCAGTTAAGCAAACAAGATCCAACTCACCCCAATTTTGTGGGTTGGATCTTGCTAGTTTAACTGTTTTTTTGTAGTAGTATTATAAATTTAGTTATATATTTTATATAATAGGCTAGTTGCCGTAAAAAATGTAATTAAACCTTTCTTTTTCCGTCTTTTACATTATTCAAAAGTAAGGGCAACTCATTTTTAAATTAGACCAAAAATGACAAAGATATAGCCCATTAAAGTAACGTGTGACGTCACGCCGTGTGACATTTTTTCGCAAGGGGTGACGTCAAAGGCCCCCACTCCTAAATTTTTATGCCTTGTATCTAAGTATATTATTTTTTGTTTAATCGAAAAAAGAAAAAATACATATCCAATATTTTTTTATAATCTAAAATACGGTCTAAATATAATGTAATTACCCTGAAAACAACCCTATTAACTAAAATCTTAACTAAAAGTCAAAGTGTAGTTTAGATCTTTATCACCATCTCGCTCATACGAAATATGAAATGAGGGAGATAGTGAATTTGAAATTAAATGGTAACTGTTTTTGTTACGAAAATAGGCACACAAATATTCACTCAAATTATAGGCTTCTGTACAATGTTAGTATAGGAAAATATAAATAAAATTACAGAACCTGGAGTATTGTCAGGCATTTTGCAATGCATGCCTATTCCCACGTCTGCAAGAGTTCATCATGAACCAAGATTGGAACGATCCGAAATCTAAGTTACAACAGTGTTGCCTCACTCTACGGTCAATGGAAGGCGGCGAGCCAGACATACCACTTTACAAGTTAGTATCGATTGTATATCAAGAAAATATACCTGGATTAATCCCACAACGCCATCTAGTATAGTATCAAACTAAGCTTGTACTCATAGTACCAGATTAGTCCATTCTTTTATTTTTAATTTTTATTATAACTAAGGTGGCAAACAAGCATACGGCTCGCCTGATGGTAAGCATCACCGTAGCCTATAGACGCTTGCAATACCGTGGGTATCACTCGCGCGTTGCCAACCCTCCCAACCCCCCCAAGTGGAGCTTTGTAGACCTTACTCACCGTAGGAACACAACATGGCCGAGACCAATGCTATTTGGCTACGATCTTCTGTAAGGTGGAGGTCCTTCCCCAGATGGGCTGCTCCGATTTGAGCGGATTATCCACTGTGCCCTACCTCTCTTAAAAAACATACATAGAATGCATCCAGACCAAGACAATGCACATTGCACTATGTTTGCTTTACAAAAAATTCCGTTGTCTGGTACCCATACTATGGAACTAGATAAAGTGGTATAGAAAAAGAAAACTAGATGGCGCTGTTTGAATTGTGTAGAATTTATTTGATGATATTCAAAATAGTTTATTTGGATTACATAATATCAAGGCTTACAACACGATGACATCCTGTAGGATTATTAAACTGCACAGTATATATTATACTAGCTTTTCCCCGCGGCTTCGCTCGCGTTATTTTTAAAACAACCCATAGCGCGACTTGTGGCGACATCTGTTGGCCGATAGCCTATCCCATACAGCGCCTTCTATAGTAGAAAAAATATTTTCCCATTGGAATGACATATTTTCACGGGATAAAATAGTAGCCTATGTTGGGCTCTGTACCCTTGACAATATGTATACAAATTTTCATAATGATCGTCTGCTTAGTCAAGCCGTGAAGGAATAACAAATAAACAAACTCACTTTCTCATTTATAATATTAGTATGATTAATTTTAATGCCTTTTTAGGGTCATCAAATGTTTGGGTCCAACAAATACACGTGTATACGAAGTGGGAGTGTACTTCAGGGGAACAAGGTTAGCTGCTGCGAGAGGGCATTCCATCCAAGAGGCCGAGATGAATGCAGCTGAAGTGGCTCTAAAGAGCGCACATGGTATGTATTTTAAATAAAGACACAGGTGTGAAAGAACTTATACGACTGACCTAGTTACAGATATTCTTTGGTATTAACTAACTTTTGGAACTTCTTAACTTTAACTTTGTTTTTATTTCAATATTTATATTTATACATTTAACAGAATTACTTTTTAGGTATATATTACAACTTTATATAGAATAATTACTTGGTACTCTATTATATTACGGCTATGGAATAGCGTGCCCTTCTGATACAGGTGTTTCACACTTACTAGAAGGCAACAATACAAGAACTGTACCTTTGTTAATGAAATTAAAGTTTTTTTTTAAATTCTATTTCACGAAGAGCGTGCGTGTATAAATGTTATAACGTTCACATGCACATTGTAATGTGTGCGTGACGTCGGAAACGCTCGTAAAATGGGTCACGCACACTAAAACAATGTACAAATTACAACATTCACAGCCGAACGCTCTTCGTGAAATAGAACAATAGAACAGAATATCTGTACAGTATATACTTATTAATAACATTGGCTGCTTTCTTTGGAAAAATCTGCGAAAATATGCTTCAATTACCTTTGATTTAATTAAGACATCATTTTGACCTCAATTTTGATTCTCCGCAAGTATGACGAAACAGGTTTAAATCAATCTGGTGTTTGTTTAAGGTCCTCTCATGATACTGGTCTTTCGTCTTATAACAGTCTCAACAGTTTAAACGTCTGATACCTGTACATTCCATAACAGCGAATACAGGTGGAGTGGAGATGTTTCGAAATATAAGATCCTATTCGTTATTTACAAAACATCTCCTCTACTTTGTTGAACGATAGGCCAAAGTTTATTTTCGTACCCATATTTAAAAAAAACGTTTTTTTAATTTTATTAACTAAATTTTCAGAATTATTCCCACAATTGGACCACCAAAAGAGAGTCATAGCTCTAAGTATTAAAAGGAAATCGAGACGGGGTCAACGAAGTCCACATAAAGGTAGAGATAAAAGACGATATCGCAACGACGAGGTGCCCAAAGCCTACAGGTTGCATAAGGATAGACATTCAGAAAGTTCTGATGAGAGCAGTGTACATTCTGCGGTACCATCCGAAGACGACACTCAAGATAAGTCTGATGATGATAGCAACGCTGACAAATCCAACGAAGATTCCGGCCTAGACAGTGACTTAGATATGAACTTGCAAGACATTAAAGTGAGCAGTCTTCTAAATGACATGCAAAAGATCAAACAAGATCTAATAGAGAGAAATGAATATGAGAAACTAAAGGAAAAATGTAGGAACTCGGACTCTGATGATGATTTAAATGAAGACTGATTGTTACAATCAGAAGTGCTCAATCATGCACCTAGGAGCCTAGAGTATGTCAAGGGGGACATAGTTATATAGGAGTGAAATAATGTAATAATGTTACTTTTATTGTAGTGATCGGATAGGGGAATATGAAATTAATGTTTATAGGCCCATGCCACGACGCAAATAATGTAAGGAAACCCTGTTCTAAACCATGGGTTGTGTTGTGTGACTGAAGCAAAAAGTAATTTGTGACATAGATATAAGCATATAATGCATAGATATGATGAAGTTGTGAATATAAAAGTAAGAGAAATTTATCATTTTTTTTTATTTTTACATATTCATCGCCTTTATACATGAATTATGCCACACTATCATATTAATCCGATGTAATTTAGACTGGACTCTAGACTGAATAATCGCATATCCCCGTTTCGTTTGATGACGACAAGTTCTTTGAACGACGATCTACATCACAGAACACAGATCTGATATCTGTGGTCTACATCAATTTCCACCTGTATGAGTTGAAATAGAAGAAATGCCAGTCTTCACCAAAGTGTGACAGCTTTCTCTATGTCCAAATTATTGTTTTTGGTACGTGTATTACATAAAATTATTGATTTTTAAAAACTGCATTTTTAACAAATTGTTCATCAAACGGGTATTAAAAAGCTGTTTGTTTATGTGACATAATGGGGTCTTATTACCATATATAAACCAAGCAATAAGCATTCAATTTGGAGTAATTTCGGTTTGTTGTCGTTATACATTTAAGTGTAGGTAGACGAGTAATCGCTTACAAGCTTCATCTGCGCATAATATTGTAACGAGCGTGGGGTTCGGGATTTGGATTAAACACCGTTGACTTGTTAGAAGAGTTTATTCTATTATATAAGTTGTAAACAAGTGTGTGAGCGGCGACGCGAGACGTCGAGAACATTCTAGATCATTCGCGACAATATCTACCTAAAAGAATTTATCAATAAACTACATGTCTTTGTCTAAAGTAAGCTCCATAGTAATTAAAAGTCCAGTTAGATAATAAAAATATTATATTTGAATAGATATAATTTAACATAAAACAACGCAACAGAGCGTAAATGCTAGAGGTCCCTTCAGTTTCTTGGCGCGCAGCGTGAGCCACTGCTTCTGGTTGGGGACGTACATCTCGGCCGGCATCAGTTGTTCTGGGGCGTCGTTGTCTGTCGCAAAAATAATAGTTGTTATTACATTGAAGCTAGTTGTTACCCAAGATCAAGGATATGTGCGAATGACTTTTGAATCATTACTTTTTCCCGTGGGAAACTTTGTTTTTTCTCGTAGGAATAAGAGATCTCTTACGATAAAAAGTAACCTTTCTCTGTAAGACAATCTCTGTAAATATCAATCGATTGGTTCTTTTCGAGGGCAAAAACACTTTTACACAATTTATAACATTAGTACAGATCCCTATTGGTGGTGGGGTGCGGGGCGCGACGGCGGGGAATAACCTTCTGCGCGCGCGATTGGTTAGTTTAGGTAGGAACGTTGTCACACATTGGTTAGTTAAGTGTACGATGCTAGGAGTTTCCCCCACTACTACAACTGTTGCTCAAGAAGTTTGCCGGGATCTGTGTGTAAGTTGTTGTCACATGCTAGTGTTATAAGTATGTTGTTAACTGAAGTTGACTAAACACGGGTCCTGCTTTCGGGAATTTCGGAAAATCACAGGCTGTTTGATTTTTCCAACATTAATTTATATATATTTCAATCCCTTTACCCAAAACCTTCACAAGTTATATTAATATTAATGATACTAAAACTAAGAATATTAATGTAAAGAAAAGAGTATGAGCGCAATACAAATATAAAGAAAATATTTATACCCTCTTTTCGGACGTGCTGCGCAGACTGCATAGTGGAGTCGTGCATCGAAAGTAAATCTCCTGGTGTATGCAACAACAGTCGACCTACTCCTTCGCACCTTCTGTAAACATAAAATTCTTAAAACATACATCATACAACGATAACAGTACAGCTTTGACAACGAATAAAGTTTAAATAAATAAATTCTAATTTACCATAGTATTCAAAATGTCGTACGCTTATTCGATATTTCCTTTATAAATGTGAATGTTAGTTACTGAATCAAGTAATAAACGGCTGGATGGATTCGATAAAAATTTGACACAGACACTATAACCTGGGCTAATTAATGCATAAGATAATTCTTATCCCGGAAAATACAATTACCCAAATATCATATACGAATATAGATCCCTAACTAATGAGTGTGCTTTCTCATGGTGGGTATAGACTGCCGTAACGTAAAATGTAATACGCAATGAAATAATCACAGACAACAGACTAAACAATTTTACATACACATAGACGCAAGCTGAAAATATCGCTGTCACTTTTCAGCTAATTAAATTCGGTATAACCTTGTCCCTTTCTTTCATCAATAGCAACACTAAAGCCATCCCCAGCGAAAGTTTTTTGAAAACATTCAACAAAAACATACACAAAACTGCTTTTGAAACATGTTTCTCTACACACGCTGTCCATAGCGGCTCGCGGTCACATGAGTAAATAAAATTCCGTGGTTTTATTTACTCATGTGTCGCGGTCGCGTAGCTTGTGTATTGTGTAGCGAGGCGAGAGAGTTGTCAAAATCACGACAAAAATGGCGGATGATATGACAGTACACTGCCCCTCAACCCCGTGGGGGTATTTTGTGTACGTGTTTTCCATCGGGCATGGAAAACAAAAACATTGTTGATGTACACAAAAATGTGTATTGAAACAAAGTTTTGTGTAGACGATTTTGTTGAATGTTGATATGTTTTTGTTGATTGTGTAGAGCAAAACACGCGCTGTGGACCCGAGTTTACGCACACATAGACAATTTGACAGACGTGACTTCTTTTGGTAGACGCAATTTGTAGCATAGGTAAAAATAAGCGACAAATGGCGATTTTTTTTAGTTTAAAAAGTGACTTTTAAAGTTAACATTTTACAGACTTTAAAAGACAAAAATATGGATGTTAGTTTAAAAAGTGACTTTTAAAGTTAACATTTTACAGACTTTAAAAGACAAAAATATGGATGTTAGTTTAAAAAGTGACTTTTAAAGTTAACATTTTACAGACTTTAAAAGACAAAAATATGGATGTTAAGTGCTGTGTAATACACTGGTGGTAATACATTGTTAAAACTCTTCGTAAAAAAAGCAGCCAAGCAAGCAGTACAAAAGTACCCATTTGTGTCTGTGTGAGTGACATTTGATAGTGTGCGTTTTTGCAACGATTTCTGATATGGAATGTTATGTCTGTGGCAATAATTTCCCGTACATATTATAATGCTCTGTTCGTGCGCGTAGTGTGCACGGTTCGTGCGCACAAGGCGTCCACACTATGGGAATTTTGTTACATTGCATACTACGTTACAGCAGACTGTACGCACCATTAGTTATGTTGCTCATATAATATTTTAAACACTCGCCTTAATACTTCATTCTGTAACATATGTTTTCTGATCGGCGTGGTGAGTTCTTTGCACTCGTTCAACCAAATTCTAACTTCGTTAAAATCTGCTAGGAGCTGTAACGCTGCGTCTTTGCTGTAAGTATTTTTAATACATTGGATGTTGATATGAAAATATCGATAGCATTATAGACTTCATAAAAAATAACAATATAAAATTTTCATTTTGAGTTTCAAAGAAGATTCGGAGTATTATGAACTAATTATTTACTAACAATTTGTTTACGTGTACTTGCGTTGCACACGTCTAGAATACATAGACGTGTGCAACGCAAGTACTCGTCTATTATAAAATAACGTTAGGAATAATCTCCGAATCCGAACTTTGAGAGGAAATATTAGTGCGGCAGTCAGGGTTGCACTGGATAATTATCAAGATAATTACGTATTGATAATTATCTTTGATAATAAATAACGTGTACAAAAAAAATGCGTGTATCCAAACACAGGCAACACTTTGTTTTTACGCCACGATGTTAGGCACAAATTTTAATTTTTAATGTCATTTTATAATTTAAAAAAATACAAAAATACAAATTAGGTACTTTTATTTATAAGCATAAATTATTTACCCGTGGATGGATAATTATCCGTGAAAATAATTATCTTGATAATTTGCAACCCTGGCGGCAGTTATATTGTATGGATTTGTCACACTGACAGAGTTGAAAAGTAGCAGTACGAGCCAAAATTTGGACTCGCAGTTTATAAAACAATTGAAAATCGATTGTTGTTATGCGCTGAATAATAAGTTTCGAACTTAGTTATGTCTGCACGACTCAGACGTGTTGGCGACTAGTATGCGAGTAGTACTTATAATCGTTCAACCTCTGAAAAGCCGTGCTATTTGGTAGGTATATAAATAATTTCTTACCTAAATTTTACTTTGGCCACGTATATGTGGTGGAGCCAGGACTCGCACATTATCCTGAGCACCATACTGAGTGTGGTGATGTCTTCAGTCGCCTTTATAACCGGAAGTAACATTTTATCTGTAACGACAAGATAAAGTGTGTGGATTATATCCTATAACTCTGTGAAGTGGTATTTATGAGCTCTGTTAACCCACGACATATACCCACTCACGCCTATGTTCACAACCTTCAACAGCGACAAAAAAAACGCATACCTACATTTAGAAACGATATCTTTTATTTTAAAAAGAAAACCGAATCTGAAAATTATTTTATTACGCAAAATGTAAATTTAGTTCACAAACCAGTTCGTCACAAATCTTGTTATACGTATACTATTATTATTTAAAGTCTAGGAAAGAGATAGCAAAAAAATTTAATATTCAACTCATGTTTCAACTCTGGATAAGTTGGAAAGTACTTTTGCCCAGTGGGACATACATAGCTATTGAAAAAAAAGGTTCAACTCACTCAAAAAGTCATGTACGTAGAACGAGTGTTCAGAAGTAGGCGGAGCGATGACGCGGCGCCAGCACGCTGCGCTCGGGAAGATCATCGTGAGATGCGCAAGACTTGTTGTGGCGCAAACGCTGCATACAACACTTACTATTTCTTCTGTTGCTTCCTGAAATATTTTATAGACATTTTATATTATTAATGGTTGATTTTCGCCATTTTGCATTCGGAGACTGCAGGCAAGTAAACGTTCATACAAATTCACAAGTCAATATAATGGTCGTAAAGCCGCCTTAAGGTTATTCGCTCTATGAAATCGCGAAGTATGGGACCAGTTTGGTTCCACTGTAGGGGATGGATTCCGATACGAGCGGTGCGGCGAGAGAACAAATATTGATGTTTTGAAAACAAGAACAAATGAGCAGCAGATATACATAAAATGCTTTTGTCTATGCTATATTTGATTTATGAGTAAGATATTTATTTAGTATAAAATCAATTAAAAACGTCGATTTATATTTTAAAAAAATCTAAAAGATAAATGACAACTTTATCCATTCGATGAAATTGATAATAAGTTATAATTTATTTACCTTTAATTTCTGTATATTTACTTTCACTTCGGAAACTAATTTTTCTCTCATTTTTGCGCACACATTTTCATGTACGCCTATTTTTCCTGTAAATAAAGAAAGAATGTCACACAAGACATAAAAAGCTGTTTCATAGAGAATGTAGAACAAGGAAGGATTAGGGCAATTAGAAGTTGAATTGTTGGACGATGATAATCTATAATCACTACATAGTATAAAACAAAGTCGCTTTCTCTGTCCCTATGTCCCTTTGTATGCTTAAATCTTTAAAATTACGCAACGGATTTTGATGCGGTTTTTTTAAATAGATAGAGTGATTCAAGAGGAAGGTTTTTATGTATAATACATTCCAAAATTCCCACGGGAAAGCGGGATACACGCAAACGAAGTTGCGCGGGTTTCGCTAGTTACTTTATAAATTAGTAATTTATCAGTAATAGCTTGGCTTTATTGTTTGAACAATATAAGAGTATTTTTAATTATCGTTGTTGATTTTCATAATAATTAAAAATAAAGTTTCATAATAATTAAAAATAACACCTTCTTCAATAGTGATGGTATGGTCAGCGAACCGCAGATTAACTAGTTGTTCTGTACACGCCTGCATGTCATTGTGTGCGACGCGGAAGAAGTCGTCCATCTCCCACATATTTGCCAATCGCCGTGTCTCCGCCAAACACCACAGGCGGTATGTGTGTATTGAATGATCTGCAATTCAGAAATCATTATCATCATCTTACTACATCTTATTATGTAAGTACCTTTTGTAATTATACTATTCGGTAGGTAATGCAAAATACGACAAAAACTAGATTCAACAAATTGGTTGTCACAAATACAAATTATATGAAAGAGACACGTTTGTTCGTAAGGTTCCTTGAATGCACTTTTAAGTCGCTCTACCTATTTGTATTTATAAAATTAATTACGAGGTTATTGACCAATTTGATCATTGAAAAAGGTTTCAATGAAAATTTTCACCTCCCCAGATGGAATTGGAACCCACGTCCTCTCGATATCCGTCCGAGTGCTCCTACCACTGAGCTACCGGGAAGGTTGGTAATGGTGGTGAAATCTTTCATTTCTTAAACTGGCACAGTGGCGCCATCTACCTGATAGTTAACACCAACTGCTCAGTTACTTATTTGATCATTGTTTTTTTTATCCAGTGCAGTCAATAAGCTTACCAAGTCTATGCAGGATGGGTATCTGTTCGACGATGGGCAGGTCTTCAATGGGCGCGCCGAGGATGTAGTCCCAGGTCACCTCGCACTGGTTGTTGAGGGTCACCAGCTGCTGGAGCATCACTGCGAAGTTTGCACCCGACGCTGTGCTCTGAACATAAAGAATATGATAATGATTATAATAATATGTAAATAAAATTAAAATTACGGGGTTGTTCTCGCCGATAGGTTTCGATCTACACTTAAAAACCCACCATCGAACTAGGATTAAACCTGTATCTCGATTCGTTGTTATTGCTCTTTGTTTTGGCTCCTGTCACGAAATGGATCCCAGAATTTTATCTTACAATAAACTCGTTATACATAAACCCGTACGACAACATTGTATGACATGACGAATGATACAAAGAAGTGGAGTGGTAGACATTAAATGCTTAAAATTTAATGCATAAATTTTATTAAATGGGTTAGCTAGCACGATCTCATAAAATCGTAATGTAGGTAGATAGCAGTGGCGAAGGGTGAAATTTTACTCAGGGGAAGCCGGAGCAAAAAAAAAATATATACAGTGTTATCTTACCACAGGGATGGAGAATTTCGAATACCATATTATATTACCATTACCATACATAAAAGCACTGATAGGTATAATATGGAAAACCAAAACAGTGTTTTAAGTTTACAACTACCTACCTGTGAGCCACGAATACTTTTCGTACAAATTACAATGAAAATGTTTAGTAAAGCCATCTTTCCGTTTATAATCTATTTTCATACAAGCAAAAGCACGGGCGCGCTGTATAATATGTTTTTTATTTTCAAAACTGTATGTTTGAAAATTATTATCTAATAAAAAGTCTGTGAGACAACAACCCACGTCTAAAATTGCAGCCATTACGAATGTAAACAAAACAGACTAAACTTACAACTGAAACCGATAAATTCTATAACTATAACACAATTCACACCGAGCCCTGTCCAACATTTAACCACAAAGTCACTCTAATCTATTCAAATTTACTAAATTAACAACAAACAAATAAAAAAAAACTAACAACAAAACGAGCGAAAGCACAGGCGAAAGTGAATTGAAAAAATTACAACGCGACAAAATTATAGTTGTTTTATTATTCAAGCACTAAACACATAATTAACTATATTTTTTACTTCTCAGGTTAATACCTCTGTTTATCTTTGTCGCACTAACGTAATCTGATACATGCCATCCTTGTCGTAACTCGGCGACTACCGGCTTAATATGTTCATATGATCGGCGTGAGAAAGAGACCGCGCTAGGAACAAAATGTACGCGTAAGAAAGAGACAGCCGCTCCTAAAACTGTATGCGGCTACAACTCGGGAATTACCGGCTTTCGACGCACAGGCTAAGCGACGTGGTGATATTGCTATTTATTATTGTATAGGCGTTTGGCGACGTGTGATATTGCTATTTATTATTGTATCGGCGTTTGGGTATCATTATTATGTATGAAGCGAAATCATGTTATTAGCAGAGTCGATGCTGTTAGATAATTCACTATTTTTAAAAGGGAAGCCGACAGGAATCGTGTTATTAGGACCCCTCGCCACTGGTAGATAGCATTTGATCATTACTTACTTCATTGACATATAGCGAAAGTTCTGGATACACTTTCAATGATGTTTGTGTTAGATTTGTGGTTAGCGTGGCACTGAAATAAAAACATTTAAATAAATAAATACATAGGGACAAATACACAGATTGAGCTAGCCCCAAAGTAAGTTCGAAACTTGTGTTATGGGATACTAACTCAACGATACCATGTTTATATTTGTATATATAGATAAACATACAATCAGAAAAAGTTCGTTTTTCATCATGACCCGACTGGGATTCGAACCCGGGACCTCCTGGGAGACGGGCCGGCATGGTAAACATTACGCCACGGAGGTCGTCTAAACAAAGACGCAGCAATGCGATTCATTCGTGATCCAGAATCCATCTCTTTCCCTTTCCCTCTTACCCTTCTCTTCCATGCTACTAATGAGTAGCACCCCTGGTGTTATTGATGTTCATAAGCGGTGGCACTTTCCATCAGGTGGGCTGCATGCTTGTTTGCTTGCGATACGACATAAAAAGGATTGAAAATGGTTCATTGAATAATTTAAAGTTGTTTGTTCACAAAAACAAAATTTGTAAAAAATATATATTATAGAACACTTTACCCAAATAGTTTATCCCACGATGTCGACGTTACATGGCAACCTAATGCATCGGCTAATATTCTTAGAGCCGATAACACTAGTTCCGGGGTATCTGAAATTTCATTATACTTTCACTCCACGTGAACAAGGTCATTTACATAGTACATTATGAATCATCATCATCTCAGCCACAAGAAGTCCATTGCTGGACATAGGCCTCCCCCAAACGCCAGCGGCTTCCTGCGACTTTCCTCAAGTCGAATATGAATACTAATGATTAATATATTTTCTAGTAAATCCATTTACGTAATATTTAGAAATGTTTAACCATATTTATGGCCCAGATCAACCCTTTCGTTTGTTGACTGTACATAAATTTGGACTTTTACAATAATAATACTTACTATTCATGTTAAAAGTACTAAATAGCCATTCTCGAAGATTTTGACATGTGTTTGGGGATCTGAAAGATATTACAAAATGATAATAAAAAAAATAAGATGTAGGTTTTTATTCTATTGATAGCGAAATCTGGCACTTCCCCCCGTTCTGCTTCGTTACCTCAAAGTCAATATCACCAATACCTCAATATCACCATATCAAGTATGTAAATAAATAAAAAAGAATAGAGACAGAGTATTTTGGCATAATATTATTTAAAAAAACTGAAACATAGTCAAAAAAACTTTCTGTAAAATTACAGAATGAGTTTGATGTGATTTTGTTGCACCGATACAGCAAAAGTTATAAATGACAAAGTATCGAAACGTTCTGAACATTATAATTTTAAATAATCCATACCTGGTAGCTAAAGGGAATGAAGACCACCATAACACAATATGTTCTAAGCAGCTGCCAACATCGCCCCAAAGTATATTTTGGTAATACTCCGTAACTTTGTGAGCGGCTTTCTTACTGGCCTGTATTCGACCTGTATAAAAAAAGTATCAATAAATAAATATATAGGGACAATTCATACAGATTGAGCTAGCCCCAAAGTAAGTTTGAAACTTGTGTTATGGGATACTAACTCAACGATATTATATTTTATAACAAATACATATATAAATAAACATCCAAGACCCGAGGCCAATCAGAAAAAGTTCGTTTTTCATCATGACCCGACCGGGGATCGAACCCGGGACCTCCTGGGTGGCGGTCTGGCGTGGTAACCATTACGCCACGGAGGTCGTCTATCAATATAAAATAAATTGTCTAAA
Organism: Endotricha flammealis; assembly: GCA_905163395.2. Classification (NCBI taxonomy): domain Eukaryota; kingdom Metazoa; phylum Arthropoda; class Insecta; order Lepidoptera; family Pyralidae; genus Endotricha; species Endotricha flammealis. The sequence continues at coordinate 8,578,380 of LR990866.1, forward strand.
ACTCGGAAATTAACCACCCCCTTTATTAATAACTAGAGTACAGGCTTCGCAAGGATTTTACTAAGGATCTCTATTTAAAAAAAAAAAAATATAATTAATAGCCTGTTACCCGGGGGTAATGTACATTCCCAACAACGGTACAAATCGGTTCAGTTGTTTTTGAGTTTATTCGTTATAAAATATAAAATAAAAATATATTTTTTGCCTCTTTATAATATTAGCATAGAAGAATAAATAAACTGAGAAATAACTAAAACCTGTTTTGTCACTTATCAGGGGCCCGATTCTACTAACACAAATGCACCAATGGACTCTCAATGGTGTCTCAAAGAATGCCGATAATGTATCAGTGGAATAGTTTTTGACATTTGTTATGGACATAAACAATAAGTTAAACATTATGTTTTTGTTTAAGTCCATAAAACTATTCCACTGATACACTATCGGCATTCTTTTGAGAAACGATTGAGACACCATTGAGAGTCCATTGATGCATTTGTGTTAGTAGAATCAGGCCCCAGTTAAAGATGTACAAGGATATTTATGAATGTGAGTGACGTTTGTAGGAGGGCGTTACTGTGGCATATTTTCATACATTTTGTCAAAGGCGAACGGTCGAAGTGACATACAATATGAACGGGACTTGTAGTTCCAATTTCGGCCACGTTCATAAATAGCCTTGTAGCACTGTACCTTGGCTGATCTCAAGTTACCTGACTTCAGTTTCCTAATACCGTTCGCTCCCAAAAGTCTAGGCGCCATATTGGCTACAGTATCCAAAAGTATCTCTATGTACATTTCCTCGCTCTGCAGTATACCGTTGACATTTTCTGAAAGTGGGAAATGTTTTGTTTATTTTTTTTTTATAAATAAATTACAGAAAGTAACTAAATATTTTTTTAATAAATAACAAATGGCTGCTAAAAAAAAACTAAATAATATTTTCCATTCTTCCCATTATCGCCATCACCCATTTCTTCTTACTGCTTTTAAATGTTCTTGTAGGTAAGTAACCAATTCTTACACATTTTGTGGAGTGGTAGAGCATTCATGAAATAGATTATCTCGACCGAGGAGTTACCCTCTTACAGAATATCGGCGTGAAACACAAGGCGTGGATCACTCACCTAGCAGCTGTTTCTGAAGCGCATTTTAAAGAGAGGTAGGGCACAGCGGATAATCCGCTCAAATCAGAGCAGCCCGTCTGGGGAAGGACCGCCACCTTACAGAAGATCGTAGCCAAATAGCATTGGTCTCGGCCAGGTTGTGTTCCTACGGTGAGTTAGGGCTTCAGAGCTCCACTTGCGGGGGCTGATACCCCCGGTATTGCAAGCGTCTATAGGCTACGGTGATGCTTACCAACAGGCGGGCCGTATGCTTTTTTGCCAACTTTGTGGTATACAAAAATATCTACATTAAGTCTCAATCTATCTCTTTTTTTCTTCTTTAGTTTGATAGTGACAGCTATAATTTAATCTGTGTACTTTTAAAATGCGTTTCATAAACTGACTGTAGATTTCGTTTTGTCGTATGAAGGCTGAAGGTATATTTTAGGTATCTCATATTTAATATAGTTCTCGGAAAGTAAGTTATAATTCTCGGAATAAAATAAATATTACCAATTACCTTCAGTATTCAATAAATTTTCTAAGACACATTGATTAGTTAATAGCGACGCGTATGCGATATCACAATCCGAGTTCTGTCCGCTCATAACCTCGCTTAACTTCTTATTATGTTCATTTTTCATGTCCACTAAGCTTTGTGCTTGCTTCATTTTAGCCTTCTTGTTGTCTACAAACGCTTCCCTCCTTTTTTCTACGGCCAACTCTCTGGACATCGTGGACGTTGGAGGTGTTATGTGTTTTGTTAAAGTGCTGAAAATTAAAAATATATATAACAAATATATAAACAGGTTGACAGGTACCAAAAAAAACAAGACAGGTTCCTCCAATTCTGAGACATCGTCCTTTAGGTATGATGTAATTAATGAATGAGCCCTTTAAGTAGCGATTTGGAATGTTATAAAATACTTACTGATATATCTCGAGGCTCTCAGCAGTGCTAGAACTGGAGTCAACGTCAGAATTATTTCCTGGCTTGTACACATTTACTAAACAGCTAATCAAGCGATGGCAGTTGATTTCAGCACGGCTTTTTGATAAAACCTGCAATACGTACAAGATTATAGATTTTTTCCATAATAAAATTATTAATAGCTGGACTGTTGTAACTCTAAGAACAAAAACCATAGGTAAATGTTATAGTATTAGAATGATTGGAATGTTACAAGATTTGGTGAGCCGTGCAAATTTGTTTGCGTGTATGGCGTTTTTAACACGCTTTATTCCTTTGAAATTTCGGAAAAACCTTGTATGTAACTTAAAAACCTTCCTTGAAATCTATTTCTGAAAACTGCATTAATTCGTTGAGTAGTTTAAAGGTAGCTGTATACGTAACGTGTTTTTTCCCGGACGGGACGGGAAGTTAAATATGTATAGTTCCATACAAAATGTATGTAAATTTACATATGTAGCGGATACACGGACGGGACGGGAACGTGGCTGTGTTGAACAAAAAGTCACGTCCCCGTCCCGTCCGAGGTATTATCCCGTTGCGTATACAGAGACCTTAAAACATGTAAGCGAACAGACAGCAGATGCGACTTCATTTTATACTATGTACAGACATATGTATGGTTGGAGTAGAGACCTTTACCCACCAAGATTTAGGTGAATCATTAAAAAAATATAACATACCTGAACAATTTTAGTCAATGTAATACTTTTAGATTCGCTGATTATGATTGGATAAGTGTTGCTGCATACACTAAATCTAGCCGCGAACTTCTTGAAACTTAGGCCTATGAAGTGGTTATATGCTGCAACTAAACTGAAACATAAAACAAGGTTAGTACGATTTTCGTGTAGGTATCTGTGGTCGGTTGCACCCGCCCTTGATTTGTTCGGGTTCTCAGGGTCATAGCGTCGTAGCATGAATAGTAGGTATGATATGAGTAAACTTCCTCAAGAATTTGGTTATCTATATATATTTTTAAATCCGACTGGCAGTTTTACAGTTTAATCAAACTAAATTTATGTCTAGATAGGTGCAGAAGTAAAATAAAACCAATCACTGCTACGCGATATTCTGTACACGAGGTCAATTTGAAATTCATGTTCATCATCATCATATCAGCCACAAAAAGGCCACTGCTGGACATAGGCCCTCCCCCAAACGTTTCCAGCGCGTCCGGTTGGCAGTGGCATTATCACCGAATTCACGTTCATTTATGTAAGTATAGTAAAAAATAACGAATGTTCCCCATTACCGAAAGAGGGTGTTTAGTTTACAATATATCTACTTAAAATACCTATGTATAAACGTGTTTCTTTTTAATTTTTACCTTAAACAAGATTCGATCAACTTCCTCGAATCTTCTCTGTGAAGGCACGTATTCAATATAGTCGTAATGAGACCATGTATCGCCTGTAGCATCACAAACCTACAGCTACATAACTTGTTAAAGATATGATCGTGTTTACTCTGCAGTAGACCATTTACTTTCTTCAATCTCGCTAATCTGGGGTTCAATTTGTAAAATGATTTAACTACTTTCGATAAATATTCTATTATTTGGTCTAAAACCTGTAAAATAAAACAAAAAATTAAATATTCCAATGAATATTTTTTTTAAAGGAAATTTAAAGAAATCATTGATAGAAATAAATATATGTTTCATTAAAAAACATGCACATTGCTTTGAAATGGGTAGCAAATCAAAGTAGATTAAAATTTCTGAAATTCGGTATTTTATACAGTCAACAAAGGAAAGAGTTAACCAGGGCCGTAAAACACTATAGAAAATAAGATGTTTCATTTACATGTAACGCAGCAAATTTGACTAAAAATATTAGAAAAATATCTACAATTTTATAAATGTGTACTTATCATATTTATTAAAATATACTGTAAAATAATAATATAGCATGTACTTACTTGTATATTTACTAACTCCATAATATAGCTACGATTTGATAAGGAATAGTCTCCGGTCTTCCCAACGGAGCCTTTCCATTTGTTGTCCGCGTCTAACACCACCCTTGTTATGGCATAGCAGATTATCTCCATTTCTTTACAATGGCTGAAGAGTTCCTCTTCCTCTACCGATTCTTCACTTATCCATTTCTTGCTAACTATTTTACTGGTCATGATCGAAATATCATAATCGCATGTGATTCTTTTCTATTTTGTTTAAAACAAAAATTAAATTATTACATTTTTTACCAACGTTGTTTATTTACCACTTACACCGACTTTTCTTCATAATTAGATAATGACAACATTAAATTTAATGCGGCATTAAACCACTATTATTCTATAATTATTTAATTTTAATATGGCCTATGTGTTATCTCCTATGAATCATTGTGGCAACTAATACCGCATGATACTCTTATGAACAAAATCAATGTGCCGAGATGTCGGTGCCAGCCGCAGGGATGGCGCCTCGCCCGTTGTACGACAACTTTCAAATTGCTATAATTAAACTTTTTATTGTTGTTCCTAGCATTGAGTTTTATTGCCAAATTATTTTCTAGGGTTCATACATCTTGATGCGGCACTGTGAACTTGATTTATAAACTTTTAGGACATCTCATTAAAGCTGTGAATAGAAAGAGTAAGATTATGTGGAATTTAAGGACGAGGCAAAATATTATCAGAGTTTATCAATAAGATAACAAAACTTTGAACAGTACTAAGTCTTAAAAAAAATGTCTACAAAATTAGAGTTTACCTAACAAGCAGAACACCTAATAACTGAGATTATAATTTTAAAATCCAGTTTTACAGAAAATCTAATATATATTTTTAAAGTAGAAGAGCTTGTAATAGGTATGCCATTAAGATCTTTTTGTTCATCTGTAATGTAAACATTCCGTCTCATTAGGCGAAATGTGTTTACATCTTGTTTACATGTAACTTAATGTCAAAAAAGTGAATTCAGGAGAATCCAAAATACGAGTAAATTTTCAACAAGATATCGCGAGTAATGTGACCTGAATTTAGTTAGATACGAGAGCCATAAATTACAAACAAAATACGCCATGACCATGGTACGAATTGTACCTCGTACAACCTACGTAGTTTAATAAGGAATAATGGGTTTGTATGACTTTCAAAGTCATTGTTGTAATATAATAGCAACGAACGTACTGTATTAGGAAGTCATGTTTGTGTTTTTCTAAAAATAAGTTTTTATTTTTTCCCGCTACAATAGCCAAAAGTATAGCCATTTAGACCGCTATAGATATGTTAAACATAGGAAATTTACAAAATAAAATAGATTGATTTTATCTTTGTGTTATAAACTACGAAGAACTGTCGTCGATTGCCGTCGTCGTTTGCATACAGAGTAACAAGTTGTCTATAATATCCACTGTGGCAATTAAAAGGTAAAATATATATATATAAGATCCTAATTTATTGATGAACTTCCTTTTAAAAAATGACTATATAGGTTACATATGATCGTTTAAGTAAGGAATTAATTGGTCTAGTATTCAGTAAAAAAAAATACTGTACTGTATTTATACATAGTCATGTGTTAAAAGGAAGTTCATAAATAAATTAGGACCTCATATAATACGAAAAATGTTACTCCATACAACAAAATGGTCTTACGATCTGGGGCTCGATTCTACTAACACAAATGCACCAATGGACTCTCAATGGTGTCTCAATCGTGTCTCAAAAGAATGCCGATAGTGTATCAGTGGAATAGTTTTTGACATTTGTTATGGACTTAAACAATAAGTTAAACATTGTGTTATTGTTCAAGTCCATAAGAAAAGTCAAAAACTGTCCGGTGTCACAGTAGCGGGTATCAGTACACCCGAAGCTGATCGTATCACACAAAAAAAAACAATACAGGTATGGTTTCAATGATAACACATTTTATGTACAGTTGGTACTTTCTTTATTCTATAGTTCTAATCAATCAATGTTACAATCCATGATAGTGTAGGAAGAAAAATATCACAGTGAACAAATAGAGTAACATTTATAGTATACAATTTTGTATGAAAACATTAACTTATACATATAACGGTAATGTTATAAAGGGCATAGCATTTAAAAATAATGTTAATGAGCAAATCTAATTTACATATACGGTAAACAACATTTCATTTTTCCTCTTATACATACAAAATTTAGATAAAAAAACATATTTAAAACGAATTGTTTTAATATCAAAAAAAGAAAATGTTTTTAGCTAAACAAAATAACATAGTGTTAGGGAGAAAATATATATCATTCCATGTAAAGTCAACCAATGAATAAAGTGAGCAGAAAACTAAGAACAAAGATTTTTGTACGAATAATATAAGATTTGATATTGTTACGAGCGTGGGGTTCGGGATTTGGATAAAACACCGTTGACTTGTTAGAAGAATTTATTGAGCGATGAACAGGTCACAGATACACTCAACGTAGCCAAATCACACGAAGAATCGAAGTCCGTAGCGCGCTGAAGTCGTTGGTCCAATCACAGTAATCTTCCAAGTCGCAGAGTCGTCCGTAGTCCGTTGGTATCGCAAAGGTCGCAGGTTAACTCACTCTTGATTAGTCTTCGCAGTTATCGCACCGAAAGCTCAGAATGAACTGAACTGACTGTGTCGGTCACCGTCGCGGTATTTATATGCCTCAATATACGCCTCGAATGTTCCCATTTTTTATGGCCCTTTTTTTTTGTGACTTGTTTTCATCAAAACAACTTCAAGGTTAACACGACTTCTAATGTATAAGCCATTTTGTACCATATAGTGCAAACATTAAAGATTAATGTCGCCTGTACCTCTGAATTTTACCTGACTGCCTGTCACGCCTGTTTTGAATGATCACTTTTTCTCGATCCACGAATAGTTGTAAACAAGTGATTCCAGTGGCGACGCGAGACGTCGAGAACATTCGAGCACGTTCGCGACATTGCCCTCCTCTTAGAGATGCTCGTCCCGAGCATCATCGTTATTCCCGTGGTAACGTGCCAAGCGGTCGATGTGAACCACCTTTAGAGCTCCTCTCGGATGTCGTTGAATCCGGTAGGTGACGTCGTTTATCCGTGTTACCACTTTGTACGGGCCTTCCCATCTAGTCTGTAGTTTAGGTGACTTTCCATTTCTTCGTATCGGGTTATGCAGCCAAACTAGTGCTCCTTCTTCAAAGACACTGGTATTTTCTCTCCAAGGTGCACGAAGTTGAAGATGTCCTCTACAGGTGAATGATCCTTTCAGTGCAGCACATGTGGTACATTTCCGACACCAATCTTGCACGTCTGCTCGACATTTAAGCCAGTAGAACTTCTCCCGTAGCTTTGTCAAGGTCCTTTTGATGCCCAGATGACTTCCAGATAGGCCATCGTGTACTTCACGGAGAACGTGCTTGATCCTTTTCCTTGGGACTACCAGCTGCAGATGAAACTCTCTACCGTTAGGTTTCTCCCATTTTCGGTAAAGTATTCCGTCCTGCACGATGAAACTGTAGGGTTCATATACACGCGATGTATTATTATATTTTATAATTTTATTGTTTATTACTATCAATTAATATTTTCATATCAAAATTATATATAGTTAAAAATACGCAAGCGAAGCCGCGTTATTAACATAGCTAGCAAAAACATTCACGCTTGACCGGCTGATGCAACTAGCTCTTTTGTTCGCTGGAAACTGGTTTCGCCGGCCGCCCGGCGCGAGCGCGCATAGTAACTGCACCCCGCGACAGTCCGCTTTAGACACCACGGTGAATGCACGCTGTATTCGCTCCGCATCCGTTCTCTCGCTTGCTTGCTTGTAATTAGTTACCTAAATAAGTCTTATATTTTCCGATCTATTGTGCTGTTAAATTTCTATCCGCTATACTTCCGAACTATCTCTTCTTTGTGCCTGTGTATAAACTTTATGTGTGGCGTTTTGTACCTGTATTATTATTGAACAATATAGTGTTAAAGTTAAACGGAGTTTCATTGACTGCCAGGTAGGAAACCCACTACATAATTGGTGACCCCGATAAAACGAAATAATATATTTAATAAAATTCCGACGGGACGCGTAAAAATAAAAATTAAATACCCCCGCGACGCGAATAAAAAAAAATGGAAGCTTCTGGAAGCAAATCACAAGGGAATGCGACGTGTGATTCAGAAGAAGTTTGCAGAGTTGGTTTGAAGATCCCACCATTTTGGCCTCAGGAACCTGCATTATGGTTCGCTCAGATAGAGGGTCAATTTTTTATCAGCGGAATAACAACGGACGCAACAAAATTTTACCACGTCATTGCACAACTGGACCACAGGTACGCTGCAGAAATTAAGGACATTATTACCAACCCACCCGCAGAAAATAAATATGAAAAATTAAAATCGGAGTTAATTAAACGCCTTTCCGCTTCTGAGGAAAAAAGGGTGAAACAGTTATTAATTGTTGAGGAACTAGGCGACCGCAGACCGTCACAATTTTTACGCCACCTCCGAACATTAGCAGGTGAGAATATTCCAGACTCATTTTTACGAACACTGTGGTCAAGCCGCTTACCCTCAAATATTCAAACGGTGATTGCTACGCAAATTGACACACCTTTGGCGACCCTGGCGGATTTAGCAGATAAAGTATATGAAATTGCACCTACATCGTCAGTGGTAGCTAGTGTTGGGCCAAGTAACAACGTCATGAGCGAGTTGACCAAGAAAATAGAAACACTGACGCAGCAAGTTTCATCCCTACAGTGCCAGGTATCGCGTTCACGTTCTTTTAATAGAAATAATTTTAATAATAGACGCGCGACACCAAGTCGAGAACGCGGGCGATCACGATCTAGGCAAAGAGTCAAAGGCTATTGTTGGTACCACAACAGATTTGGAGAACGAGCCCATAAATGCACTTCACCATGCAGTTACCCAGCTACAGGTACGGGAAACGAAAACGGCAGCCGGAAATAGCGGCTAACGACTGCCCCAGCACACCAGGCCGCCTATTTGTAACTGACCGCACAACAAAAATGTCTTTTCTGATTGACACAGGTTCAGATCTTTGTGTGTATCCATATTCAGCGCTCAGCCAACCACGCCCGAAGTCTGACTACGAATTGTTTGCTGCAAATGGCTCGCGCATAGCAACATACGGCTGGATACACCTGCAATTAAATATTGGATTGCGACGAGCATACACCTGGAGATTTGTTGTGGCCGCGGTATCCAAACCTATAATTGGTGCTGATTTTCTCAGATTTTATAGTCTGCTCGTAGATCTGAGACATCACAGGCTGATTGATGGACTTACTTCCCTATCCACGGCGGCAACACCTGCAAGCAGTTTGGCAGCAGACGTAGCGTCGGTCAAGGCAATTACCGGGAACAGCAAATACCACCAACTGCTCCGTGAGTATCCTGACATCACCAGGCCAGCAGGTACACATCGCGTAGTGAAGCACAACACGGTACACCATATCAGGACAACACCTGGACCACCGGTTTCGTCGCGACCTCGGCGACTTCCTCCGGACAGACTAGCGATTGCCCGGCAGGAGTTCGAAGAGATGCTCACGAATGGTACTGCACGACGTTCAGAGAGCCCTTGGGCGTCACCACTCCATCTAGCTCCTAAGAAGGATAATGGTTGGCGTCCATGCGGCGACTACCGTGCACTAAATGCTCGTACCATCCCAGACAAGTACCCAGTAAGACACATCCAGGACTTCACGCATCAACTGGCCGGCAGCAGGGTATACTCGAAAGTGGACCTCGTGAAGGCGTATAACCAGATCCCGGTGCACACAGACGACATACCGAAGACCGCCATCACCACGCCATTCGGACTGTTTGAGTTCCCATATATGACTTTCGGGTTGAGAAATGCGGCTCAAACATTTCAACGATTCATCGATGAGGTACTTCGTGAACTTCCATTCTGCTATGGTTTCCTGGACGATATCTTGATTTTCTCCGAGTCCGAAGAACAACATATTCGTCACCTCCAGAAACTTTTTCAACGCTTGGCAGAATACGGTATGCTTATTAATACCGCTAAGTGTGAGTTTGGTCGATCACACATAATTTTTCTTGGACATGAAGTGTCAGCTGATGGCATCCGCCCCCTACCAGACAAAGTGAAGGCGCTGCAAGATTACCCAGTACCCGGAACGGTCGGAGAACTTCGCCGATTTCTGGGTATGTTCAACTTCTACCGACGTTTTGTTCCTGGCGCAGCAGAAATACAAGGCCCGCTCAACATTCTTCTGACTGGTCCAAAAATGAAAAAGTCGCAGAAGATAACCCTGACAGCGGAGATGCTAGAAGCATTCCATGGATGCAAAACGAGCCTCGCCGACGCGGTAATGCTGACTCATCCAGACCCAGATGCTCCGTTGAACATCCATACTGACGCATCCGACACATCCATAGGGGCAGTACTCCAACAAAAAGTCGGGAACAGCTGGAAACCACTTGCATTCTTCTCTCGGCGATTGACATCTGCGCAGAAGAAATACAGTCCGTACGACCGTGAACTACTGGCCATTTATGACGCAATTAGACATTTCAGACACATGGTGGAAGCAAAGCCATTCACGGTGTACACTGACCACAAACCGCTGACATATGTTTTCGACCACAATCGCGAGAAATGCTCTCCTAGACAATTTAGATATCTGGACTACATAGCACAGTTTACAACTGATATACGTTTCGTCGCTGGTAAAGAAAATGTAGTTGCAGACGCTTTCTCCAGGGTAGAAGCCATCAACGGACATATTGATTATAAAGCTCTTGCACATTCTCAGGACGTCGATCCAGAGCTGCAAGAACTCCTGCAGAACAAGAACACAGGCCTACACTTGAAGAAGATGTCGATACCAGATGCAGATGCAGAGATATATTGCGACGTGTCTATCCATCCTCGTCCATATTTAACTGCTCGGTTCAGAAAGCCAACTTTCGACGCACTTCATCAGCTGAGTCACCCTGGAGCAAAAGCTACCATCAAACTTTTGACAGCAAGATTTGTATGGCCTGGAATAAAAAGAGATTGCCGGATTTGGGCCAGAGAATGCACAGATTGCCAGAGAACAAAAGTTCAAAGACATACCCATTCTCCCACCTCTCCATTTCCTATTCCCTCCACACGATTTTCACATGTCCACATGGACATAGTAGGGCCGCTACCATATTCTTCTGGTTTCAGATATTGCCTCACAGCCGTAGACCGCTTTACCCGCTGGCCTGAGGCGTATCCACTGGCTGACATCACTGCTGAAACTTGCGCCAGTGCGTTCATTGCTGGCTGGGTTTCCCGCTTTGGCTGCCCACAGAAGATCACCACCGACAGAGGCAGGCAGTTCGAGTGCGAGCTCTTTCGCGCTTTGACCACCTTACTTGGCACACAACATCGTCCCACCACTGCATATCACCCCGCCTGCAATGGTTTGGTGGAACGTCTCCACCGCCAGTTGAAGGCGGCAATAATGTGCCACCGCACCACAACCTGGACTGAAGCCCTACCCATCGTCCTCCTGGGTATCCGGAGCGCGTGGAAGGAAGACGTCAAGGCATCCGCAGCGGAACTGGTTTACGGCGAGCCGCTGCGACTACCAGGTGAATTCTTCACTCCTACCAACAATCACTTAAACCCAGGTGACTTTGTGTCACGTCTTCGTCAGCACATGGCAGCGTTGACACCAGAACCTGCAAGTCGTCATGAGAAGAAGACATTCTACATCCCCAAAGACCTTAGCAGAGCAGAATTTGTCTTCCTTCGCCAGGACGCTGCGAGACGCTCACTAGAACCGCCATACACAGGTCCTTACAAGGTGCTGGAGAGAAAGGCAAAGACATTCCGGTTAGCCCTTCAAAACCGAGAAGCAACAGTGGCCATTGATCGTTTGAAGCCAGCCTACATCGCAAAAGACGATCCAGCAGACCAGATTGAGCATCCAGCAGACCAGATTGAGCATCCAGCAGACAGAAATCGAGATGACCATCAAGCCTCGGAAACCAAGTTGCCCCCCGCAAAAGAAGATACGACGAAGAAGACAAGAAGTGGTAGATTAGTTCGTTTTCCAGACTACTATCGCCCTTAATAACTTGCGGTCTCAGGGAGGGGGTAGTGTAGGGTTCATATACACGCGATGTATTATTATATTTTATAATTTTATTGTTTATTACTATCAATTAATATTTTCATATCAAAATTATATATAGTTAAAAATACGCAAGCGAAGCCGCGTTATTAACATAGCTAGCAAAAACATTCACGCTTGACCGGCTGATGCAACTAGCTCTTTTGTTCGCTGGAAACTGGTTTCGCCGGCCGCCCGGCGCGAGCGCGCATAGTAACTGCACCCCGCGACAGTCCGCTTTAGACACCACGGTGAATGCACGCTGTATTCGCTCCGCATCCGTTCTCTCGCTTGCTTGCTTGTAATTAGTTACCTAAATAAGTCTTATATTTTCCGATCTATTGTGCTGTTAAATTTCTATCCGCTATACTTCCGAACTATCTCTTCTTTGTGCCTGTGTATAAACTTTATGTGTGGCGTTTTGTACCTGTATTATTATTGAACAATATAGTGTTAAAGTTAAACGGAGTTTCATTGACTGCCAGGTAGGAAACCCACTACAAAACTGTCCCACTGAGCCCAGTATGCTTTGGTGGTAGCACTCGTATGCCCAACTTCACACCATCGCGGCTTTTCACTACCACGTTTCTTCCATGCCACAATGAGTCGTATATCTTCGTCATCCTCCTGTGCTTCTCTCATTGAAATCTCATCTTCCCAGGATCTCTGCGGGCTTGTCCTTATCATTCGTACAATTTCCTTCTTTGACTCCTGCTTGACGCAGTGCTTGCACTCTTCTGGTCTTCTTGAGAGAGCATCAGCGTTCCCATGTGCCTTCCCCTTACGATGTTCAGTAAGGAAGTCGTGTTCTTGCAGTTGTCCAATCCATCTAGCTACTTGTCCCAGCTGCTTTGACATTTCTTCAAGTCGTTTCTCCAACTTGCTCAACCTCTCATCAAGTTTAGCTGTTTGAGGTTCCTCAAAACCTTTCTCCATAGTGTTTCTCCAAACAAGCTTAGCTGGTTGAGGCTCCTTCTTGGGACAGGTAGATTGTAAATGGCCTGTCTCTCCACATCTATAGCACTTAGGTCTAAATGTCTTCTTCTTCGGCAGGAACGACGTCCTTTTATCCTGCACTTCTTCAATTACCTCCCGTGCTGTGTGAACATCACGCCGTACGGTTTCCGCTCTAGGTGCCTGGCCGCTTGGAGCAAAGTTACTTGACGTGGTGGGTCCTGCAGTCTTCATTTGCAGAAACTTATTCTGCGGCCCATCGAAGTTCCTTTTCAGAGTTTCCATGTGGCCCTCCAGATTGGTAATCCTTTCATCTACTTGTTTCATATTCTTCTGTAGATTTTCCACCTTCTCTCGCTTTTCTTTATTTTCCTTGCGAATTTCCTCCTGGCCTTGGCGCATTTCCTCCTGTTTCTTGCGCATTTCTTCGTGCCCTTGCCGCAATTCTTCTTGCCCCTGGCGCATTTTCTCCTGCTTCTTGCGCATTTCTTCTTGCCATTGGCGCATTTCCACCTGTTTCTTGCTCATTTCCTCCTGTTCTTCGTGGACTGGTCGAACATCGCGCCGCAGAGCTTCCACTTCTAGGGCGTGCGCTAGGGCTTCCTTCAATGAGGCATGATGATGAAGCCCCACTGCAGCCCTAATCTCCAAGTCTCTGATTCCATCGACGAAATACTGGAGTGTGTTCGATTCCACCCTCTTCGTGTCCGTAGATGGGTAGGCCTTGCGGACAAGCTTCTCAATTTCCAAGGCCCACTGCTGTAGCCCTTCTCCCGGACGCTGAGTTCTGTCCCGTAATTGAGCACGGAAGACGTGCTCCAGATGTTGTTCGCCGTACCTTGCTTCAAGTGCCTCCATTAGTTCCTTAAATGTGCTCCCTGAGGATGGTAGCGCCTCCAGGACCGAAAGAGCAGACCCCCGAAGTGCCACTGTGAGAGCTGTCAAGCTCTGTTCCTCCGTCCATCCGTTAGCGTTGGCAACCGTCTGGAACTGCTGCCGGTAGGCGGTCCAGGATGTAGTTCCGTCGTACGATGGTACTTCCACTCGAGGCGCCCGGTTGCATGCAACAAAACCACTCGACATGGCAGGTCCCGTAGTCTCCACACGCAGAAGCTCCTTCCGCAGCCCATCGACATCCTTTTTTAGGGTGTCCATGTTGTCCTCCAGGTTGGTAACCCTTTCTTCCACTTGGTCCACATTCTTTTGTAGGTTTTCCACCTTTTCACCCACCGATCCTACGGCATGCAGTAATTTCTCTTGCGATTCCTCCTGTTTCTGGCTTATTTCCTGGCGCATTGCTTCCATCATCTGCATCAATCTACTGAAGTCAATGGCAGATGATCTAGCCTCTTGAGCTGGTGTCGAGGTCCGGTGAGTGGAGGTAGTGGATGGGGCATGCGTGGTTAATGTCGCCTGGTCCTGGTCGATGGGTGTGGCTTCGTCGATGGAGCCGGTAGGCGTGTCCCGATGGTCCACTGATGGGTCCTGCCGGGCAGTAGCCATGGCTTCCGCAGCTTCCTGTGCCCTCGTTCTGACGCCGGTAGTTTCTTCCCTCGGAGTCACTGGCATCTCCAAATCCCACTTCTGACACCAAATGTTACGAGCGTGGGGTTCGGGATTTGGATAAAACACCGTTGACTTGTTAGAAGAATTTATTGAGCGATGAACAGGTCACAGATACACTCAACGTAGCCAAATCACACGAAGAATCGAAGTCCGTAGCGCGCTGAAGTCGTTGGTCCAATCACAGTAATCTTCCAAGTCGCAGAGTCGTCCGTAGTCCGTTGGTATCGCAAAGGTCGCAGGTTAACTCACTCTTGATTAGTCTTCGCAGTTATCGCACCGAAAGCTCAGAATGAACTGAACTGACTGTGTCGGTCACCGTCGCGGTATTTATATGCCTCAATATACGCCTCGAATGTTCCCATTTTTTATGGCCCTTTTTTTTTGTGACTTGTTTTCATCAAAACAACTTCAAGGTTAACACGACTTCTAATGTATAAGCCATTTTGTACCATATAGTGCAAACATTAAAGATTAATGTCGCCTGTACCTCTGAATTTTACCTGACTGCCTGTCACGCCTGTTTTGAATGATCACTTTTTCTCGATCCACGAATAGTTGTAAACAAGTGATTCCAGTGGCGACGCGAGACGTCGAGAACATTCGAGCACGTTCGCGACAATATGAAACTTTGTAATCACATAGTACAATCAGATTACTTTTGATGAAATAACAAGTAAATCACGTAATATTTAGAAAATCTATATATATAACAAGAAAGTCGTGTTAGTTACACTATTTATAATTCAAGAACGGCTGAAGCGTTTTGGCTGAAAATGGTGGAGAGGTAGCTCAGAACCAGGAGAAGGACATAGGATACTTTTTATCCCATTAGGGTAGAATAGGGTAGGGTAGGATAGGGGTAGGGGTAGGATAGTGCCTCTAAGGCGGAACAAAGTTCGCCGGGTCAGGTAGTTTGAAATATATTTACACTGTTGATTGACTCGTTCTATTGATTTTTGAACTTATGTCAATACGGCAATACGCCGAACATAGTAAGGGTCAACTCATACCAGCGCAGTGTCAAAGGGTCAATCTGAAACGTGACATCGCATAATAGAACACGGGCACATGTGACCCCACCCCAAAACCGTACCCGCCTTATGTATGTTTCGCGTATTAATAGTATAATTATTGAGTACACCTTGCGTGCGATTTATGGTGCGTAAAACCGCCACTTTGTCACGAAGTCCCAAAAGTTTTCCTACTTTCCTATTAGCAAATGTACCTTTATTGCCTTCTATCACGATTTTTTTACACTATTTACAAATACAACTGTTCATACCTCTATCATCATTTTCAACTACTTTATATAAAGCAAAAAAAACATGTATTTATATATGGGTATTTGTGGTTAAAGAAAATTATCTAAATGTTAATGTAATGAGTTGCACATTGCATTTTGAAGTTAAAGACATTAAAATCGCATGCTGTCTTTGTGCAATTAAGGAAGAAAAAAATAAACTTAATCTGGTTTAAAATACGTTTGTGAAACTCACTGATATATTTTATAATTACTTTCAGACAATAAATGATTTATTTTTATTATGTAGATATGATTATTGTAAATTTAACTAATACACTTTCAACAATTTGATTTAAAATTAAAAACTATAAAACGATCAAGTTGTATTTATTCCCTGTAACAAAGTTCAAGTCTAGAAGATTTTTTTTATCGATACGTCGTAAATAGATTGTAAATCCAGTGTTAAACATAACCACTAGTTATTTTACAAAACTGGTGAAGGGCGTTTAATGACTTCATAACTACTGAAATGTAGAAATGCATAACGTTTTGCATCAATGTGGTCTTTCAAGTATTTTTGAAAAAGCGTAATAAAACATTAAAAATTTTAGTGCTCCTTGTCAATTATTAAAAAACGTTTATTAGTAAAAAATATCGCAATTTTATGAAAGTTAATGTGGAAACGTTAAATCCATTAAAATGAATTTCATGCATATTACATCAAGTGCAATCCAACTGCACGTCGCTCAGCTGTTTTACACGAAACAGTTTCGTAAAACATCGGATTATGAATTGTAATCTACTTACAACGAATTTATAATCAAGGAACACATCAGAACTTCTAATCCTCGTTAATTTAACATATAATTTTAATTATGTTACATATTGTCAATACTACTAAATAACACACCAACTAATACATTTAGAAATGACCATAGCATTTATATCACAGTGAAAACACAAGGGCGTATACATACCTAATGTAAATGCTGTAGATACATTAGAAGTATTATGGTGGGTACAGAATGCTGTAACGTAACATTTAATCTTACATTCAAATTCATTCAAAGAATTTCCCGCACATTTTTTTTTAACGAATCACACAACGCCATCTAGTCCTAAACTAAGCAACTAAGCTTGTACTATGGGTACTAGATTGCTGATAAATATACTTAATTAGTTTTTTTTTGTAAATAATATAATACTTATTATATATAGAAAACACCCAGACCAACGCAAACAAACATGTTCATGCACACAAAAGTTTGCCTTGCGCAGGATTCGAGCGCGCTGCCCTTCGGATAAAGTGACCATTGCTAGCCACTCGACCACCGAAATGTTCTGTTCGTGCGCGTAGTGTGCACGGTTTGTGCGCACAAGGCGTCCGCACTATGGGAATTTTATTACAATGGATGTTACGTTACATACAGCTGTCTGTACGCACCTTTAGAACAGCGTTTCTTAACCTTTTTATCCGGACTCTTCGGAAATCAAGAAAAAAAATCATTGACCTCTTAATACAAGAGTAAGTACATTCTTACCAGTTCACTTCATACTCGGAGGTTTCCACTGGTCTTCAGACCAAAGGTTAAGAAACACTACATTAGATAATAATGTAAAGCGATATGTTAGTCAACATAGATTGAAGAATGTAGAATAGTTATTCCCTCTCCCTGATGGTAAGCATATGAAGTTATTACAGAAACATTTGAAAAGATTCACGGTGCTTTCCATAATCTTTTAGCAGTAACACACATGTGGTTTTTCAAAGAAACAACTTGCAATTTGACTTTTAAAAATTTAATGGATTGAAAAGTTAAAAGTTGCATACATTTAGAATTAAAATACTAGCAATTAACTATATGTTGTATGCCGATCGTTGAAATAGTCGATCGAGATCTGCGTGATCATGCGATACAAGTAAAATAAAAACTTTATGTGCGTGTTAAAATTCCAATAAATACAATAATGTGTTTTAAAAGATGGATTATAATATTTAATAGATCTGTAGTGTTTGAAATATCTACTTTGCAATGACATAAACCAAAAAACATGGCTGTACCATCCTTTACCTGTCCCATTACGCATAGCATACATACATAAAATTGGCTACATCGATTATTCAAATATTTCTGATTGCTTTGTTGATATGATATCTTTGTAACATCGAAAACTATACATATTTATTTACTGAAATAATCAACATTAGTATGTTAAAGAAAACCACGAAAACATAAGTAATATGACATACGTTCCAGGAGGTCTACCACGAAACGAAATCCGTCGGCTGAAGTTTCGAAAGAATTCTAACTACTACATTCTACATAACATTTATGAAAAACAAGGTAAAATTCACGGTATTTCATGTTTTTTTTAGGTCGTTAAATTCTAACTTTTTGTAGATCAACGTTTCCAAGTGTTAGTGGGCAACATTTGATGCGTTGTATATTGTTGCCACAAAGTAAACTGCGGTGTGGATGCACGGGTAGATACTGTATATTGTAACTCATAAAATGTGATTCATATTATTTATAGCACCTATAACTATTATTATTATTAAAAATATTGTGAGGTACGCTACATTAATCGCTTACGCTTCGCGTAGTTCGCTACACTAGTAATGCCCGCGGTTTTTCTCGCGTTGAATCGTTTTTATAATTGCTGTCGCATTGGAATCATTGTACCTATTTTGTGGCATAAAAATGATAGATTTCATCAAGTTATAAACTGTCTGCATGCAATACCAAGTTAAAAACAAAGTGAAAACATTCAAACATTAACCATTTTATTAATAGGATTACTCAATAATAAAAAACTTTTCCTTATTTAATTCCGTGGTAAACTTTAACATTGTGTTCTATATAAAAAACCGATTTGTTTTTACAAAAAAAAAAGGACATTCCTAACTTTCATATCAATGTAACGGGAATTAATAAAAACTTGCATATAAAAATATGCAAGTTTGTTCTTAGTCGATTCACTAACGTCTACATAAACATGGCTGCACTTAAACATTTGAATATTAATATATTGATCGAATTAAACGGGAGTAACATAAAGGCTATACAGTACTCGAAGTTGACCGAGGTTAGGCGAAAACGAGAAGACACTTCGTCTTACTTCGTCAGCATTTTCTTTGTCTTCTACCTTCAATTCGGTCAACTTCGTGATTAATATAGAATAATATAGTGACCACACTTATTGACTTCTCTTTAGATGGCCGAAAGGAAATTTTTGTAATAAAAGCAAAAAAAAAGTCAACAAACACACGCACTACTAGGTTCAATATACATTGAATGCCAAAGTCAAAGTCAACTATGATCAAATATTGAAAATAAGCAATAAAAAACATTGACAACCCGAGAAAAAAAAATCTGTCTTGAAACTTACGATGAATTTAATCAGAAAGAAAAATAAAGATGGAATGATTCTGAAACGCATTTTAATTTTAATAGCGCATTAAGTCTCGAGCTATCTTTTTGTTCTTCTTTAGTTTAACAGTGACAGCCATCATATAATGTGTCATTAATTTTAAAAACAGTTTTGGGCATTTCACCGTGAATGACTAATCTTTCGCATTAGCATTAATAATAGTTTAATAGAGAAAGGGCAAACGTTATAGGCGTTCCAATCCTTTGTTTAATATTTGACATATGCACACCAATGAAGTTCTATAATTATTACAATTTAAAAAAGGTAGAATATGTAAGTATTTAAAAATAATTTAAATACAAAAAATATATACATTTAAACGCTTGTGTATTTCTTTAAAACAAAAATCTTGACGGAAAATAAAATACTTACAATGTATGTATCAATTGTGTGGAATTGATAAAAACTTCGTCATAAAATCAATTATTTTAGGAAATAGAATCAGTAACGGCACATCATGGAGATGTAACCGAACTGTCAAATATTAAATAAAGGATTGGAAAGCCTTTAAGTCAATTTCCAAGCACCACAATCCATTATTACATTACTACATACGTACTATTGGGACCTAAAACTGTCATGTTGTGCCTACAATAAAAATATGTAATTTGTTTTATAACTCCACATTGAATGATTTCGCAAAGAAGTATAAGTGCGGTCCCTTTCTATCCCATCTAATAAAACAGTGCAACAAATAACTGTTTAATATAAAACACCTATAGTCCGTAATTACATAACAATGATGTCCTGTCTCGTTAATACCTCCATTATAGTGCGAACATCGTTGGACGGGACGGTAGAGAATTTTAAATTCCAATTTTAATACTTAACCCATTAACATTAGGTACTTATTTGAATAGTATAGCGCATTTTTGTATAATCCATAGTTCGCCTTCGACATAACAATACTTAATAGTGGGATTAGTTATTAACCCGATCGACGCCATATGTATCGTTTTCGATACACATATGTATCGTTTTCGATACATATATGTATCGTTCGCGATACACTTATGCAGGTATCGTTCGCGATACACTTATGCAGGTATCGTTTTCGACACCAATTTGGCGCTGAGCATGTCAGATTGATCAAAATCCACTATCGTCCAATCCATTGTTATTCGCTGGTTATTCTACAAAACTTAGTGCTAGTACCAAACTTAACAATACTTAATATTGCTCCTTTACATTTAAGCCCATATGTACATGAGATTTGAACATTTAACGAGTGAACACAGATCACCACATAAAGGCCCCCAGTCTTTGACCGATCAAACCATATTAGTCGACAACATTACTCTTTACAACATTCGACCAAGTCGGTAAGCGTAAATTCGGGAATATTTTTTCAACGCACGCTCATCTAACTCACCAATATTTCATGACTTCCATGTTTCACCACTTCCTGATAACTTTATTTGTAGAGAAATTGACAGTTGTTTACTTTTTATAAACCCTAATTGCCCTTGTTAGATTGTGTGTGAGAGAGAGCAATAAATGTAATCATATTTACCTATTACGTTATTGAGGTTAGTCTCATATGTAAGTACTTAAGTCTATGTTACCTTTGATTAGAATGTCGTAAGATGGTTTTCACGTAGAATAAACGAAACAGTCGACTAATCTTCTATAACATCATTTAAACGCTTCTTATTGAAAGAAGCAAGTCAAGGGTCCGTCGAGTTTACGGGGTGTATTAAACCTAAAACTACTCAATCTGGCATATCTATACTAGTTACAGGCACTACTGGTTTCATCGCTTCATTTTTCTTTTGATTTTTATGTGATCTTTTACTTTCTTTAACCTTTTTGTGTGTATCTTCATCCCTGTATGGTTCCTGATTAATTGGAGGTTCATTTGTTCCTGAACCTCTATTCACGTTGTTATTGTAAGCGATGTTCGCATACTCTTGTAGAAGGGGAAAGACTGACAGTAAAAACTGACAGAAGTCTTTCCTTATACCGAACCACCCTGTAGAATTAAAATTTATTGTATAAATTCGTCGAATGTGCATCATTTTAAAGGAAATATGTTAAGTAATACCATACTGGTATATCTATGTGTCATTTATAAATCAAAATGACCTAATTGACATTGTATTACATACAAAGTCTTTGTATATAATCATGTCAGAATAGTTTTAACCATTATTTTGATATTTTATGTGCGCTGTATTGATACATTGTTAATATCGGTGTCTACTTCTACATCTCTACTAAAAGAGTATTATTAAAATGACTTAGAATACTATAATAATCGTCTACTATTAGAACTACTTTAAAAAGTACACTATAAATAAATATTCCTGGATCACAAAACGCCATCTAGTCCCAAAGAAAAGCTTATACTATGGGCACTAGTTAGCTGATAAATATTATGTTTTGTAAATAAATACATTTTTGTTTAGAGAACATTCAGACAAAGACCAACAGTTATGTTGTCAAAAATGTTTGTCTTGTGCACGATTGGATTTCGCAACGCTAGGCTTAAAGTAGCCATAGCTAACCACTAGATCTGTTGTAAAATAGTATAGATTTCTAAATGTTACTTACATCTGTTGCCTCCCTTGGAACTGAATGACATGACAATGAGTGTGGCATAGCTGATAAACAAAGGGCTCACTACCACCGCATAAGGAAGAGCCAGCCCATCATCTAATTTGTTCGTTAATAGCACCTGAAAAGTTTACACTATGTTAGAACATGTTTTAAATCAGTAATAATAATAAATTGACGATTCTAACCTTTTTTACACAATTTCAAACAAATGCAATGTGTACCAAAATTTCATACTATGTCAGTATGAAAGTTTGACAGATTTGAAACTGGTAATTCTTTAATACACAGAAAACACCCAGATTCAGATATAAAATGCGCAGGGATTGTATTTTGGTATCGCGAGTCTACCCAACTGATTTTATTATTTCCTTTTAAAATATCTTACTATAAGTATAAATAAAATAAGATAAACAAACAGACAGACAGTCAGACAACTATAATAACATTATAAAGAAGGAAGACTTGTATTTAGGTTTGTAATTAATAAACCCAAAAACAGACTGATTTTAAATATATCCCCCCCCCTCCCGTGTAACATAGGCTATATAAGGTTTAAAGATCTTTATTATCATCAAAGACACAAATTGCCACTTATGAGATAACATAACGTAGGGTTTACATTCACCGTCGAGTAGATACAGTGAATTTATAAAGAATATTATGATTTCAAAAAAATGAAGGGTCCTTATTAAAACCCTAGTAATATTTAAAACATGTTTTACTTACCTGGAACACCAATATGGGTACAACAGTGAATGTGTACGCCAACGCCGAGTTGAAACTAGTACGTCGCTGTTGTATGTTCACCTCTGGAGTACGCAGTAGGATACCAGCGAATATAATACTATACAACACCCCTAAAAATACAGTTATTTTTGGCACATTAATGAATCCTTTACAAATAAAATATCTGAACAAATGACAGACAGCAGATAAATATTCATATTGAAAAATAATACAAATATGATAACAAACAAGTAAACAGAACAAGGGATTTGTTTTTATTCAATCAACATTTTTTTTTAGTTTTCTAATAAGTTCTAGTTATTACTATCTGTCAGATAATGGAATTAAATTTGGAATGTCGTCTCTAAATTACGTCATGCGAATTACATGATTTTCTCCTCCCTTGCCACAGATCACATTTATGTAATCACACATTTTCAATGAAATTAGCTTTCAAGTTACTGTCTAGCTTCGTGGGTGTTGATCCCTCCTCCCCAAAATTGTTTTCTACCAGTGAAACAGGGCCTAAATAAAAATGGAATCAAAATAATATCCTTACTAATATTATAGATGTGAAAGTTTTTGAAAATGTTTGTTATTCTTTCACACAGACAGATTTGCTTGAAATTTGGTACACGGGTAACTAGCTTATAACCTGGATTAACACATAGGTTAGTTTTTATCCCAGAATTCCCAGATATCATCCCAGGAACGGGAACAACACGATTTCGCGGGTAAAACTGCGGGCATTTTAGTTTTTGCGGGTTAATGCGGGTTGCAGACCAAGAGCTAAGCTAAGTCATTGCCAACTTAGTTCAGCTTAGTCTGCATAGCTGATATGATTTTTCAAACTTGGGTGCACACCACAACGAGTAATGTATGTTAAACTAACTCGAAAGTAACTTAGCTTTGCTCTTGGTCTGCAACCCGCTTAGTACTTCCATAAAGCTAGGAAGTAAGTAGTAGGTAATTACTTCTACTATAAAATAAATAAATAAAAATAAAAATGCCTTTATTTTCCAAATGGCATGCATAATTTGTGTAAAATACAATGGATAAATTTTATTTATTTATTTTTATATGCATGACATCTGGACCCCTGATCGGGTGAAGGCCTCCTCCGCCACTCTTCATGGTTCGTGGCCAGGTCAGGCCAACTACTTCTACTAACAAATTATAAAATCTGTAAGTATAAAAGCATACATACACTCACCTACAAGGCTGAGACACATCAGTATCCAGAGTGGTACAAAAACAACCTCCCAAGACCAAGTGATGAAGCCGTCCAGTTTGAGAGCCAGGAATATGAATTGGAGAATATTTACAGCGCAAAATAGTTCCAGCTGAAAATATAAAAATCATAAGAAAACCAAGAACAAAAACTTATCTGTAATTTTTTTTTATTGTCATGGAGGAATGCCTTACTTGTCTCAAGACTCCAAATTTTCCCAGATTGCCACAGACCAATCTAACAAGATGTAGTTTTAAATAAAATTTACTATTCAACAAGTCTTTTTAGTAGTTGAAAAGAGTATCAGTAGGAACCCATTATATTTTGTATAATATAATATTTTAATTAATATCCTAACTAATATTATAAATGAGAAAGTGAGTTTGTTTGTTATTCCTTCACGGCTTGACTAAGCAGCTGATCATTATGGAAATTTGCATACATATTGTTAGGGGTACAGAGCCCAACATATGCTACTTTTTATCCCGTGAAAGTATGTCGTTCCAATGGGAAAATATTTTTCTACTATAGAGGGCGCTGTATCGGCCAACAGATGGCGCTACAAGTCGCGCTATGGGTTGTTTTGTTGTCAAACGAGATCTATGTCATAAAATTAACGCGAGCGAAGCCGCGAGGAAAAGCTAGTTATATTTTATAGAGGAAAGATTTGATTGTTTGTTTACATTGAATAGGCTCCAAAACTACTGGACCGATTTAAAAAATTCTTTCACCAGTAAAGCTACATTATGAGGGAGTGACATAGGCTTTATAGCTTTTCCCGAAATTCAATGTGGTTCCCACGGGAACGGGTCCGGAACTTCACGCGGACGAAGTCGCGGGCACAAAAGCTAGTATAATAATATAATCTTCAAAAATTTTTTTTTTCTATATCAATAACCTTTACGCTTTGTTTTTTATTTATTCTTCAAAATACATTATTCATGGCCACTCATGTTTTTAAAAGCTTTTATTTAACTTGACCTGTATGTATGTATGTATGTATGAATGTGTGTAAGGGCGGAATCTTGGAACGAAAATTTGAACCACTTCCCGAAGACCGATTGAGCTGAAATTTTGCTTAAAACTGTAGATCAGATGACAATACAATATTATGATAACAAAATTACGATACAGCCGTTTGTGTTCCGTTTTTCGTACAAAACCGTTCCGACCAAAAACCTATAGGGTACTTCCGGTTGTCCTAGAATCATAAAATTTGGCAAGAAGCAAGATGATGTAGCACAAGTACAGGAATAAATCTGAAAATCGTAAATTTGTAGTAACTTTTTCTTCTTTAAACAACCAATATAATGTGATCCTACTCTTGGTACATTTTACATTGGTACATGGCTCTTTTTATACCGGTTTTGAATTAAAATGTATTTTATCTATTACTAGCTTTTCCTCGCGGCTTCGCTCGTGTTAATTTTATGACATAGATCTCGTTTGACAACTAAACAACCCATAGCGCGACTTGTGGCGCCATCTGTTGGCCGATAGCAACCCATACAGCGCCAGAAAAAATATTTTCCCTTTGGATTGACATACTTTCACGGTTAAGAAGGTAGCCTATATTGGGCTCTGTACCCCTGACAATATATATACAAGTTTTCATAATGATCAACTGATTAGTCAAGCCGTGAAGGAATAACAACAAACAAACTCACTTTCTCATTTATAATATTAGTATAATAGTATGACTAGTATGATTATGGGAAGGAACCCTCATGCGCGAGTTCTACTTGCCCTTGGTCGGTATTTTATTTTTGATGGGTACATAAACCCGTTTTGTTTGTCGCAGGGTGACTGTAGTAAAATCAGGAAATTATATAGGTATTCAAATTGCTGGTGCTAGTTATAACAAATAGATTCATTAGACTAGTACCGCCTCTCGACAATAGATGGCACTGCGAAACCTGTCCAGTTATAACTAAAAAGTAAAAAATAAATTAAAAGTAAAAAAATATATTTAAAAACAAGCTTTTATTTAATTGCGCTAAAAAGAATAAAATAAACTTTTCTTTTAAAACTTTAACTAGCAACTTATAACGTCATTACACAATTTATATGACATAAAAGCTTGTCGCGAGATTTACCTGTATAAGAAAACATAATTATCGAACAAACATTTACTCGTACTACGAATAAATGTTAGTAATTAAATCTCGCGACAAGCTTTTATGTCATATAAATTGTGTAATGACGTTATAAGTTGCTAGTTAAAGTTTTAAAAGAAAAGTTTATTTTATTCTTTTTTGCGCAATTAAATAAAAGCTTGTTTTTAAATATATTTTTTTACTTTTAATTTTTTATTTTTTTTTAACTCAAAAATGTATGTGGTTCAAAAGTTACAGCCTGTTTTTCACATGAGAAGTTCGAAATCTACTTCTAGCTTTAAAAAAAAAACAAAACATGGTAGATCTTTTTTTGTATTTTTTTTTTTACTGTAAATTGAAGTATTCTATCCCCCATTTCACAGGGCACCCTGTATTGTATTGTATCAAGACTTTTTTATTTTAACCTATTCCTCTTACTTACCTCATAGCTTCGATCATGTTTAACAGACCATATACAAATGGCGATAGAGACTATACTTATGAAGATCAGGGGTATGAACACCAGAATCCAAACATGACGCTTTGTGGTCAGCTGATCGCAGACAAGAAGCTCAAACATCAAGAGGATCAAGTGAATGGCAAGACTAATTAACATAGCTTTGTAGTGAATATAAGCTTCACCCTCCAACCTGAAAGAAAAAAATTGCTAGAGTCCTACTATAATATTGATTTTATTATTATATATTTTTATCGACGGCTCTATTAAATTGCTGTGCCTGAAAGGGGTGACTATGTGTGTAAGCGCTACCATATTATAAGACCTTTTGTACACTTGGTTCTCAATAAAACGTTTGATTTATGTTAATTAATAAAAAATAATATTTTTAAGTGTTAAAAAAATACATTTATTTCCATCAGAGTCCATAAAATTAATAATTAAAAAAATGTTACAATTATTTATAGTTCTAAAGTGAAACGGAATATTCTTTGTAATGTCATCCAATAAAATATGCATATCTAAATCAAGATTAAAATATCAGATTATTGTGTATTATGTTTTTGTTTAAATTCAACTTTGGTTGTTATCAGCTGATCTACTGACCTGAAATGAGGGTACTGCCACCAGACATAGGTGCCAACAGTAGCTCCCAACACCACTAAGAACTTCCACACCCATATAGGCGTAAACACTGCCCAGTAGGACCATGATATGGAGTTATCCAATTTCAGTGCTAATAATGCAGTAAATATTAGAAGGCAGCTGTGTACGACAAATTTGCTGCAACGAAATAACATGATAATCACCTTCAAAAATAAATAATTCACCCATACAAAGTATGCAATCTTACCTAGGATTGAAATCCTGAAACAGCGCCTGTAAATTCATTTCCATGCACATTCGTCAAATACTTGTTTACCATTTCACATTAAGAATTAATTTCTGAAAAATTAACACAATATCAAAGCGCAGACAGATAGAAATAGAACTGTGGACTTGTGGAGTGTGGGATTTTTTTTACTGAAGGAAAAATAACATCCATCAAGCATCAAGCAAGTGGCTTTTTTTCCGTTCGTTTATTTTGTAATTTCATTCGTTCTTTGATGACATTCGTACGTTGACACCTGAAAGTCGTAACATATAATGGCGGAAACACACTACCGTGTCGGGGCGTGTCGTGTCGCGCCAGAAGCATATCGCCTTCATACATTTTATATGGTTAGGAGCACATTTGTAGGGCGTGTCGTGTCGTGCGTGACTCGCTCTGTCGTGGCGCGGACTGCTGGCCGCCGATTGCGCCACGGCGGTGGTGGGGGTTATGGCGCGACACGACACGCCCTGCAAATTTCTATACCCGCGCGCGGCTCGAGGCGCGAACAAGTG
The DNA here is from genome assembly GCA_905163395.2 of Endotricha flammealis. Lineage (NCBI taxonomy): Eukaryota > Metazoa > Arthropoda > Insecta > Lepidoptera > Pyralidae > Endotricha > Endotricha flammealis. Next base: position 8,606,201 of record LR990866.1, read on the forward strand.
AACGCTTTTTTTTTTAAATTATTTTTGCAGCGTGATAATGAGTTACTATACTAGGTACTAGATTCCTGATAAATATACTTAAATACTTTTTTTTGTAAATAAATACCATTATACATTATAGAAAACACCCAGACAAAGGCAAACACTGCGAGCTTCTGTTCAGAAATGAAAGAAATAAACGTCTGGCGTTTATTTCGTTCATTTCTGAACAGAAGCGCGCCCCGACACGACACGTAAGTGTGCACACCCACCGTCACGACAGAGCGCGACACGACAGGCCCCGACACGGTAGTGTGTTTCCGCCATTAAGTGACCTTCATCTATCCATAGACTAATATTGTCTATCAATAAAGGGAAAATAATATTGCCAGAAATAAAGCGAAGGAGAATTTTTCATTCTTGTTTGATTGATATTGATTGTCACTTGTCAGTTTTCAGAAGCCGACTTGACTTGGATCGTACATAAATAGGCTTTTCAATAGTTTTCATTAAGTAAACCAATTTTTATTTATTTTTAGAGGTTTATTATAATTATAATGGCATCTCCATCACCCAAATCACCGGAGCAAAGTGAGAAAAATAAGCTTTATGACCGTCAGCTTCGTTTATGGGGTGATCATGGACAAACAGCTCTTGAAAAAGCTCATATTTGTTTGATAAATGCTACAGCTTTAGGAACAGAAATACTAAAATCTATAATTTTGCCAGGAATTGGATCTATCACCGTTGTGGACGACACTGTTGTGAGTGATGAAGATATTGGTAGCAATTTCTTTTTAGATTGTTCCAGCAAAGGCTTGAATAGGGGTTCAGAGGCGTTGCGACTCTTAATAGAACTTAATCCTGTGGTTCAAGGTCATGCTGTACAAGAACCACCAGACCAAATCCTTCAAGAGAACCCAGAGTTCTTTAGAAGCTTTTGTTGCGTCATTGGAACAGCCCTTGGAGAAAAGACAATCAAAGACCTTTCTCAACATCTATGGGATGTTAATGTTCCGTTTATATTGTGTCGTTCTGTCGGCTTTTTAGGATCATTTAGAATTCAAGTGAAAGAACATGTGGTTGTTGAAAGCCATCCAGATAATGAGCAACCAGATTTAAGATTAGATGTACCATTTCAAGCATTATCGGATTATCTAAATGACTTGGATATTGATGCTATGGAACTGAAAGATCATGGTCACATACCATGGATTGTTATTTTATATAAAGCTGTACAAAAGTGGCAAGTACACAATCCAAAGAGCTGGCCAATGAGTAGAAAAGAGAAAAATGAAATAAAAAATTTAGTACAAGAGTTTATTAGAAAAGATGAGAATGGCATACCCATAAATGAAGAGAATTTTGAAGAGGCATTGAGAGCTGTGAATACAGCTTTAGTACCTACATTCTTGCCTGTGAAGATTCAAGAACTTTTATATAGTAGTGCTGCTACTAACTTGACAAAGGAGAGCTCACCATTTTGGATTATGTGTGCTGCATTGAGAGCATTTGTAGAAGCAGATGGTAAAGGAAAACTACCTGTTAGAGGCAATTTACCTGACATGACTGCATCTACTGAATATTACATTAAGCTTCAAAATATATATCGAACACAGGCCACCATGGATGCAGAAGTTGTTTATAGAAAAGTTCAGCAAATAGTCTCGCAACTAAATAGTGACAATATAACAGAAAATGATGTAAAATTGTTTTGTAGGCATGCCAATGATTTACATCTATTTAAAGGTTCTAATATTGCTACAGAGTATGAAACAGGAAACTCTGTAGCAGCTTACATGGCAAGGTATCTAGAAGAGCCTGATGTTATGATGGTGCACTACGTATTGTTAAGAGCAGCAGAGATCTTCCGCTCTGAACACTGTAGGGCTCCAGGAGACTGGGAGCCTGAAGCTGATATTGCTAAGTTGAAAACTTGTGTATCGAAATTCCTAAGTGATATGTCATGTACTCCATTTCCCAAGGACGATCATGTACATGAAATGTGTCGATATGGAGGTGCTGAAATACATAGCATATCAGCTTTTCTTGGTGGTTGTGTTGCCCATGAAGCCATCAAACTTGTTACAAGACAATATAAGCCTGTGAACAATACTTTTATATATGACGGCGCTTCTACCAACACTGCAACTTTTACATTTTGAGGGCTTGTAATAACAATAAAATGTTCATAATTAAACATCCTTTTATTTCATTTCTCTTTATTGCACAATAAAATAGTTAATCCTTTTAAAAGTAACTGCATTAAAAACTGAATTATTTATCACGCTGTAAAATCAAGATGGCAAATGGCATGCTTACCACTAAACTAGATAGATAATACAAGAATAAAAAAAAATTAAGTGTAAAAAGGTAACCGCCATTGCATAGTTCATAGTAATTATATAAACGGGAAAATGTACATACTGCTGCTTGTATTTATCAGTATCCCGGTTTTTACACTCTGTCATTCCGTAATAGGAGGTATTTAGGTAAATAAACGTGAACTAAAATAATTCTTCAAGTTGTGTATATTTGTATGGATATCAACCATTACATCTGAAATTGAGATATATGTATAAAAGTAATTTGAGAAAATATTTAATTAACAATTTTCAACACATAAATTAGACAAAAAAACATATCACATGATTATAAAATAATAATTGAAACAAACTATACATTTGGCTAAAATCCACATGGCAATAGCAGGTTACACCATTTTAACAACAGTAGGGTTGCTTAGTAAATATGCAGAGACTGCGTAGCCTCCAGAAGTATAACACAACATTGAGAATTTCCCATTAGTTACCTACTTATTTCACCTTAGCCATAACTTCAATCGTAGTGCATCTACACCATTAAGATAATATCGAAATAAGCGTTTGTCACGAACAAAGCCCAAATTTTCATAGAGCTTTAGTGCCGGTTTGTTTGTGATTTCAGTTTCTAACACCACTTCATCAGCATTATCATCTATCATTGCCTGAAATAATAAAAATAGCAATTTTTTAGTATTTTCTTTTAAATAATACAATGTCTTGGACTTGTTCATTGGCATAAGGCGCCAAACCCATTGTGCGCCGTCTAGCGGTCAGAGTTCTGCTGTCTCAGTCCGCCCAGTTTTGGTGTGTAAGATTCTAAGCCAACACATAGGTTACAGTGAACGCGGAATGCAGAACTCTGATAGACCGCGCGCAGTGGGGTCGGCGCCTATAATACCATATAATTACAAATTAAATATTAATTTATTCTGGTATAAGAATCAAAACCAGATGCAATAATAAAAAATAGTTACCCTATCTCCATCACCAGAGTAGTTCCATGAATATTTGTGTTTGTCTTGACTTGAGTCTGGGTGTTGTCCATGTATTTATAAGTACAAATATGTGTATCTGGTACCCATAACACAAGCTTGACTTAATTTGGATCTAGTTGGCATTATATGAATTGTGTGTAATATAATTATTTTATTTGATTACAATATTTTTAACATCAAACATCCATAACCTTATCGCCTCTGTTCTTGGAGTGATCTTGAGAATGAAAAATATACTACACCCTTCCCGAACTATCTAAATCTATCTATTTCAATGGTGAAAGAGGCTGACTGAGATACATTTATGATGATGTACTCATTTATTTACAATTTTACTAAATTGAACTGAGTTTTAAATAGGCTGCATACTTTCATCAAATTACAAATGAATTTGGCACACAAAATGGCAGGGACAAAAGTCCTTTGCCTGTACACACAGTATATGTAAATACATACCTGTATTGCTTTCCTTACAAGCCGAGAGCCGATACCTTTCTTCCTATACTTCTTATCCACAGCTAACATAGCAATGTAGCCTCTTTTCACCACATTGCGATGCATATCTAACTTACATACAATGGCACCAATGCAGGTCCCCTTGTGGGTCGCCAAAAAGCAAAGTTTAGGCCAATTATGTATAAAATATCTGTATGTATAGATGGAGTATGGTTCTGATAGATCCTTTTGTATTAGTCTCATAATTTCTGCCATTTGGAGCTCAGACTCATACGAAACAATGTTTATCTCGTCGTGAGACTCATCTTGAACACTGGTAGGCTCTGTTAAACCGTCTTCCACAGGACACCGACTCACTGTCTTCGTGGACTCGTCGCCGACGCGCTCGTCGCTACACTGTACACTATTTACATCTATCGCTACTCCACTTGCATCGCTCTGCGTTTCAGGTTTGACACTGGCGTCCCTGGGACTCTCTTTCGAGTGATCACTTGTCCCATTAGTTAGGTTAATATTATTAATGTTGTTAATATGAAGTTTATTAACTATCGCTTCGCTTAACTTCTGATCCAATATGCCTATATCGTCAGTCGTTTCCGAGGGATCTTTGGCCTTTTTGCTTTTGTTTTTCATATTTGCGTTCATCTGACTGCATTTAATACTCTTTACATCGTCGCCTGCTACTTGATTCATTATGATGTTACTCTATCTATTGTATGTACACATTCACACGATTTTAAGCTCATATATGTTCCACCAATGCTTCTATGATGATACATGCATCTTTTTCTTGTCAAAATTATAGAAGAGTATCACCGACATCTTGGCAAGTACCTATAAGCGATACTTTGCTCCTCGAATCTTGATAGCTTTCTGTGCGTGTTTTTAGGACTAACAGATAATTGATTAGGAAATCAACTAGTTATAAATATGAAATATATCAAAAGATCTTGGAATTTAAAGAAATTTACTGTAAGTCAACCAATGCCTTCCTTCCACAATCACATTGCAAAAAGTAGATTTCATTCATTTGCTGCAATGTTGCCGTAGAAAAAAACGTGACTGTCAGGTCAGTCGCTCAAAGTTATGTACATATTTTTATTGTACAGAAATCTGACAACACATTATCATAGTCCTCGAAAACGCGTTGTAGGTAAAAAAACTAAATTAAACTCAATGAACTCCTGAAACGAAAAAGCAATTTATTTATTTATCATATAATACAGATATTTCATATTTTTAGTCATACTTGGAAAGGGTGAATATGATAAAAGTGCATATTATTTTAATTTAACAACTTTATTTGTACTTACACTAAATCATTAACGATTGAACTGAAAAGAAATATTGAATTAAATAATAAATTGTTTTAATGATGGTGAGTATACGTATACTTAGGTATTTTGTTTTAATTATTTGTTTTTAATAAAACTATTACGAGCTTTATTGACACGAGCACAAATGCGTGAATCTAATTTAAAAACCTTTAGCAATTGTCTATGGAAAGAAAGCGCGAAATTACAAAATTACCGCCAAATTTTAGACCTAATTTAGTTGAAACAGTCAATTTACCACTAAAATAGAGAACAAAGTTTCTCGTCTAAAATAACATTTAAACAAATTAAGTTCTTATCTTAATCATAATACTTTAGAAACAATGTAAGTAGGTAGGTACTTAATTTAAAAATGGAAGGTAAGTATGTATTTATAAAAAATAAAAAATAAAATTTTTTATCCCACAAAGGTGGCAAACAAGGATATGGCCCGCCTGATGGTAAGCATCACCGTAGCCAATAGACGCTTGCAATACCTGGGGTATCACCAAATACTATAGAAGACTAATACCCACAGCTCTTGACGTTTCTCATACAATGACTTGGCAACCTCCGTTCACCTCATGCCGCTAGGGGCGCTATAACATTTTGCATACAAAACGCACAGTTCACCTCATGCCGCTAGGGGCGCTATAACATTTTGCATACAAAAGTTTTAAAATAGTTCACCTCATGCCGCCCTCATGCCGTAGGGGCGCTAGTGTCGCGTCTTGCCCGAATTCTTCCGAAGCTGTGGGTATTAGTCTTCTATAGTATTTGGTATCACTCACGCGTTGCCAACCCTCCCAACTCCACTAAGTGGATCTCTGCTCTGGAAACCTTACTCCACAGCATGGCCGAGGGCCGAGACCAATGCTATTCGGCTACGATCTTCTGTAAGGTGGAGGGGAGGTCCTTCCACAGACGGGCTGCTCCGATTTGAGCGAATTATCAGCTGTGAAATGAATAGGTCTGAATAAGTGCTTTTTTACATTATTTCTTTTAGGTACGTTGTTTAAAACGTTCTTTATATTCAACCTTGAATGCTCGATTGGACTCTTAATTTGCTTGTTACATATTAAAACAGAAATTAAATTTCTCATTACAACAAGCTCAAGTTGTCGATGTCGAGTTAGCGCCAAAATGCCCTTACACCCGGACACATAAAACTGGTCTACCATCACGCTTACGTGGATAATGTAGAGCGTTATGTCCACCTTATCTTCTTTGTAATCTTTTTTAAGTAAGTATGCTCTTACTCATTAATGTATTTTGTATTGTACAGGTGAGTTTGTGTTTATGTATTACTAGTTAAAACCCGCGGCTTAAGAACGGCACAAATAAAAGCATAGTTTTATTTATTGGGTGGCAGAAACTAATTTGCAAGAATTGCAAGTTATTACCAACAAGTTGTAAGTAGGTAGCATTAAGTTACAATTTAATCGTCATGTAGACACATCACTAAAAAAAAAAGTATTACAGTTCGATTCTGATTTCGCTCATAATTTAATTGTGGAGAGAAATCGGGCTCGAAGGACCATTTAAATGGATTTTTTAGTTCGGTTATTAGTAGCACTAATAAATCGAAAATCGGACTCGAAGGGCCATTTAAATGGATTTTTTAGTTCGGTTAATATTAGCACTAATAGCCTGATTTCTCTAATAAATCCATTAAATAGTAATTGGAAATTGAGTATGACGACTGACAAGCTTTTTAGGGTTCCGTAGTAAACTACAAGTTATAGTTTCGCCATGTCCGTCTGTCTGTCTGTCTGTCCGCGGCCTAGCGCCTAGACTCTTAATCCAGAAAGCTGTAATTTGGTATGTATACACATATTAACAATGTTAACAAAGTGCTGGGACATAAAAAATTTTTGGGGGGCCTCATTTATATGTAATGTGGAAATGAATTTTTTTTTCGCGCCTACCCCATGTTGTGGGGTATTGTTAGATAGGTCTCTTCAAAACATTGGTGTGGGCAGAACATTTTTCGATACACTGATCCGTTTCGGATTTATTTACATTTATCGTATTAATTTTCGTTTTGCACGGTGGTCCCCCTCTATCTCCGAAAGTCTTATGTTTAGAAATTGGAAAAAAATCATGGTAGTAGTCCATATGCTAAACCTTCTACGAAAACTATAACGGTTAAGTGGGCTCTACTAGTTACCGAGTAATAGCCGACGAATTGATAAAATAAAATTTCTTTGATGAAAACTTACAAATGTGATAGAATTTGTTATTGGACTCTACTGAAGGCAAGCAAAGCACAGCAACGCATTGTGCGTGGCTCGACACGTACTTGCCCGGTTTTTATACATAAGAATGCATGCATACTGTACGAATATTGGTGGTTCTATGTCATTGCCTACACTCAGTGCATATAGATATAGTGCCTGTTGACGTCACAAGAAGAAACATGGCGGGTCGCTGAAAGCGCGCGCGTGTCGGGGAGCCGCAGGTAGTGTGCCGCTCCACGAGTACTCGACTCGATCGACTCGAGTTCAGTACCCGGTTGACAGCCGGTGAGGCGGCGGCGTGACGTAGAGCCCTAATGTGTATTACGCGCACGCCGCCTCTGCGCGATTTTCTATTGTAAATAATTTTTATATACATGCCTATTGTGCTTAATGTTAAATTGCCGACTGCTCGTCAGGACTTCATAAAACGTTTCCTAAAAATAATTTGTGTTGTTTTTACGAAACACGTAACGCATCTTTGATATGATCTTTACTGATGAATAAACAATAATGGACGTAATTTTAATAATTAAAAACATGTGTTTTGTTGTATAATGAATGACGTTTTTAAATATTATACTATTTGTGGATGCTGTGTGCTAGTTCGCTATTAAGTTGTTGTATGACCCACGAATCATTAATGGATAAACAAAGTGTTACGTTTGGATATGTCGAATTGATCATTGGATTCCTAGGGTGATGTTGAAGAGTTTATGCCTAATCTGGTGAATAAAAAATCGACAATGGCGGATCGTGAACGTCCTGCAAAAACCCCCATTAGGGTGGGATTTTATGACATCGAGAGGACCATTGGCAAGGGGAATTTTGCCGTCGTTAAGTTAGCACGACATCGAATAACGAAGACTGAGGTGAGACAAAATAATATTAAATATTCATAGATTTATGTATCTTATCTCTTTGTTATTTATTCATTTTTTTTTAAATTTATAAACAGATTTAGCAACATAAATTTCCCCAAAAACCTTAATAGAAATTTCGGACAACCTGCCTCTGAACTCTCTGAAGAATGACGGCGTACATAATTAAATTATTAAAAGTACATAAAATTCATTCATACGCTATAATTATCCTGATATCAAACTTACTTAGATTTATAGTCCTTAATTTTTTTTTATAACTTAATTAAAATTATTACGCCATTACTTTATGAGAAGAAGCAGACTAACGGCTGCGCCATACAGAAACTGAGAAAATTACAGTTTTTGATAAAAGACTTATGGACGAGTATTAAGGCTTGGCTGAATTGTTACTTGTAGGTCGGTTGTATATGATACCTACCTACCTATATGTTTCTGAACAATGGTGTGAAAACCAACCAACATGACGGTGCACGAGTTTAGGGGAAAACGTGCCCGAACAGTGAGTTCGTTAAACTTACGTGTGAAACTTGGTAGTTCTAATTCACACGGTTAATTGGAAAGAAATATTCAATGATGTGATCCATGGAATGTTAGTAAATTCCAAACAATGGGGACAACGAAGATAAAGATGAAAAATGTCGTATCTGCTGACACTGAAACCGAATCCAGTTTTGTATTAACGTTAACGATTCTTTGTAATTAAGATTCAGTACATACCTACATCATAAATTGACTACCTCATCAAGGTACAGGAAGCGTATGCACGTGACTACTTCAATTCCTACTACAGATCGACTGAGCGATGCCACACCGCCTTACTTGCGTCAATCTGCAATTTGAAGCGTGTACCTGCTGAAATGAAATGGTTCAGAGCTCAGCTAATAGTAGCTTTTCCAATTAGCTGCTCTATGCATGAGCGAATTTCGCTTTGCCTCTATATGTAAATGTTGCAACCGCAATTATATTACGCTGTTTTTGCTACCTTTAATATTAAAACAGAAAAATATTTCGCATTGGGATAATAACAATGTAAATCAGTGACGTCTAAAAGGCATTATTTTTAAGACTTAAAACTAATTCCTAAAATAACACTCATCTGTTGAGAGGACTTGACATTTCATCAACGTGAATACGTTATATCTACTGAATAGTCTAATATATAATAGGCAAAGACAGCAAGCACTACCAGTTAATGTACTTACTACTTACTGAATACGAGTCCACGTCTCGGCTCCTAAGTAGGTCATTGGCCGAATACTAAGGCGTCGTTGTCGAGTGGAATGACTCACTTGATGCGTTATATGGACGACTTTCTAACACCTGACTATACATTTACTCAACAGAATCTCAGGGTTTATTGCACATCATGGATATACATGGAGAATATTAGCAAAAAGTTTGATAGAACGTAGGAAAATGTAAGTGACGTATTACAAAAAGTAGATGAGAACGGTACACTGAATGAATGCACTAAAATACAGAATGGACGTCCTCGGCCTTCGATGTCTGACTGTGTGCGTGAGTTTAATGTTTGGATGCCATTGCTGGTATAAAACTCTGCGTTTTCTAAATTGTGTCTCAAAACAAAATTTAGATTAAAGGGTCCGGTTAAACGTGATAATGATAGATCACAGGTAACAAAATATTCGGATATAATTTTCATAAAACATAATATCCCAACCTTAGATCCCATCAAAACAGACATTTGTCGCAACATAACATATTTGTAAAAAAATGACAATGTTGTCGGGTTGTCATTTATTAGACCTGAATTGGCAATTTTTATAACAACTGATAAACTCTTATCTATATTATGAATGACAAGTTGACAACAAAATGTTACTCAGCACGTGTAATGGTAATACAGAATGATCCAGTTTGGCATATATATAATTGATTTGTGTCTTGGGTAGAAGTTTTCCTTCATCTGCGGTGACAATTGCTATTAAATAATGGGTCTCCTTACTTTTTTAATAAAAACAAATACAAGTGGTTAAAAATCGAAAGCGCATTCAAATGGAAAAATCACGCACGGGTACCTATTTTATGGTTATATTGAAGTTTTAATTATAGTCAGGTTGGTTTACACCACATTAACAACGATTTCACCAGTTAAAGTATCGTACCGTAAATATTACTCAAGCACCTGAACATTTATTGCAGTTTGTTGCCTATCCTGTAGGTATGATTGTATTGTGAAAGATTAGTAGGTTAAGCATATGCATAATAAAAAAATAGCTACCTAACTATTCCGTCACAATCACAACACTTGCACTACAATTCCAAAACTTTCTTTATTTTGGGCTCGTAACTGGCCAGTTTCTCGAAATCATCCCTTCAACATAGTTTTATTTAGTCAACAGCGACGAATTTTTGTGCCAGTTTGATACAATCTTCCTTTTGTTATTTTTATACGGCATCAAAAAGGAATTTTGTTGTGTATCAGTGATCGCCGAACAATTCGGCTTGGCTTCTTGAGGTCGGTGCGAGTGGACGCGCCCGGCGCGCTGCCGTGTACCAAAATACCACAGCATCGACCTTGTCTCCGGATGCACGTATCTTGTTTTTATTACTTTATATTTTTCCTAGCGAACCGTTAACACCAAGGTGACGGCCAGTCATTTTCCCTAATTCATGATACGAATAATTTATATCAGTAATTAAAGCAACAGGTTGAAAACATTCGTACAAATCAGGAATTATAGTTTTCAGGAGAAAACTATCTATAATAGAGCATGCCACTCAAAGATCACGTGTGATTTATTTATGCGTTATGAAGGGAAATCAGAGTTGATACACAACGATGAAATACATACACCTGTCATTGATCATTATTACTTGTCACACGGGGCGATGACATTCCGATTGCTTCTCTTGTTATGCTAAATGATTTGCGGTTTGAAACAATGTGGTAGCATTATTAGTGCTAAAAAAAGAAAGCGAGCAGTCGGAGGATGCGTGATGCGTACGTATAAGTCTCGCGAATATTTTGCCAGGAAATCACTTGGTATAGCACGCGCTCCGTTTACACTGGGCCCGCTTGAAAAATGTACGTTTGACGCCATGTTGACGCAAATGCGTTATCTATTTTGGAGCTCTGCGTCAGTGCGCTGTTATCTGCGCTTTGCAGTCTGGCGGTCACCCTGCGATCTCTGACTCTTCGATGCTTTCACCATGTCAGTAGGATCCAGTGGTGAAATGATACATGACATTTCACGTGCATTTGTAAGCTAATCTAAGTTTCAAGAATTTCCCTACATTGTTGTTATTTTCAGCGTTTTATAATATAAAAACTTTGCTATTAATATTATAAATTTACATTTTATTTTTTTGCTTACCTACGCTACATACAAGTTTGTCTTTAGTTTGTATGTAGTTATTTTTAGAGACCTCTCTATAAAAAACTTGGATGCCACTTTATCAAGAGATTAAAAAGCGTAGTGTACTTACGTTTTGTTTGACATTAAAGTGGAGATGATAATGTCTCAATGGCAATCTTGAATCAGTAATGACGTCAACAATATTCTTTTACAAGAGACAATTGCCCTTTCATATAATTTTATCATTTTAATTGTTGTTTCAAGGATTTTTTGTTGTAACGTACTTAGATGTTAATAAAGAAATATATTTATTTACACAGAGCCGAGCAAACATTGGTTCGCTTGGGTAAACCCCGTTGTTAGGTATCCGGTGGAAAATCTCTTATAGGTACATATAATTTTTTATAGCGAGTAAATTCTTGTTGATATAATTTGTATGGAATAAACCCTATCGTGCATCCGGAAACCGTTGTTACCCAAACATTTCTTAATTTTGATTGCAAAATAGAGCAAAAGGTGAAAATCATGAGGTAATGTTTTGTCACCTATTAAAACTAAGATTACAGTATCAAAATCTTAAATTATTGATAAGACCTTTTAGTTACTTTAAGACCTAATTACAATATAGTAAAGTTTCTACTGCTGAATATATATTATCCTGGTGGACTGCAAACCTGAAACGTTTGATGGATAAACTCTTTCTAATGTGGCTTTAGCTATAGGCGATAAACTGGTCCACTAACCAACTGCATGACAGTTGTTATCCATCAAATCAAAAGCGAGAAAAATAACTTCTTCTTTGCCTGGTCCTTTTCCCAATTTATTTGGGGTCGGCCCTCCGTATCATGCGTCTCCAGGCAGCTCGGTCCTGGGTCGAGAAAAATAACAGCAATGCAAATTAATAATTCAAAAAGAAATTATGAGTGAAGGTATAATAATTCATAGGTGTTGCTTCTTAGCGACCTCAAAATGAGAGATATCAAATTGAAACATAATGCATAAGTACAGATAATTTAATACTTACAGAAGTATAAGTATTATAACTAGGTAGTCGAAGGTGGTGAGTTTGACATCTCATGCTTAAAACGAATTACCTCCATGTACCTAATTGTCTCGTCCAATAACCTTCGCAGGTGTCTAAGAGTGACCTACACTTGCGTAAGGTCAGGACGTCTTTAATTACAATATATGTAGTAACAGAGTTTGGACTGTGTAATTGCGTGCGTCATTACTTTTTATTTATCATCGTTTACTTGTAAAAATGTAGCATTCACATCCAAACATGTGACATCCGTGAATAATTTAGAGTAAAACGTCTGTAAAAATAACTTCGCATTCCTAATAAAAATTTATTAAATCAACTTTTCCTTATTTATACAAAAAATGAATCCCATTAAAGTTATTTTCGTAAGCATATTGAATTGACATCAATGTCAATATAATTATCTTCATTATAAATTATGTTAAATAGCTATTCTCGGTATTTAATTGAAATTATATTGGAAAAAATAACGACATACCTATTGGAAAAACGTGAGACTGAATCAGGATAATAATTATGTTTTTCGCTCAGGATATCGATTTTCGGTCCCTTTACACCATATTTCGTACTCGAATCCTTTATGAGTGTAACGAGGACCATTAAAAAGACGAAACTCTACGCAAAATGTTGTATCACAACTTCGCAAGGTATTTCATAATGTTGTATAAACATCAGATGGTCCGTCGCAGGTGTGTTGATAATGTAAATAGCAAGTTAAAGTTTATATCTTTATAACGTTATGTAGTACGTAAGTAGAGTCGTTACGTTATATCCGTGAATACGCCTATAGATTGTATGAAATGTCAGACAGGGTGTGAAATTCCAAACCATTTTTTCCTATGCGTGTGTCTACGTATATAAAAAAAGAACATACTTTTATGTCCTTTTTCTGTACGTTTCGTAGTCAATATTACTGTATGTCGTATTATATCGTATTTTATTTATTTTATTTTATCTCTAATATTATTTATTTAAACATTAGATTTTCCGTTTTAAATCTTTGGAAAATCCAAAAATTGTGTAAGTATTATTAGTATTTTCATAGAATTTATCGTTGACTTTTCTTTCGTGTTATAAATCCAGCCTAAATAACATGTCGACGTCAACTCATTTCTTATTTACAGGCTACGAATAATTTACTGTTATTTATTATTTACTTACTTCCAAAACAAAATACGCAAGTCATTAGTTACAACTGAAACTTTGTCCTCCGTACACTAGGATCCACCGTTTAAATTTTAAGTCCATCGGTGAATCACAGTATACTTTATATTGCGGGATCAAAGATTTATAATAATTTCATTCATTACATAGTTTCGACTTCGACCTACCAACACATCCATATTTGTGTCATGTCATGTGTATTAAATCCACAAACAACTAATAGTAAGTTGTAATTTAAATTATTTATGCCACGTCGCTACCAAAAGTAAATAAGTAAAATAGAAATAGCTTGAGTCTTAATGTGGAATTAATTAGATTCTGGTTTAAGTAAATAAACTGATCTAAAATTATATAATTAGCAATACTTCCCTTTATCCAACGAAAATAAAACCTAAATTAAAAACAGTTTATTCATTTACCGCATAAAGTTTAATAACTATTGCAGAATGTATAGGTTAACGTTTTACTTTATATTTGATATAAGTATTCATACTTGTTCCACTTATTTATTACAGACATAAAGGCTTCTTTCACACTGAATGACGTAGGCCATTAACAGCATTAATTAACGATAAGAGCGTTAAATTGTTCATTTTTCCATTGTATACATGCGTAAAACTCTAATTTATGGGTTAGGTACTAGTAAAACCCGTGCAACTTCGTTTGCGTGTATTTATTTCTGCACACCAGCGCCATCTATATCATATTTTGATCAAATCTTACGGGAATCGCGTACTTTTCGGGATAAAACCTATGTGTTAATCCTAGGTATCAGCTACCTACATACAAAATATCAAAAATATTGGCCCAGCTATTTGAGCGTGAAGAAATAACAAACAGACATAACTTTCGCCTTTATAATATTAGTAGGAAGTAGGATAGTAGGATTATATTATTACTCTGTGATTATAATTTTATTATGAATGGTACCTACAAATACAGCATGTCTACGTATACGTATAATATCGAAGTCAAAAATGAAAAATATTTAAAAGGAGAGACTTACTTATCTATCGGCGATCATGTACCTGTTGAGAATTGAGATGAAGAGATATTTTTAATTTAGAGACTATTGTTGGGTCGAATAAAACTTACAAATTATTAACTGTGCTAAAGTTACAGGTTTAAAATACTTAACTAACTGATTAGGAAATAGCACTTCTGTAGCCTACAGGCAAGGAAAGCACCGTTTAATATTTTTGTACAGCCAGGTGCAGCTTCACAATTGCAGTACAATTTTGGCTCTTATGATATTGAACGTAAGAATGGTACAAACAAAGCACAGTAAAGGTAGACCTGCTCTTGACTGTACCTTGCTTAAACTAATCCAAGATTACATACTTATTTCATAGTTAAAAATGAACATTTGTAAGAAGTAGCAATCTGCCGTCTGAACGTAGGTAGTAGGATAGGAGCTTGTAATACGCCTATAAGTGAATAAAAATAATTTGTGTTATTTTAGTAAATGTGTGGCAAACCGAACTCTTTTTAAAAACCTCTTTGTAAATAGTTATTATGTTTCCTTTTTCTTTAAGGTTTTTATATTCTATTTTACTGTCACTTCACTTCACTTTTTCACCTTCTCGCCATCGAACCATATTTTTCTATAATATAAGTTTTTAACATCCCTTCCTCTTTTCCTAATCTCTCCATCCTTAATAAAATGAATAATACTTAACCATCTAGTAAAGCTAGTAAAATGTACATTGTACGCGATATATTGTGCTTTTATACTTGAAAAAGTCTGGAGTGGTAGTCGTGAGTCGATGACAGGGAGTTCCAGGTAGACGGTACTACGGCGTCGTGTTACTTTACGGGGGTAGACAGTAGAGCGTTGCCCCCAGAGCTAAGCTATAGAAAATTATTGGCATGACTATGAAATAAAATAAATAAATAAATATATAGGGACAAATCACACAGATTAAGCTAGCCCCAAAGTAAGTGCGACGCTTGTGTTATGGTATACTAACTCAACGATACTATATTTTATAAAAAATACATATTATATAGATAAACATCCAAGATCCAGGCCAATCAAAAAAAGTTCGTTTTTCATTATGACCCGACCGGGATTCAACCCGGAACCTCCTTTGGTTAGGTGACTAATCGTCAGATACTTCATGATTAAACGAACTTACCAAGTGAAGTTCTATCATAATTATATGAATGCTTCGTCCGAAAAGATTGGTACCTAGGAGAAAATATTTATATTCACATATGTAGTTACGCTCAGATGCCACCACTCCATGCACTTAGTTTAGAGTAACCTGTTTTTTTTTTTTTTTTTTAAGAGGGTAGGTTTCTTGTGCATTTCGGTCTCGACAGGCGGATTGCTCGTCATTAGTTTAGAGTAGGTATGACTCGTGCACACTCAGTGTGATTTTCCAAAACTTTGATATGGGGTCCCGGGTGGGGGGGTGGTACCAATCTTTTCGGACGAAGCATTCATATAATTATGATAGAACTTCACTTGGTAAGTTCGTTTAATCATGAATTATATTTCATGCTTCGTCCTCAAGATTGGTACCTAGGAGAAAATATTTATATTCACATATGTAGACTTTGAGAGTGTTTTGGAAAATATCCCATGAACTCTGGGTGTGAAATGAGAACACAGTATGATTTCGAAATCAGAATTATATTCTGGCAATTCTATAAAGGCATATTTGTTTATGTCATTATGGTGTGTAATTGATATATGTATAACACAAAACAATAATTGAAAGCTATTATGTAAATAAATTTAGTCATGGATTAACGATAGCTCGCGCCAGTGCCTCATCATCTGCCCTTATTGTTGTTCTATTGTAGAACTTGGCAAACGTGGAGGAATTATTGCTCCATCCAGCAGTGGTCCGGATCTGATCAATGCTAACGCCCTGTCGTAGGGCGCTGGATGTCGATGCATGGCGCGTGCTGTGTGCCGAGAATATCGACACATCAATACCTCCGTCTTTAAGAGTACGTTTTATCCAACGGCTCAATGTTTGAGAGGTGACGGCTTTATACGGCTTTTTGAAGCTGATGAAAAGACTGTATGAATTACGTAATGTTGATGTCTTACTAATGTATGTGGTCAATGCTTTGGCAGGACATACTTCGGGTTTTTCCTCAAAAAAGGGTATGCAGAGAGTTGGCTGTTTGGATCCAATCCGAGATGTTTTTATCAGCTCGGGAATTTTTATTCTAATTTGAGAAGGAAATATTTCAACGTTATTGATGTTGATCAATGACAATGTTTGCACTCTATGTGCAGTTACAAGAGCCAAGAGAGTGCAAGACTTCCTCGCAAGTTTCTCGAGGGACAAACTTTCATTTGGGTACCAAGTAGCCAGTAGTTGGAGTACTTGGCTGGGATCCCAAGTGACGTCGTATTTTGGCGCTGGAGGACGGAGCCGGAATACTCCTTTGAGGAATCTCTGTATGCGATCATCGTCAGAGATAGCAGATCCTAATATGAGAGCCAGGGCAGACCTGCAACTGTTCAAAGAGCCGTATTGACCGCCGTTATGAAATACAGAGGTTAGAAACTCAATTACTTTAGGTATTGGTGTGTCGAACAAGTTGAGGCAGTTTTTATCACAAAAATCATACCACTTTCTAAAATACGTATCATATTGCTTCATTGAGTTACGGGATATTGATGCAATCATGATTTCGACTGAAGGTTCCGGGACCCTTCTGTTCAACAGCGCCGCCCTGACAATATTCCGACCGCCAGGGTAAGGTTGCGTTGAATGCTGCGGTGGCTGGAATGAGAATTTAAAGCATGTTCATTTGGTGCAAATGTTATGCATTCCGATATATTAGTCAGTTTTTTAAATAATGGGTACCAAGGTTGTGTTGGCCAAACCGGCACAACCATGATGCCCGCTTATTCAATATATTTTTTTCCAATGCTTTCAATATTATTGAGAAAGGGGGAAAGCATAGAAGAAGTGGTTGCCGTGACACATACATGTCACATTTTTTGTTTGATCTGCTAGCGAACAATATAATAATATTTGGTTGCCTACTCTCCTCATGCGACCACAGACCGCTTGCAGTCTGACCGTTACAGGCCGCGCCCCACCCCGTAGTTGAGGCGTCAGGGAAAATAAGCATGGGATTTTTAAACCAAATGGCAAACCATTGAATTCAAATAATTTTGAATTCGAAATAAATCTTTTAATATTTTTTCGGCTCGTCGTGGATTTTTACAACTGTTTATAAAATAGTGACAATTGACTTGGCAAGTTTTACCGTGTCTATCGCCAGCGGGTTGTCTTGGACTGTGGCTGCGATCGCTCCGCCGAGGCCGCGGGCTGCTCGCGCTGCGAGGGGGGCTCCCGGCCCCTCGGAGGTCCCGGCGGCGGCCGGCGAGCTGGGGCCGGGCGCCGCCAGTTTTTTGGTGGTTGCTGTGTCTTCACAGTATGAGTGTTCTTTTCTTGAACTTTGGATGTAATTTTCAAATCGGAGACAGATCTATTAACGGCTTTCGCTGTTTTTAGAGCTTCGGCTAAATTTTCACCGAATAAATGTTTGTCGATGCTTGTGTTCGTTAGGTGGTCTTTCATATCTTTTTTCACCGAAAAAAGACAGAAATTTCGTCTGGCCACTGTCTCTGTATGCTGTATGTCACAGAGCAGACGGCCCATGTCCATTAATTTTTTGAGTTTGTCATTGTTTTTCTCTTTCGAACGAAGTTTTTCGGTAATAGTACGTGCTACGCATGATATCACCGACGCAAGCTGTTTCTGCTTTGCGTATAATATCTTGTCTTTTTTAACGACAGAATCCGGCAGTGCAGCGCGTATTTCCTCGTTAAGAATAGGTGCTCCCGTTCGGACACAGTTTTCAGGGATAAGGTACTTATCTATCAATTCCTTTCGGAGGTCTTTGTCTAGTCCGGTCACGGCGAGGTGGTCGAATCGATTCGCGATTTCTTTATGAATCGAAGGGCCGTATTCGACTTTAGCCGTAGGGTCATCGCCTAATATTTCCAGCGTAGCATCATCTAGTATGTCTAAAGAGTCGACTTGAGCTTCCGAGTTCATCCCTGGAGCAGCAGGCTGTGTGGACGAGGTGGGTTGTATTGGCGGGGCTGAGGCTGCGGTTGGCGGCTCGGCACTGCTGCTCGTTGCAGTGGCCGATGGAAGAACAGTCCCTGGCGGGGTCGTCACCCTCGTCACGGGATGATCTCCGCACGCGAGAACCTCGCGTAGTTCTTCGTCAATCGTAGCCTGATTGTCCGAAGACGAGTTTTCATCTGTAAGATAGATGATTCCGTTGTAATCACACATAATGAATATGCGACATAATTATGGCATCCGGTGAGCCATGGCCCGATGTATATCGGTTGTAAAATATTAGCAATTATTTTTATCGGTTAGGCAGGATTCCCAAGGAATAAAACGCAAGACCGATATACAAAAAACGCGTCGAGAAAACCTCGCAGGCATCCCTGTTTTAGCGAAAGTAGGTACAGTCGCCTCGAGGATAGCAGGACCATCTTTAGGATGATTTTTGGTTGCAACATCCAACATCCTAGTGGACACATGTGGCTCTAATAAACAAAAACCCTGTTTGGTAACAAAGAAGAGGACGGAGCTGACAAAAGATCCGCTTATAAGATGTGCAAGCGATTTTTTTCTAAAATGGTCCTCCTATCTTCGAGGCCACCGTACATATCATACATAGTTCGGTAAGGTAATATTCTCAAAGAATAAGACGCAAACCATGTGAATATGCGACATATGGCATCCGGTGGCCATAACCTGATGTATGAAATGGGTTGTAAAATATTATAATATTTTTATCAATTCGAGATAATAGTTCGAATTTTATCGGTTAGGTAAGATTCCCAAGGAATAAAACGCAAGACCGATATAAAAAACGCGTCGAGAAAACCTCGCAGGCTTCCCTTTAGCGAAAGGAGGTATATATCATACATAGTTTCGGTAAGGTAATATTCCCAAAGAATAAGACGCAAACCATGTGGTGTTCATTATTTTTAATAAATGAACATACAAAGTGTTAACGTGTTTTCGGTGAGGTAACATTCCCAAAGAATGGAACGCAAACCGGTGTAATATACGTGGCGAGATAGCCTCACGGGCTTCCCTATACGTTTAAATGTTAACAAATAAGTTTTTTGTTATAATTTCAGATAAGTAAGCTAAATGTAAATGATTATGTGGGTACCTGGATGTTGTAAACTGCAGTCAGGCGATGATTCCCGCGATGAGGATGAGGACGAGGACTCGATGATCCTTTTCCTCGATCGACGAGGATTATGTTCCTCTTTTTTACATTGTTTTTTCACTTGATTTTGTAACAATTTAATCTTTTTTAAAATATCTCCCAGATTTGGAGATATTTCGCGTTTCCGTTTAGGCATTTTTAATTAAGTATTTAAAATTCTCGGTAATTATTACGAATTAGGCACTTAATTATGAATTTATGATTAAGTAACTATAACAAAACAACGGAGACTTCGAATTTATTGCGAGACGAGCTGAGTGGTTGAGCACTAAAAAGCGAATGACGAGCAATCCGCCTGTCGAGACCGAAATGCACAAGAAACCTACCCTCTTAAAAAAAAAAAAAAAAAACAGGTTACTCTAAACTAAGTGCATGGAGTGGTGGCATCTGAGCGTAACTACATATGTGAATATAAATATTTTCTCCTAGGTACCAATCTTGAGGACGAAGCATGAAATATAATGTTAGTTTCTGGCGTTAGTAGGTTGCATAAATTTTAAAATTAATGTTAGGTTAGGTTTCTCTAACGCTGGGGTGGGGAGTTGGGATACCTCCACGCGGTCCACCCTTTTTTTTTTTTTTTTTTTTTATTATCGTCAGAAAAATGCTTTGCAGCAGCCCCACCGCCCGGGGAATATGCGGTGGGGACTGTGGGACTTACCACTAAAAAACTGACGGGATGCCACTCGCCCCCTAAGTGACGGGGCCACGGGTACTGTGATACATCCGCGACCCCGTCAGGGCCGTCCGGCCAAAGTTAAACTGGCCGGACCCGCTCTCCCCGGAACGCCCCGTCAGCAGCACACCGCATCCAGGTGCACTGCCGACACAGAGGACCATTGCCCCCTCAAGACGACGGGCCTTCCCCGGTCACCCTTCACGCGGTCCACCCTGGTAACGTCGGCGAGTAATTCCTTAGTTTCTGGACCCAACTCTGGAATTACTTGCCGACGGCCAAATTCCCGACGCGGTGGGTCTGCTCCCCGTGCTCCTACCTTGGATGGAGTACGTGGGATGCGGACAATCCGCTCCCCCTTGCATCCGTACTGGTGCTGGGGGTGGAGCGACTGAGGAGACAACCTCGTTAAAAAACAAGAGGTGGAGCCGGCCGCGCTTGGCTCGGCCGGCTGTATGATGAGCGGTGGTGGACTCGTTCGCTCGCTGATCCTCCCCAAAAGCGTCTTCGCCCCGACTGGTGTCCGGGCCTACTCCACCCGTTGATACCGGGGGCGACCTCCGTATGGTGGAACGCGGAGGCCCTGCAGACACTAGGTCTCGCCAACCCAGACACTGCGGGGGGCGTTAAGGGTTGGGTCACATGGGCGAATGAGACCACCCTGGAAGAGGGAGTGCGCGGTGGCGCAAAGTGTCACAGAGTCCACTAAGTACGTAGTGGACGCTGTGGCACTTGGAGTGGCGCAGGAGGCGCGGTGGAGGAAGAAAACCTCGTTAAAAAATTGAAGAAGAGGGGCCGGCGGCTCGCTGAGCCCGGCCAGCGGTCGCACGTTGTTGCGACCGCAGAGATGGAGGGGACCCTTGCCCAGCCGAGACGGCGAGCCGGGGAAGGCCCGTCGTCTTGAGGGGGCAATGGTCCTCGGTGTCGGCAGTGCACCTGGATGCGGTGTGCTGCTGACGGGGCGTTCCGGGGAGAGCGGGTCCGGCCAGTTTAACTTTGGCCGGACGGCCCTGGCGGGGTCGCGGATGTATCACAGTACCCGTGGCCCCGTCACTTAGGGGGCGAGTGGCATCCCGTCAGTTTTTTAGTGGTAAGTCCCACAGTCCCCACCGCATATTCCCCGGGCGGTGGGGCTGCTGCAAAGCATTTTTCTGACGATAATATAAAAAAATAAAAAAAAAGGTTTCTCTAACGCTGACTGAATATAATAATTATTTTTGTGGAGTTATCTTCAGCGGCTTCGCCTACGCGATATGACCGTGTTATGTGTGCCTCAGCCAGGCTTAAACATTTTTTTAAATTATGAAATGACAGACATTTACTTACCTGCGATGATTTGGTAAGCATGATTGACAACCCTTAATACCAGTATATATTCAGTAATGTAAATAACTAACGAACACACATTATTCTGGTAGGAAAGTTTAGGTGTTTGTATTTGTGAATCATATTGAAATGGCCGATCAGATATATAAGGTATACTATTATAGGTAATCAATTTTCCAGGCAGAATTTTTTCGAAAATTTTCCCCGACTTTCCCCAAGGAAACAAATGAATACATGGGTACAGCGAATACATGGGTACAGCAAAACATAATATTATTATTTTCGCAAATATTTCTCATTAAACTTATAATATTTTAATGAAAATATTTTAAGCGACCAATTTAAAATTTAATATTAGATTTTTTTTATTTAGTACCCATTACTTACTGGAAATTTTAAATTTAATACTGGTCATTACAAAGCAAATTGTGCTGAGTTGGCTCGACAGTATTGCAACTGTTGTATGAAAACCGAATCAGCTTTCTCTGTCACTCGCTCTATCCCGTTTCCCCTTGTATATTGATCGCCGTCTAGACTTGTTGATCGTCGCCCGAGGGTTTCACGTCCCTGAAATCGGTCGGGGGTTGCTGGGCTCATGATGACGTTTAAAACTTAACTGGATATCTGTCTTTTAACGATGAAATATCTATGAAAAAAAATAAAAAAATGCCTTTTACTTCACTTTTCATAACAGTTATTTATTGACCTATATATCCAACCGTCACGAGACACGCACCCAACTACTATCAGTCTACAAATTACTAAAATTATTGTTAAAATTCCAATTTTATCATTACGATTGCACGGGATAAGCTATCATAGTGATCTAAGTTTTGGCGAAAATAATACAAGGACCGATTAGCGCCTGTCTTCCTCAATTCAACTGGAAAATAGACCTTTCTTAGGTTAAGTAGGTCACACACAGATCACGTAACTATTGACCCTCTATTAAAGGGGAAGGAAGGAAAGAAAATAAGAGTAAGGCAAGGAGTAAAACAAGGTAAGAAGGGCTTCACTCTTTTTTAATTCCCTTTTTCCCTATAAAAAAAACAATTCGTCTGCATCTTTTTGGCCGAAATGAAGTTAAAAGATAAAGGAAAAAGTGAAGACGAAATAGGACATAGATCCCGTCCACACTCAATCTTGTGAGTAGAGCCTGTATACCGTAATCAAATTCCGGTATTAATCATATAATGTTTTCATGCATCATATTAAATGTGAAAAACAGACGTGTTATCAGGCATTCGTTTGAAGACTATGTCAAATTTTTGTCGCAAAAAAGGCTAAAGCGTATCATTGATAGTTGTATTTTCACTTGTATCTACTACATTTGCATTCCTCCCGGGGATTTTCTGGTAGGTTGTGAGGAAGTTTGAAAATGATGCGACAAACATATTTGAATAACATCTAAAGGCAATTTACTTGGCTGTAAAGATATTCTGCTAGTGTATGGTATCACCCTATTGAAGTATACAATGGTGCTAATTCTGTTGTACATTTAACTAGACTAAACTAATTTTGACAGGACCAAAGGTGTTGTTGTCCTTCCTTTGTTTACAATTAGTGACAAGGATAGCAACACTTCTAGTCCTGTCAAAATTAGTTAAGTCTAGTTAAATGTACAACAGAAATAGCACCAATCTATTTTAATTCAATATTTACCAAATTTCGTAAGAAAATATTTTGTGTGTAACTTTAAATATATTTTTACGGTTTAAAGATTACTTGTTACAGTTCAATATTTTACAGTCGCAGTCGATAGAATCTACTTCCTCTCTAATAAATTCTTCCACAGACATTTTCGCAACTTTTTGTAAAAAATAAGAATTGTGTTTTACAAGACTATCGAGTTATGATCACGAAGCAGTTCATATTTGCGGATTTTCACACAATGAGTTTCACAAACGTGAATTTAACATTAATTCTCAATTCATCTCATCTCTTCCTAAAAGACCACACGCAGCCGACGATTTCCTTACACAATATTATTACATATTCTACCTACTTAACAGCTTATCACAATTTATAAGATAAGAAACTGTGACGCAAATATATCACAAGTATAAACTAATATGATGTTAATGTAATTCGAGTGACTACGAAACTTAAATATCTTTTAAATACGAGCCCGTTGAAACGTGTGTAAAATATTCCAAGTTTACTCTACAATGACGTCTTCGCTTTTTTAACACATAGGTGCCACAAGATTATATCTAAACTGTTAATTTAATTATTCGTGTTAACATTGAATGCATTTTTCTATACATATGTAATCAGTCAACCAAAAACCAAAAGACGAGAGAAGGTACAACCCTTCTCTCGTATATGTGTTAATCATAAATATGTTTAATTTTTTCTAAATATTGCGTGAAGGGATTAACTTGAATTTTTATTTAATTTTATCAATAGTACCCATATTTAACTATGTAATTACAAAGTTTGATAATGATGCTTACATTATTAGCATTAAAATCTTTGTTCTTGATTATCTACCATGAGACGAAGCTACGGACTGAGCTAGTACGTCATAAGAAATTGAAATGAAATCGTTTATTTCAGAAATTAGACCTTCACAGGCACTTTTTCTTGTCATTTACAATTTGTATATAAAGTAAAGAAAATAAACTACGTTATATATAATTGGATTCCGTGAGACAGTACATAGTGTACCTACATTGTAATAAAGAAGTAATTTACAGTGACTAATAAATAGGCCTTAATTGAGTTAAATCCTAATTAGCAATTAATTTTCTTTTTATTTCTTTGAAATTGGTTTAATCTTCTCAGATTATGAAATCAGTAGTTTATGCTGATGGAAAACTAAATCTTATTTATTTGATTTTTAAAATAAATTTATAAATAAGGGTAGGAATAAGAAAAACGTCCACGTAATACCAGCGTCGTGGCACATGTGTTGCGTGCGACATTATGCTGAGAGACTGCTGCTAATTTTAAATTTAAATTGTATGAATTAATGTCTAAAAAAAAATTAATTAAAAAAATAGCTTCAGCCCGCAGCTTCGACTGCATGGCCTACTAACAATAAGCATATTTTTCTTCAGAAACAAATTCCGGTCCGGTCCGATCCGGTTCGGTCCAGTCCAGCACGACCCGGTACGGTACGGTTCCATTCGGTCCGATCAGGTCTGATCCGTTACGGTCCGGTCGGTCCGGTCCGGTTCGTCCGGTCCTTAATAAATAAAGAAATAAATATATAGGGACAATTCATACAGATTGAGCTAGCCCCAAAGTAAGTTCGAAACTTGTGTTTTGTATACTAACTCAACGATACTATATTATAACAAATACATAAAAGATAGTTAAACATCCAAGACCCGAGGCCAATCAGAAAAAGTTCGTTTTTCATCATGACCCGTCCGGGATTCGAACCCGAGACCTCCTGGGTGCCGCGGCGGCTGTCCGACGTGGAAACCATTACGCCACGGAGGTCGTCAATTTGTTTAAAAGTGTTCCAAATAAAAAATATTTTTTCTTTCTTTCTTTCAAAAAAGTACTTTTAAACATTTTTAAAAGAGTCCCGTTTAAGATGACAGTCGACGGCCGTGTCATCTGAAAATTGTGAAAGGTTTTTACAATTCCAGATCATAACTTATTTCATGGTAATTAATATAAAATTCTACAAAGTCAGGCTCAACCTAGCTAAGTTTTAGTTATTTTTTCTTGTCTAAAAATCAAATGCATACAACTCTATTATTAACAAACAAGTCGAGTGTTCCATGTTTTTACTAGTTAATTTATCGACATAGATTAGAATCTAAGGAAATGTATTAACCACATAAATAATTTAACCACCTGCCTTGTGCGTCATAATTTGTCGCGTGTACCACATTTGACGCAGCCCAATACATTGACGCAGTTTACAAAAGAAACGAAAATGTAACTTTAATCGTATATTTTTTTAACATACTTATCTTTAAGTCATTGCACCCATTATACCATACTATGTACGGCATTTTTGAAGTCTCTACCAACTTGGTGTTACGACTTATTTTTCCTTTTGTAGTAAGGCAAAAAATACTTTTTAAATTATTTAAATAACTTATATTGTGTGGGAATATCGCCTTTATAATGTGTTTGAGGTAACTTAGGAGAAGAGGAGCCTTTAAGAAACGACCGTAGCCTTATAACGGCTCTGTCTGTAACACCAGAGAGTTACAGAGTCGTTGGGTGGCGTGGCGGTGATCGCGGATGTTATCTCAGTTCCCGTGGCCTCGCCAATTATGGGGATGCGTAGGGCACCTCGAAGGTTGTTTAGTAAGTGGCGGTGATCACTTACCATCATACTCGCCTGCCAACATAAATGTTTTAATGTCCCTCCCTAATACTTCTTTCCCTCGACTGTTCTCTGTGCAATGCGATGCCTTAATATTTAATCCCTTACTCCTTACTTACTTCGGAAACGGAACAGGTGGAAGCCTGGTGTCTCTCTCTATCTATGTTATGTAGGCTGCGGTGTTCACTTTGTTATGGACTTAAACAATAACATAATGTTTAACTTATTGTTAAAGTCCATAATAAATGTCAAAAACTATTCCACTGATACACTATTGGCATTCTTTTGAGACACGATTGAGACCATAGATATAATTGAGACACCATTGAGAGTCCATTGGTGCATTTGTGTTAGTAGAATCGGGCCCAGGTTACCGGTATGCTCGTTTGCCAACTTCTTCCATAAAAAAACGCAATATTAATTATACAAACTTGTAAAAAAACTTTCGAATTCTTTATTAAGAATTTTATATTTAGCATGAATATGATAGATGATTACATACGTTTACTCATAATTTATTGCAAAAAAATATATATTTATTTATAGATTCGCTTGGGGTAATTCAGCGACTGACACCACGAGGGATTGGAACCATGGTGTCAGTCGCGGAAGGACTCTTTTTGAATTGACTGATTGACACCATGGTGTCAGTCGAGTAACATATAATTGGGACGTCGTTGATTGACACCATGGTGTCAATCACGGCAGGCGTTTATTGACTTCCTTGATTGGAACCACGATTTTTTTTATTTTAAATAATGGGTTTTTTGTACAGTCGGATAGAAAATACTTATTGAAATGAAACAAAATTACTGGTAGTCAATATTAGTATAATTAAATTATGTACAATTTATATTTAGATTTATATTTACTAAAATGATTAAATATTATTCAAACAAATTAAGTCATAAACAGTCAATCAGGGGAAATAATTCGTGTAGTTTTTACACAGTTATACCTACGTGAGCTGTATGCCTGTTTTCCAACCTTTTCCATTTAAAAAAAAAATTATATCGGAATTTCAGTACGAAAAAATAGATTGAGACGAAAGATGTAATGAGGTTGCCCTTAAGTGAATAAGAAACAATATCAATATTGCCATTTTCACCAATTTATCTTGACAAATAACAATATTTAATTACTAACTATTATTATCGATGAAATAGCGTAGTCCAGTCCGTTTTGTAGTTCAAATTTTAGCTGTTTTTCCGAGATCACGAACAGAATAGTACGATATAATGAAACCATTTGTTTGAATATTCTCAAAAAATATATATATTTGTCAAAATAAAATTTAAATCAAAAGCACCAAGGAGTGTTGATATCAACTTTGAAGAAAATTACCCACACAATACCTTACTTTCGAGAATTTTAATAAAATCCGAGGTCTTTCATCAGTCTTCTTAAAGAATTTTATGCAAAAAGAAATCACGTCCCATACGAACTTTGTCCCCCTTTTTACTCCCGAGAGGTAGAATTTCGGAAAATCCTTCCTTATCGGATGCCTATATCATAGCAAAGAACACACCTTTCAAGTATCCATTTTTACGATCAGCGATTTGGGCTGTGCGTTGATTCTTAGTCAGTCAGTCGTTCAGGACAAAAAAAAAATATGCATAGGTTTAAAAACGTAAGTAGGATATACATAATTTGTTTAGAAGTTAAAATTATTAAAAAAAGCGTGCACTTTGACACTAACCGATTATTCAAAGTATGTCGCTACGGTATTGATGGGTTTATTTAAAAAAATATATTTTATTTTTTGGAGTTAGCACCATTAGAAATAAATTCTTTTTAAATTGCGATAATTTAAAAAGGCATGTTAGCACTTTTTTACATAACTGTTTAGTTTCAATAAAATGTACTTGGTTCCAATCGAGCAAGTCAAAAAACGCCTGCCGTGATTGACACCATGGTGTCAATCAACGACGTCCCAATTATATGTTACTCGACTGACACCATGGTGTCAATCAGTCAATTCAAAAAGAGTCCTTCCGCGACTGACACCATGGTTCCAATCCCTCGTGGTGTCAGTCGCTGAATTACCCTTCGCTTGTTGACCATGAACAGATACTTATAAATTTATTTTTTATTAATAAAGGACTCCGAACGACACTGATTTATGTAGGTATATAATAGATATTTCCAAAAACAGAAATATATGTATGTTTAATTTAATATTAATTAGTAAAAATATAATATTTTACAAGTAAACGACCTTTAAATGATGATGTAGTAATTGTAAGTGTGCGTGAACATTATTGTTGTCCCTAGAGCACATTAACTACTTTAACAATGATTCTATACACAATTGTTCTATTAGGATCTTAGGTTATTCACGCGCTTAGACAATCTCTATGGGAAAAGTCTTTGTTATTTCATTGCAAACCAAATCGAATTTCTCAGCTTAAATCTAAACTAAATTACTTCCCAGCTTCTCAGAATCCGTTGTGAAAGAAAATAGAAACGTATTACAATATTGAAATAGTACAATAACTGATTGCTAAGAATATTGAGTTAGATTTTTATTGGAAGCGTATTGTATAAGTTCTATACAATTTTTATTCTGTACCTACTATGGGTTCTCCGTATTAATAAACGTAGATCGGTCGGGTAGTAGATTGGGTAGCAGCAGAGTTTGTCAGTGCATAACGATAATCGATTTTGAACTGTTTTACAAACTGGAAGCGTAAATCTCGGTTTGTGTTTTTAAGAAAGATTCTCGCTGAAATGTATTTACAAAATTCATGACGCCATGCAATAAACCCTGGTCAAGATTAGATAAGGGGATCAGACATATTTTTTATCGGGCAGGTACAAATGTGTACGTAAACGTCGAATTTTATCGAACCTTGTTAGTATTAATAGCAGGTGAAGTGAATACGATTCACTTTGCGTATAATATTATTAATATACATTGGCAAAACAATAGATAAGTATAAATGTTCAGCTAGACAGCGGTCGGGACTGGACGACGACGCTGCAGCAGGAATTGTAATCAGAAGATGTCACACTGCTTATTGCGCGAGGCAGCGCAATTTGAAAAATTCAATTGAATGTCTAGCGAAACCCGCGCAATTTTGTATCCGTGTGGGAATTTCCAAAAATTTCAATTTAATCCCTTGTCTACGTCGTCGTAAAGGGACAATCTGTGCAAAATTTCAGCGCTCGCAGGACGAGAAGCAAGGGTTTCAAATGGGTGATGGGTTAATGTTAATCAGCCAGGACTATTGTTTTGGTTTATTTATAATCATCATCATCAATCTATATCTTGAATAATTATATAAAATTTATTATCAAAGACTTAATTACTTATGTCAATTGCAAAAATATGTAATCTCTACGGCTCAAAACTGTTTAGACTTATTGTTAAAGTTGTGCTAAGTAAGGTCTTAGTAAGCCTTGAGATTAATGCTCTAAGTTTAATAAGACTTCACTCTACGACGTGATTACCCGTCGAAGTTTGGATGTACTTAATAGTTTTTCTAAATCAAATGACTCGCAAACACTTAGAGACACTATGATACATTTAAATTTAACTTCGAGGGTAAACCAGTACAGTGTAACCACCACAGCAACTTGAGCCTTTAACTTCTATAGATTTTTTTATTTTATTTTTTTATACCACACAGGTGGCAAACAAGCATACGGTCGGCCTGATGGTAAGCCGTCACCGTAGCCTATAGACGTAAGCAATACCGGGGGTATCACTCACGCGTTGCCAACCCTCCCAACCCCCCCAAGTGGAGCTCTGGAGACCTTACTCACCGTAGGAACACAACATGGCCGAGACCAATGCTATTTGGCTACGATCTTCTGTAAGGTGGAGGTCCTTCCCCAGACGGGCTGCTCCAATTTGAGCGGATTATCCGCTGTGCCCTACCTCTCTTAAAAGAGATTATGAGTATTGACATTAAAAAAAAATTGCCGGTCAACATTTCCTAAATTTTAAGTCTCCTTACATCTTTCTCTATGTGTATAAAATTATCGATTTTTAAAAACCGTATTTTAATCGATAATTTATGTTTTTCCGCAAGGAACTCGAGAAAAATTGTTTCATAATTTATTAATTATTTAAATCAATTATAAATTTGACGATGACATCTATTTCCGTTGTCAAACTGCTTTTTAGAGTAAAAATACTACTGATATACTTTGACATTACGTAATATTTAAAAAAGATAAACAGTTGACTGATAATATTGTGTAAGAAAACATTGTAACAAAAAATAAGATTAGTAGTACATACCTTAAACACAACTGTGTTATTGTTTTGAATTAAACTTACTTGTCTTTAATGAATCAGAGTAAGTTATGAAAATATTTTCACGAAAAATATCAAGAGGTTATAGAAACAATGCATACTGCGTATTTTTATATTATATACTTACAAGATCCTATTTAGACAAATAATTTGAGCTCTAGTGTCAAACTACGTATTATAAGTTTGACGTGACTCGGTACGAGATTTTTTTATGTCAAATACTATTTTTAAGAATAAAAGATCCCACCAAAAACATTTTCATGTAAAAATGTTGCCAAGACGAGTCTACATAGCTTTCCCTGTGAAAAAGTTATCAGATCTCGTATAAAGCCAAGCTCTAAAGACTACACGCTCTAAACGTACAAGCTCTACACTACACCTTAATCAAAATCTATGAAAAAGTCTAGACTTTTTACATGAAAATGTTTTTGGTGGGATTTCATTTCTTTTTGTAAGTTGCTTATAATTTTTATTCTTTTTTTTTCTTTTGGGCGAAGTTCCAAGTTTATTTTTGTTGTTTGTGTACTAATACTAGCATACATACCAAATTTCAGCTTTCTAGGATATTAAGAAGCGGAAATCTCATACAAACTTTCATCCCCTAAGTTAAAGGGTTGGGGGATGAAAGTTCCAAGTTTTATGATTTTTTTGTTGTCTTTGTAGTAATATTAGCTTACATACCAAATTTCAGCGTTCTAGGACTTCAGGAAGTACCTTAAGAATTATGATGATCAGTGAGTGAGTGAGTGAATCAGTGACGAAATCGGGGGTTTTTAAACATTAATAAAATCTAAAGTATAATAGCTACGACATTCAAACTTTGTATGTTTAATGATTGTACTGGTGTCATTATATCTTGAATTTTTAACTATTTAGTATCATCCAAACCAAAGTTATGAGAGTTCAAAAAAACGACGAAACCTTTCGAGAAAAGGTAGGTAGTGCCCGTGCGCTTCGCTTGGCTCGTCTTGGCGTTAAAATAAATATAGAACCGGCATTTAATTTGTATTGCGGAAATGGACATCACAAAGATGGAACCACAAAAATCAAATCTAAACTTTTATTGTCAATGTTCGTAACTAAAACTTAAAACATTAATCTCTGCATGTTTGATGGGTGTTTTATTGTAACATAAAAGACCGACATTAAATCCACACATTCTAAGTACATGTTAGACAAATGTGGGTGGCTGCCCAGTGACCCCAGGTTTAGCAACCGTAAAGGTTATCAGAATCAGAATGGGCGGACGCTGTTTTGAATGTCTGTTTAACAGGCCGTCCCTTCCGGATTTTGCAGACAGCTTAACGCTCCTTTGATTGTCCTTTATGTGAACATTAATAGAATCTAAACTATTTTTTTTAAATTACTAGGTGTCAATTCGTGGGATAATCAATGCACTATTTGTTGATCTCATCCATCACAAACACAAAATTAGAACTAATGGATATTTCCGCGGTTTAAAAGATTCTCGATATGAATAAGAACTAAAAGAACGGATACATTTGGATCATAATACCTATAAAAAATACATTACCGAAAACAGAAACCGGGCAAGTTCGTGCCTTCAGAATGCAATGTCATTCTATGTGATTTGTAAGTTTTCATAAAAGTCTACTTCGCAGTAATAGTTTTCCTTTCATATTCACTAATGGACTACTACTTGTACCATGACTTTATTTAGAGCGGACAGATGGACATGGCGAAACTAGGTATTGTTAATACGGGACCCTAAAAAGCGTCTGAAAAGCCTCTGAATAAAATATTTAATTTCAAGAGAGAATTTTTAATTCAGTTCTTTTTTCGCTATCGACCCCGTTGCAAAATTGCTTCCAGATCGCGTGCAGAAACTAATATATGGCTGTAATCTAGAGAGCTATCGTGGATATTTGAGTTCTACGATTTCCAATTACAGCGATGCGAGGGGTCTTTGTGGGCAGTGACGTAAAGAAGTGCGTAATTCTCATATCGCAACAATGAGGTCAATGTCGGCAGCTGACCGGTAGTTCACTCCATTGCAATTACATCGCTGCTTATAATCTGTATCCTGTTCTCTATCATATATAAAACAAGAGACTGTAAATATTTTTGTTGAAATGTTGTATTTTATCTTTAGCTTGCTTTTTTTCTTACTGACAGACAGAGATATCGAAACATGTACGCACAAGTAGCTTATATTTGATTTGACATGTGCATTAAAGCGATAATGTACGAAAGAGTAAGCTAAACAGTGACATACAGTATAGTATCGTAACCTGCAATGAAATGTTGCTCTTTTGTTGATAAATCGATACAATAAGGTCTATAACTGTATCCATATCATTGTACGTAACTATATGAACGTGTATGCTAGAAGACGAGATAGCTTGTCACCTGAAAGTAAATCAGCGTTGTCCATGGTCTTGTGTTATTTATTGAAGACGTTTGTCTCTACTTTTGTATTACAAAGACGAACATCCAAGTTGAGATCTCAATAATAATAAAATCTAGTTGTCTTGACTTGAAAAAGTAGGTCTCATGATAAGAGTACCTTCTGCTAGGTCAAACAGGATAATAAAATTACACAAATAATATTTTTTTCAAGTGTTTTTCCATATATCACTTGAAAAATATGATTAAATCCAATCATGAGTTTGATTCAAAACGAATCAGGTACTTGGAACTCAATCAATTTCATGGCTCTGATTATTTTTTAAATGTAATTATAAATGTCTTTGAAAACTGATAATAACTTTCGTGTTCACATTGGTTCATATAATCACCTGTTATTATCCATATAGGTAAATACACCTTGCAAACCCAGAGGGTTTAAGAAATTATTGGAATAGGCTGTATACCTACTATACAAAAACAATAGGGTTGTTTCCAGGGTCAAAATAATTACATTATATTATTTAGTCCGTATTTTAGATTATAAAAAAATATTGGACACGTATTTTTTCTGTTTTCGATTAAACAAAAATAACAAAGATAAAAGGTATAAAATTTTTGGAGTGGGGGCCTTTGACGTCACCCCGTGCGAAAAAATGCCACACGGGGTGACGACACACGTAACTTTAATAGGCTATATCTTTGTCATTTTTGGTCTAATTTACAAATGAAAAAATGAGTTGCCATTATTTTTAAATAATCTAAAAGACGGATTAAGTAATTACATTTTTTACGGCAACTAGCCTATTGACCTTATGCTGTAATGATGGCATTCAAAAACAATGAAAATATAGTTCTACTAGGTTTTATTGCTTATGTACACACGACAAAGTAAGAAGTTGGTTGGTATTCCAGACCTCTCCAGTCCAACATCAGCCATCCTCTAAGGAGTACTTATAACAGTTAAGAATCAGATGTTAACTCAAAGATTCTTATTGTACATAGGTACCTGTACAACAGTAATGTGTATAAAAATTATATAAAGCGATTCAATATTCATATTTGATTGCACAGCTCGTGAACTCGTGAAGCGTGAACTTGTTAAAATTCCACTTTAGTATTCATTGCCGTGTAACACTTGGATTAGTTACCGGGTGTGGGGGTATATTTTCATTTATGGAAATATTTCAATGATTAAGTTTTCCTTTTCACTCGCTGGCTGTGCGTGTAAATAGTTTATCAATCATATGACCGATATGGTTACTTTCTTGAGCTCTCATTGTTTATGTCTGTATTTAATAAAAATATAGATTTAAACAATGAGATAGAATCTTTATTTTAATACAGATTTAAACAATGAGCGATCAAGAAAGTAATCATATCAGTTATTAAAGGTTATTTGCATGACTAACTTAAGGTTAATAATCTGGTTACAAAAGTAGTTGATTTCGCCCTATTCTGATCTGAGACAGACTACCTTTGGTTAAGTGACCAATTTTCTATTTATTCCCTTATGTATTAGTATCCTTTTTTCTCTGGATCTATCGTTTCCATTCAGCTGTAACAGCGGTGGCGGCGGGCGGTCGATCCAATCACGTCAATTGGCTCAATCGTTCAGAAATGACGCTCGCCCTGACGTCATAGCCTCTTTGTCTGTCTGGAAAACTAACGGCATTGTTCCGTTATGAGTGCTGAAAAAATATACTGTGTAATTTAGATTACAGGATAATAAACTTGTTAACAAAATGATCATGACGTCTTTTTAGCTTGTACAGATCAAGTGGTCGCTTTTTGAATACTTTCTATGTTTATAATCTTTAAAATATTTTATGACCTAGTTTACCTATGTTTGACCAATGTAAAATATTACGTTACGTGCCACCAGATTGTCTATAGCTATAATCGCTATATTTATAAAATGACTTAATACTGATATTAAAAGTTGTTTTTTTAAATCAAATTTCATGAGAAAGTGCCGAGACTTTATTAGTGACTAGAGAAACCCGCGCAACTTCGTGTGCGTTTATCCCGCTTTCCCGTGGGAATTTCAAAAATCCTTTCTCGGTTGCCTACATCATACACCACACTTTTCAGAACACACCCAAAAAATTGTCATATGTTTAGATTTTTTTTTTCTATTTTTATACTTCTCATTACAATCTTTGGGGCGTTTATGAAACAAGCTAGCCGGACCGGTGAAGAGCCACCCTTATACAGAATATTGACGTGAAGCAGCAATGCGTTTCGTTTGGGGAGTGAAATATCCGAAATTCTTGTTTGTACCTTTGTGGTATAAAAAAAATCTAACTCATTCCTTATACTATTTCTCGCTATATCCTGTTTTTTCCTGTTATAGGTCGGCAACGGGTTAGGGACCCTAGAATCTATGTGCTCCATAGTCGACGGTAAACACCTAATATCAAATGATCCATATTCCTGAGCTTGTTTTCCAACCACTTCCGTAAAAAAAATGTATAAGTATATCGGTAATATCGGCCTACAACAACACTACGAAATAATAGAGCGAGTCGACGTAATGAGATTTCCTATAAGTGAGAAAGAGACAATATCAATATGTATGCCATTTAACCATTGACCAATTTAACTTGAACCCTGTCAAATATTATAAAATTTAATATTTAATTACTTACTATTTATTATCGATGAATATGATTCAGTCCGCTTTATACATAGTTAGAATTTTAGCTGTTTTTCCGATATCACAAACAGAATAAATAGACGACATTATGATTGAATATTCTCAATTTTTAATTACATGACAGATGATACACTTCACTTCACGGATGTGTCAAAATGACATGTAATTGAAATCAAAAGCACTAAGGAGTATGAGTATTGATATCAACTCAAGAAAACTACCCACAAAATACATTTTTTTCAAGAATTTCAATAAAATAAGAATCACATCTTCCATCAATTCTCTTAAACAATTTTTATGCAAAATTTGAAGTAGATTGGACCAAGGAATCAAGTTGTCCCATAGTAACTTTACTCCCCTTTTTCACCCCCTTAGAGTTCGAATTTCGAAAAATCCTTTCTTATCGGACGCCTACGTCATATAATAGGTCTACCTGCCAAGTTTCAGATTTTTACGATGAGCGGTTTAGGCTGTGCGTTGATTCTCAGTCAGTCAGGACAAAGCATTTTGTATATATAGATCATCGAAATAATATTACTACGTATAGAAATGACAGCGCCTTCAAATTTTGGCGCCACGTTCGGCCGTGCGGGGCGCGCCCCTCCCTGGCCCCGCCCCCAACTGAGCCATAGAATATGACATTACTACGCAGGGGCGACTCTTTGTTTATATTCTGCCTATTGGACATCTAACTGATTATTTTATTACAATATATTATTTTACTGAATAGAATAAACTTGATAGAAAATAGGTATAATATTAGCTTTATAGGTAGGAAGCTACATTACATTTTTGTTCCTAACTTAATATTAGTCAAAAACAAACTGAGATTAAATCAAAACTTTATAATGAAACTATTTATATTTTGAAGTATTTTGTAATATATGCAATAACTAGGAGACGGTCGCCTGCCAGACAAGAGGAGTTGTGTTGAATAGTAACGTATCTTTACTCCGAAACTTGTTTACCCGAATTTCATTTGTTCGAAAATAGTTGGTCGAAATTTAAAATGCTGTTTCGTTTTCCATCTTTTTGTTTTCTAGAAACTATTTTTTTTACTTAGTAACTTTATCCACATTTACGTATTTTTTACCTACTATATAAAAATATTTTGGAAATATAGTTTAAAAAATCAATATTTAAATTACATATTATTTTAAAAAAAGAATTATGAAAATCGGTCCAAAATTGAAGGAGTAATCGGCGGACCTCCAAAAAAAAACAATGAAACATAGAACCTCCTCCTTTTTTGAAGTCGGTTAAAAAAAAAGCTAAAATAAAATCAGAAATACCTAAATTATATTATAAAATTGACTCACGCTTAGTACCTACGTATCCCATCTGTACGATTAATTTTTGATAATCTATGATTTTCACATAGAAATGGCGGATGCAATCATGATGCAATAGAAAATAATGAAAAAAAAAATGTTTTGGTTGGTTTTACTTAATTTTTTGTATACTTAGCGATGCTAAGTCACGCCGCTATCTTTCTTCCTTACTGTTGAACGGTTTTTACACGTTTTTAACGAACATGACGGCATTTTTCAATGTTTTTTTTGTCATAAGTCCGAGGACCGATCGCGATGAGCGTAGACAAGTGACTAAACGAGTTGATGTCTATTGGCCTCAACGTATGGGGACAAAAATTTTGTTCGCGGTGTCCGTTCTATACGTAGTAATATTATTTCGATGATATAGATAGATACCGGCCCTTATCCAAAATGTTTTAAATAAGTAAATTAAATTGGTGTTTCATTTTGTTGCAGGTAGCAATTAAGATAATAGATAAATCGCAATTAGACGCCAGCAATCTTCAGAAGGTCTACAGAGAAGTGGACATCATGAAGAGGCTGGATCATCCTCATATAATTAAGCTTTATCAGGTGAGTTTGGGACACAAATGGGGCATCCCCGTCCTCGATAATTATAGCCTCAGCACCCTTTAATTAAGCGTTCTATTTCGGTTTACTGTAACTTGTCAATTTGTATAAGATTAATCACACGCTTGACATGTTTAGGTATACGTTCAGTGATAAATTATGATAAAAAACAAAACGCATCTGTGCTAAGAGTTGATATTTTTAAAATATTCGTTCTAATTCTAATGAATTCTTATGATTAAAGTCCAATGAATTCTAATGAATTAACAGTAAATCTTAACTTCTTAAGTTAAAATAATAGTCATCCCGTATCACGAAATCTTTAACGTTACACTACACTGCATTGGAAATAATTGGAATGTCATTTCTAAACGACACTGCTAGGCTGCACGGTCCCAGACCTTTGCCTGCCATTCAAGTGGCAAATCTTGTTAAAAAAAAAGAAAAAAAACAAAATGATAGAGCACGAAAAATTGCGATTGACTCAATCTTAAGCGATTGTTTAAGAAGTAATTTATTAAATTATCTTCTCTTCTTAAATTGTTGAAGAAAATAAAATAGTTATAATTGTGCCCATTAACTTATCCATACTTTCGACCATCATTTATTATTTAACCACGCTTATAGGTCCAATATAATTATTAAAAAGGTTCATAATATATTCAATGTTTAATTATCCTACTTACTCCGATTTTATTTAAATGTTGTGGCTAAAAGTGAGGTGAAGTCGGTATAAATCACACAAAAACTTGATGTTGCTCCGCTGACGTTGCACTGTGCTTCAATATCTGCAATCAACTCCGCAATTTTCCACTTGACTATTAGATACTTAGCTACTAGATATACCGCTCGCATAGATAGAACTATGATTGATGACGTTAACGTAAAATCTACCTATTTACATAACAGAAGCGAACTAACTACCGAAACGGCATCAATATAACGTAAGTAATATTATGTGTTCGTTGTAATTAATCCTGTTACTTACAATGTTGTTACTTTGAACTGAACTACGTATTAAAAGATTTATAAGGAGTAGAGCTGTTGGATATCTCACTCACCGAACAAAATATATTCTACTTTACTTAAGAGAGTGATACTTCCCCGTTCGAGCTCGCCCATGTCATTCCTAAATGCTCTACCACTCCTACGATGCGCGTTACCCTTTAAAATCTTTAAATGCATACGCTATCACTTTCGATTAACAAAAACATGTGCACACTGTCGCGTAGGGTATATAAATGATTAAAGACCCAGCGTGCACAAAATAAATATTTATTTATTTACCCACCGAGACAGATACTCGGGTAGTGGGTTCGAATCCCGACTGGTTATTCACTTCCGCGGTTCCGTACTTCCCTGCAGGAGGGCCGGCCGAAGTTGATGATGGCCTGGCGGTGTAGTGGACAGCGGTAGGGAGGCTGGTAGCCAAAAAGTAATGGTTGGGCTGGACGCGTCCCGTCTTATCCCGGACTTCCTTATCCCGAACCTTGTTATTCCGAACTTCGTTATTCCGAACTTCGTTATTCCGAACTTCGTTATTCCGAACTTCGTTATCCCGTACTTTGTTCCCTGAAATCACGTTCCAGTAAGAAATTGTTATTTCGGTCTTCCAAAGCCGTCGATTGCGATCCTCAAATTGCCAACCCAAGCCAAGCCAAAGCAAAGAAGACGGGTATATTTCAGTAGGAGGTGAAGTGGCTACTAATTAAGATCGCAATCAGACGGATTACAAGAACTACGTAAGTAGGTATGCAGAAAAAACTGTATGTAGGTAGATTAATTTACTCGATTCAATTATTAATTACACAATCAAAAAAACAGAACGAAATGCTAGTAATACTTGTTAAAGTATACTTTAATCTACTAATTAATTTATATTTAATCAATATTCTGAACAAAAAAACTAAAACGGCTAAAGAAATGCGTAGGCACAAATAGCATAGTTTGCAATGAAGGTACACTAGACAATATACAATGAAATGAATGAAATGGAAAGCATTCAGTACGTTATATTATAATTAAATAGACATAATTTATAATTGCAACTATGCGACTACGGTTCACAAAATAACACTTAAAATCACCACTTACCTAATTAGGGAAATATCTAATCCTAAATCACGTAGGATTTATTATTGGCACAACACAATAGTACCTATGATATTATGTGGTTCGTATTAATATAGTCAAGACGTGACTAAGTATGAAATTATAACGAATTTAATAATTGAGGAGATTATGAGAATACGTCTTCTCGCCTCGCAGTCTAATTTTTGGTCAACGTGGTAAAGTTCAATGCCGCGACGACGATCCCCGCTCTGGACAATGGACGGCTGCTTGGCCACGCCCCCGCACATCACGCCATCCAACCGATTGCAAAAAATGCATTTAGGGATCCACGCACCTACATTTTATTTATTAGTATTAAGTATTTTATTCTTTTATTTATTAGTATTATTTTGTATTAGTTAAATTTAAGAACCGCATGTATGACGCAATTTAGTTAGTTAATTAGTATTTATGTTTAGTTTGCACAATTTTAAAATTTGTAAATTTAGTGTAATGTTTTTTGTTAAATGTATTTTTTTTTAATAAACCTTTTTTAATTATTATTTTTTTGTTTTAATTAATTTCCTGATTTGTTAAAAAAATGTTATTTATTGTAAATTTGAATATATTTATAGTAAACATGTACGTATAACGTTACATTACCCCCTCGCGTCACCAAGGATTTTATTCCTTATAATAAAATCCGCACTCAAGCAATAAAGTAATTATTTGTATTAACACTTTCATTCATATATTTCATACTTCACGCAAACATAAAAGTAACAATAGACTATTTTAAAGAATATTGACACACACTAACAATAAGAGAGGTTCCTGTTATATTATGAACTGGTAACCCGTACAAATGAAATGCTGATTAAATGATATTAAATTACGCGAAATTACCCCAAAAGACAACGTTACAGTACAGTCCACTCCAAATAACTTAATAAAAATGTAAATTATTTATGATACAATATGACGGCATCGTCAAAAACACAAGTTGAGACTTGTTGCCTAGAAAAACAACACGTGCACAGGCCGCGTCATCAAGCGCCCTACCACCCCACTACTCGACCGGTGCGGCGCAGCAGCTATAAAAGGGGTGCACGGCGACTCGCAGCTCAGTCTGGCTCTGGCGCGGCACGGTGCACTAGTTGTACAGCCCGTTTAACTTAGACGACTCAAGTCTGGCTCTGGCGGGCACGGTGCACTAGCTGTACGGCCCGTTTATCTTAGACTCATTAATTAATAACTAACTTTGAAGTATAGTGAAGTCATTAGTAGTGACTATTTAAAATGTCCGACCCCCTTCTTGTATATATTATAAAAAATATTATTTGTTTAAACCAGTTAATTTTAAATCTTTAATGTGCCATGTACCTACGTTTTTACCTGACATATCTTCCAAGACGTAAACTAAAGGTGACTTTTTCGCAGTGATCCGGCATTTAATAAACTTTGGTGCTAGTTTTTTGCTAAAATATTTGTCTTTATCGCTTAGAACAAACGCGCGTTTCATCACTACGTCTCCTACCTGAAACTCGGCTGGTTTACGGCGTAGATTATAATGTGCGGTATTTTTTTCATGCGCATGCCATAACTTTGCCTGTACGTCCTCAAATATGGTGGATAGACAACCTAAATTTTCGGCGTAAATATCCCGTGGCAGGAAGAGGATCTCTTCACCTAACTCTGCATCTGTGTAGTGAGTGCCACAGACAACAAGTTCTCGGCCATAAACTAAAAACGATGGCGTGAAACCAGTAGCCTCATTCACAGAGTTATTGATGGCAAACTGTACTTTTGGAATATAGATGTCCCAAGTTCTGTGGTCATTGTTAACAAAAGTGGAAATGCAAGTGATAATTGTCCTGTTGTATCTCTCTACGGTATTTACTTGTGGCGTATACTTAGGTGTAAAAAATATATTTGGGACGTTATACTTTTTGAAAAATGTAGCTGTGTCACGGCTAATAAATTGAGATCCGTTATCTAAAAATATTGTTTGTGGAACTCCATGTACCAAGAAAACTAAGTCCTCCAAAATTTTAATAATTATAGCAGAAGTTGCTTTTTTAATTGGATAAATTAGGCAAAATTTAGAAAAACAGCAAGTGATAACTAGGATGTAGCTATTTTGCTTACGAGTAGTGGGCAAGGGGCCCATGAGATCTATTGAGATCATCTGCCAAGGACGTGAGCACTGCTTAGGACGACCCATAACACCTAATGTTTGATGGTTAGACGTCTTGTACTCGAGACACTTTTGACAAGAACCAACAAACCTGACGACATCCTTGTGCATGCCTGGCCAAAAGTACCGAAGCATAAGACGATGGTGAGTTTTAAAAATGCCTAAGTGTGCGGCTGTTGGGTCTGCATGGTTTTCGATGAGAACCTGTTCACGCAATTCTGCTGGGACTACAATTTTCCACGAAAATTCATTATTTAAATCGTATTTACCTTTTGAAAGCCTATATAAAAGTTTGTCTTTAATTAAATAATTTGGAAAATTTTGTGGTTTAGTAAGGCAACCGTTGAAAATAGTTTTATACCATTCGTCTTTAGTGTCCGATATATCAGAAGAGCAAATGGCACTAACTGGAATGGCCCGGGAAAGAGCATCGGGTATGACGTTGTCAACTCCACGTCGGTGCTTAATTTCAAAATCGAAAGAGGACAAACGTACTCCCCATCGAGCTAATCGACCGGTTGGGTTATTAAGAGAAAGGAACCATTTTAAGGCACTGTGATCTGTATAGACAGTGAAGGTTTTTCCGTTCTCCAAATAACATCGCCAATGTTCTAACGCAGTGATCACGGCTAAAGTTTCACGCTCCGTGATACTGTAATTTCGCTCAGAAGAGGTCAAGGATCGACTCATGTAGGCAATGGGATGTTCCTTTCCGTTCTTGGTCTGGGTGAGCATAGCGCCAACACCGTAGTTGCTCGCGTCGGTGTGAACCTCGAATGCTTGGCTATAATCAGGACAAGCCAGAACAGGAGCAGACACTAAGCACTCCTTAAGTTTCTGAAAGGAAACATCAGCCTCCGTAGTCCACTTGAACGGGGGTGTACCCTTTTTCAAGGAAGTCAACCTGTTTAATGGGCCGGCAATTGTACTGAAATTGGGGACAAAGCGACGATACCAAGTAGCTGTCCCGAGAAAGCGTTTGAGATCTTTTCGACAGGTAGGTGTCGGATAGTTTAAGATGGCTTCCACCTTCTCGGGATCGGTACGTAGTCCACAACCGTCAACGACATAGCCAAGGTACCTGAGTTGACTTCGGAAAAATTTACACTTTTCCAAGTTTACCGTGAGGTTAGCTTGTTTAAGTTTATCCAGCACCTTAAGCAAC
This sequence comes from Endotricha flammealis, assembly GCA_905163395.2. Taxonomy (NCBI): domain Eukaryota; kingdom Metazoa; phylum Arthropoda; class Insecta; order Lepidoptera; family Pyralidae; genus Endotricha; species Endotricha flammealis. The sequence goes on from LR990866.1 coordinate 8,649,041, forward strand.
AGAGTCACGTGATTTTGGTAATCGCTACTGATAATTATAATGTCATCAAGGTACGCGAAAACATTGGGACCAAATTCGCCGAACAAGAGGTCTACCAGACGCTGTTGGGTAGCTGGTGCATTGGTCAAACCAAATGCAGTCCTTTTAAATTGGAGTGTTCCTCTACCTGGGACATAAAATGCGGTCTTATCGCGGTCTTCAGGCGGGATCTCAATTTGCCAAAACGATTTAGACAAATCTATGCTGCTTAAATAACGGGCATCCCGGAGATTGTCCAAAATTTCGGAGATGTACGGCAAATTGTATGCGTCGCGTTTCGTCACTGAGTTCAGCTTCCGACTGTCAAGGCAAAACCGTGGCTGACCATTTTTCTTCGTCACTAATAAGGTTGGCGAAGACCAAGCACTTTCGCACGGCTCAACCACGTCAAGAGACAACATCTCATCTACCTGCTCAACCAAAATACGCTGTTTTTCCGGCGACATGCGGTAATACCTCTGCCGTATTGGTTGGGCGTCTCCAGTATTGATGCGATGAGTAATCAGGCTCGTTTTGCCAAGACCTTTACGCTCAAACGAAATGTCCTTATATTGGTCAATGATGTTGTCCGCAATAAGTTTTTCGGATTCGCTGAGGTTTTCGTAACCATGTATGATGGTTTCAGTGGGCAAACTTATGTCAGTATTAGGTGCGGCGAGAGAAATGCTAACTTTTGCCAAAAGTCAACGCCTAATATAAGAGACGTTTCGATCTCTGGGACGACAACAGCTTCAATCAAGTGAAATTGATTTTCAAAATGTACTGGAATGTTCATATAACCTAAACTTTTTAGAGACTGACCGCCAGCTGCGGTTACAAAAATAAATCGGTCAGTAAGCAATTTATAGCCATGGGTTTGTAATAAGAGATGTGAATTATTACCCAAAATAGTGACTGCTGAACCCGAGTCAAGTAGTCCAGTGAAAGGATTATTATTTATGTTCACTGTAACATAGGGCCTAACGTCATCGATTGGTTTACTAAGAATTGTGGCAGTTCTATATGACTTAAAGAAAACACTTATAGTTCGAAGCCAATTTTGCCAATCGTCTTTATCAAAATGACTTTTCGACGAACTTCCACAATTCTGCTCCACTAGTTTTTTGAAACGGTAGGGTTAGTTTTGTTGCAATCTGGACATTGGGGGGTCTTAACATCCTTGCGGCCGCACTTAAAACAGTAAATCACTTCCTTATTTTCGGTGCACTGTCTCAAATTGTGGGTGTTTACACGACACCTAGGACAAAAACGAGCTTTAGGAGCTTCAATGGCATGCACATATTTTTCATTTAAATTTGTTTTATTTGGGTAGTTATTAGTATATTCTTTATTTTGATTGTAATTTGTATTATTATGTTTACTGAATTTAGAATAAGTATTAGGTTGGTTAAAATTTTGTTTATTTGTGTTATTTTTATAATGAAATTTGTTTTTACTATTATTTAAATTGTAAGCAAATTCTGGAGCAAGAGTTTCGGTAGTTGCTCCAATTGGTTCACGAAAATTGGCAAGACGGGCATGAATATTTTCGTAGTTACGACAAATGGATCGTAGGGAATCGAGCGTCCTAATTTCGCCAGCTGATGCTAAGGTGCTTGCATAGCAAGGTCTAATGTTGTGGAGAATTATTTCCAATTTATCGTCTTCTGATATAGGTTTCGACAAGCGCGAAAACAATCCAAACATTATTGAAAGGTAAATGGTAATATTTTCAGAATCACCTTGCGTTCTGGAACGAATTTCTGAAAGCAGTCTGTAGTCAAAGTCAGACTGAGTGAAATCCTTTTGTAATAAGACAATTAGTTCGCTCCAAGAGGACACTCGATCCTTCACGCTCCTAAACCAATGCAAAGCATCACCCGTGAAGATCTCTGTGGCGTAGGATAATGCTTTAGGTCCTGAAATATTTCTTGCGTCACAATATTCATTAATACGTTGAACGAAGGCTCGAACACAAGTCTTTCCATCGTATCTCAGCTTTCCCAAATCGGCTGATCCCCCACGGTCACATGTCACAGAGATGTTGACGGGCAACGCGGGAGTTAAAGACTCACTAGTGCAGGGAGGATTCAAGTTATCCGTAACTTTATCTTTACGAGAATCTAATATTTCGGACAAGTTCCTAAATTCTGCAACATAGATATCGTACTGCTTTTTGACCGTATCATTGCTAATTATTCGGTTGATGCGATGGTACAAGTGGTTGACTAGATTCTGAGTGCGCAAGAAAGAATTACGATCTAATTCCGATTCTAAATTTGATTTAATTTTAGCAAGCGTTTCACCTACGCCCTTTAGGTCTTCCGCAGCCTCGTAAGGACTTTCTATAATGTCCTCCGAAACAAACAAAGGTCCGAGTTTAGCAATTTGTTTGCGTAAGTCCTGGACTGTAAGAGCCGGGGATGTGCCTCTAATAAAAACCTCATATTCAAGTTCCGACTTTTGCAACGATAAAAATTTAACGGGAAAAGCCATTTCAAAAAAATAAAAATAAAAAAAAATTGTACGGAACCCCAAAAATTTTTTTTTAAAAAATAAATATAATCAATTGTGTAAGTGGTGATCTAGTGTTCTAAATTACTACTTTTATATAGAATAACTCCGTCTGTTACAAAATAGCAAGCTAAAAAGTAATAAAGCACAGAAGAAGTTATATAAAGAAGCAAACTACATGAGCTGCAAATAAAAATAAAGAACACAAACCAAAAAGAAAAGAAAGAAAAACGTTATACAATAAAGCACACAACACACAACTACCTACTTACTACGGAAGCAAATAACCAGTCCATAAATTACCAAGTTGAGGCGCCAGTGTCGCGTAGGGTATATAAATGATTAAAGACCCAGCGTGCACAAAATAAATATTTATTTATTTACCCACCGAGACAGATACTCGGGTAGTGGGTTCGAATCCCGACTGGTTATTCACTTCCGCGGTTCCGTACTTCCCTGCAGGAGGGCCGGCCGAAGTTGATGATGGCCTGGCGGTGTAGTGGACAGCGGTAGGGAGGCTGGTAGCCAAAAAGTAATGGTTGGGCTGGACGCGTCCCGTCTTATCCCGGACTTCCTTATCCCGAACCTTGTTATTCCGAACTTCGTTATTCCGAACTTCGTTATTCCGAACTTCGTTATTCCGAACTTCGTTATTCCGAACTTCGTTATCCCGTACTTTGTTCCCTGAAATCACGTTCCAGTAAGAAATTGTTATTTCGGTCTTCCAAAGCCGTCGATTGCGATCCTCAAATTGCCAACCCAAGCCAAGCCAAAGCAAAGAAGACGGGTATATTTCAGTAGGAGGTGAAGTGGCTACTAATTAAGATCGCAATCAGACGGATTACAAGAACTACGTAAGTAGGTATGCAGAAAAAACTGTATGTAGGTAGATTAATTTACTCGATTCAATTATTAATTACACAATCAAAAAAACAGAACGAAATGCTAGTAATACTTGTTAAAGTATACTTTAATCTACTAATTAATTTATATTTAATCAATATTCTGAACAAAAAAACTAAAACGGCTAAAGAAATGCGTAGGCACAAATAGCATAGTTTGCAATGAAGGTACACTAGACAATATACAATGAAATGAATGAAATGGAAAGCATTCAGTACGTTATATTATAATTAAATAGACATAATTTATAATTGCAACTATGCGACTACGGTTCACAAAATAACACTTAAAATCACCACTTACCTAATTAGGGAAATATCTAATCCTAAATCACGTAGGATTTATTATTGGCACAACACAATAGTACCTATGATATTATGTGGTTCGTATTAATATAGTCAAGACGTGACTAAGTATGAAATTATAACGAATTTAATAATTGAGGAGATTATGAGAATACGTCTTCTCGCCTCGCAGTCTAATTTTTGGTCAACGTGGTAAAGTTCAATGCCGCGACGACGATCCCCGCTCTGGACAATGGACGGCTGCTTGGCCACGCCCCCGCACATCACGCCATCCAACCGATTGCAAAAAATGCATTTAGGGATCCACGCACCTACATTTTATTTATTAGTATTAAGTATTTTATTCTTTTATTTATTAGTATTATTTTGTATTAGTTAAATTTAAGAACCGCATGTATGACGCAATTTAGTTAGTTAATTAGTATTTATGTTTAGTTTGCACAATTTTAAAATTTGTAAATTTAGTGTAATGTTTTTTGTTAAATGTATTTTTTTTTAATAAACCTTTTTTAATTATTATTTTTTTGTTTTAATTAATTTCCTGATTTGTTAAAAAAATGTTATTTATTGTAAATTTGAATATATTTATAGTAAACATGTACGTATAACGTTACAACACGTACTATTAATTGATTCTTTATGCGTGCGCATCATATAAAACAAGAAAAACTGTACGAACAATTAATTAGTTTATGTGCGCCGCGCATTACAAACATAGACTAATGTAATAATGATTGATTATAGATGCATAATTAAGATTTTATATTAGTTGAAGTTCGCGTGTTATTACGCGGAACAGTCATACAGACATCAAAATCACAATTATGAGTTCGGTAACTTCGTTAGTCTGTCACTCAACTGCTCAACTCAAACCACTCGGGTATTTAATGACGCACATGCAAAAACTAGCAGACATTACCCAGTTTTTGTGCAAATGACGTGTGTCACTGAACAAATGTGTGTTTTCTTTTAAAATTGTCTAAGTAGGTATTAACTTTAAACTAAAGTCTGACAGATATTTTTTTTTTAAATTTTATTTTTAAACAAAGGCTCTATTCTATTCCTTCATTGATCTTCGGCATAAAATATCATTCATGATACCTATTTCATGCGTCCCAAAAGTAATTGTAATTTTTGAATTCTATTATAAATCTTTGTGAAATCATTCTACGTCATTTGAAAATTTGAAAACCGCTCAAAATAATAATTTGCCTCATACACCGCCCACTATTATGCATTGTAGGCGTATCGACGTCGTACTGTGGTTGCCAGTCCGCGTCATCTTAGCCTAGTATTTACTTTAAGAATAAACTAATATTCAGTCATATTTATGGTTTAGGTATTACATAACGGTCATAAAATTGTACACCAAAACCATTGTTGTGAAAAAAGAATACCTGAAACAACCGTTAGAGTAAATTCGTATGAATTAGCAATAACAGTGACTTGTGAAGTTGATAGAGCATGCTTTGAACGCCCATTTCATACAGTATATAACATCATATGACAATATTACACCGTTAACATAACCACTAAATGACGTAGCATTACATTTACAGTTAGCAGTTATGGACTAGTCGACCATGTCTGTTTCATACCAAGAATCTTTCGAACGCAATGACAGCGGAAATTTGGTCTCGCATCAAATGGCGATTTGATGAAATGGCGAAATAGTTTTGAGCTGGGGTAAAAATATCACACTTAATAACGAAAACACTGTCATAAACTGACCTGCAGTAATACATAGATATAGATGTCTCCGAACAGTCCGAACCATAGCTGACACTTAAAAACGTCTTGTTATAAATGCCCATTTACGACGAGAAAAAATGTTAAAAGAAACTAAGATACCAAGTATTAGACCTGTCTTGGCATAAATGGTAAAAGGGGACGAAAGGATCATTTTTAAGGCAAAAAAAAAACCCAAAGTGTAAAGGTTATACCACTAAGGTGGATATCAGGCATACGGCCCGCCTGATGGTGACCAGTCAGAAAGTAGAGCTCTGGAGACCTAACTCACCGTAGGAACACAAGTAACACAACATGGCCGAGCCGAGACCAATGCTATTTATCTGCGATCTTCTGAAAGGCGGAGGTCCTTCCCCAAACGGGCTGCTCCGATTTGAACGGATTATCAGCTGTGCCCTAGAAATACATAAATATGTTTAATACCGCCATTGTACAATAATGCTTAGTGCAATGTCCTTTACGTGTGTAGCAATAAGTTACCGTACTTGGCACAGTTCATTGACTTCCGTATTTTCTTTGTAGAAATTTTTATTTTCCAACGCGATCTTTACCTCTACTTTCTGTGGTGATCTCTTCTGCTGTAGTTACTTTTTTTTAACTATATTAAATTACTTAATATAATAACTAAAAATTTACAGTATTTATATAGTAATTATTAGCTGTTTGTTAGCTTATCATTGTTAACAACTTTTGTTTACATTAGTCTCTATAGACTTTAGGATAATATCTAGGTACTTACTGTTGAGATGACAGCCCAGTGGCCCGTTCGTAATCTTTAGTTAATTTTATAAAATATTACCATACCTTTTTATGATTTGTTTACATTGTCTCAAGCCTAGTTGAATATTGTAGTCAATACAGCTTTGTGCTCAAATATGTGCAGTGCCTCAAAAAGTTCTTTCGGTTCTTCAAAAGGGGCATTTAAACATTTTTTACAGGGTCGGCAACGCGCGATTTATCCATTGATTAGTTGAGAACTGCACTGTAGTTCTATAATTGTACTGGTGTCATTATATCTTGAAATTTTTTACTATTTAGCATCATCCAAACCGAAGTTATTAGAGTAAAAAAAAACGATGAAACGTTTTGAGAAAAGGTAGGTAGTGCCCTTGCGCTCCGCTTGGCTCGGTCTTGGCGGGGCCACTCCCGAGCCCCCAGATTGTGTCTGAAAGTCTGTAAAACATTAAAAAAAAAATCTCACATAAAATAATTTTGTTACACATATTTTTTACGTTGCGAATTTACGTTTATAACCCTAGAATAATGCAGAGGTCTATGTGCTAAGAGTAGATTGTTTGGATGTTTTCTATGTGTCAATTATTAGACGTACCTATTAGTATTTTTTTTTTCATTATAAGTATTTTTTCTAAAACTTTGAAATGAGAACACAAGTCCAAGCCTAAAGGCCTGTGGCCTTATTCACGTAAAAAGAACCGATTCTAGTTCGATTCAACGACACTCGCTGTCTCACTCATACAAAATAGGAATTGAATGGGACAGCGAGTGTCGTTGAATCGAACTAGAATCGGTTCTTGTTACGGGAATAAGGCCACTGTATTCACTTTGATTAGTGCGAGAGCAGGTGATTAGTAACTGGATGATTCACTTTGATTAGTGATAGTGCAGGTGTGATTGAGGGTGAATCAACCTCAGTTCAGTCGACGACCTCCGTGGCGTAATGGTTACCACGCCAGACCGCCACCCAGGAGGTCCCGGGTTCGATCCCCGGTCGGGTCATGATGAAAAACGAACTTTTTCTGATTGGCCTCGGGTCTTGGATGTTTATCTATATGTATATGTATTGGTTATAAAATATAGTATCGTTGAGTTAGTATCCCATAACACAAGTTTCGAACTTACTTTGGGGCTAGCTCAATCTGTGTGAATTGTACCTATATATATACATTACATATATATATATATATATATATATATATATAGTTACTAATCACCTGCACTCGCACTAGTCAAAGTGAATACAGGCCTTTCCTTAATTTGGAACCAAGTGCCTTTGTGTTAATTGGCTATTACTTAATCTCTTTATTACTTCTATATTATAGAGGAAAGATTTGATTGTTTGTTTGTTGGTTTGTTTGTTTGTTTTCATTGAATATTCTCCGAAACTACTGGACCGATTTCAAAAATTCTTTCACCAGTAGAAAGCTACATTATCAGGGAGTGACATAGCTTTTCCCGAAATTCAATGTGGTTCCCACGGGAACGGGCCCGGACACGGTCACGCGGACGAAGTCGCGGGCAAAAAAGCTAGTTAAATTATAAAAAAGCTTGTAGAATATCAAGCTCTATTTGGAGTGTTGTGGAAATTAGCGTTAACATAATTACACGAATAATGTTACTTGTTAGAACTTGTTTCTGTGTTCACTCAGATTACACAGTTCATATATTGTTGGTTAACGTGTAACATGTTAATTGCAGTATGCAATTTGTTTATTCTAGAACAAATTCAATTTAGAAACCGTTTGTTTTACTTATCGTGAAGATGAATGTTTCAACATAATTAATTAAAAGAAAACAATAGAATGAGGAGGGAAACTTAAAGAAATATAAGCTAAAATACAATTATAGAATTAATTAGTTGCAATTTCGTAAACACAAAAGACAGTTTGTTCCCAACAACTCGCCAGTTTCAATTTGTAACCAATACAAAAGACAATCACAGTGCCACAAAGTTATCTGTGCCAGTGGCCAAAACTAGAACTAATGAATATGCCTTGAATACCTTGACAATTACCTTATCTTCGATCCTAGCGCCCTCGCCATCGGCACAGATAAGTTTGTAGCATTGTAGAGAGGTTAAGAACAGTGATCAATCGGGATATATCTTGTTCATGACAAATCGTAACTGTAACGTTCCATTAGTTATGTATTAATAATCCCGTATTAGTTAAGCATTATTCATAGTTATTTTCATAACGTTTCATCTACCTACTGCAATACAAAATGTCAGCAACATACAATTTGTCATTTTCATAAAGGTGACTAAAGTAATTTACTGGAGTAAGTAGCTAACACTCCTTTCATGTTTCCATAAAATATATTTGCCATTTCACAATATCATTTACACAAGTATTGCTACAACAATTTAGAACATAGATGGTATTGTTTATTACATTGAATATAATTTTAATTTTGTAAGGGCGTAGTAGCATCATTTGCAAGTTTCGAAGCTAGTTTTTGCAGAAGTTTTTGATGTTGTTGCGGAAGTATCACCAGTGCCCGCGACCCCGCCACGTGAAGGCGGAGAAGGTGGCAGTCAGTCAGGTTTTTAGTCGGTATCCCTCATTGGCTAGAGAGCCTTAGAGAAGTGAGCCCGACAGACCCCCGTCGCTTCCCCAAGTGGCGGGACATGCAGTAATGCATTTTCATGACTTTAAACAAAAAAAAAGGTAGATAGAATGCAAAGTATGCTTTATTTGTATTGTAATACACATAAGTATCTACATAACTTTTTGAATGTAATAATTCCCAAATCTTTTGACGTGGTGGAATAAAATATTTCATTTACTTACATTTAATATTAGTACCTAAATGAAATCGATTAAGAATATAATAAATAAAATAAAACTTATTTCTACTCTACACACTATGTTCTCGATTATTCAGGGACATGGACGGGACGTTACATTCTATACTACTGAATGTAAGTATTTTCTTACTACTGGAATATTTTTTTAATCAATAAGTACAATATTTATAGTGAAAGTTACATTTCGTAGGCATGCGTCGTAAATTATTTATTATTCAGGCGTAGGTATGTACGTAGAGGGTTATCTGAATATTGACACAATCCATAATTTGTCACACTATGACGGGGTGGAATTAACTGTAAAGTGTTATCTATAAAAGCTATTTACTCTGTTTGTACAAGCAATGCGCTACATAATTATCAGGGTATCGAACCTGCCAATGTTTGGATACTGTCATTCACACACATCGAGTGTCATCGAGTATGTTGTATCCCTATCATACAATAGTACCTATAACATGCTAGCTCATGCTAGTGATTTGGGATGTGCATAAGACGCCACATCAATATTTTTTCAACCACAATAAATTAATAAGTATAAAATCTCTGTGACCACACACAATATGATATATCCGAAACAATTTTTGTCAATTTACAATCTATACAGCTACTATGGAATCAAAAATTATAAATTTGAGAATTATCACTAACATTGACGCCAAAACAAAAGCAATATTACTATAGAGAATTATTTTTTAGATTTCTAAACGAATTACCATATTAAATACCTACCAATGTGTTCGTTTATCGAACAGTAATATACATACTTTTAAGTCAAATTATACCAATATTTACGTCATTGTATCTTCAAAGCCGACCACGACTTAAGTTCGTGTTATTATTTAATTAACTAATCCTGTAGCAAACAAAAATATTTTTGCAACTATCTGAGCCACTACCAGGTAAAGGTCAGGATAATTAGAAGAAAGAACTAGCTGGAATTATTGAGATTACCTTTGAACTGTTTGGAAATACGATATTGTAAAATGACGGAGTTAATCTCTATCAATCAAACAATGGCGATTAAAACAATGCCAGAATTGCATTACGCTGTATTGCCGCGGCGTGGCATGAATGGCTCGGATACTATTATAAGCGTCAATGAGCCGTTCGGAGGCATGTGTACAAACATTTCTGTCTTCTTCAATGGAAACTAGTAGCTGTTTGCCCTAAAGTTATATCACGGGAAGAGAACGTTTCCGTCCATTCAATGCAATAAAACGACCATATCCGCTGTTTGAAACTACCTATGTAAATTAAACTTGCTAATTAAACATTTGTCCGGTAAACATTCGCTTTCTGCGTGGTAAACCTTCGAATTTGATAATAGGTTTTATTGATTTGTAGCGCATATGAATAAATTATGTTAACAAAGTCATGAACTGTTTACGCTTTGGGATGATATGTAATGGTAGGATGTTATTGGATTCTGTAGACACAATTCGATTGAATAAAAATGAAAACGTAACGGTGTTTGAATCTATGAATGATTAGGGATAACATTGACCAACAGCATAATAGACAAGGTTGCAAACAACAGTTGAGACTTGGCACGCTTGTCAGATTACGAAACAACGAATTAAAAAGTAAAGAATTGGTTTTTCTTCCGCGATGCGGAATGTTTTGGAGCTGTGGCGTTAGACAGACACAAACAGTGAGTCACGTTTTCCGAGATATTAATAGTTAATAGTGATATGGTTTAAATTTTAACTGCGGCCGAGGTCGGTTCATGGGCACGCGCTGTGCCAACCGACGACGACCGACGCACGTAGAAGACGATTCCACAATTTTACTAAGTTCCTTCGAAAGGGGTAAGTTTTGTCACAAGTTTTGTTTAAACATTATCATTAAGTACTTAAAAAAGCATTTAATTAGTAAGACAGTATGTCTGTTATAACGTGACAGCTTTGAGATGTTCCAAGTTTACTTTGAAGAAATCTAACTAAGAAAAAAAAACAGTTTTTTTATTCAAAAGGGCTACGTGCCGTACGTACTCGATGGTTTTTTTTATAACATAGAGTTTAACAGTCCGCAGTTTTTTCATAATTTGTCTGAAAACCCTTAAACATGGGAACTAACATGTAAACAATGTCTAGACAATGTGATAATGTGACCTAATAACACTATCAGTTGGTTCGGAATTTTTATTTAATTTAATTATAAATGAATTGTTCTACAATGAATTAATTGATAAAGTTAATATATTTCTGATAATAAATATGGGTTACTGAAAGCAAATTGAAGAAAACCTTTTATAACTTTGAGCGGCTTGTTTGACTTCGAAAACGTTTTTGTTTAATTTTCACTTCAAAACTTTTTCATTATTGACATCAAGTAACAGCAGACAGACAAAGCATTTAATTAGTAAATATACTTATGTAATATGCTTTGATAAGGGTATTATTAATTTTGCAATTTTATGACTTTTTATGTGAAATAATTATTGTACGATCGTGTGATAATTGTGCCTTCATCATTAATATTATGTAGAAGGGCGGTTTTTTCCTTTTTTTTGGGTCCTTTGTAATATAAATTGATTAGCAAGGCGTATGGGACACTCAAAACAGACTTATTGCTCAAAAGTAAGTTTTTTGAATCAACCTCATGCATACTTTCGCGACGCGAAGTTGACCGAAAGAGAGATTATGGACTGTGGGGAAATTCACAATAACAATTACCGATTCTAGTTCGATTCAACGACACTCGCTGTCCCGTTCAATTCCTATTTTGTATGAGTGAGACAGCGAGTGTCGTTGAATCGAACTAGAATCGGTTCTTGTTACGTGAATTGGCCCACGACAGTCTCTTCGTCCTATTTCGTTGTCACTTATTCTTTGTCTAAAAACTTTGTGCACAACTCCAATTCACTCATTTCTTCAAATGTAGACCTAGTATTAGAGTAACGAATCTTACAAGTATTATTATTTTGTATTAAGTACAAACATATGTTTATTATGGTGTAGGTAGGTATACGATAAGTATTCTACACAAATTCCATTATAAACAGGAAAAATACCACAAAATTACGTAGGTATAATGCACAAATACAGTTTGTTATTTATTGTTCTTCATCCATTTACGAAATCGGAAGTTTATTTATGTTACAAAAATGTTATGTTTATCAACTATGAATTTGAAAAAACACACGTTTTAAGTGTTTAACCATACTATTTCCTCATATTAAATGCATTTTATTATGTGATTAGGAACTGGATCTGTCTGACGGAAGTCAGATGTGTATCACATACTAAGTATAATGTTGACTATAATTTATTATGTTCACTACACACCAGTCATGGCCGTATATAACTACTTCCATATCCATTTAGGTGCGTAAATAAAAACAACGACATAGATCTTTAAGTTATTTAATGTAGGCCGACCAATATGGTGGCGGCAACTGGAGGAACTATACTTTTATAAGAGAAAATTAAAAATTCTAACTTATGTTCATCGGGAAAAGAGACGCGAATATACTTACCTAGTTTACTATTCAAAAAAAATCGTTTGTGGAATAATTGAGACTATGTAATCAATAAAATTAGGAGCCGTGTTTTAATTTAATGAACTATTTATTTTTGTGTTTAAAACAAATGCGAAAATATTCGATGGAATCTCATGTACGAATATTTGTCGGTCAATGGATTGGAATGGCTTTACAAAGATTACCCCCCATAAAGATTTAGAGCAAACGCTTTCAGAATATTACATACATCTCTCTTGATATTGGAAAATTTATGAGTTTCACAAAACCATTTGTAAATTTAATTACCTATAAACTTATGGGTGTCCGCTGTCACTGTCAAAGTAAATCATGTCGGGCCACGCACAGTGTAGGGTTCCGTATTTGATGTGCTTTGCTTGCTTGAAAATGAGTCCAATATCATATTCTATGACATTTTGTAAGTTTTCATCAAAGAATTTTTATTTTATCAGTTCGTCGGCTATTACTCGGTAACTAGTAGAGCCTACTTAACCGTTATAGTTTTCATTGAAGACTTGCGGAAATAGGGGGAGGGGGGGGGGGGGCACCGTGCAAAACGAAAATTGACACAATAAATTTAAATAATTCCGAAACAGATCATAGTATCGAAAAATGATCTTCTCAGACCCTCGATGTTTTGAAGAGACCTATCTAACGATACCACACAACATGGGTAGGCGCGAAAATTCATTTCTACTTTACATGTAAGGGAGGCACCCCAAAAAAAATATTTTTCAAAATTTTGTTCCAGCACTTTGTTAAGCATTATTAATATGTGTATACATACCAATTTACAGTTGTCTAGCATTAAGCGTCTAGGCGCTAGACCGCGGACAGACAGACAAACAGACAGACGGACATGGCGAAACTATAAAGGTTCCTTGTTTACTACGGAAACTACGGAACTCTAAAAGAGACAGCCTGACTATTAAGTTAGGTTGATGGATTGTTGTTGGTGGAATTAAAATTAACTCTAACTGGCTATTCTAGCGATCCTCTGTGGTACAGTGAGTGGCCTAGCCTCAAAGGTATTAATATTTATCATTTTGTTAAAATGTCAAGTTCTGAATGGCAAAACTCGGTAAATTATATTTATATGCGTGCCGATGACAGCTCATGGGACTCGTATGTGATAAAAATGTTTTATATCTTTTGTTTCAGGTCATGGAGACGAAAAACATGATATACATTGTATCGGAATATGCGAGTAAGGGAGAAATATTTGGTGAGTACGCACTTTAAATTACTTTTTTGATACTTTTTGTTGGCTACTGATAGTCTCAGGCATTATACAATTTATATTATTATGACGAAATTATCACTCATTTTATCAATGCTTCTATATCGTCTGGATATAGAGTACCTAGGTAGTTTTTTCTTTAGTTTGGCTTAGACTCTTCAAATCATTATTTCGTAAAACAGAATACACACATTTTATTGCGTTAATTCTAAACAATTTCTTTTGAGTTCGAACATTTTACGTGATATAAATATCCCCGGATGAAATTTGATGAAAAATATAATTGCGTAAATAGTTTCAATGTAATATCTCGCGACATTTAACGATAGTAGCACAAATATTAAAATCGTAGCCGAAAAGAGCAGTAACGTAACCTCGAGATCGATTAAGGGCGCTTGTAAGTTCGTGGCCGCTTTGTTCCTGACGTCACTGCTAACCCGCTGACGTCACTGGCCTGACACCACCGGGGTAGGGTTGCAAGGGGGGGGGGGAAGCAATTTCGCGCACAGCTGACTACATGCCCCAAAACGTGGCATTTAGTTAATACGAACCGTTAGAAATAATTTTCTTGCTAATTATATTTTCGCTTAATATACTGAAATAATGAGAAAGTAAGTTATACGTATATTCAAGGTCTTAAATAAGAATGTAGAGCGAGGATTACGATTCAAGCCTTCTTTATATGTACTATTGATACATATATACTTCGAGTAAATCCCTTCATACAAAAGAACACTTGAACCATATTTACGGTCGTGGTTACTTCTACTTGTTGACTGTACCTTCAATGTTTTACGCAACGTGCAAATTTCAAAATAACTCTGTACACATGTTAATGTTATAAACAATACTAACAATGACTGAAAATTGAAGCACCTTGAACGCAGACGACATACAATCTCGCTTACGACAAGGGGTGATGTCATACATTGCAATAATGAGTAAATAAAATTGCGTGTACATATATGCATTGTGACATCAAGTAAATGCTCGCACATATTAACAACACTGTGTTAGCAAAGATGAGTTTGTGTTGTAATTTGAATGCTACTAATGACTTTGAGAATCACAAAGTCATGTTAGATATTTTACAGTCATTGACCTAATTTGTAAAGAAGTAGCAATCTAATAGCCTGTTTCATTAGCTGAGTTCCAAATTATCATGTTTATCAAACAATCAAAATCATACACTATCAAAAATATGTAAAATTGACTTAAAGGTTAGACTCTAGCAAGTGTTAAAAGGCCCTCATTCTATTTCTGTCGGCAATCTTCTCAGTAAATAGTGTTAAATTTTAAAGGTACTGACAATCAAATTATAAATGTATCTATGTGTATAATATGTGTTAAAAATATCCACGTCACGTATAATATCAATATTTGTAGAACAGTTGTATTGATTAAAATATATTTAGAATTAATTAGCAATTAAGTAAAATATATTAAGTATATTTGTTCATTCAAATTTGGGAAAGGTTTTGTTTGTCCCTGTAGGGTTACATAGCCTCTCTGTTAGTAACCTTATTAAGTAAAAAGTAATACTTATGAATAATTAATTTACATAATTAAAAAAAAAATACATTCTTATTTGTTGGAGTTATGTCTAGCCTAGATGTTACGACATGACAGATCAAAGTGCTTAGAAAGGTCAGACGTGAAAAAAATTTTAATCCTCAAATTTCAACAATTTGAGTGAGTCTTTTGTGAAAGTAAAATATATATTTTTTTTAAATAATATTTGAAGCAATCACTCTAAAATGTAAAATATTAAAACTCTACCCAAAGTCTGTCGGTCTCTAAAGTGATAATGCTATTTCAATTTTATAATTACGTACGAACTCAACTTTTAGGTCACAATGCCTTTGAAAGAAGGACGCTTCATGTCATCGACCTAGTTTGTACCTCAGCCATCAAACAAAATTTCTTATCGATAAAATTGTCTAGTGACGTAAATGGGTAAATGGTGACAAAATCTGAGCTCTTTTAAGTTTGTAAAGAAACAGATTTAAATAATACAAACTATTGTGTACATCTGATTTAATGGAGATTAAATCAGAATTCAGGGATACGTTTTAAATGAAAGTGAGATAAGTACCGTTTCAGAAAATGAACACGAATAGGATTCCTGCGTTATCACCATTGGATTTTATGAAGTGCTGTCATTCTTTTCAGAGATGTTTTTATAAGTTTAAGGCGTCAATGAACTTTACTTAAAATAGTTAAAAGGCTTTAACAACATTTTATGATATATGTTTTTGTTTTAAATAGATTACATCGCGAGGTATGGCCGCATGGCTGAACAGGCGGCCCGTCGGAAGTTTTGGCAGATCCTCTCCGCCGTGGAGTACTGTCATGAGAGGCGGATTGTACATAGAGATCTCAAGGTAAATGATATGAAAACATGTATTCATCATAATTTTTAATAACCAATATTATAATAATTACCTACACTAATATTATAAAGAGGAAAGATTTGTATTTTTAGGCGTATGTTTGTAATGAATAAACTCTAAATGAATAAAACTACTGGACCGATTTCAAAAATTCTTTCATCGTTGGGATGGTACGTTACCCCAGGTAACATAGGCCATATTATATTTTCAGAACAAATTAGAGATCCTTAGTAAAACCCGTTCGAAGCCGCTAGTTATTAATAAAGAAACCATATTACTATATAGGACGACCTCCGTGGCGTAATGGTTACCACGCTAGACCGCCACCCAGGAGGTCCCGGGTTCAATCCCCGGTCGGGTCATGATGAAAAACGAACTTTTTCTGATTGACCTCGGGTCTTGGATGTTTATCTATATATGTATTTGTTATAAAATATAATATCGTTGAGTTAGTATCCCATAACACAAGTTTCGAACTTACTTTGGGGCTAGCTCAATCTGTATGAATTGTCGCTATAGGTATATACATGACAATTTTCAATAACAATATACAAAATGCTCAGACTATTTTAAGGTTACATAATATTAGTCGTTAAAGTCACTGGATTGGTTGGTATTGGAAATCTATTTATTTATATCCTAATCCTATCCTAGGTAGTGGTATGGTAACACAAATAAACGTAAAATTTTTTAAAAATCATATCTTTAACACTATTAAGTGTAGGATAATAAAATTTAATGGTTCGTGTGTAGTAAACCCCCTATATGCCTCTATCGCCGATATTTCGTTGGTGCATTCCTTAAGGGACATTCTGTATAAATGCTCAAGTTTTGTTTGTCCTGTTACATCAAAACTCGACGTTCCCCGAGGTTTACGCTGTTCTTCACGATCGATTTGGCATAAGCTATTTTTGTCATGGCATTCGCGCTGGAATGAGATTCGACCATATTCTTGTTCCAGTTTCATTACGATTTTAATAAACTTGTGTCATTCATATAAATTTCTTGATGATAATAATACCTTTATTCGGGAAAAATACAACAGAGTATCATAGGAGCTAATGGTTCCATTTAAGCTAAAACAATGCTTGTATTTGGAGCCACCGCTCTTCCATGGTTCAATTTACCTACAATACCAATTTCAATATAGTAGGGTATCTACGACGTAGGGGGACGTAGGGTTGACGACCTCCGTGGCGTAATGGTTACCACGCCAGACCGCCACCCAGGAGGTCCCGGGTTCGATCCCCGGTCGGGTCATGAAAAACGAACTTTTTCTGATTGGCTTCGGGTCTTGGATGTTTATCTATATATGTATTTGTTATAAAATATAATATCGTTGAGTTAGTATCCCATAACACAAGTTTCGAACTTACTTTGGGGCTAGCTCAATCTGTATGAATTGTCCCTATATATTATTTATTTATTTATCTAAAGAAAAATCCAAACATGTTTAATATGATATTGATAAGTATTTATACTTATTAGACGGATAAAAATAAATATAATGGTTAGAAATAGTCAGGATAGAGATAAGAAGCGGTTTTTAGATATAATTAAGTATAATTTTTTATTTCAAGGAACTAGTTGTAATCAGTATTTACGTATAGGAAATTTTTCGGTGATTTCATTGTGGAGCGTGCCGTATTGATTATAATTAATAGATTATTTTAATGCGTAAGTGTTGACGTAATATGTAGACATCAATCAATATTACGAAATAAAATTAATTAATCATTTTACACGATGAAATATATCCTTGATCACATCAGTATTGATTATTGTAATTGTATTTTCACTTTTAATTGTATGTTGTCGGCTTTGATTGTTTTTTAGATATGACTTTTTATATTTGAATATTAACTGTTACCAAAATCTGTTACCTACCACGTATGCGCCACGTGTAAAAATCACGTATGGAAAAGGATACCTGAATCCCAGGAAAAGTTATTTAGTTACTTATACCAAATACTATAGAAGACTAATACGCACAGCTTCGGAAGAATTCGGGCAAGACGCGACACTAGCGCCCCTACGGCATGAGGGCGGCATGAGGTGAACGATTTCAAAACTTTTGTGCGTTTTGTATGCAAAATATTATAGCGCCCCTAGCGGCATGAGGTGAACGGAGCTTTTTTGAATGCAAAATGTTATAGCGCCCCTAGCGGCATGAGGTGAACGGAGGTTGCCAAGTCATTGTATGAGAAACGTCAAGAGCTGTGCGTATTAGTCTTCTATATAGTATTTGGTTATACACCACAGAGATTTAGTTTAAAAAAAACTAAGCAGACGAAGTCGTAGGCTAAAGTTAATGTAATTTTTTTTTTGCTCGATGCCACTCATGTATTAGTTTGTCGTTTCCAAGTTATCGACTTTGTACAACAAGCTAACTTTTCCCATTTAGGCGGAGAACTTGTTATTGGATGCGAATATGAACATCAAGATCGCAGATTTCGGATTCAGTAACTACTACGCGACCGGTGAGCTTCTCGCGACGTGGTGCGGCTCCCCGCCGTACGCCGCGCCCGAAGTCTTCGAGGGAAAACGATACACCGGCCCTGAAATTGACATATGGGTACGATATTAAATTTTTGTTCTCCAAACTCGCCTGTTATTAGACAGCTCAGAATAGCACCAGTATTTTATGTAAGCCAATATAAATATCATTCGAACCGTGATTCACATCAAATATCTTTATATAAATGCTGTGATATAAACAGTTTGTAGTATTCCAAATTCGCAAAATGTTTTCCAAGTGTATTTTCGTTTCGAAATTCAGGAGGAATTTTAAACGATTAATTGAAATGGCTGGAATACTTAGATAGGTACCAAATAAAGCCGATTCCACATCGCTTTTGTGAAGCTTTTGAAGGTAAATCTTGCTATTCGGTTACGGTAACCGCTTAAATCATCATGTACTCGTATTCTCAGGCTTGTTTAGTTGTCTCAAAACACAATTATATTACCTTACCTACGTATAAAATAGTATATAATGTGAATCCTTTTTTTGCAGAGTCTCGGGGTGGTGCTATACGTGTTGGTATGCGGAGCACTGCCCTTCGACGGCTCTACCCTTCAATCATTAAGGGATCGAGTGCTATCAGGAAGATTTAGGATACCTTATTTTATGAGCGAAGGCAAGTACACTTACAAAAAAAGTTAAAGAAAATATACGCAGTCGTAAATAAGTATGTAATGTATTAAATACTTCACGAATGTTCACCGCTTTCATTCATTGAGAATAGCTGAGTAATTAATTAAGACAAATAGTTGGTGTTTTGCCAAGTATACCTACATAACTTCATAATAATAATTTCGCCAAGCGACGCCGACTCTGTTACTAAATCAGCCAACAAAATTGTAACATTTTGTTTCGTAATTGAGCAATTTTATAGAGATCGCCCCGAGAGGTGTTACTCTTTTCCTTATGTTTATTTTTAAAGAGATATTTTTAACAACCCCATTCCAAGTAATCTTCTTGCAATATAATTGAAAAAAGCAATCTCAATATAAAATTTCTGAATTTTTAAGTTGATTGTCTAAAATAGGTTTTGCTTTTTTCACTATCCTCTAAACCGTAGCATCAATTTTATTAAGGTTTGCGATAATTTCATTCTAAATTCGTGTGGCAAAAAGATTGTATGTCCTGATATGTCATGCCATAGCGGCAATCTGGTTAGGTACGAGTACAAGTAGCCATGGAGTAGTCTATAATCATATGCCTCGTTCGGTAGCTTAGAAATCTGCTGGTGCTATCGTGCGTAACCATCTAAAACGGATATGCAAGTCAAACAACGACGACCGTAGAAAATTTTTGTGTGTGTAATGAACTCGACAGTACTTCGGAGTTCACGTTATCCGTCCCGTAAAGATGTTATCTTTAAATGATAGTCATTAAACGCCAAGTCAGTGACCTTCCAGCCAATTGAATACCAGACCCTTCAATCGGGGAACTCTACATCCTTGCGATGTAATTAATAAGGTTATTGATGTTTGTACCGCTAGAAAATAATGGCCAACTACATAGCATGTTATAAGCTGAAATCGATGTTGAATTACCTAAGATGAAATAGCCAAGTTCTGAAACTTGGCTTTACACAAGTGCTTCAAGAGATTATATGGGATCGGGCAACTGAACACGTTTCCTTCAACTTCACCAATTTCCCGTCTAATTAAGATTCGTCGAGATTGTCCGATCCCTTAACGTCTTTGCGAGAAAAAAGATGCCAAAGGTCCGACAAAAATGTTTCATAACTTTTCCATACTGTACCATTAAATATCGTAATTAATGACATTTATGATTCTTGAACTTCTAATATTTCACATTAATGGAACGGTCCGGTATTCAAGCAGATAATTTGGAGTGTGAAATATGACAAGAACAATTTATCAAACTCGAATTACTTAATACAATTAATTTTATTATCAATGAGTGTATTTGCATAATTTGCATTTTATCAAGCAATTTAATTTAACAAATGGCTTTATGTAGATTACTATGGCACAAACAGAAATTAAAATCGTAACTTTTAAATTTTTTACCAGACGAACTCGCTGTTTTGTCCGAATGCATTTCTGCCTAGTGTCTTGTCTTTCTTGAATAGTTGCAGGACACACCAAATAATATATCGATATATATAAAATTATTCGTTAATTCCTATAAATCAAAGAAATTTATGAGTACGTTTTTAAGGTTTAATTTCAACAAGTTAGAAATTGTGAAAACACTTATTTTCGCTGAATAAACATCGAGACGTCTCTCAAAGTATCTTTGAAGAGCTTTGAGAACTGTGCTAACAGCCTCAACTCGCCTACTTGTAACGCCAACAGCAGATTCAGAAAGAAAAATCTTTTTTAATATTCATGAAAAATAATTTTTATGAAATTGTTTTTAGGTTAACTCGCGGATTCAGTAAAAGTAAGTGTTAATCAGTGGTAAGCACCACAGGGGACAATATAATATATTATTAATTGCTAAACACGGATAAAGTATTAATTGTATTATTATGATCGATTAGAGTTGTAGATTGTTTTATTAACAGACAGAGCCATTTAAAAAATTTAATACAACACTAATTTATGCACAAAAAACACCTACATATTTTTGTCTCTAGAATTTAATTAGTTATGTTTTTGCGTAAATACATTAGATATACTAGTTGGTAGTATTAATTAATCTATAACTAGGCTAGAAAGGCGGACGTGGAAGATAAAAAATAATGAAATCGATAAGGGGACGGCCGCTTGCGTCATCGGTGTGTTCAATCATGCATCCCGGCGACCGACGCCACCGGAAAATGGTGGGTTAACAATGTTAACATAGAAGTTTTCATGTTAGTCAGGTTACTTACATAAAAATATACTTTCTGGTGAGCAGTCCTTTCTAATCTGGCGTGTTTAGTTAGACCAGAACAGAGGAATCTAAGTTAAAAACGCCAGATTGGAAAATAGAGACAATGGACTTTCTAGTAATCGAAAGGAGTATCAGTAAGGCTACCAAAATATTATTATTCGTAGCGGTGAGGTGTCAGACAGAATACATCACGTCTGTCTAACCCATACGTGTTTGATGGTCTAACTAACATAACGTGAAAATGGTTTTCCTTCGGGTCGTAGAGATCTGAAGACAGCTCCTTAATGATTAAGTACCTGTGAGTAATTATTAGGATGGTAAATGTCCAACAGTTAGAGAAAGGGAAAATAAATTTCGAATTTCCCATGAGACCAGGAATATCAGGACATCACATGCGTCCTTCAGTGAGTTACGCGAAGACATTATATATATTTATCTAAAAGTTAAATATATTTTATTTTCGCACTTTATTATGCAGCGCAATCTGTCAATGTTTATGATAAGGTTGCCAAACAATTCACTTTTAAGGCGAAAATCTGATAAAATGATTGATTTTTATCTAATTTTCATACTATGTGTCGCACAAAAACATTTTAGAGTTAATAACGCGTTAAATTATCACTTTCAAACTAAATAGGGAGAAGAGAGATAACGTGAGTAATATAGAATTAAGATTAAAAATAAAATAGAATTGAAGATGAAAGATTAAATTCATAAAGGTAATAAAAAGGAATTATCGCAGAGAAAGCATTTTTATAAAATTGTGACGCATTTTCATATGTTGACGTAGTTTTAGTTGAATTGAGTAAATATTATTTCGTATATTTATGCGCCGTCTACAAACACACCGTTTATATATAAATTTGGAGAATATATTTTTTTAGTTATTATAATAAAAATAGAGAAGTAATAAGTATATTATAAGTAGTAATTATATTTGTAATTATTAAAATTATATACATATTATTAACGTTTTACGCACGCACAGTCGCACATAGATAATGCTAACAATGGTTTTCATTGTGTTGACGCAAATAAGATTACGATTAAGGGATTAGAATGATTTTTTACGATATGATATAATAAATATTTATATTTAATTTTTATCGGTTTAATTGGATCACATAAAAAGCGTCATAAAATATTGTATCCGTACAACAGCTACCAATGTTCTATACCTACTTGAACGTATATTATGTACTTGCTACTAAATTTTTCTTAGATTATTAAAAATTCCAAATTCTTGTAAAAGATTTGATATTTTGGAAATTTTTTCAACTCGTAATAATTAATCCCTTTTTTGCATAGAAATAATTCAAACCAAAATATCGATGGCGTATAAGCACGGTACAAAATAATACTTAGGTACCTTCTTAAAAATTATGAAATGTTTACGCAAACGTCTTGGGATGGAAAATTTTCATCCTAACTCCATAGTTTCACATTAAAGAAATAAACCGTCGTAGTTTTAAATGTGCTTGTTTATTTTTTCTGTACCAAATCTCAGGTGATCCACTGGGAAAGTAACTGTAACATAAATTACCATAGATTAAGGTTACTGACGTCACGAGCCCACCGCTATGTAAGTTTATTTTACTGATGACGTATTAACTGCTACGTGCGTCTTTTTGTTAATTCAATAAGTACCTTGGTGCTCTGACGATAGTGCCAGAAATAGGTAAGTGTTGACGAGAACTTACGTCGATACATTTTCTATACGTTTGACGCAAGAATTTTAATGAACAAACATAATTATTTGAAAACGGCGCACTAAAACGTTACATTTTTTAATTATTGTGTGTCGTTTTCATCTAATAACTGCTTATTATCTACAAAGAACTAAAGGTATAATATAACTTTAATATTTTCCGAAATGCTTCTGCTTAGGGTTTCATATCGCCTCGCCTCCCAACTCCCAACGCCACGGCATAGCTGGTTTTTATGGACCTTTTATTTTTCGCCATAATTGGCTCTTACGTAGCATTGTGACTGGCTTTAATTCTCTCATTATGACAATGAAATGCTATTTCCACTCCGACGGCCGGCGGCGGAGGGCTCGTAACAATTTTTATTTATTCAAGAAGGTTAGGTACCTACATGTTATTGGTCTCTTGGACGGTGCTCTCATTTAGTACCTAATAGTAATATGTATAAGATGACCTTACGTGCTCCTAGTATTATTTTAGTACATTCCGAGAAATAATAAATTTAACATTTTTTTTCTCTAAAGTAAGCGTAATTGTCTAACATTTGTATGTAATACTGGGCTTGCCATTACAAAAGAAAACAAAGGTCGGATGGTATCATAAAAGGTTGATATAACGGCGGTACCTTTCTATTTGTGTAAAAATAAGATAACTTTTCGAAAGTTTCCTGTAGTTTTCCAAATAACCAAGTCCCTTCACGGACCTTTTTGCACAAATGATCAATTTTGTAGTACGAAATGTACGAACACTTTCAGCCCAGCGCCTGTGGATATTATTCCCCAGATTTCTTCATTGCTACAGTAAAACGGGCATAACTTTATTACAGGCCTATCTTGCGAGAAATTACGTTTTGATCTGACTCGGCATTAAAATGTGATCGAGCAGCAAATTTACTGATTTACGACTACCCATTTATTGTTATGTAAGCTTAGGTGTTTAGATTTACAACACAAACTATGACAGATTGTCATCAAGATTTAATTAGTTGATAGTAGGATTGCGGGCTCATTGTTTTGTAATAACTGCGTCGTTACAATATAAAAACAATTTAGAAACAGCGCAGTCCGCGGCACCGTGGAGTGCTTTCACAGCCTGAGCTGAGAGTCGTTGTGGGAATGCCCTCGACGGAGTTGGCTGCGTCCTTATGTCTCTGGAATTCGTGCCCTTCATCCACCTTGTCTGTTACCTCTTTAACTTACTGAAAATGTATATAACGAGTGCTCTACAAGTGATTTATGAAAGTATTCGAAAAGTCATTTTGAGTTTCACACAAGTAGAAGTATTATAAAATTCTTTCAAGTAAATTAAGATTACGTGTATTGTATGCGTAGCTTGAAAAGACTTTAATATTTCCATTTCAAATGTGGCTAACGAAGGGATTATTCCAACTTGTTCCACTCAACCTTATCCCGAGATCATAGCGGGATTAAGGTCGTCAGAAGAAACTTTTCTAGTTATGCTCAGCTCATGTCAGAACAGCTACACGTACTCAAAATCGTATTTTACAATCATTAAAATTGGTTTTATAAATTTCATTACACACGTACTACGCCTATTCTCTTGGGTTTAAGTAATGTATATTCCTTCTGCTCTAGGTATTAATATTAATATTACAATTGTGCAGGTAATACTACTTGTGTAGTATATTTTCGAACGGAAACTGATTTGTAAACGAAACAAACCAACGAAAGTTGGAACCTAGCGATTTCAAAATGGCGCAGCGGCGATTTGCAGAGGCTCTTCCAAATAAGTTTCGAAAGGTTAAAAATGCCTTTGTTTTATTAAATAACTCTAGGCTGGCTTATGGCTCTGTTATTTCAATCGTAATGTACATATTTGTAACGTTGCGTTGTAAACAGGTTTTAGGTTCAGAACACATAAGTAATAGTAGATTTTACAACAAGTGCACAAAACGAATCATTTCTATCCGAGACTTATAGTCCTTATGTCTCTGGAATTCGTGCCCTTCATCCACCTTGTCTGATAGTAATGTCGAGGATAGAAATGGTTTTGTGGACAAGTTATAAACTCTGCTTTTCACTTCGATTGCGAGGAAATAAATTAATAAACGCACGAAAAAACAAGACCTGTTTCCCGGCGCTATTTTTTTAAAATGTTACGACAATGAAATTAGGCTTGGGCTACAGACCTATACAGCCTACTATTAAATTAATTTTGTAATAAAATAATTTTCTTAAATTAATTAAATAACCTACCGTACTTTAATTTAAATTTTAATATCTTTTATGACTTAAAAAACACATAAGGCAAATAAATTAAAGTAAATATTATAAAATAACAAATTCTATCTCTGAACTTTTTATTGTGTTTGGCTGAAGTGAAAAATATATTTATTTGCGAAATAAAAATATACAATAAAAGTTTATAAAGTAATTTTGTTGCACATCTAGTTGGTAAAAGAGACGTATAAGTAAAATTTTACAAGCAGTGAAGATGATTAATTATAAACCGAACACAACAATCGTTTAGCTTGGATGCCGATCCGCAATCCGACTGCATGCAACAGTATGACGTTTTTTTGTTAATTATTAGAAAAAGAGACATGTTACATTATTTTATTGCCTTATAACCAAGTAATTGTTGAAATAAATAGACAATAAAATTAAGAGAAATAAGTGATCAATTGAGCGAAGAGTCAATCAAGAAACAATCAATTTACAAAATTCTGTAAAATATACTTGAAGGAAAGTGTAGCGTGTCGTCGATAAATAAACCTGGACCATCGAGTTAATTAAAAATATTTTTAATTATAATTGAAAGTAGTTATCTGGTAGTTCTAGGTTGAAATATCTCACAGCCATAGCAGTAAATCTATATTAAAATCTTCGATAAAGCGTTATCGAATGTTCCGAATATAGTCGGTGGATTTTCTGGGTATCTTTATTGTAGCTTTATACCCTTGATAGGTAAGCAACTCTCAGACAGCCCTGATGGCTCTGTGCTGTGCTCCATGGGCCGCGGTGAACAAGTATCATCAGGTGACCCGCATACTCGTTTGCCTACTTCTTTTAATACCCAAAAGATAACCATACGAATATAACGAGGATATAAATCCCTTTTTGTTTTAAGTCAGGAAAATGCATTACTGCATGCCTCGCCGCTTGGGGAGTGGCGAGGGTATGTCGGGCTCCCCCTCTAGACCACTTGGGGTCTGACTGCCTCCTCATCTGCCTAGATGGTCGGGGCTGCGGGAACTATAATACATCCGGCTGCCTCGCCAGCGGTCGTATAAAGACCCCCTTCTTGTTGGGCTACGGCACGGTTGACGGTTCGCGGTTCACAACTAGGCGCGCCACAACACTCGGGGACTTCCGTTCCTATAAAGAAATAAATCCCTACTTTACACTACTCGCGAAGCTTAACGAGGTTAGCCAACACGAGAATGTGGTTTCATTCCCTACGTCTTACTTTTCATTTTGTCTTCTAACTTCGGTTCAGGCAACATCACGAGTAGCTAGCCGAGATAACACGGTTTGAATCCCATTTTAACAGAGATATTTATTTATAACAAACACATGAATTTTACAGCTTAAAACCAATACATGCATGGGTTGATACAAATGATGTGATTACAAAAAGTTTGTTAACAGCATAAACAAACAAAGCAAGATTTGTCGCGTTTTGTGCGTCGACAGTACGTAGTCGACGCACGAAACGCGACCAATTCATGCAATGAATGAATGTCCCAAACAGAACTATGTTATATGCGACATCGCGCCTGAGCTTAAATACGAACTTAAGGCTATCTACAAATACATCGGCAATCAGACATGTAGTCAAAAATGTTATAGGCAGTTAGTGGTGCTAATTCTGTTGTACATTTAACTAGACTAAACTAATTCTGACAGGACCAAAGGTGTTGTTGTCCTTCCTTGGTTTACAATTTGTGACAAGGATAGCAACACATCTAGTCCTGTCAAAATTAGTTTAGTCTAGTTAAATGTACAAAAGAATTAGCACCAGTATCGTGTAAAATGGTACTAATTTAGTATCGCGTGTTGCGTTAACGCCTGGACATAGGTATGTTCAAGGTGTGTATGATTTATTTTCAACTACACATTCGTGTACATATTATGTCCTTTCCGTTTGCGAAATTAATTGAGTCTTCATGTATGTGTGTGTAACTATTTAACACGAATACCGAAATAGGTTTCTTTTATCCACCTATTAGGTGAATAAAGTGAGTGGAAAGTCTTTGGACATGCCTGAACTAATCCAAATAATAGGTTTCTTGGATAAAACATCATTTTTAGATTATCAAAGGTTTTATTTTTAGATAACTAGGTAATCCCATTTTTATAAGTTAAATTCTAGTCGTTGCCTTTAGTTAGATATGTATCGAATAATTTTTTTAATCCATACTCGTAATAATAATATGAAAGCTAACTCTATTCCTTTTCTTCTTTTTTCCTCCTTTTTCCTTATAAAGGTCGGATAGGGACTCTCCTGGTGGTGCTGTGGTCCGCGATAATCGCTTGCACGTTTTCCATAAACACTTCCCATAATAAAAATGCTAAACTTTATTGATTTACAAATAAAGGATAATTTTTATCTCTGAAATCACTCCGGAAATTGGAACAACAGAACTGCGAAAAACAGTTGCGTCCATTACTTAATTCATCATAAAATCTACTTGGTTGGTATAATGTACAAGAATTAGTATGCGGTATGCGTAGACCCATCATTTATTTTTAAAAATAAAATGCTCCATACATTTATTAAAATAAGTAGGTTTAACACATATATATTGTCGCATTAGCCCCGTCCTAACGAGTTCCACAAAGGTTCCACACGCAAACCCTAAAATAAACTGTAAAAACGAATACTTGGGAAAACAGCGAAAAATATTTACGCACCGAAAATGGAAGGGAAACACATATATATTGCCTACATATAAATGTCGTCATGCCACATACTCGGTGGCGGCACATTATGAAAAATGTATTTTCTTTTGAAGCGGATCGCTCGCATTTGACGTCATAGGTACATTCTCGCCGCTAAGTATTAGCGTTTCATATTAATGCTAAACTGACGTTACGTCGTACTGACTATAAATTGTTGTATATGCTAATAACAATAAGGTCACGGGGATTTGAGATGCCATATCAATAGTTTGAACTTCAAGCAAATTCATACGAGTATGTAATAGCTATACGATCAAAGGAAATCACATCGATTCCTAATCGATATCACCATATTGAATCAAAGCTCAAACAAGGTCAAATAGGAAATTATGAGTTTGTTTGAGTTTGGATATTAGACACTACCACCAGTAGTGGAATCTCCCGTACCCGTAATCGATGTCAATGAGAGATTTGTTATTGTATGTTGCAATAAATTTTATGTCTCTGTGAAACGACGTCGCAAATGCGTCAGCTAGTGTATGGCGTGTTTACACGAGTTTTATGGGTGTAATTAGTCGTCGCTGGCAGCGCTGGCGCGGCGCGGCGGGTATGACGACGACGCAACGGCCGCGGCCCGCGCTCCTCGTAAACCCAAGTTCATGGAGCGCGGCATGACCGCCACCGGGGCGCCCACCCGACTTTCCAGCGCCTTATAATAACACCCGCACATTTTTCACGCGATTGCGTCAATGGTCAAGCGAAACTTGCGATATTTGCGTCTGAGCAATTATTTATAGAACGCCTGGCAAAAAGTATACTCATCGTCTTTATTTTAGAAAGAAGTGAACGAAGGTAAATAACATAGTATCCGCAAAATTACTCTGGATTGATGCGGGCTGTTTTGTTTGCGCCGCAAAGTACAGTTTTGAACGCACGCCTTCTATTTTCAGATCGCACTGAGGTTAAACGAATATTTATAATCGGATTCGTCACTCGATTCGAAGCTATGTTTTGTTAAAGCTAAGTAAAGATCGGAGTGTTGCGAATGAAATATTTACTTAAGATTATTTTCGGTACACTGGTTGGACGTCACTCTCTTCGGCATATGAAAGCAATTATTTGTATTTTCGATGAAATAAATGACGCATGATCTGAATGTTTTATTTTTTATCTGAATGTATAAATAAGTTGACGTTATTAAAATTGATAAACAATGGTGTCATTTGGAGTAAAAGTATTTTTTCTTCTATCTATATCTATCTATATACTTATAATAAATCTGTAGAGAGGTCAATTCTGTACATGAAATATATTTCCAAAATAATTATCAGGGGTGATTAGTGATCGTGTCTGTCTGTCTGTATGTTCGTTATAGAAACAAAAACTACTCGACGGATTTTAACAAAACTTGGTACATTACAGATCATCTTTTGTAATAGGCGATATGAACGTAGTATGTTCTTTTTGTAATGCTTCAAAGTGGAGTAAGGAGTCGGCTGGTTTCTGTTGTTCTGGAGGTAAAATAAATTTGCCTTCGTTCGAAGACCCACCGGAACCTTTGAAATCACTACTTTTAGGGGAACATGTGCAATCTAAACAGTTCTTAGACAATATTCGCACTTATAATAGTGCGTTTCAAATAACATCCTTTGGTGCTCAACAAATCACAGAATTCTTGCCTACTGTTGAGATACAAGGTCTGGTTTACCATTTGATAGGATCCCTTTTGCCTTTTCCCGAATTTAAATACTGAACTCATTTCACAACTTCAGAACATGTTCCATCAGGTTAATTCGTATGTATGCAGTTTTAAATCGGCATTAGAAGCTCTTCCTCAAGATGGTGATAACAATTATAAAATTGTTATAAATGCCGATAGGCGTCCCAACTCATAACAACTAATAAAACTTAATAATGAAAAACGAAAATATCACAAAAAATGGAAGAAATATGGCAATGTCAGAGATTATAATACTTTTTCCATGCTTAGAACTAGGCTCAGGAAGTTGGAGCATGTTTTTTACACTGATTACATTTCCTTCTGCGAAGAAACAATTAAAGACGACCCTAAACATTTTTGGTCATACGTAAAATCAAAGAAACACAATGTTGATATTCCTAATAAAATGGAATTTAACGGTAAAATTATCTCAGATGGAAATGAAATTTGTGATACTTTCAATGAATTTTTTCAATCGGCTTTTGTTGTACCCTCGCCAACTATCCCTGACACCGACATACATAACTCGGCTGGCGACTGTACGTATGGTTGTGTTGATATAAATGCTGTCGATCTCAGCGACGAAATTATTCTTAAGGAACTTAAATCAATCAATGTTCATAAAGGTGCTGGTCCGGACGGTATCCACCCAATATTGGTAGCACACTGTGCTGACGAGTTGCTCTTACCGCTCGCGAATATTTTCCGTCTGTCTTTAAAAACTGGGGTATTCCCAAGTATTTGGAAACAGGCGCTTATAACCCCTATACCGAAGTCCACTACTAAGAATCTAATAACTCAGTATAGGCCTATATCGAAGCTTTGCATATTCGGTAAATTGTTTGAAAAAATTGTAACAGCGCAACTGGCGTACACGATGCGTAATCATATTTCCGATAATCAACACGGTTTCATAAAGTCACGTAGCGTCGAAACTAATTTATTAACTTTCAATGATTTTCTTCTCAATGCCATGGACAAAAGCGCGCAAGTGGATGCCGTATACACCGATTTTTCCAAAGCTTTTGATAAAATAAATCATAGCATGCTTATAACCAAACTTTCAAAACTCGGTGTACATGGTAACTTACTTAGATGGATAGAATCATATATAAATAATAGAAGCCAGGCAGAGTGTTTAAAGGGTTATCAATCCAAGTTTTTGCCTATTCCATCCGGTGTGCCTCAAGGCTCGCACCTAGGTCCTGTTCTATTCTCTTTGTATATCAATGATATAGGATCAGTGATTAATAACAGCGAACACCTATTATATGCTGATGACACAAAATTATACAGGATAGTTAACAGTATTGACGATTGTTTTAAGCTACAATCTGACATTGACGCCATAGCTAGATATTGCCTTCAGAATCAACTTTTCTTGAATATAGATAAGTGTCATATTATCTCATATACAAGAAAGAAGACGCCAATAGTCTATAATTACAGTCTCGATAACTGTACTCTAAATCGTGTTAAATATATCAAAGATCTTGGCGTAATTATGGATGCAGAGGTGTCGTTTAATTTGCATATAGACTCTGTCATTAAACGGGCTTTAAGAAACCTAGGTTTCATTATTAGAATAACCAAACCCTTCAGTAAGGCTATTACTTTTAAAATTTTATATTACTCCTTGGTCAGGTCCATCCTTGATTTTGGTAGTGTAGTTTGGTCTCCTTGTTACAAATGTCATATAGAGAGAATTGAGAAAGTGCAAATTAAATTTTTAAAAATACTTAACTTTCGTTTCTATAACACTAATGATCCTACCAACCATAAGCTTTTAAGTCTGTATAATCGGCGAAAACAGTTCGACATTGTTATGCTTTTCAAAATTGTTAATGGTATTGTTGATTCTCCCAAATTACTCTCAAAAATTAACTTCGTCAGCAAAGTACGCCTTCCAGCACGCCCTAATCGTAAGCTAAACCTGTTTGTGCCACCACTATATCGAAAAAACTACACTAGAAACTGTTTCCTTTCTCGTGTCTTAACTACATACAATAAAGAATTCTTGGATATTGATTTATTTCACACTTCTGTTAGGGGTCTAAAAACAAAATTAACAAAAAAAATTGGTTTTGTTTAAAAAAAAAAAAAACAAAAAAAAAATGTATAGTAATCTGCGTGTGTTTGAATGTATTGTGCGTATGTATTTGTGTGTGTGTGTGCGTGCATGCATGAGTGTATACATGACATAATATTGTTGGCTATATAATGAATGAGTGTGCGTGACCATGCGTGTGGGCACACGTACATACATACATATTGTCTGCATTAAATAGCGGATCATTTAATTTAAAATATGTACTTTAAAATGTGTACTTTTTATATAAATTAATTTGGTTCAATTTCCCATGATTCCATGTCTTTTGTATGTTTTTTTTGCAACTTTAAAGTAAAAACAACTTAACTTTTCTTAACTTATCTATACAACAAGCTAGTTAATTAACTATGTCAAATTTTTTCTGTTTTTCTGCACTCGTTGTCTTTTCATTACTTTATAATTTCAAATACTATGTATATTATGTATGACTGTTTGTGCCATAATAAAGAGAAAAAAAAAAAAAAAACTCAGGAACACCCTGGGCGATATAACGCTCCATCCACGAATGAAGTTGCTGTAGCATTGGTCGACCAAGAATGTGATAGGCGTGATATCGTTATCCGTTCCAGAGACAATAGTTTGCAACGTATTTACGAAACCCACAGGGCTTACTTATCCTTTGATCACCATTTCCTGTTGGACCAACTATTACGCACAACTAGTTGGTCCAACAGGAACAATTCGCAAAAAAAACCTGTCGAGGGGAAGATGGTTATAATTTCGCTATATACCAAACTGATCCGCGTACAGGCGCACCTAATTAAAAAGATGTCATATGCCTTCAATTTTATTGTTACCACTTGCAAGTGAGACGGAATTGATTAGTATACTTTCAAAGTTTCCGTGGCTTAATCAGTTTATTGTTGACATGTACGCAAAAATTGAAACCGAAAGATTAGTTTATATACGATCTAATCAAAGGCAGCTGAACGCTGAAGAATACGTGCACCTTCGCGACGCCATGAAGCAAGATAATGATACGGTGAATATGAATATAGGCCGTTTAGTTATTTTACCCCCTTCTTTTACTGGTGGTCCACGCTACATGCACGAACGTACTCAAGATGCTTTTTGTTACGTAAGAAAATATAGACGTCCCGACTTATTTATTACTGTAACAGTATTGTGGTAACCCTACTAAAATACGAAAGTTAATCTGTCTGTTACATCAAAACCACTGAACCGTGAGGAAGGACATTGGCTACTTTTTTTTATTTTTTTTTACGAAAAACGACGCAAACGCGGACGAAGTCGCGGGCAACAGCTAGTATTCAATAATTTTTTTCCACATCATACAACCTACATAATTATCAACATTATTCTGATGTAGGGTACATTATTACAGGCTGCGTAAATATAAAATTCTTTTCCTGACACGGCACGCTGAAATTATATCTCTCTATGAGAGCTCGTAATACCTACCTTAATAGCTTGGGCGTTTAAAACATTTTTGGAAAGATAAGAAAATATTTTTTTGTTGTATTAGGTAAAAAAGTTTCGTATTCTGTGTTTCTTCGATTAGTGCATTTTGAGAGCTTCTAATCCCCCAAAAAAAGCTTAAGGTATTATAGTACCAGTGGAGTTTTCAGTTCGTATCGATTTATCCGATATTTTTTTCAAAAATACAAAAGTTAATTCTTAATTGAATTTTAAGCTCACCAATTATGTAGTTTTAATGGAAAATTTTGCATAGGATCAAATAGATACTTATTATGTGATAAAATTTCCCCGAATCGGGCCACGAATTTGTATAGGCGTGCGAGGCATTATCCTGTTCGACACTAATCTTCCGGATGTCATATTGATGCGAATGACTCTTCACGCGGTCGTTGCACAGAGGTCGTTACCCGCCTTTTTGCCCAACTTGCACGACACATGTACTCAATTTGATACGTGTTAGATGGAACACCTAACCTCGTCTGAGCTTAACGTCATTTACATGAAATATACAATCACCATCAATGTGTTAGAATATCTAGTCTAGAGGCCGATTTCTCACTGAGATATCATATACATAAAACCTAGATGGCATTGAATATAGAGTAGCATATTTTGTATTATATTGCAGCCAATCTATATACATATAATAAAACAGTAGACCCCGATATGTCTGTACATTGAACATATTTGGCAAAAATGGAAAGGGAACAGTTAGAGTAAGGTAATAAAAGCAAAAATTTTTGTTGTTGATTTTTTTGGCTGTCTGTCTATTTGAATGCGCACATCTTCTAAGTTACTGAACGGATTTTAATGCTGTTTTCACAGGAAGATAGATCTCAGGGTGGAGCAGAATATAGGCTTTGTTTCATTTAAATCGCATGTCAGGAAAAGGAGTTATCCTTATTTCCAAATAGGTATGTCGATAGCGACACAAGACAAGTATACAAGCAAAGCATTTTAAACGCTAACCAATCTCTGATTGCGGTCAAAGAACAAGTTGTATATAATATCCGGATTTATTACTTTGGCTGTAACATATATTAGGTGTGCCATAACGGCTGACCGCAAAGACAAATAAATAAACAAGTGACTCGTATCGGTATAAAGTCATGGCTATTTTTCTTTGGTACGTATGTAGTTTCATGTAGAATCATGTCCGTAATTAGACGTAGGTAGAGTCCAGAAACCATCGAGTTGGATTAACAGCAAAGACAAATAAATAAGTGACTCGTATCAGTATAATAAACTCCTGACTATTTATCTTTTGCAATAACCCCTTATATAGTTTCGTAGTCATGCCTGTAATTAGAATTAGTAAAGTAGAGAGAAAGTGTAGATCCCAATCCCAATAAACATAGAGTTGCTACCATAGAAATTGGTATAGGTAGTTGGAAAAATTTGCAATAAGTACTTATAACCTGTTTTTCTTAACTTGACCAATGTAGTAAACAATCTTAGCGCGTCTTTTTATTCAATTATCCATGTGTTCATTGATAAATCGTCAGAATAATAAGAGTGTTGTGTTAAATGCCATTTCTAACTATATTATTATTATTTGGGTGTGAATGATAATTTTAATTGCCTATTTTTGTTAAAAAGACGTGTTAAGAGCGCGCATTCAAATCAACGCAACTCAAAATCGAAGCGTGTTATTTTACGAAACTACTGAGCCACGAACATGAGCGTGCGCCGGCGAAGACAAATGATTTTGATACTTTTATGATAAGACTTCACTATTTAATATAATAGTAGACTCGAGTTCATGTGATTTTAGCTACAGACCTATTTCTATGTAGAACAGTATTGTTATTATGTAATTGAAATTTTTTTTCGGCGTTCTTCATGTCTCGTTTGGAAATAAATACAAATAATGTATCTTTACTCGTGTATTAATACCTATGGATTATGGAGAAGTATAACAATAAAGATTTAAAGATTGTTTACTACATTAGTCAAGTTAAGAAAAACAGGGTTTAGATATACCACTGTGACAATGTAACAAACAGTCGGTATATGTATCTACTTATTTATTGTATTGTGGCATTTGTGGCTATAGGCACGGGACTGGCACAACGTCCGCACTCTGCAGTGACGTTATTCTACGTCAAACGGGGAGCTAGCACGCGGCCCCTGACCTTTTACTGCTTTCTTACTTTGCTTTCAAGCCTTCCGTGCAATTGCTTGTGCGTCACTCGTGTGTAGGCAAACTTATTTGTTTAAGCTAATGGACGTAAACATAGTTTGTGATTTACTTATTTTTAACACAATAGGTATATTAAGTTGAAGTTTGTAGGGCTTATATATCATAATAGTGCTTATTACAAGATTAAAATATATATTTTGTGTTAGCTTCACTCGAAACACAATTGCGTCCACTACAAAATCGTGACGTACAAGAAAATTGGTAATGGATTTAGGTAATTTAATGCTTTTAAAATCTTAATTTTTGCGTAAGTTAACAACAAAAAATTTTGCAATAAACTAAAAACTCAGGTGTTTATAACTATGAATATTCCTAAACTAAGGTGAACTTTATTATGACTGAATTTGGCTGTTGTTGTTATGAAATTATTTATCGTGGGCGGGTAATAAATTACTTGTCAATAATTATGAATAATAAAGATTTTCCTTTTTTGATATTATAATTATTTAAATTGAATAGTTCTATTATAAGAAAGGCGATTTGATTAAGCTCCACCCACATCCGATAGATGATGAAAGAGCTTGTAATAGGCTTATCCGGATAAAATAAATAAATTAAAATCGGGCCGAATGTAAGCCCTACAAAAAGGGTAAGTGGGCCGGAACGTCAAATAAATCTTTTATTGTCCACGGCATAGATTTATTATACTAAATCTATGGTCCACGGTATCTAAGCACAATATGCTGAAAATATGCGACCGAAGTTCGGTGGCTCATTTTACGTTCCAAGATATTTGGCTGATATAATACACCATACGCGAGGTAATAATACGAAAAAAATACGATTGTACAACGTTTTGTGAATTCAGAAGTTGCGCAATCGATTGAAGTTCGGCAAATGTGTCTTACCAGTAATTCAAATAGCATTGCTGGTGTAACAGCGCAGAACGTCGGTTCTTTCACCTGTGGATTATATAGAATACGAATAAATAAATAACATTATTTCTGTCTTTATTCACAGATTGTGAATCGCTAATTCGCAAGATGTTGGTGCTGGAACCAATGAAGCGTTATACAATCGAGCAAATCAAAAAGCATAGATGGATGGCATCGGAGCCTTACACGGTGCCCACAGTGACCGCGGACCCAGCACGAAGCCCCGCGCATGCGCCAGCCCAAAGCGAGCCCAACGAACAGGTGCTAAGGCTCATGCAAAGCTTGGGAATTGATCCAGTTAAGACCAAAGAGGTAAATAGTGAAACTAATAATCTTAATTTGAACCTTAATAATATCTGATTTGAATATTAATCTTATTTTTGAAAATGGTCGCGTACTGCGCGGTTTCAGAGGAGTTTCCTCCCGCGAACGCTGAAGATGTGGAATAAAATCCCTGCCGAGGCCTTTCCTTTAGACTACGATATGGGGTTCTTCAAAAGGGGCATTAAAAGATTTTTAAAGGGGCAACGCGCGAGTGATGCTCCCGGTGTTGCAAGCGTAGGCTACGGTGACCGCTCACCATTAGGCGGGCCGTAAGCTTGTTTGCCACCTTAGTATTTAAAAAAATTGGACCGTTGTAACCCAGAACTGAAAACGAAGACTAACATCACGTGATGTGTCCTATAAGTATAACTTGTAGGTAATACCATTTCTGAATGGACTGAGACCTCGTGAAAATAAAACCACACGTCTACACGTTATGTTTCGGTATCAAATACATTAATTAATCATTTGAATACAAAATGTATGATATTGAGAATGTGATTTGTTTACATTACAGAGCCTACGGTCAAGCAGTTATGATCACCATGCAGCGATCTATCTACTATTACTGGAGCGTCTCAGAGCGAGAGCAGCGAGCGGTGCTAATCTCTCCAGTGCGGAGGCTAGAACGCGGCCATCAAGACGGCCTTCCTCTGTTGCAGATCAAGCTCTTTCCAGAGACGTTCACGATAGCAGACGGGAACATCACAATAGGTAAAACAAATAATTAATCTAACTTAATGATGAAATAAATACAAATATAGCAAAAGCGGCCAAATTAACAAAATCTGTTTGAATTTTCAGATTGCTTCACTCGGGCGATACTCAGTCAAGGGAATATAGTAGGTTGACTCCTACAATATCTGCTGCGCCAGCCGATGCTTCGTCTGCTGAAACGCAGCGGTTACTGTCCCTTGCGGGTGTGAACATGACTGAACAAAGGCTGCTCCAGCGAAATTCCGATCCCTCGGACACGCATAGGAGCTTTCTTGTTGGAAACTTGGACGGTGCTTCCGGTAGGAACCACGAAGCGGAGTCTACTAGGCTATTGTCCATGAGAAACATTGATGTATCCCAATCAAACCAAAGGTTAGGCTCAAAATTAAATGATGGTACTGTTCCTACACATAGGCTTCTAACGTCGACGTATGAGCAGCAACAGAATATTTTGAAACAGTCTAGCGAAGACTGTCGACGGCTGTTACAACAATCAACAACAGTCGGCTCTGAACCTAATAAAAGTACTGTCGATGGAACTAGGTTACTAACGTCCTCTAGCTTTGATTCAAAATGTGCTATTGATAGCGGAAGAAGTTCGTCGGCTACTGACCACAATGTCATTGCAAATTTTCTTCAAAATTCTGCCTCAGCCACCAATTTCAACGTCGAATCTGTGAAGCTACCAAACTCAACAACTTTTACAATGTGTTCTGAGGCAGCTAAACTTATGAATACCTTGCAACAATCACCTTTACCATTAAAGGGAACTGTGAACTTAAGTACCAGTCCCATACCGTCGCAACTAGCTGATACTAAACTTAGTAGTGTATTAGAACAACCAAAGCCACTAGAATCAACCAGATTAGTTTCACAAGCCCAGCAACAAGATTTGAGCCGAATACAGACCAGCACGCCACCATTCAAAGACTATATGAATCATCACCTTCCTGCTTATTCTTATTTACAAAATACTATCTTGCCGCCAATTTCTAATACTGCCGAGACGAATTATTCAACTACTTCTACTGCTGCTGGCGATTTATTTCCGAATACACTGTATAGACCGGACAGCAAATTTTCGTTAAATAGATACACTACGGGTCAAACTTATACACAAAATCTTCAAGGTACTACAACTGAAGCCACAAAATTTCAACAGCAGTACTCCTCGTCAACAGACGAAGGATGCGAAACCGATATGGAGGATGTGGCCAGCGTGCCAAGCGGGGTACAAAACAGGCTAAGCTCTTACGCAAGTTCAAGTTCGAGTAGCGGAGTCGTAACATTTTTTAACAACAAGAGCCTCAGCCAAAACCTTAGCTGCGATTCATCACAAAGTAATTTTTCTACTTTCGAAAGTCTGGATTATCAATTATCTGACTGTTCAAGTGAATTAGCCAGCAGCTTACCTAGTTGCACCTCTAATGATGATAAACTGGCTTATGAGAATAGTTCTTTAGTTAATACTAGTCCCATGCACCCATGTGTTTATATATCATCTTACAACAATAAAACTTCGGGTACTGGATTCATTGCCCGGCACAACCCACTCAATTACCAAACAGCAAATAAGAACTGCCCCCGAGCAATTACGCGAAGTCCCGTCGATTTTAGAGAAGGCCGCCGAGCAAGTGATGGTCTTGTAGCACAACAGGCTGCACAATCTAATGAATCCCAAAAAGGCAGCCTGGCTTTTAACAGTCAACGATTAAATGAAAACTGTAAA
Organism: Endotricha flammealis; assembly: GCA_905163395.2. Lineage (NCBI taxonomy): Eukaryota > Metazoa > Arthropoda > Insecta > Lepidoptera > Pyralidae > Endotricha > Endotricha flammealis. The sequence goes on from LR990866.1 coordinate 8,688,236, forward strand.
GCTAAAGGTGTTTTAGAATTACATTTAGTTCAAAAAGAAGCACAAAAACTAAAAACACAGTATCAATCTACGATTCCAGCTGAGGAAATGACACAAAGACAAATACAACACAATCAATTTGCTGCTACTTTTAGTCCCCATTATTTAGATTCTAAAACACCTACTAAACGAATTAGTCTTCCGGAAACATTCAATTATTCAAGCACGTCGCCCCCAATGCCCGCTAGTCCCAAAATGGTAGCTCAATTACAAGAACCGTCCGATTTACCACACGGAGCAACTGTGTCACAAGTAAGCAAGCCTCCGCTACAGCAGCAATTAATGCAACATAGACTGTTTCAACAAAAACGACAGCTGCTACAGAAACAGATGACGCCCCCTAATATGCCTCCTCATGAAATAGGAGCGTTGCACTCGTTGCAAGTTGGGCTAAGTCGGCGACAAATGCTTCGTCAGCAAAGTTATAAAATAGCACAACAACAGCAGATTCTACCTCCATTACCACTAACTGAGACTGAGAATAGGGATCTACTGGCTTTTCAAGCCATAGTTGAAGGTCCTAATAGAACTGCGAAACTAAAACCCGAAGAAAATCATGAAGAGATTGCAAAGTTTGCATATCAGGGTTCCATGGAAATAAGTATAATGAACAAAGACAGATTAGGTAATGAGAACTGGTCAAACTTGCCGTCCAGCCTGCAAAGTGCTTGCCAGATATCCGAGTTGGCAGGGCGCCGGGAGACGAGGGAAACGCGTGAAGGAGAGGCGGAGGCGGCGGTTGACGCACCACTTTGGCCAAGCCAATGGAACGCCAGCCTCTTCCAGCCACAGCCCTGCTTTCAGGTATTTCAACAGATCAACTAGTAGATCTCCACATAAGCGTAGAGTCGTAGTTTTAGTAGTGTCAATTGTATGCACGCAGTGTGAGATCGTGACAGCTTTGTAGGTCGTTCGTTACGTCCTGACCTGACGCACATGCGAGATCAACATTGATCTTACTGTAGTTTTTACTGTGAGCGTAGTATTGATGCGCGTAGGAAAATGTAATTATTTCACCAGTATGAATTTTAGAGTGCATGACAATAAACTATTGTATTAAAATTATGTAACTTTAGTTGCGTATTCGTTATAGTTGTAATTGGCAAAAGTATTTAGATGCCCAAAACTGCCGCTAGTTAGATCATTATTGTCAATATCTAATCATAATTGTTTAAAAGTACCAAACATTGTTATAAACCTATATTAGACAATGAGTCCATGAATAGTTAGAGAATTTGTACCATAATTTTGCACTCAAAAAATGAGATATAATCAATTACTCAGCATTATTTAGACGTTCATTCCTAATTAAGTACTCTTTAGTAAATTTCATCACTATGACTTTATTCCATTCGAGATATTTGCCAATGTATTATTTTGTGGAACTTTATTATGAAACTGCATTTTACTTGTTTTGCATACATCACAATGTTCCTACGTAAATATTCATTGTTCTACTTCGTCGTACATAAATATACATATAATATACTTACCTAATATATTCTCTATTTATTGTAAGTTATAATTCAATAATTTCTTTGTGAAGTCTGTATAAAGATTTGTTATTATTTGCTAATTATTAAACTTATATAAGTATGTATGTAAGATGTGATAGCTTTACCTAGAAGCAAGTTTTATTTAAAATACAAGTAAATGTAAAATTTATAATGGCTCTTCGTTTTATTTTGTCACCTTATAATTTTGCAAAACGCATTTTTGTAGAAGACACAAACATAGCATGAAAATTTTAGATACCTAGAGAAATTCTAAGTTAAAACGCCACGCTGTTATGCATGCATTTTATAAAATTACAGTGGACCGGGCCAATTCAACCCCAAATGTGTGGTTAGAAGTTTAGAAATTCACGGTTGGGGTTATTAACACTGCAATTGTTGCATCAACAAAAATGACTGTGTGGTTATGCATTTTGCAAGCAGTCTATAGTTCGATAGATAGGATGAAAAATTGATTCAAAATACGACGTTCATACTTACATAATAATTACACTGGATAAATTTTTTCTTATCGACATTATATTTTAAATTAAAGTTTAAATTTTATTGTCAACAATGCTGACAGCTTCATCGCCTCTCACCATGTTGTATGGCACAAGTTCTCTGAGGGATGTGTTCAGTAAGTATTCAATTTTTATTTTAAATCTTGTGTTTACAGCAAAACTGGCAGGGCCACAGTTTGCCTCCTGCTGTGGCCATGCTGCCACTTAGTGAGAGTCCCATCCTGGAGCTGACTGAGCAAATGGAATCTATATAAAAATATCTTATGAGTAAAATATTTGTTTTGAAAAGTTTTCACTTTGTAAGCGCAGTTGGGCAATGATAAAAAAACTATACAATGTTTAAAAAATACTTGGTGTGTACAACCTACAAAATGTGCAGATCCACCATTCAAAATAATATTTAGTTATCACAAAACTCTCTGCTACTTGATAGTAGTCTATAGGGAACTAGAAGCTTATTACATTTTAACAATAATGAAATATGCACATAACTTGGTCAGCAACAAAAATAGACAAACGATTTTGTATCATTTCAAACCCAACGGCCTGCACCAAGTTTCTGTCAGTTGTTTTGATTTTTGGATTGACATGGTATATACAAAACTTTTACTCTGTTTCTGTTGTTGACCGTACTAATTAAAAGTAAAACATATAAACGTCAATTAACGATCCATTGTCGTACTGTAAATGTAGTTTAGCTACTGGCTTTTTATGTAATAAACTATGGATTAGAATACATTCAGTAAATAATAAAATAATATTGATAAAAATTTGTGGAAACCAAGAGGGATTTATTAATTTTAATTTATCAGAGAGTGTCGTATAAGGATGTCCATAATTAACGAAATTTGAGTTCGTCCGTAAATTAAAACACCAAAGTCTAGACAAATAGGTGTGTAAATAATTCCTTATGCACTGAGAATTATAGTAATAAATACAAAACTCGTTCACTTTCAAATAGTGATAGCAAATATTACAATACTACGAAATTGTTTACGAATAGTTTTATGACTCTCTAAAGGCTTGTTAGTGCAGATGGTTACTTATTCACTAGAGCATAATCCTACTGCACTGCAGAGATTATCTAAGGTAAGCGTAGCCTCTTACAACAGTGGTTTGGTATTTCATTGGGAATGCAAAGAAGTTATACATCAATTCTGTGAGTGATGCTGTCCGCATAGGACTCAAACTACAGCGAGTAGAAAAGTTCCGAATAATTAAATGTTCTAAGGATAAATTATTGATTATTACTAAGAGGAAAGAAAGTAAGTAAATTGTTCGTATTAAGAAGGCTGGTTTTATTTTATCTAAACAGGGTAGAAAGAAAGGATATGATATGTTAAAGTAAAAAAAGTAAGCGTTTGTGTGTATAATAAGTCTTTTGATAGGTACCTATTTTATCTATCTAAGATACAATACCTATCAAAAGACTTATTCTTTGACTATACCACAGAATAATAAATAGTACCTACTACGTAATTATACTTTTATCTTACTGTAAATCTGTACCTACTAACACTCGAAAGATAAAAACGCAGGAACGTGATACTTTTATAGCACCACACATACAAAACATTCCGATTTTAATTGCATTTATATATTTTGTAACATTAACAGTAAATGTAGGTTTTTAGAGTGTTTATAATCTTTAGCTGTACTATGCACTACTATAAGTCAATATTAAGTACAGCAGATTAAATTTAATAAGTAGTGATAAACGATGTGACAATATCAACGTAGGTTAAGCTGATACGATAAATGCAATTCGATTTTCTAATAATTTTTTAGTCCGTGCACCTAAGTATCTAATCTAGTATGATTGTCTCTTGTAAATTGATAGACAGTTCCACAACCATTGAATCTTGCAATACAATACTCTTTATTGCAATTAAAAATATAAACATGCAAAGTGAGAAATAACAATAAACATAAGTATAATATTATAATGAACAAAAGGCGGTCTTAAAGCAAAAGCAATCTCTTCCAGACAACCTAGTAGAGGTGGAAAATAAAGATTTATAGACGAGACGGGTATGTGGCGAAACTGTATCATACTTTAAAATTAAAATAAATAAATTAAAAGTAAAAAAAATATATTTAAAAGAAAGCTTTTAATTAATTGCGCTAAAAAGAATAAAACAAAACTTTTCATTTAAAACTTTTACTATCAACTTATAACGTCATTACACAATTTATATGTTATAAAAGCTTGTCGCGAGATTTAATTACTAACATTTAATACTAATACTAAGTACTAAGTACGTTAATTATGTTTTCTAATACAGCTAAATCTCGCGACAAGCTTTTACTTATATCATATAAATTGTGTAATGACGTTACGTTATAAGTTGATAGTAAAAGTTTTAAAAGTTTATTTTAATCTTTTTAGCGCAATTAAATAAAAGCTTGTTTTTAAATATATTTTTTTTACTCTTAATTTATTTGTTTTTTACTTTTTATTAAGTTATCACTGAACAGCTTTCGCAGTGCCATCTTTTGTCGAAAGGCGGTACTAGTCTAATGAATAATACCCTCCGATATTATAAATTATAATATACGAAACAGCAAACCATAGCGCGATTCAGATTTCGTTCAGCGCCACCTATTATCGAAAGGCGGTACTAGTCTAATGAATATAATTTGTTATTTTTTTGTAATGTAACTACAAATTTACGATTTTCAGATTTATTCTTGTACTTGTGCTACATGCTCTTGCTTCTTGCCAAATTTCATAATTCTAGGACAACCGGAAGTATAATATTTACTTCCCTTTCCTATAGGTTTTCGGTCGGAACGGGTTTGTGTGAAAAACGGAAAATGAACGGCTATATTATAAAGTTATCATAATTTTATTATTGTATTGTCATCTGATTTACATATTCATGCAAAATTTCAGTTCAATCTGTCTTCGGTAAGTGGTTCAAATTTTCGTTCCAAGATTCCATACATACTTACATTGCAAGTTAAATAAAAACTTGTAACATTGGGAGAATTCTGTTAAGGGGCAGACCAGGACCAGATCCTTCTAGGGCCCGCAGGCAACGAAAAAATCAAGGCAATAATGTATTATAAATGTATAAAAGTACTAACATTGTACTATTGTAAAATCCATAATCTAGCCTTCCTAAAGTAATTAAATTAAGGGCAGAGGTACGAGGCCTGCACTACAGAATAGTCAGACAGGTTTTAGTTTCGATCATAATTCTCCGAAATTCTTTCCGGAGATTACAATATTCACAAAAATCTCGGAAGATTTTAGTGAATATAGTAAAATAACTTTTAAAGCAACACGTAAAGTAAGCGTAAAATGTTGCAAAATATGTTTAATCGTATTATTAGTGGACATTAAGATAACAAATATTGCGCTATTGGAGAAGTACCTACAAATATTTTTGTAATGATTAAGTATTAATTAATATTTGTGATAAAAAAATGTATTGATAAGAAATCCTTTTCAAACATTGTCTATCATGCTTGCCGTTTCAAGAGACAATCTTACGTGGATTAAGATGTCCCTGTAAATAACTACCTCCTAATTAATCTTTGGAATCAAGACTGAATTCAGTGTCAATTCAGGCCAGTGTTGTGCACTGTATTGTAACACAAAGTTGACTATGATTTTCTTACAAGATAAAAATATACCTACCTAATTGAAATCCGTATCCATCTGCAATATCGATCTTGTAATTAAAAAGCTATGAATAAGCACAGTCAGCCAATGAAAGAGATAAGCAGTACCGTAAATATGATTCAAGTTTTTAAACATTGCGTGAAGAGATTTACTCGAATTGTTATCAATATTGTGTACTACTAGTGAAAGCCGCGCAACTTTGTTTGCGTATATTTATTTATGCACAGTGGCGCCAAAGCGCCATCTATATCAGACTTGATGAAATCCTACAGGAATCGCGTACTTTTCAGGATAAAATGTGCCCTATGTGTTAATCCAAATATCGTATATTGGCTCAGCCATTTGAGCGTGAAGAAGTAACACATACTCATAACTTTCGCCTTTATAATATTAGTAGGAAGTAGGATAGGATTAGTATGATTACAAAGTTTCCTAACGATGCTTACATCATTGGCCTAAAAATCTTTGGCGTTAGTTCTGGTCACCTTTTTCATTGGTTGACGTCACAACGTTATCTAAGTTCACATACATAATCTGAAAAGATATTTTTCATTAATTGAATCGAAAAAAGGATAGGAGTTAACATAATTAATTAGACATATCATATGTTTGATACATAGTATGATGATCAATCACGTTTAAAAAAACACATTAATGTTATTTAAAATTAGTATTATAATTTCTCTTGTTTATTCTATGGAAAAATTATGCAACATGTACTTTTTGTGATAAGTTTTTTTTTTCTGTGATATAACTTAGATGTCATGTGAATCCTTTGTACAAACGAGGAAGTTTTGTTCACCAAAATAGATTTCCCTGTCGTGTGTTTATTCGATTCATATATAATACTTAAGCATCCATGCTTAAGCGATCTATTTTGATGAACGTATAGAATAAATTCCCTCGTCTGCGAAGACTTTTAAGTTTTAAGCATTGTTATGCGCAGCATTTTAATTCTTTATACGTTTAATATTCCAACACAAGTATAAAATAATTTGTCCAAATACATACTCGTCAAAACGACATCAACGATATCCGCGTATGAACATTAACATTTTTAGGGTTCCGTAGTAAACTACAAGAAACCCTTATAGTTTCGCCATGTCCGTCTGTCTGTTTGTCTGTCCGCGGTCTAGCGCCTAGACGCTTAATGCTAGAAAGCTGTAATTTGGTATGTATCAATGCTAACAAAGTGCTGGAACAAAATATTGTAAAAAAATTTTTTTGGGGGATTTTGTGGGGTATCGTTAGATAAGTAGGTCTCTTTAAAACATCGACGGTGTGAGAAGGTCGTTTTCGTTACAATGACGCGTTTCGAAATTATTTACATTTATCGTGTCAATTTTCGTTTGGCACGGTGGTCCCCCCCCCCCCTCTATCTCCGAAAGTCTTATGTTTTGAAATTTGAACAAAATCATGGTAGTAGTCCTTATGTTGAACCTATTGCGGTTAAGTTTCAATGAAAACTATCGCGGTTATGTAGGCTCTACTAGTTTTCGAGAAATAGCCGACGAACTTATGAAGAAATTTATTTTTTGATGAAAACGTACAAATGTTGCATTGTACTTACTCATCTGCAAGCAAGCAATGCGTAGCCAATACGGAACCCTACATTGTGCGTGGCCCGACACGAACTTGGCTGGTTTTTTATTATAGATATCAGATATCTGTTTATACCAGACTGTATTTGGATGATTGATGATTTAGCTATTTACATGCGTGCGATGCACTTTCAGTTATTGCAGCGCAAGGACGGTGCTTTAAATACAACAGCAATTTTATACCGGCAATAATTTTACAGTACATAAAATTGCGTACAATACAACTAGAATTTTAAACAGCACAACTGACTTTAGTAATCGTTTATTATGTATCTTGTAGTGATTTTTACATCCCTGAGCGATCGTTACTCCGATCAGAAAAAGCTTTACAAAACAGTAACAATAAACATACGTAAGGCGTAAGTTTAGGCTAAAAATTAAAGACATTATTCTAGATGACTGTAGAATTAGGTGTTTTGAGGCTTTTTACACTTATGAAAAATATTGTCATTGTATTATACCAACATCAAAATAATATCATGTTAACCAAAAATTAATATAAAATTAGACAATTACTCGGTAGTCAATTTTATATAAAAAGAAGACAAATTAGTATTGTAGTAAACAGCAATATAGGCATTCAGCATGTTACACAGCTTTTAATCTGCTTACATTATAATGTTTTAAGGGGTAGTATTTTAATGATTTTTTTACGTTATTATAAACTTGATTTTGGTTGTGATATGTAATATGGGCTGATTGTTAATCAATGTATAGAACAGTCAATACACAATCATTACAACTGTTGGTCTTTTATTGCTTTTCACGCCCTTTAACCTTAATAAAAAATAAAAAAAATAATATTTGCATTATTTATTTTAATTTTATAAACCGAATTATAATGTACTAGCTTTGCCCGCGGCTTCGCTCGCGTTAATTTCATGACATTTATTTATTTATTTATTTATTTATTTAATTCAATCAATTACATTATTTTTACAGGTTACCCCAATACAATAATGTCGATACATGCATAGACATAGATCTCGTTTCACAACAAAACAACCCATAGCGCGACTTGTGGCGCCATCTGTTGGCCGATACAGCGCCCTCTATAATAGAAAAATAATTTTCCCATTGGAATGACATACTTTCACAGGATAAAAAGTAGCCTATGTTGGGCTCTGTACCCCTAACAATATGTATGCAAATTTTTATAATGATCGGCTGCTTAGTCAAGCCGTGAAGGAATAACAAACAAACAAACAAACAAACTAACTTTCTCATTTATAATATTAGTAAGGATAAGGATGTATGCCGGCACAGTCAGCTGCAGAGAAGCCTGACCACCTAAACGAAGTAAGAATTAAGTTTACTCATGTAATTTTCTATGTATTTGAACGAAAATTAATTAAAAATTACATTTTGATTACGTGGTGAAAGTATGTCGTTCCAATGGGAAAATAATTAGAGGGCGTTGTATCGGCCAACAGATGGCCTCACAAGTCGCGCTATCGGTTGTTTTGCTGTCAAACGAGATCTACTTAAGTCATAAAATTAAAGCGAGCGAAGCCGCGGGTAAAAGCTAGTATATATACATAATATACAGAATATAAAACAATAGTTACTAAAAAACTCACTGAATTATAATAAATATATAAAATATTTCTAATATTCGACATCGAAACTAAAGATAATTAAAGTCCAACGGGTAGACATTCTCCATAAATTGTTAGTTGTAAATGATTGTGATAAGAAAATTATCAACAAACTCTTATCAGTTGTTGTTGTGACGACGTACGACATCGACGTCTCTTCGTATGGAAAGGACAATAATAAAATGGCTAAAATTACTGATGTGCTAAAAACTATGCGAGAATTTTCATTCTCGTTCGAAGTAACTCCAGATATTACTGAATCCGAATTAGACAATATAACGATGGAACCAGTATTTTTTTCAATAACATGGCACGCGAAGTCTCATCAAAATAAAGATTTGAATATTCCTCCTCTGAAGATCGCCAAGTATTTGAGAAGCAAAGGAAAAAACGTTCTGTTGCACATATCATGTGATATGTTGAAGAGTAGTTATTTATCAGAATTATTGGTAATGCTGAAACAACACAATATCTGTAATTTATTTGTGGTTTTGGGAGGTGAGTCTTCTTTCTTCTATAAACTATTTCCCTATTTCTTTTATTTTCCCTTGCAATGTGAAAAATATGTCATTTCCATTATCTAAAGTGCATAAACGTGTGTTTATGCTCTGAACATAATCGCAAATTATATTAGTCAGTAAATAATCTTTGGTTTAGATTAGATAAACCTCAATTCAAATTTTTTTACTGCTTTGTTTCCTTCTATAGTTAAATATACCTGGGTTCCTATAGGACACTAGGTACATGTCCGTAGTATCACGTCATCTTAAAATATTGAGTCTAAAAAGTAATAAATTGATGACTTTTTTTTCAGAACGTTATGATCCCAATACATCAGATTTCAAAACTAGTAAAGAATTAATATTGCAAATAAGAAAGGAGGCTGGCGATTTCTTTTGCATTGGCGTGGCTGGGACTCCAGACTGCAGTGACGACACTCTACTGATATTAAAAGACAAAATAGACGCAGGAGCGGATTTTGTTTTAACACAAGCTTTCTTTGAATCAAAAGTATATGATAATTTTGTAGATAGATGTGAAAGAGTAGGAGTTTATGTCCCTATTATACCGGGAATGTTTTATTTCGAAACATACGAACAATTATGTGGTTTTATAAATCTTTGTAAAATTAAAGTGTCAGATAATCTTTTACAAGCAGTTAAAAATAATGACCAAACTAAACAAATGGTGGGTGGAGATATTGTAAGGCAAACTATATATACTATAAATAGTGATACATTCAATCATTTTCACTTTTTTACATTGAACAAATTAGAAAGAGTTATTGAATTCATCAAAACTATTTAATAGGTATTTTTTTAGAGTTTTATGTTTATTGTTTTCTATTCTAGTGGACTTCTTATTTGGTCTGAGTTCTAGTGTAAGACGCTTATTTGACGTTCTCACAGCTGACCGACAGGATGAGGCGGGGCGGTTGTGGAGAATTTTATATCGCTTGTAGGTAGAATTACCGCATCTGTATTTCGGAAATGGATTGCATCTTATACGATTAGGTACGTAAACATTTAATACTTTTTTTTAAATTAATTAGTTGCTGTTGTTTTGCATAACATCATCATAATTATTACCTGTAGGTACCTATCCTTAATCACACTACAAACTGTACACCTACTTACATATAGTAACTATCTACCTAATAGCACAGTACCTATAATAAATACTATGCTAATAGAATCTGTGTGATAATGATAATAGCTAGCAAGTGTTGTTTAGGGAGCCCCTGTCTCCCTCTGACCCTGGAGGCTTCTGTATGTATTCTTATTCCTTGATTCAAAGCAGCGTATTGTCTTGAATGGCTGAGTCAATTAACTTTTTTCTTTGCAGCACGCTATGAAAACTATGAAACAAACCAACAGAAATTCAAAGTGTTACTCTAACTATATAGTATTACTCTTGTGCTCTCTCTCTACTAACTAAGTCTAACGACGTAGTTTAGTTTTGGCGCCAAAATCCAACATGAAGGGCCCAGTTGCAAAAGTCCCTAAGTCCACTTAGGGACTTTTTCATCTGATACCCCTAACGTCATGTCAAATATCATATAATCATATTTTTTTATTTTTGTTAACAAGTGCCTAGGCCACAATAAAGAAATTACTTTTTATTTTTTTTAAAAGGATTTTGATGTAAAAAATTCACTTGGCGCTTAATAAGTCACTAAGTCCCAACAATTTTGGTTCAGAAGTCACAAAGTAAACCTAAGTACAATCGATTTGTACATTATATTATTCCCCGCGGCTTCGCTCGCGCTTAATTTTATGACTTAAATCTCGTTTGACAACAAAACCATACCATCCATAGCGCGACTTGTGGCACCATCTGTTGGCCCATACAGCGCCCTCTATAGTAGAAATAGTTATTTGTTATGCAAGGCTGCAAAGTTGTTTTTTGGCGAGAGTACTTATATTGAAACCTGAGCTAGCGAAGGATTCTAGGACTCGCTTCGCTCGTGGTTCAATCCTAGAATCCTTCGCTAGCTCAGGTTTCAAAGGTACGAGACGCAGAATAACTTTGCTGCCGAGCGAAACACACAACTTTTCACCTCACTACAGCGAGGAAAATGCTAGGTGCAAGACCAACGTAAATAATAATATATTAAATAAGTGTTTATTTTTTTACATGCGGTGTCGTGCTGGCCAGTTCGATTATTCTAAAAATAAGGTTGGCGCACTGGCATGAAATAAGTATTAATGCATTTTTAGAGGACTTGGGTCGTAAAAAATTATAGAATAGACAGGTTCGAATTTTAAAAATTCTTTCCACGCTAGGGCACAAAATGCACTTTTGCGCTCAGATTTCGAATGACAAACAGATTCTTTCCGAGCTTGTGAGGTGAAAAAATATTTTCCCATTGGAATGACATACTTTCACGGGATAAAAAGTAGCCTATGTTAGGCTCTGTATCCCTGACATTATAAATACAAATTTTCATAATGATCGGCTGATTAGTCATGCCGTGAAGGAATAACAAAAAACTCACTTTCTGATTTATAATATTAGTATGATCCACAATATTTTGATAGTAAAGATTTAAGTCCAACAAATAAGTAACCAAAGTGCCTAAGTCCTTAGAATAAGAGTCAAAAGTGGCTAAGTCCAATAATTGGGACCTAGGACGTTCATTAAAAGTTGATTTTATCGCGAATTATAATAATAATATTTAATATTTTTATACTTGATAGATAGATAGATAGATAAAACATTTATTCGTTTGCCACGGACAATACAATTTACATAACACAATTAACACTTAGTACTAACTTACAATAACACAACAACAACTTAAATACAAACAATCCTAAATAAAAGGTTGATTATTTTCTAACACTGTGAAGTTTAATTTTCTTCTTTAGCCTAAATAGAAATATTTCAGAGTTTGTTTTTTTGTTTTAGTATGGTTTATTGACAAACTCAGTTTTTGGACTTATGAACTTCTGCAACTGGGCCCTTCATATATTTTCTTCTTCAAGTTTTGGCTTCTGCATTCTTGTACGTCGCAATTAGTTAGTGTCATGTAATATGATAAATTATATCTGCTGTCTCGACTCAGTATACAATCTCTGAGTCAAAACGCCCCGAAGAAAGATGATGGCATAATTTCTTCAGTGAAGGTGGATTTTGAAGTGTTTTGAAGTCAACACAATAATGCACTTTTATAGGTGGGCCTACGCTAGACGAGCCGGGCACAAGCTGAGCGCAAGCCGAGCCGCTCTAAGTAAGTCGGTCCACACTACACGAATTTTGGCTCGGCTCGTGTTCCGCTCGTGCTCGGCTCGTTTAACGTCCCACCTTTAAAAGTTCCTGGTCATAAATTCGAATCAATATGCACTTTAACCAATGTTTGCTTCACATTACTTACTCTATCAATACTATGATTTGAATCAAACATTGAATTAAAACACACAGAAATTAAATTTCTAATCACGAGCTCAAGTTGACGCTATCGAGTTGGCGCCAAAAACCGATAATAAATATTATTATGTTTCCTTTTACTGGCCTAGATATTTAGGGCCAGCCAGAAGTCAGTAGGTATTGAAATATGATCTACCGCTTGACGCTCGCCTTTCTTTTTTCTTTTTACCAATTTTTCAAAGAATAGTTATTTGTTATGCAAGGCTGCAAAGTTGTTTTTTGGCGCGAGTACTTATATTGAATCCTGAGCGTAGCGAGGGTTTCAAAGGTACGAGACGCAGAATAACTTTGCTGCCGAGTGAAACACACAACTTTTCACTTCACTACAGCGAGGAAAATGCTAGTAGGTGCAAGAAAAACGCAAATAGGTAATAAATAAATAAAACTAAGTTCGAAACTTGTGTTATGGGATACTAACCCAACGATATTATATTTTTTCACTTCTCATGCTCAGAAAATGCTTATTTGCGCAGGATATAGGCTGCACAAAATCGAATTTTGTGCACAAGGGCAAAAACGTATCTACTCATAAATGTATCTATATTAAGGCAAAGGAAATAAGCCATACAGCCAAACACAACAAAAAGTTCAGAGATAGAATTTGTTATTTTATAATATTTACTTTAATTTATTTGCCTTATGTGTTTTTTAAGTCTTAAAAGATATTAAAATTTAAATTACAGTACGGTAGGTTATTTAATTAATTTAAGAAAATTATTTGATTACAAAATTAATTTAATAGTAGTAACAAAATTCTTCAAGTTATGCTTGTGTCAATCAATACTATGAATCAAACGATGAAACACACAGAATAGTTATTTGTTATGCAAGGCTGCAAAGTTGTTTTTTGGCTCGAGTACTTAAATTGAAACCTGAGCTAGCGAAGGATTCTTTCGCTCGTGGTTCAAATATAGAATCCTGAGCGTAGCGAGGGTTTCAAAGGTACGAGACGCAGAATAACTTTGCTGCCGAGCGAAACACAAAATTTTTCACCTCACTACAGCGAGGAAAATCCTAGGTGCAAGAAAAACGCAAATAACATATTAAATAAGTGTTTTTTTTTTCATGCGGTGTCGTGCTGGCCAGTTCGATTATTTTAAAAATAAGGTTGGCGCACTGGCCTGAAATAAGTATTAATGCATTTTCAGAGGACTAGCGGTATAAAAAATTAAAGAATAGACAGGTTCGAATTTTAAAAATTCTTTCCACGCTAGGGCACAAAATGCACTTTTGCGCTCAGATTTCGAATGACAAACAGATTCTTTCCGAGCTTGTGAGGTGAAAAAATATTTTCCCATTGGAATGACATACTTTCACGGGATAAAAAGTAGCCTATGTTAGGCTCTGTATCCCTGACATTATAAATACAAATTTTCATAATGATCGGCTGATTAGTCATGCCGTGAAGGAATAACAAAAAACTCACTTTCTGATTTATAATATTAGTATGATCCACAATATTTTGATAGTAAAGATTTAAGTCCAACAAATAAGTAACCAAAGTGCCTAAGTCCTTAGAATAAGAGTCAAAAGTGGCTAAGTCCAATAATTGGGACCTAGGACGTTCATTAAAAGTTGATTTTATCGCGAATTATAATAATAATATTTAATATTTTTATACTTGATAGATAGATAGATAGATAAAACATTTATTCGTTTGCCACGGACAATACAATTTACATAACACAATTAACACTTAGTACTAACTTACAATAACACAACAACAACTTAAATACAAACAATCCTAAATAAAAGGTTGATTATTTTCTAACACTGTGAAGTTTAATTTTCTTCTTTAGCCTAAATAGAAATATTTCAGAGTTTGTTTTTTTGTTTTAGTATGGTTTATTGACAAACTCAGTTTTTGGACTTATGAACTTCTGCAACTGGGCCCTTCATATATTTTCTTCTTCAAGTTTTGGCTTCTGCATTCTTGTACGTCGCAATTAGTTAGTGTCATGTAATATGATAAATTATATCTGCTGTCTCGACTCAGTATACAATCTCTGAGTCAAAACGCCCCGAAGAAAGATGATGGCATAATTTCTTCAGTGAAGGTGGATTTTGAAGTGTTTTGAAGTCAACACAATAATGCACTTTTATAGGTGGGCCTACGCTAGACGAGCCGGGCACAAGCTGAGCGCAAGCCGAGCCGCTCTAAGTAAGTCGGTCCACACTACACGAATTTTGGCTCGGCTCGTGTTCCGCTCGTGCTCGGCTCGTTTAACGTCCCACCTTTAAAAGTTCCTGGTCATAAATTCGAATCAATATGCACTTTAACCAATGTTTGCTTCACATTACTTACTCTATCAATACTATGATTTGAATCAAACATTGAATTAAAACACACAGAAATTAAATTTCTAATCACGAGCTCAAGTTGACGCTATCGAGTTGGCGCCAAAAACCGATAATAAATATTATTATGTTTCCTTTTACTGGCCTAGATATTTAGGGCCAGCCAGAAGTCAGTAGGTATTGAAATATGATCTACCGCTTGACGCTCGCCTTTCTTTTTTCTTTTTACCAATTTTTCAAAGAATAGTTATTTGTTATGCAAGGCTGCAAAGTTGTTTTTTGGCGCGAGTACTTATATTGAATCCTGAGCGTAGCGAGGGTTTCAAAGGTACGAGACGCAGAATAACTTTGCTGCCGAGTGAAACACACAACTTTTCACTTCACTACAGCGAGGAAAATGCTAGTAGGTGCAAGAAAAACGCAAATAGGTAATAAATAAATAAAACTAAGTTCGAAACTTGTGTTATGGGATACTAACCCAACGATATTATATTTTTTCACTTCTCATGCTCAGAAAATGCTTATTTGCGCAGGATATAGGCTGCACAAAATCGAATTTTGTGCACAAGGGCAAAAACGTATCTACTCATAAATGTATCTATATTAAGGCAAAGGAAATAAGCCATACAGCCAAACACAACAAAAAGTTCAGAGATAGAATTTGTTATTTTATAATATTTACTTTAATTTATTTGCCTTATGTGTTTTTTAAGTCTTAAAAGATATTAAAATTTAAATTACAGTACGGTAGGTTATTTAATTAATTTAAGAAAATTATTTGATTACAAAATTAATTTAATAGTAGTAACAAAATTCTTCAAGTTATGCTTGTGTCAATCAATACTATGAATCAAACGATGAAACACACAGAATAGTTATTTGTTATGCAAGGCTGCAAAGTTGTTTTTTGGCTCGAGTACTTAAATTGAAACCTGAGCTAGCGAAGGATTCTTTCGCTCGTGGTTCAAATATAGAATCCTGAGCGTAGCGAGGGTTTCAAAGGTACGAGACGCAGAATAACTTTGCTGCCGAGCGAAACACAAAATTTTTCACCTCACTACAGCGAGGAAAATCCTAGGTGCAAGAAAAACGCAAATAACATATTAAATAAGTGTTTTTTTTTTCATGCGGTGTCGTGCTGGCCAGTTCGATTATTTTAAAAATAAGGTTGGCGCACTGGCCTGAAATAAGTATTAATGCATTTTCAGAGGACTAGCGGTATAAAAAATTAAAGAATAGAAAGGTTCGAATTTTAAAAATACTTTCCACGCTAGGGCACAAAATGCACTTTTGCGCTCAGATTTCGAATGACAAACAGATTCTTTCCGAGCTTGTGAGGTGAAAATTAAATTTTTAATCACGAGCCCAAGTGCACGCTATAGTAGATGGCGCCAAAATCCACCTTAGCCCTTTTCGGGCTAGATCTTTTTATAGTATGTGCACTCGTTTTTTCATGCTTTAGCCCGAAAAGAGCAATCTAGCCCTTTTATGCGATACGAAAACTTCGGACCGTCATACAAAGTCATGAAACGCGCAATGCGCACCTTGTAGTTTTATTTCGTCAGTTTACACTTTATGATCATTAATTGGGTATATTATACTTTTGCTATAGTAACATTGGTAACCCTACCTACTCCTTCCGCTTTTTTACTGGTGAATTCCCCAAGTTAGTTTCTAAGCATAAACGTTTATTTTTACATTTTGCGCTTTTTGTACGTTTCATATAAACAATTTTTAACCCTTGCTTTCGCTCATTTTATTTGTATTAAGTTTGTACTTTCAAATTGCGGCAAGGCGACGGACGGCGACATAGACAAATAAATTGCCTGGAGACAAAGTTGCTCGTGCGTTCCCTCTCTAAGTGAGCAACTTTGTCTCTACGACTTTTTTGTCTCTTACATCAAGTCCATGGGTTAGTATGAAAGTGCGCGCACGTAGCGACGTAACACCCGGGAGACTTTTTGTCCGCGGGAGCCCGCACGGCGACAAAATAAATTTCCAGGGTTGCCAACTTATAACGTAAAATTTTATAGAAAAAGCAGTGTTGCCACCTTGGTTTTTGAAAAAGGGCAGTCGGACGAGCTAAAAAGAGCTAGATTTTTTTATTAGAGCAAATTTTGCCAAAATAAGGGCTAAAAACGCCTAAAAACATAAATACAAATAAAATGAGCGAAAGCAAGGGTTAAAAATTGTTTATTTGAAACGTACAAAAAGCGCAAAATGTTGGCAACACTGAGAAAAAGTTGTGTCGCTGTCGCTCTCGTGCGCGCACCTTTCAAATTGCGGCAAGGAGACGGCGACATAGACAAATAAATTGCCGGGAGACAAAGTTGCTCGTGCGTTCCCTCTTTAAATAAGTGTTTACTTTTTTCATGCGGTGTCGTGCTGGCCAGTTCGATGATTCTAAAAATTAGGTTGGCGCACGGCATGAAATAAGTATTAATGCACTTTCAGAGGACTAGCGGTATAAAAAATTATAGAATAGAAAGGTTCGAATTTTAAAAATTCTTTCTACGCTAGGGCACAAAATGCACTTTTGCGCTCAGATTTCGAATGACAAACAGATTCTTTCCGAGCTTGTGAGGTGAAAAGATTATTTTCTACTACCGGATTATTAAGATTCTATTTTTTGGGCATCATAAATAGTATTGAGTATTAAATCCACGAAGTGCATACACCCGCCTGGCGGATCTAATACATTTGAAAATTCGCAGCGCACCGGGAACCGCATCGCACTGCTTAACTTAACACCCCGTCCACACGCACCCAATTTTTGGGCCAATTTGATCTATTGTCCTGTTCTTGGTGATATCTAAAGAAAAGGACAGGTATAGAAATTGGCCAATTAGATTGGGCCGTGTGGAAGGGGTGTAAGGCCTAACTTATTTTCAATCTGCCTTTGAAATTAGTGATGTAGGTAGTAAAAATTATGGACAAAGGTCAAAATAAATCAACGTCGCGTCGTATCAAAGTCGTAACGTGTAATGCATCTTTTGTGCTTTGATTGACATGACAGTTCTACTGAATTTCATTTTA
This sequence comes from Endotricha flammealis, assembly GCA_905163395.2. Classification (NCBI taxonomy): domain Eukaryota; kingdom Metazoa; phylum Arthropoda; class Insecta; order Lepidoptera; family Pyralidae; genus Endotricha; species Endotricha flammealis. The sequence goes on from LR990866.1 coordinate 8,706,386, forward strand.
TATCTGTGGTCAGCCATTTTGGATTTCGTTGAAATGAGACAAAATTGAGTTTAGAAAAATAATGTTTTTCGTCTACCTGTAATTTTATGATTAATTCTGCTTTTGTGCAACGTGGTATAGATTCATGTGCCACCATTGGTGTCGGTGCGAGAGCTGTTCAAACGTTAAACGAGGGAATTATATAAAATTGTGGACGATCAGCTGTCAGGGACCTTTGACGTGTAGAACACAAACAAATCTTATTTTATTGGTTTGATATGCTGTTTTCGCTATGAACGGAGCGTTTTATGAGCAGCTGTCGGGGGTTGCTGGGGTATTTGAGCAATGGGGGCCGTGCGAGAGGACGGTTGTGGCGTGCGCACTCGCGCGTCGTGTGCCGTGGCCGGGCCTCAAACTTCTGCAGCGGGCGGTGGACGCGGCGCTCCTGGCGCACGTCGAGGACGAAAGGCTGGAGCACGATGCTAATGACGAGGCATTACTTGCTAACTTACTGACTACCAGAACTGAAGATGACGATAGTGAGGGTAAGAGAAAAATAACCAATAAATTATTTCAATATGAATATACTAAAGTATTTTATAATAGTTTAAAAGTATGTTGGCAGATTTTGGCAGCTTCATAACGATTACTAGGTATATTGACCGTGGTCTATTCTGGGACTATTTCTATGTCTCATGTACAATTTTTTTTAGCTGTTACCCATCAACTTAAAAGTCCGGTACTGAGATTTTGCGGCATTGCGATGGTGCACATGCACACCACCACCCTTCAGTCAGTTGCGAGCGAGCGACAGAAGCAGTGGTTAGACAGACATTATAAAATGTTTGCAATAGGTATCAATATTTATTGAGATAACACAATCAATATTTAAACAAAAAACATGATTGTGAAATGAAATGACTTTCAGTTAGTGGTTTGGCAGTGACAGCCATAATTTGAATGTGACATTAACTGTAAAATATTTTTTTGCAACACACCATTTGCCTAAACAGTTCAAATTATTGAAGCAAGGTTTCATGGTCATTCTGATGATGTCATACAGACCTCATACTTGGTCTATTTAATATAAAAATGTGAGAACTTGCTGTAACTTAGAACTACTAAAATGAGGGTTTAAATTTAACCAATTTGTAATATTTGCAGGTGGAGAACAACTTCGAAGGCTATTAACTCTTTTACCTTTATTGAGGACGGAGAATGAACGAGCTAAAGACATGTATGTCACAGGTGCTCAAGCACTTGTCCAGCGATGTGTAGATGCACCAAGACGTTCATCAGCCACACCAGATCTTTGTAGACAGTTGCTGTCATACCTTTTAGTACACCCAGCACTAACTCATAATGACCAAAAGTAAGTAACTGGTTTATGTTAAATCTAACGCTCATAAAAGCTTATATATACAGGGTGTTTGGTAGAGGATTGAACATGGGATAATGGCAGAAAGGTGAGATGGTCTGCTACATGCTGAGCGAAAAAAAATTGACCTAGGGCCCATAGTTTTTTTTTAATGATTTTTTTTAAATTTTCACCAAACTTTCTTCCTTCGTGAATTTGAAGTACTATAATTTTTATTTTATTGGATCAATCGTCCAACTTATTTTTTTATTCTTATCTTAACTGAATGTAGCTTACTTTTAAATTGATATTTGTTGGTTAGAGTTACCAGGAAAAAAATTATGAACCCTCAAACACCAAAAAGGCGAGAAGTCCATGCCGAGCGTTCAACTTTGGACTGCAGTTAAAAAAAAACTAAAAGTGGTACAGCAGTTCTAATTATAGTAAAATAGCTCTAGTTCACGCCCTTTCGAATAGTATGTAATTTGTATAGTTTATTTTTTTCTAAGTAGTCTTTCTCGTACTTTCTACATGAAATTGACCATTTCTGACAAAAATACTTTAATGAAAAAAATCAAAAAATGTTACGAAACATAGAGCGGGATGGTTACAGTTCATCATTATCAGCATCCGTTCTTCCTTTTTCACTCTTCATAAGTGGGCAATGCATCCAAGATCTTGTAGTGGTGAAGAGTGGTAGAGCGTAGCCACTACTATGAACTAGTAGTAAATGGGCAGGCTCGATCGGGGCATTACCTCGTATGTCCCCCGTGTTTCGTAGGATGAGTGAGAGAGCCGGAAGCCTGATACACCTTCTGTTTCCTACTCCCTTATTAACTTCCCCCGTCCTTCCTTTTTCATTCCGACATAGGTGGGCAACGCATCCAAGATTTTGTAGTCGGTGATTGCTTACCATAAGGTGCTTGTTTGTCCTCCTCGTGTCAAAAAAAAAGTTGTGCATGTCTATGGGCAGCGGTGATTGCTTACCATCAGGTGATCCTCTAGTTCGTCGTGGATGCCTATGGGCAGCGGTGATTGCTTACCATCAGGTGACTTGCTAGCCAGTTTGTCTCCTTCGTGTCATAAAAAAATCGGTGATTGCTTACCACTTACCACTCTTCACCACTACAAGGTCTTGGATGCATTGCCCACCTATGAAGTGTGAATAAGGAAGAACGGATGCTAATATTGATTAAGAGAAACGTTAACGTTTCTACCTGCCTTGTGTAACCATCCCGCTCTAGGTTTCGTAACATTATTTTGATTTATTTTCTTTAAAGGATTTTTGTCAGAAATGGTCAATTTCATGTAGAATGTATGAAAAATACTACTTAGAAAAAAAAACTATGTAAATTGAATACCATTCCAAAGTGCATGAACTAGAGCTGTTTTCTTAGAATTAGAACTGCAGTACCACTTTTAGTTTTTTTTTTACAGCAGTCCAGAGTTGAACGCTCGGCGTGTACTTTTCGTCTTTTTGATGTTTGAGGACTCATATAATTTTTTGTGGTAACCTCAGAACACAGAAAGAAGAGAAATGTAATAAGACAGTTTTTGTACCGGAACCGATGTCGCCACTTACACACACAGTTACATTTTAACACATTCATAGAATAATCTCCGACAGTCACACTCACACAAATCGTAAGCCCGTGATTTGCAGTTCGATTACGAACACAGATGTAAGAAGTGTATTATAGTGACGGGCACCTAATGAAAAAGGGCGACAAGCATTATCGATAACTACCTCTCGATATTTTACAATAACAATTAATTACGGACTACAACTATGAACTATAATACCTATTTAATTTTAAATAAATAAAAAAGAAAAAAAAAATACCAAAGTTTTTAGTTTTTATTTATTTTATTTTTGGAAAATAGTAATTTTTATACAACCAATTAAAAGAAAGAACTTTAAAAAAATTAGTACATAATAACAAGCGATTTTTTTTAAACTAATCAAATGAGTTTTTACGTGAGCTACTTTCCCCTTGAGTTTGATCCAATACTTATGGGACTAGGACACCCTGTACAAGGAATGCACTGTAGTAAAAGTTTCAAATTATTATACTTTCAAAAATTAGAAATACAAAATTATCGATACTAAAATATTCTACTTTTGGCAGCACTACATGGCTTGTGCGACGGCCATTATCACTTTGACAGATCGCGGAAGCTACAAGCGGCGGTACCACGATATTTTCACAACATTGTAATTATCGTTACGTTTGCATTCCATTGTACGTGCATACCGCAAAACATTGAAAAACGCGTATCCAAAACAAGCAATGGACAATATTTTTAACGGAAGTATCGACTATGCCGTATATTGTTTAATGATTTCTATGCCTCAAAAATATTTCGTTAATTTGTCATTTATATAGAAAAATATTAAATAAATGACTTACCTATGATAAGTAACACCACTATTACTTGAATTTACCGTATCACTGCGATTTTTGCACGTAATTAAAGCACAAGCCGGCATTTTTGTTGACATTCACGGACGTGTGTTCGCGGAAGCGTTGTTTTGTGAATGACTTAGAACAATCAAGTTCCTGCACATTTGTGCAGAAAATGGCGTCATGTGCCCCGCCCACAAACCATATCTCTTGTATTGTGAATATTGTGATATCTGTGGTGGTAACTCTAACCGACAAATATCAATTTAAAAGTAAGCTACATACAGTTATTATACGAATAAAAAAATAAACTGGGCGATTGATCCAATAAAAAAAAAGTTATAGTACTTCAAATTCACGAAGGAAGAAAGTTTGGTGAAAATTTAAAAAAAATCATTAAAAAAAAACTATGGGCCCTAGGTCAAATTTTTTTCGCTCAGCATGTAGCAGACCATCTCACCTTTCTGCCATTATCCCATGTTCAATCCTCTACCAAACACCCTGTATATCTATATCAATGAATTCAGAACAATTAGTGTTTTAATTGATGGTATAATTTTTTTTATTTGAACTAGTTTTATAGGTTCCTCATAAATTTTAAACTGATTATCTGTCAGTGAACCTGTGAAATTGACAATAAATGTTTATTTAGAAATATAACACTAAGTTTGGTTGGTATGTAGGATTTATTTTTAATTCAATTTTAAATCATTATAATATTTCAGAACACTGACTCAATGGCTGCGCCATTTAGAAAACCACATGTCTGGTAATAGGACCACTGAGACTGTATGGCAACAAAGAATCGATCCTTGTTTGTTATCTGATGCTAATATATGGAGTTCGAATAACACCTTCAGACGGACAATTGGTAAAAATGTCGAGTTTAGAGGAATAGTAGAACCAATTGACTCCTGTTATACTGATTTACTACAGGAATCTTTTTCAAAAAATGGAAGAGATGTAGATATTAGTATAGAAGGTGAAAAATTAAATTTCGACGCAGCCATATCGCAGCCCAAATCACAGAGATCGAACAGTTTGACACCACCGTCAAGCAACTTTATGCATATGTCTTCGTCAGCAGAAAATTTAAGTGATGAGCCCTTTGTTCAGAAACCTCGTAGCTTTTCACTGTCCAGCGAACACAGTCTAAGTCAGATACGACCTATCAGTATAATGTATGGCACGACAGGGAGCGAAACACGTTTGGATGATTTGAGGTCTCACAACTTTGCTGAACACCCTGGCATGTCCACGGTTACACAGTGGCTAAAGAGTTTGAGATTACACAAATATGTTTGGCTATTCACAAATATCAGTTATGACCAGATGATGGCGATGGATGATAAATACCTTGAGAAATTAGGTAAGTGTGTGTTGGTAATTTTCTATTGTTTAATCGTTTGGTCAGTTTTTCGTTCTGTATCAAGCTGTTCTAAGCTAGATAATGGAGTGAGTGAGATGGTCAAACTATTGTTCAAAAATAAAAATTAGGTTCTTATACGAAAATAAAAACTTATAAATCTATTTGCAAACAAAGTCATTGGCTGTATAAAATTAAAAAAATAAATTACAGATATTTTTGGGTGTAAAGTGTGTAAGTCAGTGTGATGTAATGAAAAATAATGTTAAATACATATTGTTAGTGAATCTTACATTTTAATTTTATAGGTGTTACAAAGGGAGCTCGACACAAACTTCTGCTATCTATAAAGAAGTTAAATGAGCGCGCAGCTGTTGTTGAAAGCGTGGAAGCAGAACTATCTACGTGTGTTTCAATTCCGGCTGCGGCACGAGCATTGGAGCGGTTGCGCGGTGTACTACTTAGCCCTATGCCACCATCTTGTGATCTACCTACTGCCATAGTTCGTGCTTTAAATATAGGTAAGACCCTACTATAAATAAAAATAAAAATCATTATTATCAGACATAAGTCCATACATTCAAAAATTAAAAATTTCACCTTATGCCAAGAACATACTATTTTTTTTTTTTTTTTTAATTAGTGTTCTTAATCATAAAGTTACTTATAATCAGTGATAAAAGAGCCGTTCAAAAAAGTTCCTGATTAGGTGCCAATTAGCTTTCTATCATATAAATTGTAGAAATTTATCTGATAAGTACTCTTTAAAACGCCTTAATGTTATGACTTTTATTTTTCAGCTTCAAATGCATTGACCAATGGTTGTGGAATGGGCTCGCACATGCCGTCAAGTGTAACACTTGAAGAAGGTGATCACGAACCTCCTATTGATCCGATGTCACTACACTGCTGGCTAGTAGAAAAGGTACTCACATTTTTTTTTATTAAATCAGAAAGCTAATAAATCAATCATTGAAGATGAAAACTTCTTCTTCTACTTCCACTATATTGATTTTTCCAATCATTGAAAGAACAAGAGAAAGAAGTAAGTAGAGAAAGTACAGTGAGCGGCATGAATATGTTGTTATTTTAGTACCTTGTCACTTACCTTACCCATAACATATTATATTTATTACTGAAGACTTGAGTGAACGAACATGTCAACAATGTTATAGTGACAAGGTACTACAGTGACAACAAATTTTATTATTTATGCCATTGACTGTACGGGTCACATTTCAATATAACATACAACTCTGTCTATAATTTTAATGTTGTTTTAATAGCATGTGATTTTTCATATACTTTCCAGGCACTACATCATGAGGCGTTCAATCGTCCAGAGCTGCTCGAGGAGCTGAAGCGACTCCGTCATCGACTTCCGCCTCGGCAGTTCTTCCACCACGTCAGCGATATGCCACTCAACCGACGGTGTCCTAAACCTAGGTATAATATGCGCATTATATTGACAGGTCCGGTGGTCGAGTGGCTAGCAAGGTCACTTTATCCCAAGGGCCGCAGGTTCGAATCCTGCGCAAAGCAAACATTTGTGTGCATGAACATGTCTGTTTGCCTTGGTCTTGATGTTTTCTATGTATAATAAGTAATTATTTACAAAAAAAGTATATAAATATATTTATCAGCAATCTAGTACCCATAGTACAAGCTTAGTTGCTTAGTTTGGGACTAGATGGCGTTGTGTGATTCGTACAAAAAAATATTTATGTTATCACTGTTCGGGGTCAACCGTGAATATCGCAAACATGCAAGGATATCAAACGAAATAGTAGCCACGAATATGTCGGTAAACAAAAAATGCGTCATTTATTACGAACAATTTTTGTTATTCGTATATGAATTAGGTATTAATTGTAATATTTTATGAGTCAATTATTATAATATCAACTACGAGTGTGCATGTTATAATAATAAAAAAAAAGATTTTAAATATAACTTTAGAATACACTACATATAATACAAAACGATTTATATTTACATTACCTTTTGTTTTTATCAAGAAAGCCCGGTTTATCAATAACTGTTTATTCTATTCAGATGGCGCATTGGACAACAGAATGGTTACCAGAAACCGTTGCACCGGCGCATGTGGGTCCCTCAGCCCAAAGGTGGGCCTCCGATCCCACGAGGCAAGTCCAACTCATATCCGCCTTTTCCGCCCGCAGCAGCCCTGCGGCCTCCGCCGGCGCCTTCGGTGGCACTCAGCGACGACTACTCCAGCTTGGACGCCCTATGTCTCCAAATGACAGAACAAGCTATTAACTGAGCTACGCTCATTCTAAGTAATGTACTAGCCCTGCTGATTTAATTAATACGTGTAGACTTACGCCTTTTATTTGGCCGCAACTTTTTTAGTAAAGTTCAATACACAGTTATGCTACTACAATTACATTTTAACGCCTAAATGATTTTTGTCAGTTTTAAGACAAAAATCCCGAAGCTGGTTTGCTATTTCGTTTAGACTTAGCTCCCATCGCGTCTCAAGACCGCTGACGGTGTTGCGTCCGCGACACCCAGGGGCATTATATACAAATTCCACGCTTCTGCTAATTTTATTACTAGTTAACTTGTAAATCACGTGTTATTTAAATAATATTATTGTAATAGGATATAAATGTGATCGGTAATGAAGTGTATATTGTATCTGTTAATGATATATTTATTTTTATTTGACTGGGTTTGCATTGGGCAGCCTTATTGTTCGTAAGTTATTTTGATCTAGCTCTGCACTTGCGAGATTAGTGATGTGGTAATATACTATTTATAATACCTTAGGAAAAAATTAAGAGTCGATTTGCAGAGAACGTTTCTGTCTCAAAATACCACGTAATTAGGTAAAAATGGCAAAATATATAGTTAGTCATTTTATTTTTTATTAAATAAATGAAGAGCTAGAGAAATGATGCCTTAATTTAACGAAAAATACAAATTAATAATATTTGAGATCGTAAGGTAAATTTTGAATAACCACCTGGATTCCCAAAGCTAATTTATTATCTATTATAGATTTATTCATAATTATTATACGCATTTTTAAATCGCAGTTTATCGAATGATCGTTCATAAAGAATGTATATGTAAATAGTATACAATGATTATAAGTTCGTTTGTTTTTAAATGTGGTTATCGGTGACATCGAGATGACCGGTTGGTCCGCTCATAAATTATTATGTATACAATTACACACCTGAACTTCCTAAATTTCTCTGGTGCTAATTTTGCAACTTGTATTCCAGGATAGTCAATAGTAGAAATTTAGCTAGGGCTAGAAATATTAGTTTTGTTATAATAAAAACTTGTTACGTCTAGATAAACGTTAGTTCCATCCCGGAAACGGGAAGTTCGGTTGTGATGCAGTACCGCGCGTGCAAGCATTACCTCCTTACTCTGGAGCGCGCATGCATGCTGTGTACGCAACGCACGCTTGACGCTATGACCACAGCAGACAATGTGTGTTGACTAAATATGCATGCTATTGACTACGAACATGAAGCGTTAAGCTGGAAACATACTTCTGTGTCGTGAAACAACACTAACCGTACTAACGAGTAGTACATGACGCGTTTAGACAAAATACCACAGAAGTGTGCGAGCTTTAGTTTTTCCGACCGGACGTTTAGTAACGCATGCTGTTATAACAATGACAAGGGCCCGTAACCGCGGGCGGCGTACTTCGCGCGCACAACGGCCTAAAATGTAATGAATCGGTAGATAGTCTTGTTGTAGTCAACTATAACAAATGAACGATTGTATTTGTTGTCCATGTATTGATTGTGATGTTGTTAACTCGTTACACTTTGCACAGACGTCTGTTTTTAAACAAATATAAATGTTATTATAATAAATTAGATGTAACCTGTTGACTGATGATTTCATAATTTATATGTGCTGTTTTATTTATTTAGTGTAATCTGTATCAATTTTGACTGGATCAAAAATTTTATTGTAAGATGATGATCATTGTTTTTTATTTTTATTTACAAACAATATAATGTACATCTATAATGAATGTTATGAAATTTGTGTAAATATTGGAGTAGTTTGCAATGTATTTATATATTAAAATATTAATAAAACTATTGTTTGTACAAACTATGGGAGATGTAATTAATGACAGACCTAATTATAAATAGTGCAATAAAATTACTTGGTATGAGCAATTATTTTATTTTGAAATTATACAAATTATCGTCACACAGTCCATAATAAATAATACATTGTACTGTATCATGTATGTTTCTATTATCACACATTATTATGTTAACTTTCATTAAATTTGTTGTTCTTTCTTATACACTATTTCTTCTTCACATTATTTATTGTCTGGACTGTGACATGGTTTATTTTTGGATCACAATATTCATCAGCACCAAAAATAAAGATTATATAGTGTAATGAAACTACATGTTTTATTTATTTTCCTTTCCAATTTCATCAAAAACGTATGTAATGAGAAACTTATCATCTCGTTTAATATATTTTCAGTCAAGTTGTCAAAACAGACCTGTTGTATAATCCAAATATTTTATTGACTAGAATTTTTACTTAGGTTTACAATTATTCGAATTATAAAACATCACTTTAATTATGATGAGGTTACTTATATATGTACGTCTTTCCTTATATGTGTGCCTAATTTATGCCTAGAAAGATCATTTTTTCTATAAAAACCTCTAGAACACCTATCACATGGGAACGGAATGTGTGTGCTGTGGAGTTTAGCTGTATGGAAATCCAACATTGGCCTTGAAGGAAATGCCATGAGGCAGCCATCTGCTAAACATTTATATTTATCAGTTTTCTTGTGACGGAAGTTTATGTGACGAGTCAAGCCCTTTAACTCGTAGAAGCTGCTTGTACACAACTCGCATTTTAGTGGTCTCTCACCCGTGTGCCTCCACATATGAACCTCAATATTTGACACATCTTTTGCACAAACATTACAATAACCAGACTTTTCTGAGTGCTGCCTTTTTATATGCATTTTTAGATTACCCTTAACATTGAATGTGCGTCCGCAGTAATTACAAATGAACCGTGTTAGTTCTGTATGGAGTCTCAAATGTTTTTTCAAGTTGTTCTGATATTTAAACAGAACATTGCAAATGGGACATGTATACTCTTTTATACTGGTATGAACGGTTTGATGATTCTTTAGTTCCTCCTTAGTGCAGAATGCTTTATTGCATGTCTGGCATATGTAAGATTTAACTCCGGCGTGTCTTCTCTTGTGACGTAGCATGGCACTTAGTTGTGTAAACCTCAATGGGCATTCTGTACATGCATAAGGCGTTTCACCTGTGTGTGTACGCATATGAATTTTTACATCAGTTTTAGAAAAGAAATCTTTACCACAAGTTTCACAAATAAAGTTTCTTTCTCTGTTTTCTAAATGGTTTCTTTCAACATGCCTTTTTAATGTTCCGCTGTCTTTATATTTTTTATCACATGATCTACAAGCAAACGGTTTTTCATTTGAATGTGACCTCATATGTATAGATAATGTCGAAGGATTGGCGCACTTGCGACCACATACGGAACATTTACATGTCCCTGTTTTTTTATATTTAATTCTTTTTTTGCAAGACCTCGGTTTAGGTTTTACCAATTCTGTGTTGCTATTGAACTTGATTTCTTGTGTTACATTAGAAGTATCAAAATCGTCACGAGATTCCTCGTATTCGTGTTCACTTATATTTGAATTTTCTATTTTCACGTCAATATTTTGATTCCATTCATATTTAGGTGTTAGTTTAACTTCTAGCGAATGCAACGTCTTATCTGTAGCTTCACATTTTAGCACGAACTGATAAGCTGCAGCTAGCTCAGCCTCACAACTAATGCATATGTGCAGTGGAAGTCCATCTCCTTCTATTATGTTAATTTTTGAACTACAATACATAATTTTAGCACAAGGTGAAAGTTCATTACTATCGTCACTAAAAATGTCAATACAACCTTTATTTTCACAACATAAGCGACATAACTTTAGATCCATAATCAAAAATTTTACATATTAATCACATCCAAAATTAAATTTTCTTATTAGTTATTTATTTTTAAAGAAAATGTAAATAATTTGCACTGCTGCAATTTATTGGCAAAGTTGCTGTCAATCAATGTCACTTTTACCGAATTCTACCTGCGTCTTCTTCTTTCTTGTGGCAACAATATCAATTTGTCAAATACACGGGTCTTCCTTACAAATTATAGACAATGAGAATGATGCAAGTTCAATACCAAACTTTCTTCCTTCAAGTAGGTATTTTCAAGTGCTGTTTTTTTTTCAACTCCATTTTATCTTTCATAGGTTCAGAGATATACGTGACCCCAAAGTTGGGACATTTTGTCAATATCGCTGTGCTGATGTTATAGTTTCGGTCGGTCGGTCGGTCGCTCGGTCGCTCGATCTCTCGATCTCTCGATCGCTCGGTCGGTCGCTCGCTCTTATGGCTCTAACCGTCTAGCTATATATCGCCGCTATACTGCGAAAACCAATTGATGGTTCTGCGGCAATGGGTAGGCAATGGTCACCAGGAACCATATACCGGAAAGGAAAACGAGGTTTGCTTCTATTAACATCAATGGACTGTATTTATTCTTGAGTACTATTTCTATCTTCATTTAAAACAATACTATTTCTTTCTTGGTAGTGTAGCTCGGTGTTGTTCACTCTCTGAAGAGCTGTGTTGGACTGTGACAGTTTTTTTGTTTTTTTTTTTGTTTTTTTTTATTAATTGAAAAGTTCAGTTCGGGTGTACTAACACCCTCTTCTGAGACACCGGACTGTTGCGGGAGCGTAGGGCTCTCACCGCCAAACTGTGACAGTACCGAGCTACCCTGACAATATAGCCAATATTTGGCCCTCATGCGGACCAATCGGAGGCGAGATAATTTTCGTGTAATTTGCGACAATTTCCGACGACATTTCGGGCAAAAAGTCACTACGCAAATATCGCTTATTGCGCTCTACATTCTACAATTAGTAACTTATAACTCCATATTCGTGGTTATTCTAACTAACTAACACGCTGTTTCCATATAAGCGATATATTAACAGTAACAACACAAAACTAATATCCGAAATAAACACGTAAATCTTAAATTATACATGCAAAACGTAAAAGTTGATACGAAATTGACCAATAACGTCGTATTCTTAACGTTTACAGCGCTAATGTTATTGATCACATATACTCTATGAGGCATGACGAAACCAACCTTTTACACATTAATTGTTAACTATCCGTACATATTCAAGACAGTAAACACACAAAACAATTGAAGATCATAAGCCAAAATTATTACCAATTTCATTTACTAGCGCCACGGCAAGATTTTACAACTCAGGTGGACGAAAATCTAGGAGCGCTGCTCTAGGCAAAACTTTGGAACTAAAATCCTATACGTAAATAGTGCACGTAAATAGTGCACGTAAATAGTGAAAATATCCATGTTACATCTAATTACGTAATCTAATTAGCTTATTCTAATGTAAAACAAAGGTATTTAAACTTAAACTAAATAATCACATAATTCCGAATATCAAAGTGTTCAATAGAACCGTAAAACTAGGGTTAAACATAATTAAAACATAATCAATTTATTTATTTACAAAATCGGCTCGTGTCCGCAACACCAATTAAATCGAGTTTTTTCCGAAAATGACCTGACAATGCAGAAGTACTTAAAATTTTGCGGTCTTTCGTCTGCGAAAGCCCATTAAACGCTGTGACGTATACTTTTGCTTTTAGCTAATAATATAAACGATTATTTCAGCCACTATTTAGATTTACTGGCTAATACAAACTAGTAATCTTATTTAACTTTAATAACACCTTACTACTCTCCAATGATTACCATTTAAAGTGATATTATTTGTTATACCCGTAGGGAGCTCTTGGATTTTTTTATTTCTTTTTTATGAATAATCATTTTTTTCAGATTAAAGTTCTAATATCACATTACAACTGTCTAATACAAGCTATTAACGCTGTTTAATTTGTTTTCCTTGATGGATTCCTTACAACATTCAGTACAATCAAATCATCTATGAAAATAATTTATAAACAGATAATTGGTTTTCTCCTGGTTTTCTCGGACAGTCTGTAAAATTGTAACATTCAAATCGCTCCAGCGAAAGCCATTCTGCATGGTGGCGCTAGTACCTAACTGTCTTTCACTTGCGCTTGCGAATAGGAAAGGACCTATAAGGAGTGGTTACTTTCTTTAACATTTATGTTATAGAGTTTAAATTTAAATTATTTCAATGGTTGAGTAATAAAACATTCTATAGTGTTGCTGAATACCTAAATCATAGTTGACACGCAGCTTCTCTGAGTATGTAATTGATTGTACAATATTCAAATAAGTTATGATAATTTTATGTTTAGAGTTCAAACCTACATTGCATCTCATGTTTTATTTTAATGTTAACAACCTATAGTTACACCGTGTTTTTGCAATAAATAAATGAATTATGAACTATGGCCCTCGAAGGAAAACAAAACCAAGTAGGTAACTGCCGCCATCACTTATATGTTTAATATGGAACAAAAAGACATATCAGTTATAAAACCATTACTTGATGGTGCTCAATTACTCTGTGACTTACAGTTTAGTAAGTCTATGAAGCGTAGAAGCCTTTTATATGTGCTTCTATTAAAAAAGATATTAAAAGTCAACTTTACGAAACCGAGGTCGATACTTACCTATTTCGTGCGAAAGTGACTGACATTTTAAAAGCTGCCAAAGCCTTAAATAAATCTGGAGCAGAGATCAAAGCATCTAGACACAAAAATACAGCTACGCAACCTCAAACCCGTAATTTAAACTAAGTTCCAGCAGACATACAGCAGGCAGTCAGCAAAAAATGCACAATCACCAAAATTATCAGCCTCCGAGGTTGTCGTTTATATGGAATCCATTGACGAACTTTTATCATATGGCGCAATATCTGAGTGTGTACCCTGTGACGTGTGTCAGTTTTTGTCCAGTTATTTCGTAATAAAAAAGAAAAATGGTAAATCACGTTTCACATTAAATCTAAAATCTTTATATAAATTTATTAAAACAGAACACTTTAAGCTAGAGGATCTTAGAACAACTTTAAAGTTAGTTTCCAAAAACTATTTTATGGCTTCCTTAGACCTGCTTAATGCGTATTTTTTAATACCAATCGATAGGTAGTAAATACAGAAAATATTAACGATTTAAATGGCAAACCAAGTTGTTTAAATTTAATGTCTTACCATTTAATTTTGGTCTAAGCACTATAGTGTCACTGGCATAGAATGCCGATAGTGACACTATCGGCATTCTATTGAGACACCATTGAGAGTCCATTGGTGCATTTGTTTAGTAGAATCGGGCCCCAGAACAGCGGGGCATGCTTGCAGCAGTGGGCAAGCTCACGACGCGGGCAAAGTAACGGATTGAGCAACGCTAGAGTTTATTTATTTAGGAGTTCTGTGAGAATGATACAAATTTTCTTCTAGGAAAACCAATTATCTTTACACATTTTCACTTGTATCTCCACAAAAAGACATCTTTTAGGTATTTTTATGTAACTGATAATTTTGAATTAGTAAAATGAAAAACTAATTTCGTGGATTTTATTGTATTCTTATTAGTTTAGAAGAAATAACGAATTAACAGTCTTCAGGGAAAACCAATTAAATAGCAGACCTTGTGACGGTTACCATCAAATATACCACAAAGCGCTAAATTTTTTTATTTGTAAAACGACGCCCATTATAGTATATTAATCAATGTATGGATGAAATATATAAATAATCATGTAGCTATTTTGTATGGTTCATTTTCAACGTCTGAAACTTTGTAAACCACTTATCTCATTTTCACATTTTCATCAGATAATTGGTTTTCAAAGTATAACGGCGATATTATGGTACATTTTCAATGTACTAAAATTCTTGTGTACTGCGTAAAGTCTGTGGATTATTTTGAACTAGGACATGGTTCGAATCAGTGTCACTGATAAGTTTTTCTTTCAATAAACTTGATAACCGATGATGCTGTTATCAGGATATCCGTAGGAGACGTCGCTCGATAACCAAGGTAGCTATAAGTAATAAATAAATATAAATATTCTTGGACGAATCACACAACGCCATCTAGTCCCAAAGTAAGCAACTTAGCTTGAACTATGGGTACTAAATTGCTGATAAATATACTTAAATACTTTTTTTTTGTAAATAAATACTTATTATTCATAGAAAGGCAAACAGACATGCTGTTCATGCACACAAATGTTTGCCCTGCGCAGGATTCGAACCCGCGGCCCTTGGGATAAAGTGGCCATTGCTAGCCACTCGACCACCTGGCCTATCGAGTAATTCAAAATTGGGTGGCTACCATTTTCATAAACGTTCCCCGTAAACAGCATTATGTATAATATATTAAGTATAGTTCTGTTGTCTCATTACTGATTAAATATAATGTTTAGTGTAGGTAGGTACCTAAGTTATAAATTTTCACCAATGAAATTATTTTATTTTATCTAACCTAAGTACTTAATACCTATGTTGCGGACTAGCCGTTAGGCTGGAGGTGTAAATACTTTTTTAAAGACTTTATTTTTTATTCTTTTTTGTTCGCATTTGACGTTTTGTCTTTGCGTCTCTGTCGGGCTTGGTATAATTTGCGGTATTATTATATTTTCCTTTATTACATTATTATCTCATTTTGAGCTCTTGTTTCCACTTCTCTCCCCTATCCTTTACAACCTACCTACACATTTACTTTAGATTTAGAAGATTCATCATTGCAAAAGAATAAACAGTTCCGTACAAAAGAACGTGGTAACGGTGCCGGTGCATTTAATAACCCTTTCGCGGGTATCCCTACTCCTACAAGGCTCCGCCCAGTTTACAGCTAATGGGGCCGTACTACCTGCGGTAACTCCACCAGCGTTATTGTCAACAGTTATCGCTTGCATTCGCCGCGAATATCATCTAAAAAAAATTGTCATCTATAACTCAAAGAAATCGCCATGGCTTTGTGGACACCATACACGCCGGAATCGCCGTTGGATTTAACAAAAATCAAGTCTGAAACGGACATGTCTGTGAAACAATTGTCGGACATGTCAGTGAATCAATTTTCGGACGTATATAACCGTTGCCCGCCTGTTAATCATTACCAGTACTCGAATCCAGAGTACTCGTATCCAGAACCGCCAATAAGATTGCCACCACCTCAAGCATCTCCGGACTCTGTTGGCTGTAGATCACCGTCGAGCACACACTCAGGCTCTTTCAGGACAGCATTACCATCGACTTCGCCTAGTTATCCTGAATCACTTATACATGACGAAGAATATTTGGCATTTGAAGGCAACTCATTATTAGTCATGACGGCGAAAAATGGCGGGTCTTTATTATCAAGTAACCCACGGATGAGGAGAGCGGTTCAATCGAATTCAACAGATGACGCATATAGAAAACAGAGGGAGAAGAATAATCTTGCTGCCAAACAGAGCAGGGATAGGAGGAAGGTCCAGGAAATTCGTTTGGCATTACAAGTGACTTATTTGAAGAAGAAATTGGTTGATCTTCAGATGCAATCAGCGGCTGGTGTTTGTAGACGTTGTCAGGGAGGACGCGAGTGTTAATGCTACAATTATGGTACATCTCGATGTATAACGAATGTATTTTATATGTGCAGTGCAATTTAGTCGTAAATATGCGTACGGTCTAACACATTAAGTCTAACATAGAAATATTGCGAACTCTCACAACTATGAGATAAGTTCTTTGTACTTAGTTTCCTAGTCCTCTTAGTACTTAACTGTATGATAAAAAAATACGATTTCAGATTAATCGTACTTAGGTACAATCTAAGTGTGAAAATTTCAAATGTAAGAAGAATAAATATTATATTTTATAAGATTTGTGAGTTTTTATTTATTCTATAGATCCTAAAATTCTCTTATAGCTTGGGCCTTGGATTGATAGATTTAGTAGGTGCCCACTATTAATAGGTATGTATTATCATAAATAATACAATAAAAGAGTTCGGAACAAGAACTACATAAGCAATCTTTGAAAAACTTCTCACAGGTATTTCAAACCTAAGATTAACTTATTAATATGCAGGTCGACCTTTACATAATGGACTTTGTACCGTTCGTAAGTTTTATGTCATAAGAGCTAAAATTTTACTGCAAGTGTAAAGCTCGACGTGCACCTGACTGTACCTATGTGAGGCTTTGTGCAAAATAAAATAAGTCAAGTATTACCTTCTGAATTGTTGATATTAATACTACGGTGTTCTCAAAATGACCTACAAATATTTCGACTTTTCGTTATGCTGCCTCTTTAAAAAATAAGACTAGTTGCTTTAGATTTGTCTGTCTGTCTGTATTTAGGATTTGCCAAACAAAAATGTACAAATACGTCAATTGCAAAATCCTATTTAGATAGACCAGACCGGTCGGAAAAGTCAGCCACGACGGTGGTTTACTTACCACTACTTACCAGCCATGACGATAATTTATTCACCATCATCATCATATCAACCCATAATCATCCCACTGCAGGGATACGGGTCTTCCTCCATCGAAGGTGATTAGAGCGTACTCTGCCACGCTGCTCCAATGCCGGTTGGGAGAGGCCGATGTTTTCAAACCGCCTGAAGGCCGCTTGGCTTAACGACTGTCATCCATCGACAACATCTCGACGTGTTAACGTGCCCTAAGCACGGAGAACCTCGAGATAACAAAACCCACCCAAACACTGGCTAGGATCGACGCCGCTTAACTTGCGTGTTCATATTAGAGTGCGACACACAGCGATGCTATCGAGCTCCTCATAATATATTATATTTTATTATTTTAATGTGATACTGCATACAAACAAGGAAAATAGTTACTGCCGTAACATCTGTAACACCAGGGGGTGCCCACCTCAGAACACAGAAAGAAGAGAAATGTAATAAGACAGTTTTTGTACCGGAACCGATGTCGCCACTTACACACACAGTTACATTTTAACACATTCATAGAATAATCTCCGACAGTCACACTCACACAAATCGTAAGCCCGTGATTTGCAGTTCGATTACGAACACAGATGTAAGAAGTGTATTATAGTGACGGGCACCTAATGAAAAAGGGCGACAAGCATTATCGATAACTACCTCTCGATATTTTACAATAACAATTTATTACGGACTACAACTATGAACTATAATACCTATTTAATTTTAAATAATTAAAAAAGAAAAAAAATTACCAAAGTTTTTAGTTTTTATTTATTTTATTTTTGGAAAATAGTAATTTTTATACAACCAATTAAAAGAAAGAACTTTAAAAAAATTAGTACATAATAACAAGCGATTTTTTTTAAACTAATCAAATGAGTTTTTAGGTGAGCTACTTTCCCCTTGAGTTTGATCCAATACTTATGGGACTAGGACACCCTGTACAAGGAATGCACTGTAGTAAAAGTTTCAAATTATTATTTTTTCAAAAATTAGAAATACAAAATTATCGATACTAAAATATTCTACTTTTGGCAGCACTACATGGCTTGTGCGACGGCCATTATCACTTTGACAGATCGCGGAAGCTACAAGCGGCGGTACCACGATATTTTCACAACATTGTAATTATCGTTACGTTTGCATTCCATTGTACGTGCATACCGCAAAACATTGAAAAACGCGTATCCAAAACAAGCAATGGACAATATTTTTAACGGAAGTATCGACTATGCCGTATTTTGTTTAATGATTTCTATGCCTCAAAAATATTTCGTTAATTTGTCATTTATATAGAAAAATATTAAATAAATGACTTACCTATGATAAGTAACACCACTATTACTTGAATTTACCGTATCACTGCGATTTTTGCACGTAATTAAAGCACAAGCCGGCATTTTTGTTGACATTCACAGACGTGTGTTCGCGGAAGCGTTGTTTTGTGAATGACTTAGAACAATCAAGTTTCTGCACATTTGTGCAGAAAATGGCGTCATGTGCCCCGCCCACAAACCATATCTCTTGTATTGTGATATCTGTGGTGCCCACCAACCAAGGCGTTGTTGACCGATACAAGAAAGGTGGGAATTGGTAGCTAAGTCATACACTGTTTGAAGCAGTTACGATGAACTGCTTCAAGCACTGACATGACTGTATAGTGAACTACAGTCTTCCACATACACACATACGAAGCTCGAGCAGTTTCAACTGCTTCGGTATACTTTTAATAATAATATAACAATAATTTTTTTGTCAATATACTTTTATATTTCTAATATCATCAATGTTTTCCTTTCACTCATATTTCCATTTGGTCCAGAATAACACTGGCACGCGACGCGAGTTATATAAACATTAGGTTTCGGATTTGCGCTACCTGTCAAAAGAGTGTTGTGTTTGGGCACACGACGGCTCTCATCCCGTGGCAAGTCGTCAAAGGGTGTCACGTTTATATCAGATAACAGGGCAGCTGCAAATATTCACGACATATATTACATTCATTCGTGTTTCATATAAAAAAATCTAAAACGGCACATTTTTTCCGTTTGTGGCATCTCAGCAAAAAAAAAAAACACAAACAGGGTTATGTGCTAGCGATAAATATTACATACTTGATGAAAATATGCCACGCAATGGAAGGAACAATAACAATCCCGCACTATTATAAGATCTAAACACTGACGAGACGACTGACATCTATTGCTGTAAATGCAAGATCTGCGTTTTATGCAAATGTCACGTATAATTACGTAGTACTATATATTATTCTGTGGTAAAATGTGTGTTATGTTATTCACAAAGAATAACACGGTGTCTAGGTTGCTATTATAAAAGTTTTCCTAAACAAAATATATTTTTAAAACGATTGACGTTTTTAAGCAGGTATTGTTTTGTTGTGCCCTGACTCTACCTACGGGTGCTTGGTTATCATTGTTTAAATAAAACAATTAAAGTCGATTCTTCAAAGGGACACGCGTTTACAACTTAATCCGATTACAGCTGCAGAGGCAGCAGAGCAGACAATGTCTTTTACAAATTGAATTTATCATTTTGTCTTTTCTACTAATATTATTGTGTACCGGTATAAAGTTAAATAGATAAAATATAATAAAATGTAGTTCTTTACAACTTTATGAACAATGTTGGAATTAGTGCTAAGGGCTGAAATTAAAATTAAAATTTTTATTTGACATATACCGGCATTAACGTGTGGTATTTTTTTTAATATTTTGCCAAAAAAACAAATGTTATATTTAGTTAACTTACAGGAATAGGAATACTTATATTACTAAATGTAGGTACCTTACCTATATCCGACAAGGAGATAATTCCTGCTTAGTGCTTACAAATAGCTCTTAGAGTACCTATGTAGGTACACCTCAGTGCCTAAGTACAGATACATAAATAAAAAGGAAAGAAGTAACTATACTTTTACCTAATTGAATTGCCTCTTCTCTCTTCAAAGAAAAATTTGTATAAGTACTTAAGTAAACTTATATTGTAACATTTTGTGGTAACATTTGCATACAAATTAATGCAAATATCAAATAACATAAGAAAACTTCCTTTTTGAAGAAGTTGAAAATAATAAGCATTTCTTTGCAAACCTCGAATGAATTGTAAAATAAAGTAATCCTTATTCAAGATCCACAGATTAAGGTATCCATTTCAATGTTCATATGAATCTCAATTGAAATTTAACAATTGGCTTTTCATGCACGGACAGTGGTGGACCACCGTGACATCATCATCGGACATAGTAAAGAGTTGTCTGTCCGGAAGTCCCCTCAATGTTATAATAGATAGATTATGGTCGAATAGAATCGTTCTACTGGTGACAGTTGCGTTGCAATACGCTCCAATGACTGTCAAAGCCTTACTGGACAATACTTGGACATTCGCTTCATTAATTATTATCATAAATGCATTTTTTGTATGAAACAGACTTCCGTAGGACCGTTTATTTTGTGGTGCTCCCACAGGAATTGGAATATGTTATATAATTATGTAAATTATTACAATAGTTAAGCTTAAAAAATTGCTAAAGAAAAGAACTAAGTAGGTACAAATTTAATCATAGAGACTTTATACAATACAAAATCTCTGTACCTAATAAATAGAATTTGAAAATGTACCTATAGGTACTGCTAGTCGTTATTTCTTACTTCACCATTTACTGTGCTTAAGTAAATGGTGAAGTAAGAAATAACGACTGTTTACGAGCGATTATTTTATTTACTTTAAAGTTAAATCGGGCATTTAAAAAAAACTTTCTGTTTAAAATTTTGTTTAATTTTCAAAACTTTACACAGGACTGCTAATATAATAATAAATTAAAATTTCTTATTCATTAACTTAATTTATATTCATATAATTAAGTACATGGAAATAGTAGAATTAATAATGAGGATTTCTATGCCCAAGCCGAGGGTGTTCAAATGTAATGTTAGTGAAAACCTTCAGTGAAACAATAAAAAAAATATTTGAAGCATGCAAATGAACGCAACGAGGTAAAATTACTTTGCAAAGTTCTGTTAGTTTATTGTGCAGATTGTATCACAAAAGGAACTGTTTCTTGCTATTTTTCTTTCTATAGACAATGTCCATGTTTCGAGTTGTTTACGTGGCATGTCAGACGAAGATTAATGAAACATCGTAATAGTTCTTTCGTTTGTGGACCAATTTGCAACATGACAATAACTTTGATGGTTACTTGTTGCATTTGTTTTTTTTTTTTTAAGTTGAGGTACATTTTATTATTTTACTAACGTCTACGCAATACCTTTATGAAACCACAACAATATCCATAACTTGGTGGCTTGGTTTGGAAATTAGCGTTTATCAGATAGCCGAGAATATGGACCCAGATAACTCCTTCTTCACTACAATTGAAACTTTGAATGCAAATTGATGACTAACTACTATTAACTAGTCAACAATCTGTTTAATTCAAAAAATTGTAGTAGGTAACTTACATTATTGTAACCTTAACTGACATGGTTGTACAGTTCCCTCATGAATCGTAAATATTTTACATTTAGTAAATTATCAAAGTAATTAGGGTAGTTTTCTGAATTCAACTTTACCTTTTACGCAAACCTACCACTTTTTACACATCTATACAAAATTGCAGTTGCACAACACGGACCAATAGCAGTGCATTCGTTGCACGATAATGAAAATGGGAGGCTACATTATAACACGCCCAACCAATCGGAGCATTGCGCAATTTGTATAGAGATGAATAGAGGTGTTAAAAAATGCAATTTTTATGTACAAAGCTTACATTATGTAAGTAGGTCTTGGTAAAATTGTTGTAAAAACATAATGACTTATCGTAACGACTAACAGAGACTTTGATTTCTTACATTTCAACCGAACGGAAGGATCCGCTATCGAAGTTTAATGATTTAAAAATACAGTTTTTTTTATAGAGTGACAGTCATCAACTCAGTTCAAAGACGTCACATAATACCACATGAGTAAATGGTTTTATTTACTCATGTGATAATACTAAGTGATTTACTCAAAAGAAAACATAAATATAATTCGTCAGCTACGCGATACGCGTCTTGAATGCTCTCTCTCTCTCTCTCTATGAATAACTCTCATTTGTTCTCCCAAAAATATAATAATATAATTTTAAGAGAACATAGCCCATAACTTTTAAATTTTCGGGTTGCATTACAAAAAAATAAAAAAATAAATAATAAACCGGGAATTAATTTGGAGTGTGTGTGACCACGGCCGGTGCAATGCAACCTAGTCGAAACGTCAGGCAATATCAAGGTATGATCGCGGTTCCCGGTTTGTTAATTTATAACATGACATAACATTCAATCAGTGTAATAATATGATAATTTTAGTATCATCACTGCTTACCGTTATCTCTGCAATGTGCGTGTGACAAAAATGGCAGGTGCTAGACGCCACACTGTCATTTTGCGGATTATCTGTTGCAGAGAGATTAAGATTACAGATTTACAACAAATTATAACATAACGTTTAAACGTAGAGGCATAGAGTCTAAAAATGTGTAATTATTTATAAGTTTGTGTCGCATACAAAAGAGTTAAAGAGAATACAGTTAGCTTGGGTTTTCTGAATACAATCGTATGGGCTTTGGAGGCGTTTCCGCAATACATGGATTGTATCAATTGTAACGATTGTGAAGGGTTTGCGATTAGATTCGCATAACCAGTAGGGTTTGATTGTGTGAAGATAGCGGGAACTGAAAAGTTGATTGACAACGCCCCGTAGCGTTGTGATCGAAAGGTTTTTTTTTGGTGAGAATGTGTGGTCTCTGGATGTGTGCTAGATTGTGCTCCTATACGTACCTATTATGTATAAGAAAGGTGTCTTTTATTTTCAGACATAAAAATGTTGTTTACTTATAATGCTGAAAACAAATTTGACAACAAAGGTCCAAAAACTTAGGTTTCTGTGGTTTTTACTACGTAAAGTAGGTTGTGTTTCACTTGCGGCGGTAAAAACTTCATCAAATCTATCGGAAACCTTAGGAGTTATGGGATAAAAAGACACACGGAAGACATACGAGTACTAAATGATACAACTTAATATTCTTAAAATAACGAAGACTGAACTTGGTATTTATTTGACGTGACGTTTTCGAAGCAGGAATTACAAAATATTTTTTAAGTACAGAGGATTTTGTGAAAGCACATAGATCACAATAAGCTGCAGAAGTAATACATTATTTGAATATTACATCTGTAACCTATAACAACAAACCCGAGACCCAAAACATACTCCCTGTAGACCGGGTGAAGTCACGTCGTTTGCGTTGTCCAGTAATGTTATTGTTTGACCGAAATCGGTGGCTGCACTGATGCCGAAGAATCCCGTGGGACGATGACAAGTTTGCATCTGCCATAAGCCATAACGCAAGCAAGTATTATTGTATGGTCTAAGTAAAAGGAGATTTGTAACAAACTTTCCTGTTAAGCATAGACGTAGAAAAAAAAGCGGACGGAATCTTGCTAAGAAAGAATTGAAGCACCCTAATGGCGGCGGCGTAACTATGTGTGAGTGTGAAATGGCTGACCGGCACGCACCCATTCACACCATAGTAAGCCGGCCGGTTTGTACGTATACGCGAGGTGGCTTACTATGGGTGCTTCACTTTTTAGTTTCAGTGATGGTGTCCGCCTTTTTTCTAGGACCTTCATTTAATTTTATTTCAAGAAGAAAAGTGTCAAATTACAAATTAAAAAAATTGTAAATTTTGAGTTCGTCCACCATGGCACCATCGTCGGTGTCCGCTTGTCCCTTGATCACAAAATGCAATGTAAGTGGTACCTGCGCTCTTTTTGCGGATTATAATCCGCTAATAGTGGGCATTGTCCACAGATGACGGACAGACAGACTTAATTTTTTTTCTGTTTGAATGACTCTTATTACAAAGGAATATGAAGAAAAAAGTGGTGCATGCAGTTAGCGACAGTCTAAAGAGTTGAGCGGGAGTATTGTATGTTCTAGGAACTGTCGTAAATCATATTTGTGTAAAAATAACATAAACTAAGTAGAATAACATAACTTTATCAGAGAAATGTTAATACTGAACTGGGTATTGTGTACATCCATTCGATTCGCAGCCAATTCAGCTACTTACAATAGGTAAAGTTATTGCCAATAACAAAAAATTTAAGAGCCTAATCCTTACCTAATATTATGTTGTCGAAATGTATTGCATTTCCTAGAATGGGAATGAAGAGATAATGTTACAAGAAAATTATTAAAATATTATGAAATAATTAAAAATATTTTACAACATTAAGTTGAATAATTTAATTTGGTAGATGGATGATTTCGTAATCAAATGTTTCACTTGTTGTAGTTGTCTTGCGGGCTTCTCCGCAATTAGGCAGCCGAATTCAACCGATGTGCCCTTTGAGCGTGCGACTCGGAATGTTTCACTATTGTGAATAATTTCTATCTTTTTAAAACAATGAAATAGCTACCTATCTATTTACATGTGAGCTTGAAAAAGTGGATGAAAAGTTGATGAGGGAACAAGTAATTATGAGAATAAAATATACAATGCTTAATATCTAACTAACGCGAAAAAACATATCTTTTTTTATTTTATTTTTAAATATTTTTTTATACTTACCACAATGTTGGCAAACAAGCATACGGCCCGCCTGATGGCAAGCTTCACCGTAGCCTTAGACGCTTGCAATACCGGGGGTATCACTCACGTGTTGCCAACCATCCCAACCTCCCCAAGTGGAGCTTTGGAGACCTTACTCACAGAACACAACATGGCCAAGACCTATGCTATTTGGCTACGATCTTCTGTAAGGTGGAGGTCCTTCCGACAGGACCGATTTGAGCGCATTATCCGCTGTGCCCTATCGACGATGAAATTAAAAAAATCACAGGTAAGTCTGTTATAAAAATAAATTTTATGCAACCTAGTAAGTATATTATATGGTAATCAATCCATTGACAGTAAAATTATAATATTTTAGTGGACATACCCAAATCTAGGATTTCTTTGTAATTTCATTTTACAACGAAAAGAATAAAAGGCAGAGATGCAATCTTAAATAGAAATATCAAGTCATGCAAAAATGCACAATACGTTAGGTGCGAGTGTGAATGGCGGATTTTACGGACGACGTTGCAGTGGTCAGTTAGTTGTATATAGCTTTGGGGAAACGCTGACTCATTTTACCCTTTCGGTACCCTTATTTGAGGAGGCAAAAGTACGGTCAGAATACCTAAGTTTATAAATTTGGATACAGTTTTTAAGGACATCATTCATATTTCATATTAAGTTTTCTACAATACACGTAGAAGTTTTTACACTGCACTGACTATATCTTCGCTGGGACCAGTCATCAAAAAAGGTGTAAATTTTGACCTTATTAATAATTATCTCCTAAATAATCTAGAAGAGTACATACATGCATAGTATGAATCATGAATAACAAGATAAACATCTACTTACCTTGCCCTGCAGTAGGATATTTAAAAAAAAAAACCCTTTGCAGGGCAAAGATTTCCCCAACTTTGACCAATGGAGTTCCTAATTTAGTTAGTTAATTTTACTCTTGGAATACAGTGGAATACACTCATTGATAAACACCGAATTTTGACATAAGAGCGATGGTCAATGATCGCGGTAGGTCAGAATTTGAAGAATACGACACGTCCATGAGCTTGCGTTTTAGAGTAAGCGGGGGAGATCGACTTCCATGTATTGTCTCAAGGAGCTTATAGCTCTTTCAGGCAATTTCGGTGCATTTCGCAACTTCTCCATCATAATATTCATAATACTTAGGTAGGTACTAAGGTACTCCTTAAACCTATCAAGAAGACTTTGGACTTTCAAGAAGGTGTATGAATTTTATGAAAATTTCTTGTCGGGTAATCCAGCCTCAAACACAAACACTTTACATTTATATTTGCTAATTAATTCTTAGTAAGTATAAACAATAGCGTCTCTTCCTAAAACAACAATCACCTAACTATATATTGCTATTATTTTCTTAGAAGTGCCGTTTTTGCTGTCGGTTCCGAGTCCCGGAGGATTATAATCCGGGTCCACGCGGAAGGGTTCGCAAATGACAGGCGCGCGACGTAACAATCACTAACAAATATTATTATTGACCACCAATAAATGCCAAGCCAATATATATCCTAAAAGACGTACCAGGAAGTATCCAAATCGCATTTGATTAAACAACAGCTGGCGTATTTGATGCAGATGTTGATTCGGTGCGACGCGACCGCTATGTTGACATATAATGCATTTTTCTATTTAGATGCTAAGCTATTGTGGTATTTTTTTAATTTCTTATGTAATATATAACTACTCTATTGTACACTACACCACTATGGTCTATGTAGCAAAGTTTACCTAAGACAGCAAATAGAGCAGCGAAAGAATATTCTTTGGGAAGAAATACCTCTCTGTATCTCTATTATCTGAAGAAACTATAAATAACTGCAATCTATGGAAGAAATACATTTTGTGTTTCATTCTGTGTAATTGTAAAAAAGTTGAATATCAATTTCTTATCATTTAAAATTTACACAATGCTTTTTCTCGGTATTTTGCGCAATACAATGGGTCTTATAGAATACACATCTTACATAATTAGAAAAAAGGCAAATCAACATAACAATTGAATATGTGAGCATTGTAAGCTTTTTGATAAGGTTACTCGCCTCAACTGATAAGGCTTCACCGCAAACAAGCTTCTACCTACTCTTATCTCTTATGTCACTATCTTTAACAAAAGATTTGCCGCCGACCACAAGAAATTATTGATTCTTAAAAAACACACATGAAAGTGTTATAACAATTTATTACAAACTTATGATAGTATGTAGGTAGGAAAAAAATCACCAAAACAAAAATACTATTTCTAGACATTTTCTAGATAAAAATCCTAGGAGACAAAATATAATGTAGGTACCTACTTACCTAGTTTCAGAATTTTTTAAATAACATATAAGTACTTACTTATTTATTTTTTTGCATAAGGTATTGTTTTACATAAAGATGATATTATTTTTTATTATCATCTCAGACAAGAGGTTTGTATATTATGTGCTCATAAAATAAATAAACAACGTTTCTTGGCCTTGATCCGGCCGAAG
The DNA here is from genome assembly GCA_905163395.2 of Endotricha flammealis. Lineage (NCBI taxonomy): Eukaryota > Metazoa > Arthropoda > Insecta > Lepidoptera > Pyralidae > Endotricha > Endotricha flammealis. The sequence goes on from LR990866.1 coordinate 8,734,152, forward strand.
TACGTACCTACTCGTTCCATCAATATCTGTAAGATAAATTACAATTCTTATAATAGCATCATGAAAAGTATTTCACGCGCTCACTATTAAGTACTTATATTTATCAGTTAGGTTGTACGTATGGTTAGGTTACGACTAGCTTTCATATAATAATTAATGGGATTATTTTTTTATACTTACATAAGTGACAGCTGTGAAAATATTATATACTTAGATCCACCAATTTATTTGAGCTAAAAATATTGTTTCAGGAAAATATAAAAGATTTTTTTTTAAACAACGAAACCCAAGTGTAAATCCCGCTGTACCGTGAAAATTTATTAAAAAATATTTTGCGAGAAAATCTGTACAAAATCCACAGCTTTCTAGGTTTAAAAGGGTATGGGGTTGGCGTTGCACAGTCAGTCGGGACTTTTATTTTTAAAGATACTATGATGATCAGTATCAGTAAGTATACGGGCCTACTGTCCCTTAATATTTGCCAAACTATTGTAAAAGGATTAGTTATTCCCGAAACTAAAAATAATAAAAATATTTGGAAGAAGAAAACCCTGAACGTGGTAAAAATCGGGGCGCTAGTATTTGTTTGTCTACGCAAAAGGGTTCAAAACTGCACAATATGCAAATGTATTGTTTAAATTTGTACAGAATTTTATACAAAGGCACGCTCTATTCTTGGGAGGTAACGGTAAGGCGCTTATGCGATTGTAGAATGACTTATTTTATTGCGTCTAGTTATCGCCTTTTAAAATTTATTACTGAATGCTACTTAAATGATAAAAAGGTGCTTTTTTATTGCTGATTGAATTCTATTTTGAACCTATCTATTTCGGCGATTAAAAGGTACTGTACTTACCTACATAATAAATACCACGCCTGTAGAAAAAATGAATAAAGCAAGTAAACAATGTTCGAAATTCTCTTGGTAGAGAATACTTATATGCCGAGTAGGTTAGGTACTAATGTTATACATATAAGTAGGCGGCAGATAGCGTAGGCATGGATCAATTTGGGATGAACAGATGAATGTGTGTATGTTTATTATTTTTTCAGAATTCAGACTTCTTGACAGATTTGTTTGAAATTTAGTATTGGTAGGTACTATAGGTAGTATAGTTTTTGTCCCGGATATCAGCTAGGTTACCTACTCTGCAAAGCAATCGCGATTTTAATTTCAATTCTGTATAATTTCAAAGGCAAAATTAACAGCCAATTCTAATTCGTACCCTTGAAATTTTATACTTTACTAACTATTTGGTTAGCACACAATCCGATTTCATTTAGTTTAGTATTTAGTTAGCGCTAGTCTACCTGTAAAGAGTACCAAAAAGTAACAATCCAATGGCGAACGAGCGGAATTATCTTCAAGAGTAAGGGGGCAGTTCAGGAAAGGGAAAAATTCGAATTCATAGACAAAACGGCCGGCATCAGTTAGTTTGTTTAACCCGTAACTCACGTAACGTAAAATCGTAAAACCTGGTTTAAGTACATTTTATTTTATTATTTCCTAGTGAATCCCGCGCAACTTCGTTTGGGTGTATTTATTTATGCACTGCAGCGCCATCTAAATCAGATTCTTGGCCAAATCTTACGGGAGTCGCGTATTTTTCGGGATAAAAAGTACCTACCCTATCTTTTAAGCTACTTACTTAAATACCAAATATCATAAAAATCGGCCAGCCACGTGATGAAGTAACAAACATACACACAACTTTCGGCTGTATAATATTAGTAGGATTTTTTATTTATAAATTTTAAAGTGCATCAATCATCACAAACAACACGATTAAGTAATGACTTAAAATACAAAAGGTAAATGATATTGTTTACTTTGTATTGTATACAATTGAAAGCTATAGGTACTTAATAATTATAAAAGGTTTGGTAATTAGGTAATTATAGCAATAGAATTGTAAACAAAACAACAAAATCTGAAAAATACAGAAGTGAGTATTAATTTTTTTTCTTAGGTTTCTAAATTTCATAGATATTTTTTATTTCTACACATATTTTTGTAAACAGCCAGCATACAAAAATATTGAACTTATATTTCTAAGGCTGTGTACACCTACAATAAATGACATTCAAGTACGCAAGCGATTGATAACATAATCTAAGCGTATTTTCAACATCTCGCGACAGTTTTTGCAGCATAAAGGTTAGTTACCTAATTATTTCTTGTATTCGCTGTTTACAATAAAATCATACAAGACTTCCGCGAGAACTTAAAGCCTTTGAAGTTCAGTGATTACATAGCGGCAGGCCGCGCTCTATATCTCTCTCGAAGAAATTACACATGTAAACAGAACCTGCGGAAAGTAGTGCAATCGTTTACATGTAACCTTCTAATCTATCTATACTAATATTATAAAGAGGTAAAGTTTGTGTATTTGTTAAATTGTAAGGGGTAATCTCGGGATCTACTGAACCGATTTTAAAAATTCTTTCACCAATAGAAAGCCACATTATTGCTGAGTGTCATAGGTTATATAAAAAACTACTATACTAATATTATAAAGAGGTAAAGTTTGTGTATTTGTTAAATTGTAAGGGGTAATCTCGGGATCTACTGAACCGATTTTAAAAATTCTTTCACCAATAGAAAGCCACATTATTGCTGAGTGTCATAGGTTATATAAAAAACCAAAACATAAAAAGGCTTTTATGTGGTAGTCGGTTTTGCAAAGTAAATCGGAGAAAAAACGGTCGAATGAAAGCGTTTCTTACGAACGCCTGTACTAAAAAAGGATTATTAACATTATGCCCAACGAAGTGGGCACAGGTCAGCTAGTGGTCAAATAATTTATGAAATCGGTCCAGTAGTTTTTAAGTTTATTCCTTACAAAATATACACGAAACTACAAATCTTTACTCTTTAGAATATTAGTGTAGATAATTTACTATAGTGTTGGAATAATCACAAATTAATAACTATTTTATATAATCATCATTTCAATGACAAAAAAAAACGCCAATGCACAAAATTCCGTTAGCATGCGACGAGACGGCAGGTAGCGGGGCCCGCAAACGCAACCCTTCCTAGGTGACGTGCGGGGATATGCCTGCCCCTACGCTGTTAAGCCCCGCCCCTTGAGCCTGTGACCATTAAAGGCCAACTGCAACCCATAACTGTGTCAGTTGTCGTTTACTCTTTACGTTAACCACATCAAAAAATTTATTCGATTCGCCATGGCTTTGTGGACACCATACGTTCAAGAAGCACCCTTGGATCTCACAGTGAAGCCTGAAGTAGAAACGCCGGCATACAATTGTCTGCCCAACCAGCCTTGCTACGGCTATGTGCCGTACTCTCAACCTTCGGCATTCCGTGTACCATCATCGCAAACATCACCGTACTCCAACTGCAGTGAATATGGATCTAGTTATTCATCAATCCCGGCCAGAAGTGTGAACTTCGCGCCGTCACCGCCGACGTCACCGGACAGTTTCTCCCTGTCAAACGATGAAGAGTATGCAGCTTACGAAAGAGACACCTTAAATGCTATGGCAGAGAAGAATGGTGGGACCCTTGTTGGGAATAATCCACGCATGCGCAGGGCTGTGCAAACCACTCAAACAGCAGACGACAGTTATCGTAAACAGCGCGAGAGGAACAATTTAGCTGCCAAGCAGAGTCGTGATCGTAGGAAGATGCGGGAGGTCAGATTGTCCTTACAAGTGGCATTTTTGACGAAGAAGCTTGCCGATCTAAAGGCAGCCAGCGGCGTGTGCGTCAGATGTCACCAAGAACTGATGTGATGTGTTTTGTGATGGAAATGGACAATTTGTGATTTTATTTAGGACAAAGTGCAATTTACTGAAAGGACTTTAGTGTACAAAATATCAAAGTCGATTTTCAAAGTCATATTTCTTAAGTTCTCAGTAGGTAACTTATAATGTTGTTCTAAGATAGTTAGAAATGCGTTCACTATGTACCAAGAATAATAGTGAATACTTACAAGTATATTTTTAACGCATTTGTAATTTAAGAAACTAAATTCAAACTTTGTTAATATTATGAATAAATCGTTTCTTTCCCGAAGTGATTGACAAAGTTGCGTGTGCAATGTTGTATTAGGATATATCAGAAGAAAATAATAATAAAATTATAAAGAAACTTATGTATTATTTCTATACACCCTGTTTAGAGACCTATAATTGATTTTTCTTGATTATATCTATATTAATAAGTTAAGGCCATTATGGTTAAGCCTGATAAAAGTTCTTGAACATACAGTGCAGAGCAGATACGCTGATTTTAGTCTCAGCGGTCGGCGGATAAGCCGCTTTGTATACCTACTCAGTTAGCATAAGGTCGCTGTATACGTAACGTGCTTTTTCCCAGACGGGACGGGAAGTTAAATAAAGTTCCTACAAAATGTATGGGAATATGCATATGTCGCGGATATACGGACGGGACGGGAACGTGGCCGTATCGAACAAAAAGTCACGTCCCCGTCCCGTCCGAGGTATTATCCCGTTGCGTATACAGCGACCTTTACTCGCATGCATAAAATCGTAATTTTAATTCGATAGGTATGTTACATAATATATACAATATATACATAACATAAATTTAATTAAAATTAATGGAAAATGCTAATTTATATTTTTGAAACTTTTTACTTTACTACGCGGCCTTAAAATCACCATCACACCGAGTTGAACCACATGAGTAAAGAATTGGTTGAACACCGCGCGATAATACATAATTATATGTATCGAAAACGATACACATGGCGCTGAGGGGGTTAAGTCTTAAGCTTAGATAGCGGATGAATTCACCGATTTTTTAGTTACATAGAAAGTTACTTGGTTTAAGATTCCCGAAATCCTAAAAAAGTTGAATATTCTTTGAATAATAAATAAGATAATTGTTACTCCAGTAAATATTTTAACAGATCTACTCGTAAAATAAAAATAAAATGCTAGTTTGCAACAATAAACAATTGCGTAAAGAAATTACTTTTGCACGTGTAGGCAATGAGTACGCCCACTATTCTGTTTTACTCGTGCTATTTTAGAGATAAAAGAACTATTAAAAGCCTGCGTATTAACAAAATAGTTTCATGCAATAAACTTCATTCATAAATACTTATTTATGATACCGCTTGTATTTTATAACGAAGAAACTACGAAATCCAGTAAATTATATTTTCTGTAGCTGAATATGAGTAGAGAATACTAGAGAACGACAAAAATAAATTTAAAACAAATACAATTATTATTTACACGATTACTTTTAATATTATTGTCTTCTTATTTATAGTTATACATACATAGGTACTTTAAGAATAACATTATTTACATTTTAGACTACACGGGCACACGGATATATTTTTTACAGTAAGTAATTTTAAGTAGGTACATAATGAACTAAGTGACTGTTAAATTTATACAATTTCTTTTAATTTCAACCTTACAGTTACTAAAATAGAACTTTTAGTCTTACCGTTTAACAATACCTATTATAAAAATAGTCATTATGGGAATTATTTGAAAGGAATTTATAACACAAAATAAATTTATTACGATGTCATGTTGAACATACGAAAGCATGTCTGTGATCAATACTTGCAAACTATGAGTTATTACTAACATAAAAGATACCACACAGGTTTTTACAATGTCACACAATTTCCTACTGCTTTTAGCGTTCCTCAAAAACGCAACATAAAATATTCTAACGAAAAATATAGCATTCGTAATAAGTATAATAAATTTAACCATACAATATATTTCATAAAATAACATAAAATGTTGAATATACAACTTCACTATTAACAAACAAGTCAAACCTACAGGTAATGTGGAGAACCAGATGATCACAGAAACGATGGTAAAATTTAATTTGTTTTCAGTAAACACTGCTACTACTTTGTTGTACAAGTTTTTGGTAAACATGAACATCCAGCATACAAGAACAAAGTCGGTGTAGAAGGCGACCACCAAAGCCGTGTCCGTGAGGATAGAATTGGACAAATCATTCGTGAAGTAGTACTCACAAACGGTATTCACAATTCTTGTTACGGTTATATGGGTTAATACTTTTTCGTCGAATTTTCTACAGTTCGGTATTAGAACGTAAAATATTATTTGAAGAAGAAGACCTAGGCACGACACTGTGATTCCGGTCAGCCAAAACACTCGGAATATATGAGTACACTGCACGTTACACAGTCCTACATCTTCATTTTCATCTAGTGTAACATTCAAAATAGTGTAGTTAGACATGGTTTTCTTTCACAAACATTACACTACACTCTCGTTGTGGTTCACGTGTAACTGGATCAACTCTTTGCCAGCTAATTGTTTCGTTTTATGTTGCTGCTACCCTGAAAGCTTTGAAATGCGTTTTATTTTTAGTAGTATTTGATGTATTGATCTGCAAATATCTGTAAAGAAGTGACTGTACACACGCGAAGTAAAATAGTTTGTGACTGATTGTATTGTGTTATTTGCTTTTGTGATATTTGTAGTGTTATGTTACATAGTGATCTGCATAAATATAGTACTTATCACATTTATCATTAATAATTGTATAAGCTCATCTGTGTTATTGTATTAAAATATTTTTTCACGGTCCGGGTGTCGTGTTATACCGTGAGATATTGAAATTAAATATCAGATCTTTTTTTTTTTTTTTTTTTTTTTTTTTTTTTTTTTTTTTTTTTTTTTTTATTAATTGAAAATTTCAGTTTGGGTGTACTAACACCCTCTTCTGAGACACCGGACTGTTGCGGGAGCGTAGGGCTCTCACCGCCAAAAATTTTACAGTGTCTGCCTAGGGGCGCCCCAGAGGGGGGCTCGAACTTCGGCCTATGGCGACACTGGGGGAAGGCGAACGGATTGGAGAGAAGCGGCCGGGCACGTGCCGGTACCGCGAAAACCGAGTCCCTACAGGAAGGTGGCGCGACGCGCGGCCCCGCCGGCGGGGCCGATATGACGGACGTGTGTGTCTAGTTTGTGTCGCGGAATCTAATTGTTTATACGCCTCGATGGCGACTGTAATGGAGTCGTCCGGGTCGTTGAGGACGTGCCGCGGACGACGTTTGGACCTGCTGGTGCCAGCCGGAGCGGAATAATCCCCTGCGGCTTTCACCAACGGATTGGGGTGATGATTGAGCGAGTCGAAGTATTTGACAGAGCATTGCTTTAGGTGGTGCGAGATGGTCGGCACACCTAAGTCAATGTGGAGGTTTTTGTTCCTAACGAACCAAAGCCCACCGATGGCTTTGCGCAAAAACCTATTCTGAATGGTTTGCAGCCTGTGGATATGAGAGGGCGCGGCGTGAGCGAAAACTGGACTTGCGTATGTCATTATCGGCCTAATGCACGTTGTGTAAACTCTCACCTTATTTCTAAGAGAGAGTTTACTGCGCCCATTAAGCAGACAATGTAAGCGGCCTAGCGCGAAAGCAGCGCGGTCGCGGACAATCTTTATATGATGTTCGAAGGTGAGTCCCCTATCGAGTGTGACACCTAAATAACGGACTTTCTTTTCCCAAGGGATCGGTTGTCCGAACATCTTGACTTTAGTGGAGGGATTTGGCGTAGTACCTCTGGAGAAGAGGATAGCGGCGCTTTTATCTGGATTAACTTCTATGCGCCATTTCCTAAACCAGTCGCCAAGGGAGTTGGCGGCGGCTTGGAGGGACTTTACTATGGCGGGTGTACTAGAAGCCGAACAATAGATGGCTGTATCATCTGCGAAAAGGGCAGTATGAGTCACAAGTGGACTGGGTCTAAATTGAGGGAAGTCGCTTGTGTAAAGCGTGTATAGGAGGGGGGAGAGCACGGATCCTTGTGGTACTCCGGCTCTAATGGTGTGAGGGGGGGATAGTGCCCCATCCACCCTATAGCGGAAAGAGCGATTCGACAAGTAGTCTCGTATGATGAGCACGAGACGGTTTGGCACATTAAGTTTGTAGAGCTTATAAATAAGCCCGTTGTGCCATACTTTGTCGAACGCCTTTGCCACGTCGAAAAAGAGAGCGCCCGTTTTGTGCGGGCGGGATCTGTTCGCTCTCCGGTCCAACACGTGTTCGACTATGCGATGCACTTGTTGGACACAAGAGTGTTTGGCTCTAAAACCAAACTGTGCGTCAGGTAAAAGATTATTAGCAAGGGAAAAATCTTTGAGACGAGCGAGAATAATGCGCTCATAGATCTTTCCTATCGAACTAAGGAGACTGATTGGGCGATAGCTCGAGGGCTGATCCTTGGGCTTGCCGGGTTTTGGAATGCCAATGACGGTGGCTTCCTTCCAAGATTTGGGGAAAATACTGTTTTTTAATGCCGCATTGAAAATGGCGGTCAGAAGGAGAATAAGGTGCGCGGGGAAGAGCTTGACGACTCTATTAGAAATCCCGTCAGGCCCCGGGGCCTTCCTATTATGTAAATCTCTGATAAGGGACTCTACCTCATCGGGGGTTACCGGCTCTATCGGCGGGTCGGCATCTGTGAGAGGGCTCGCGAGATTGTTGAAAACCTCAGTATCGACCTCGAGTAGGTGATCTGGATCAACGGGGAGTGTGCTAGGTGCACATTGTGCCTCAAGACTGGATGCTAAGCATTCAGCTTTTTCCTCGTCCTCGAAGGCGAGGGGGAGGGAGGGATCTGACTGTACTAACGGGGGGGTGGCAGCCACTGTATCTGCCTTAAGGGCTCTGGTGAGGTTCCAGAAGGCTTGTTGAGAGGGGACCATATTTGTAAGTGTCTCGTCCCACTGATCGTTCCTAAGCTGTCTAATGCGACGCTTAACCGCTGATTGGGCAGCGCGCATGCGGACACGGTTCTGCTCAGAGGGAAAAGAGAAGTAAGCCCTTTGAGCTGCGTTTTTCTCAGTTAACAGAGCACGGGCATCTGGCGGCAGTTCCCAGCGACGATGAGCGTTCACTGGGACGCGGCGCGAGCAATCGCTAACCACCTTCTGCACGTGCGCTGTTAATGAGTCAATTGCACCTATCGCGTCGGGAATTGAGACTATCTCGTCTGGAATAGGGTCTAACAAAGGAGATGAGATAGACTTAAGGCCTTCTCCTAGGCTGAACCAGTCAGTCTTGAGTCTTGTGGGGTCTGAGGCTGCCACGTTGGGAATGCTCACTCTGGGCGAGAGGGCAATAATGACAGGCCTATGATCTGAAGTGAGTGCAGAGTGCACTTCTATAGAACTCAATCTAAGATTGATGTTCTTTAGGAGGGCTACGTCTAGGACGTCCGGACGATGATTAACATTGTCTGGATAGTGAGTAGGTGACATAGGTGCTACTACGTCGAAGTTGAGGCTCTCTGAGAGTCGCTCGAGTTGTCTACCACGTTGGTTTGTGGTTTGGCTACACCAAGCAAGGTGCTTGGCATTTAGATCGCCCGCTATGATAACAGACGGACCAAGATCTAGAAGGTTTCGTATATCACTGTCAAGTAGTGATCTAGGGCTTGAGGAGCTATTGTTAGTGGGAGCTAGATAGGCTGACACTAAGTATATGGATTGATGACCTGTCATTCCTAATCTACAGACAGAGGCTTCGATGTGCACGAGATTTGGTGTATCCACAGGCGTGCAGTGTAATGTCGCTTTGTAGTAAATGAGAGTGCCACCGAAGGCAGAGACTGTGCGATCATTACGAATGATTTTGTAATTCGCGATTTTGGGATCGCGAATTGACGGCTTGAGGAACGTCTCCTGGATGAGGAGAACGTCCAATTGATGGGTGTAGAGAAAATCGGCTACCTCAGACCTCTGGGTACGAAGCCCATTGGCGTTGAAGTAGCCGATTTTTAGGGAGGTCGGTTTGACTCTACTCGTGTTATGGTGTAGATCCATAACTAAAACCTAAAATTTTTGAGAGTGTCCGTCAGCGCTCTAAAGTCGCGCCTCAGGACTATGACGAGGGCCTCTGAGTTCCCCTGGCATTCTATGATGCGGTCTGCCAAAAGGTCGACTTCGTCAAAGTCGATGGCGTTTAATACCGACATTACAATTTTGAAATTGTCGACGCTGTCACGGGTGGAGGAGGAGGAGAGTTTCGGCGGCTGCGGTGCCGCTTTCGGCGACGGCGGTGCCGCTTTTGGGGAAGGTGGAGGGGTCGCAACCACAATCACCGCGGGTGCAGGTTGGCCTGAGGGGCTGCCCTGCGGGGGGGGAACCTTATTGGTTCTGTTTCGCCACGAATGCGACACAACTGGTGTAGGCACCGGTGCCTTTGCTGAAGCCGGGGCGGCCGCGGCAGTTGGAGGTTGGGGGGGGCTAACGTAGGCCGCCTTAGGGGCGGCTCGAGTTTTAGGTGGGGAGGGAGCGGGCCTCCGGCTCTTCACCTTGGGTGCTTTTGGGCACCCTCGGTAGTTCGCCGGGTGTCCCACCTCCCCGCAGTTTACGCAGCTCGGAGGTTCCGAGCATAGCGCGCGATCCTTAGGCCGTTGACACTCCGGTGTCGAGTGGGCTCCTAAACATTTAACACAGCGAGGTGTGTTATGGCAATTCCTTGCGGAATGCCCGTATAGCTGGCATCTGTGGCATTGTCCCACAGTGCCTTTTTGGTGTGGGGGCTCAACAGCAACCCCAGACAGTCCGCAAACCTTACGAATGTTAAAGATGGCTTTGGCCTCTTTTAAGTTTGTCCTGTCCAGAATGGCCAGGACCATGTTGAATGGGGCGGAAGGCCCACGGTGCATACGGTGCACCTCTATGATGGGTAATTTTTGGGCCTTTAGGTCCTCGAGTACGTCTTCGCACCCGATTTCCTTTGGGACCCCCCGAATGACGACGCGGAGGCGCCGGTCTTCCTCCACACTCCACGTGTGGAATGGAATCGACATACCGTCGAGAAGTCGCGTTAAGTTGCGATAGTCGGAGATAGTCTCCGTTTTCAGCCTGATACCCTCAGTGCGGGTTTCGGCTATGAAAAAGATGCCATTTGCATCGCATCGGGCCTTGATGGCCATCCACCTATGGCGGTTCGTTATAACGACCGCCGGTGGGCGCTGGGAGCGCTTGGGAGGGGTGGGGAGAGAAGCTCCCTCGGCACCCTGTTCAGCCGCGGGGGGCGAAGCAGGGGAGTCAGAGGCCGCGGCGGGAGTAATGCCGTCGGCCAATTTGGCGGCCTTCTTTGCGGCGCCTTTGTTGCGCCTGGTGCGCTTTCGGCCTGAGGCCATGACAAATTCGTCCGAGTCGGACGTGGGCTCTGAGGAGGATTCCGAGGACTCGGAAACAACTTCCATTTCTTCGTTTTGGGCCTGACGGGCCGGAGACGAATTAGCGGAGGGCGCGTCGCGCGCGGCGCTTTTGGAGCGCGCGGTGGTGCGCGCGGCGTTCGCAAGGTGCGAGGGGGTCGAGGCGGGGGCGGCGCGCGCAGCGGGCGCGTCGCGCGCGTCGATCTCAGAGGGCGCGGCGGGGCGCGAGGCATTCGCAAGGTGCGAGGAGGTCGAGGCGGGGGCGGCGCGCGCAGCGGGTGCGTCGCGCGCGGCGATCTCGGAGAGCGCTGCGGGGCGCGAGGCGGGCGCGTCGCGCGCGGCGTTTACAGGGGGCGCGACGGCGGCGCAGGGCTCGGTGGTCTGAGGGGCCGGGGAGAGAGAGGCAATTCTCTTTATTTCCTCAATACGAGGCAACATACGGGGATCTTGCTCTAAAATTAGAGCGATGAGGCCATTTATAATGGCGTTTTCGCGCGGGTCGGTCGCCATGGCGACCGGCCTAACTTTAAGGGACCTAACAACTAACGAATTTATCGCAGTTCCTCCCGTCACGTTCCGCAAGGAAGAGTCTGCGAACAAACCTTGCGGCAGTCGTGCCTAATAAAACGCGCTCGGGGGGAACACCCGAGGTGTGTATGCCTAGTCCCCCGCGCCGGGTGAGGCGGGGGGGGTGTAGCTGGGTGAGCCCTAAGCTTGTTATCCTCTGACCAATCTCAATGTGTCAGAGGGCCCTGGCTGCTTAGTGCTCGGAGGGTAGCTGTGAGCCGAAGCCCTAGGCGCCCAAACCGTTCACTAAGAATAGGAAGGGGAATAGGTAGGTGGGAGGGGGCGACAGCTAGCGTCGGTCAGGGGAGCCCCCTAGGCCGATGGTGCTAGCCCCGTCCGGGTAACTTGCTTCACCCAGAAGGGGATCAGCGAGTGCCCGGGTCGCACTCCTGGTGTTTGCGCGCGGTTGGCACCGTTAGGTTACGCGCAAAACCAGACCACGAAACTGTGGTTTTAATCAAAAATCGCGCGAAGTTAAAGAGAAACTTCTAAAAACCTGATAATGTTTCTTTGTTTTCAAAAAAACAAAGAAACACGTAATTCGGAGTGGCAGTTACGTAATACGTAAACGGCCGTTGGGAGCGGGGCGTGCAGCGTGGCGCGGAGACACCGGGAACGTGTGGCTCGGGGCGCGTCGCGAGCACGACTCTGTGAAATATCAGATCGATGACGCTAAAATTATTTATATGCCAGGCGATGTTACATAAGAGCCAATGGGGTCGGATAGGGTATTGCGTTAGGGGAGCACCCCTTTTACCCTGACTCAATTAGAGCTTACCCTCATTGCATGTCGACAGTAGTGAGTAGTGGGGATAGTAACGCATGAGTGAGACCAATTCGATTTTTACATTTTTTCTGAAAATTATAGGAAATTAAATTATTGACGACCTCCATGAAGTTACGCCAACAATCGACCAGTGTTTTTATTTATCGATGGTAAAGTAATATAATATAGTAACAAACAATGTAATAAGTGTATTGAGTTACTTTTAAAAATAATATTCCGGATTAACTTTTTCATAACAGTCCCTTCACACTGGCATTTTTTCAGCGTCGGATCGCATCGTTGGCTAAGAGTTTGAACGCAAGAGCGTTTGCGCTAAGTCCTTAGTTGTTGAGCGTCTCGTCTCGGTCGCACACGTAATCTTTTTGGAGGTTTTTTGTCTTAACGTGACGGTGAAATTAGTGTTTTACCTGGTGGGAATCTCAGTTGCACGACCCGAGAGACAGAGGTGTAAAATCACAAGTCTAGTCTCCAGAACTCCAGAACGTTTGACAAACGCAAACGCTTGTGATTATGCGACCGCACCTAAATATTTAAGATTAAATGAGGAATGAAGGCCGTACACCATGCCAGTGTCATCGGTCGAGGGTCGTTTGGGTAATGCAATAAACAAACTTTAAAAAAGTAAGTATTTAGTGAATACTGTCTAGGAGGAAACTTCATTCACCATTCAAAAACAATAAAAAAACTAAGAGAAGTGTTTACTTACATATTCTGGGAATTAAAACTTATCAATAATTGCTAAAATATATCAGCTTCCATGTCATATGTCACATTAAAATATTAATTCCACAGCCAGTTATGAGAGGACATTTCTGAAATTAGTTACAGGTAGTTAATAATTATTAATAATTCGCTAGTCGACGCACTTTTTCACTTTTTGCACATAAAAAACTTTTATACAATCAAAAAATATTAACCATTTAGTACATAATCGATTGTAAACACCAGTACACAAGCCAAATCACAGTTATCAGAATATAGTACCTAACGGAAATAACTCAAAATAAAGTTTATTATGTCTTTAGATAACTATTATTAGTATTCACACGTTCGCTATACGTCAGTATTGCGGTTGATCCCCGAATATGTGAAGAGCAAATGGACACAAATAGCTATGTTATTATTATATTTATTAAAACACTTACTTGGTTCTCATAATTGCCACCCGTCGAGCGAAATAGCAAATGGTGACACAATGAAGTAATATCTAACATTAGGATGCTGTGTTATGAGTTTTAGGATCATTGCAGATCGAGCGGTGGAGATCACAGAACACGACATAGTATTTACGTCAACGTAACTGCAACTGCTAAGTACTGTGAAATATATACTTATCATAAGTTCGGAATCTTTAATTTTGTGTAATGTTCTACTTTATACAAATCTGTGTTTTGGTAAAACTAAACATAGTTTATTTGTAATTGTTACAAAACAAACATTTTCATATTTTTTCATCGTAGTTTTTATTTTATTTTATCTAAAATCAGTTGACTTTAAGTTAGTATCAATCAACAGAAAAGCTGTAAACGTGTGCTTTGGTCAAGCAAATGTAAGTTGCTCAGACACCTTTATTTTGGAGGCTTCTTGCCGCCCGTCAAGTTCATTTTTTAAGATTTTTTATAGTATCATAAAAAAACAAACTGCACAAGCTACCAATAATAAACCGTGAAAGTAAATAAACGTCTATGGTGCAAAAAGGTTATGGGTTGGTTTTGTTACCTCCCCTTTAGTTACATTGTGCAATACAAACAGGAGCCCTATTGGTCGGTTGTGGGGCAAAAAGATTTTTGTTTTATGTGGATGCTCACATTTAAGTGTGGCCGCATTATAAAATATCTTTACATAAACTTTACTAAAGAAAACATAAAAAACGACTTACAATATAAAAACTCTGTGAAAAAACTCGTGACAAAACCTCTCCGTCTTGGATTTTATTTTGACAGTACACTACCATTCTATAAAGATGAGTAATATGTCATGTGGAAGATTGTGTGTATTACGGAACACTTACTGAGCATGGCCAACATGTGCTTGGACGGTTTTCATGTAGGTGTGGCTACACTACAGAATACTCACAATTACCATACCTACTTACCTATTACCATATCATACCTCAATATCCAAAACCAACCAAGATTACCTTACCAGTTCTAATAAGAACTTTTTATCATATTAGAAACAGTTAAAAATATGGAACAAGTAGCCCTGAAAAGAACTGTTGTTATCTGAGAAACTAATTAGCTCTGAAAAGAGCTTTTTACACTTCACGCACAGCGCGCAATGTTCTTCACACACGACGCGACGCACAGCACTCAACATCAAGCTCAAGCACTTCCAGTAAGCAGCAGACACCAGTTTCAGCCAAGCAGACAGAAGCAGCATCGCCATGCAAGTACATCGTGTTCCGACCGCCGCTCGCCGCGTCTTCTTCTCTGTCTCCGCTCGCGTCGCCGCCGAAAATGACCGTGCGCCACAAGGGCAAACAGTTTTGTTGCACGAACCGTGCGACAGAGAAAGAGCGACATGTGGGAGCGAGACGGCGACACAACAGGACCCTTTTAATCAGTGACCAGGACATAAGTGATGTTTTCATTCGTCAAACACGATTTCCTTGCTAAAAGATTTTGTATATAAACCTTGCAAATTGCGTAATAAATATTCATTCCGACTTCACCTTCTGACTAAGAGTTTTACTCATCAACCCAATCTCTCTCTCCATAATTGGTGACCCCGACGAGCAACACAGCAAAAAGACCCAGGATCAACGGAATCTCTGCCCAGCTATCAAGAAAGAATAAATTCAAGCAAGAATAAATTCAAGCAAGAACAAATTCAAGCGAGAATAAATTCAAGAAAAATGGAAGAAAATACTGCCGCTGCCGCACCACAAGCCCAAGCCACCGTCCAGCCACCAGTCCAACCCGAGATCTCCAATATCTCACTGGCCCTTCGTATTCCACCATTCTGGCGCGACCGACCGCGACTATGGTTCTACAGTTTCGAAGCTGCCACCCACGACCAGAAGAAGGGTGAACAGCAAATGGCACAGATGGTCATCGCACGACTGGAAAAGCAAGAAATTGAGCAAATTTCCGACCTACTGTACAACCCACCTACAACGAAGCCCTATCAGGCTATCAAGGAGCGTCTCATCACTGCCTACGAAGAGTCAGATAGCCGTCAATTTCAGAAATTACTATCTGAAATGGATTTAGGCGATCAGAAGCCATCCCAGCTATTACGCCGAATGCGTGATCTTGCCCGAGATCGAATCCCGGACGCCACTCTTCGACTTATGTGGACGAATCACTTGCCTTCACACGTTCGCTCAGTCTTAGCTGTGAGCGATTCGTTCAGCACGAAAACCGCACTAGAAGAACTCGCCTTACTTGCCGACAAAATGATGGAGCAACATCGCGAAGTAGCAGCAGTCAGCTTACCACCGCCACCACAGACATCTCAAGCCACTGGAACGCAATTTCTCATCGACGAAATAAGACGATTATCGCTCGAAATCGACGAGTTGCGAACACATTCACCGCAATACAACAATTACCGGAGAAACCGATATCCGTCTCGAGGCCGCGACGATTTTCGTTCCCGCGACACATCATCTCAGTCAAGAAGTAATTCGCCGTCGCCATTCTGCTATTATCATCGACGTTTCGGCGCTCAAGCAAGAAAATGTACTACACCGTGTTCATTCGCGACGAAAACGGAAAAACCTCAGGAAAACTAGATAGAACGTTGGCAGAGGCGGACACCGGCGTTCAAGAATATTCATACCGCCTATTCGTTACGGACAAGAAAACTGGCATTTCTTTCTTGGTAGACACGGGAGCTAATATATCCGTCCTACCTAGAAGAAAAACTCATCTAACTACACCGCTGCCATTCAAACTCTACGCCGCGAATAACACCGTCATTTCAACATATGGAGAGAAAACACTCGAACTTGACCTCAATCTTCGACGTCCATACAAATGGAAGTTTGTAGTCGCCGATGTGACAAAGCCGATACTAGGAGCTGATTTTCTCAAACATCATCATCTCATCGTAGATCTCAAGAACAAGAAACTCATCGACAACGTAACCAATCTACAAATCAGCGCACCGATTCGAGCGACATCCACACCTTCAGTCAACACCATAAATAAGACGGACTCCTACCACGATATTCTAGCCGAATTTCCCGGTACTACGCGACTAACTGCGATGAACATTAACGAGAACAAGATCAACGTCGAACATTTCATCGAAACCGAAGGTCAACCCTTACACTGCCGCGCACGTCCAATACCGCCACATCGCTACGAAATAGTGAAGAAAGAATTCCAAAATATGATTGAACAAGGACTATGTCGACCCAGCAAGAGCCCATGGTCGTCACCTCTTCACATTGTTCCTAAGAAGAATGGAGACCTACGTGTTTGTGGGGACTACCGCAGACTTAATGCCGTCACGAAACCCGACCGCTACCCTATACCACGCGTAAAGGATTTCACTCACCAACTCGAGGGAAAAACAGTTTTCACAACCATCGACCTGAACAGAGCCTACCAACAACTGAAGGTCCGAGAAGAAGACATAGAGAAAACTGCCATTATTACACCGATGGGATTATTCGAGTTTCCGAGAATGTGCCCAGGACTAAAGAATGCTGGTCAAACATTCCAACGATACATCCATCAAGTACTCAGCGGACTGCCCTACGTGTTTCCTTTCGTCGACGACGTATTAATAGCTTCAGAAAACGAGACTATTCACCGAGAACACCTAAGAACAGTACTAGGAAGATTCGACGAACATGGCATCACAATTAATCCAGCCAAATGCCACTTCGGTCAACCAGAAGTTAAGTTCTTAGGCTTTAACGTAACAAGAGACGGTATCAAGCCTCCAGCGGAGAAGGTCGAACTCATCATGAACTATCCGAAGCCAAAAACCATCGATGAATTACGTCGTTTCCTCGGCATGATGAATTTCTACCGCGACCACATACCTAACGCCGCATCCATACAAGCACCACTCAACGCGCAATTCCATAACGCAAAAAAACGCGACAAGACTATCGTACAATGGACAGAAGAGTCGAATCAAGCATTCGAGATGTGTAAGACAAGCATTAGCAACGCTGTTTTACTCGCTCACCCATCGCACCACGCAACCTACGCGTTATTCTGCGACGCATCCGACAAATCAGCTGGCGCCGTCCTACAACAATTTGTCGATGAAAAATGGCTACCACTCGGCTATTTTTCGAAGAAATTCTCCGATGCGCAATCAAGATATTCTACATACGACAGAGAATTACAAGCAATCTACATGGCTGTCAAACACTTCCGCAAGATGTTCGAAGGTCGACCACTCATCATTTTCACCGACCACAAACCACTTATCTTTGCGATGAGCAAGATTACTTCAACAACCGAAACGCCAAGACGCACGAGACAACTTTTGTTTATCAGCGAATTTACGACCGACATTCGTCACGTGAGCGGTAAACAAAATATCGTCGCCGACGCACTCAGCCGCATAGAAACCGTAACATATCCGTCTACAATCAATTACGAAGAAATATCAACAGCTCAACAACAAGATTCCACCATTCCAGAACTACAACAACAAGAAAACATAATTTTGAAGAAAGTCATCATTCCAAACACGGACATTGAACTCTATTGCGAAACATCGTCACCGCACATACGACCTTACATACCCGAGAAACATCGAGAAGAAGTATTTAGAAGCGTTCACAATGTCAGTCACCCCGGCACGCGTACGACTCGCAAGATAACAGCACAAAAATACTTTTGGCCGTCAATGAATAGCGACATTTCAAAATGGACAAGAAGCTGCATCGACTGTCAGAAAAACAAGATTCAACGCCATACAGTTAGCCCTATTTCGAAATTCCCGCCAACGGATCGCTTTCACCATCTGCACATCGACATCGTCGGACCTCTACCTACGACGCAACAAGGTCATCGTTATCTTATCACTATGATCGACCGAGAAACGAAATGGCCGGAAGCGATACCTACCGACGAAATAACAGCTGATATAGTCGCCAAGACAGTTTATAACCACTGGATAGCACGATTCGGATGCCCGGCAACACTCACAAGCGACCAAGGACGTCAATTTGAAAGTCATCTGTTCCAGAACTTAATGAAGCTAATGGGAATAACAAAGAATCGTACCACTTCATACCATCCAATTAGTAATGGAATACTCGAGCGTTGGCATCGCGTTCTGAAAACCGCGCTGCGCACCAGACTATCCAGCTCAAGCTCATGGATCGACGAGTTACCTACTGTACTTCTTGGTCTACGAGCCACACTACGCACAGACGCCGGAGTTAGCCCCGCTGAATTAACCTATGGTTATAATCTACGCCTGCCAGGAGACTTTTTCACTCCGAGTCCAATACCTACATCTATGGACTACACTTACGTCGAAAAATTGCGAACTACAATAGAGGAAAACAGACCACAACAAAGTACAACACATCACAACAAACAACGTATCTTCATACACAAAGAACTTCTTCACTGCAGTCACGTATTCGTCAGAGTCGACGCCGTAAAGAAGCCATTACAACCACCGTACGAAGGCCCTTATCGTGTTATCAAGAGAATGGAAAAAACCTACACGATACAGTTGAGTAATCGCGAGTCTAACATCTCAATCGACCGACTCAAGCCTGCCTACATTATTGAAGAAAACTCACTTTTATCACCGCAAGATATTTTACCTTCATCGTCAAGAAATCAAGACATCACATCACCGTTACCTCAAGTGAACTCGCCGCAAGACACCCCCGCCCCGCCGAGCAACGTGACATCACAGCTGATTACGAAAACACGTATCGGCCGTTCAGTCAAATTGCCCGTACGTTTCACTTGAAGGGGAGTCCTGTGGCTACACTACAGAATACTCACAATTACCATACCTACTTACCTATTACCATATCATACCTCAATATCCAAAACCAACCAAGATTACCTTACCAGTTCTAATAAGAACTTTTTATCATATTAGAAACAGTTAAAAATATGGAACAAGTAGCCCTGAAAAGAACTGTTGTTATCTGAGAAACTAATTAGCTCTGAAAAGAGCTTTTTACACTTCACGCACAGCGCGCAATGTTCTTCACACACGACGCGACGCACAGCACTCAACATCAAGCTCAAGCACTTCCAGTAAGCAGCAGACACCAGTTTCAGCCAAGCAGACAGAAGCAGCATCGCCATGCAAGTACATCGTGTTCCGACCGCCGCTCGCCGCGTCTTCTTCTCTGTCTCCGCTCGCGTCGCCGCCGAAAATGACCGTGCGCCACAAGGGCAAACAGTTTTGTTGCACGAACCGTGCGACAGAGAAAGAGCGACATGTGGGAGCGAGACGGCGACACAACAGGACCCTTTTAATCAGTGACCAGGACATAAGTGATGTTTTCATTCGTCAAACACGATTTCCTTGCTAAAAGATTTTGTATATAAACCTTGCAAATTGCGTAATAAATATTCATTCCGACTTCACCTTCTGACTAAGAGTTTTACTCATCAACCCAATCTCTCTCTCCATATAGGTAATTAATTAACAACGGAAATAATTCAATTGATTATACTCCTAAGTACTTACGTTTAGCTGTTCCATGAAAATTGTATGAATGACCAACAAGGTAGGTTCCAGTAATCCAGTCATTCACATAATGTTTTTACACGTTCAGCATCGAAAATACATTTGTGTATCAAAAACGATACACATGGCGTTGAGTGGGTTAAAGTTAATTGAGTTGGGTTCAATTCTTGAGTAATTTTATAATAAAGTATATTTTTAGTATCTAATTCATAAAGTCGTTAATTTGAGAAATAAGTTTTAGTAATTTTAGTATAGTCAGCTTTCGATTGCTGAAGAGTCTCGTCATCTTGTGTGACCGTGACAAACTTCCATCTGCTTAGTGCATGGCGCACGTAAAGTGCTGTCATTAAAGTCAAGACCAGTCAGCGATTGAAACAACTTAGATTTATCTTCTTCTTTTTTTTTCTTTCTTAATTAGTGGCCTTTCTGTCGTGTCTTAGCGACACAGACAATTTCGCCAATGTCGAGTATTTTAAATGAACACTTTTTAATAAAAAAAGTACAGTATAAAAGGGCAACGTGGTACGGTGAGGATCCGACGTCGCTATCTTGACGACCTTCGTTGACATGTCTCGCTCTCGAATCCACTTAGATATCAGCAGAGCTTAGTTAGTTTAGTTAGTTTATCTTAATTAATGGCTTCTGTCGTGTCTTAAGCGACACATAGACAATTTCGCCAATGTCGAGTATTACAAATGAACACTTTTTAGCAAAAAAGTACACTTTATAAAGGCAACGTGGTACGGTGAGGATCCGAGGTCGCCATCTTGACGACCTTCGTTGACAAGGCGGCGATCTCGAATCTATCAGCAGAGCTTTCAGGTGACATTGATGACACGTAGTCATCAAGTTTTTTCAAACTACCGCACACTCAATCACTCAACGATTTAATAGATAAACTTAGTACCAAAATAAAAAAAAGGTTTTATTATTATAATTAAGTATATAAAGATTTGACTGTGTTTATGAAGGGCTTGTGCAATGCCGCTCTCTCGCACAGAAGTCATACCTAACCTCGATCGATGCCTAACCTATAGTGTGCTTTTGTAAGGGCACGTTTTATTTTACGCATTGGTAACTCTCGCTCGTTACTTGTAAATTTACAGATGGTGCCAAAAAACAAAAGTATAGGTAGGTACTGATTGTGATTGCTATTATTTTATGTAAGTAACATAAAATAATAAGGTACCTAGCTGGTAGATAGCGGTTCCTTAAAGCATTTCAATAAGCGTTTTGTTTTCTTGATAACTTTGACTTGAGGAGGCATGTGCCGCGCCCGCGCCGAACTACAAAGGTTGATTTGAAATTGAAACAATAGACGCCGCGGCGGCGGCTCGGTAACATCTACTTCTACGGTGATTTGTTTTAGTAGAATTTTTAAATTGTCCCTGATAATTTTTGAGGTGATTTTACCTAGCTCGAAAGGAATAAATAATACTTACATCAAATCATCGTAATACATAGAATGAAGAGGCTTTTCATTTAATCACCAAGTGTCCTTCTATACTACTGGAGGAGTTTCCTCCCACGAACGCTGAGGCTGTGGAATGAGATCCCCTCCGAGGTCATTCCTTTAGACCTGTGCTTTAGATTAGACTATAATATGGGGTTCTTCAAAAGAAGCATTAAAAGATTTTTACAGGGTCGGCAACGCGCGAGTGATACCTACTCCCTGTGTTGCAAGCGTCCATAGTTTGCCACCTTAGTGGTATAAAAAAAACTACTTACACTACCATATTATATTCTGAGGGTTCAAAGTAGACGGTGGAGAGATCTATAGCTCCTTTGACCTTTCTATCATAACAATTAAATTCTAATTGGATTACTTATGAAATATTATAATATATTATTTTGACGAGTTTCAAAAACATGTCATGTCATGCATGAGTACAAACATTATAACAATCCTTGGTCACACGCAACAACAGCTTGTATTTTGAACCCGGCCCGAGGTACCTGCTCTTTTGCGGGTTATAATCCGTTAATAGTGGGCATTGTCCAAAGATGACGGACACACAAACTTAAAAATCATTTTTTCTTTATGAATGACCGTTTTGTTACAATTGAATATAAATATAACGAAAAGTTAGTACCTACAGCTAGCTACAATGGGCAAGAGTTGGCACAGGAGCATTATGCTTTCTAGGAAACGTTGTAAATCATATTTGTGTAAGATTGGCAAGGAAGCCAAGGAATAACGTTATCAGCAAAATCATAAAACTGTATTGTATGAACACCTTTCGTTTTCGCAATGTTCCATAGAATTGCAACGGCACAATTTGCAGGCATCAAAAATAATGGTAAAATGTACCTGAGTATACCTACAAACAGTAACAGTTGAAGAAACAGCACTTCCAGACTTCAACTTGATGAAGCAAAATGTGATGAAAAAAATCGACTTTTCGAGACTACCTAAATACTTCGTTATTTAAACGTTCTACGTATTTTCTCATGCCAGGACTTAGGTAGTACTTAGGTACGTTTTATTTATTATTCAATCATAAGTATTTTTTATTTTTATGTAATAGGTTGGCAAACAAGCATGCAAGTCACCTGATGTTAAGTTAAGTACCTATAAATGAAACATGGGTTTATTATTAAAAAGTTTAAGACTCAGAAGCTAAAATATTTTTAAAAAACAAAACCGTACTAAATTTGTACATTCATAAAAGCATAACCAACCAACAATTTGTCATAGAATTTTGGACAATTCGAATGCAAAATTAAACCGAAAGGAATAAAAGGCAGCGAAATTGCAGTAATGCAATCGCAAAAGGAGATCTGTAGTGTAGTCAGACAAAAATATACAATGAGCGAGGTGTGAATGGCCATCGGATTATACGTATCCAATCTGTTGCAGTGGTCAGTGGGTTTAAAAAAAGTGTTGACTCATTCAGGTCATTTATTTCTCTAAGTAGGCAGCTGGTATGTTAAATATTCATATTCATTTATTCACATAAATGGTTTACAATGAAGTTCACACAGTAAGTGGTCAGTTTAGGTCTTATACAAATTGTTAAACCACCTTTTCAAGGTATGAGTGAATTATTAACACTACTTTTAAACAATTTTAACTAAACTATAATATAAAGTATATTATGGCAGTATAAATTGCAATGTTTACAGCTACATTCACAGTTTCTTCACATTTCAGCCACCAGTTACCCTAAGGTTGCCTTGAAAAGATTGCTTTTAGCAATAAGAAGGCCGTCTTGTTGCGATAACACTAGTGTTTAAGTTATATTTATGTATAGGTACTGTGTCCTACTGTTGTGAACTGCCAATAAAGCATATTCTTTCTACCTATCTACCAGTTGGCCAGCTCACACTGTACTGTAATTTGCTCCTCTGCACTCTTACTAAACTTATTTTGCACTGTATAAAATACTTTAAACTAATTTTATCTTATACTGGTGCTAAGACTAAACTAATTTTGACAGAACTAGAGTGTTTCTATGACTTGTCATGTCACTTTATTCCTAGGGCCGCGGGTCCGAATCCTGCGCATGGCCACAGAATAGATAATATGGCATGGCAAGCATTTGTGTGCATGAACATGTCTGTTTGCCTTGGTCTGGATGATTTCAATGTATTTATTTACAAAAAAAAGTAGCTATTTAATTATATTTATCAGCAATCTAGTACCCATAGTACAAGCTTAGTTGCTTAGTTTGAGACTAGACGTGTGATTCGCCCATGAATATTTATTTATTTCTAGCCTTGTCACTAATTGTACACCTAGGTAGGAAGGACAACAAAACCTTTAGTCCTGTCAAAATTAGTTAAGTTATTGTTAAGTATTATAATATCTGTGGTTTAGTCTAGTTAAATGTACAACAACAGAATTAGCACCATTGGCTTTCAAAAAAGGCTCTATGTTGAGTTTCTTGCGGCACTTCTTCTCAACAGGCCATTTACGTCAAAGTTGTGGTAGCGTTAAAAATTTTAAACGTGCAAATGTAGGTACCTAGGTTTTTCCTGTAAATCTACTTGCAGAATAAATTATTTTTTATTTAAACATGCCGTCTGTTAATACGTTTCAAAGGATTTCTTCCTACCGTCACCATGTAAAACTTACATTAATTTACTTGTATACTAGCTTTATACAAGTAAATTAATGTAAGTTTTACGTGGTGACGAAGCTTCGATTGTGTTTAAACACTTTAAAGCAATAAAAGCTCATTAGCAAATTTAAAAAGAACAATTACCTAACGGTGTTTCTGTATTATTCTTAGAATTCACCGCTGTGGGTCGAAATGTCCCAACCCGTACATAATCCGGGTCCACGCGGAAGGGTTTGCAAATGACAGGCTCGCAACCACATATTTACAAGTATAGACGAAAAGTCAGTTCTGTTTTCTTGTTAGTAAGTACTAAATTCGCTTGGGAAGGACTGCAGCTGACATCAATGCAGATGTTGATTTCAAATGATATGCCCACTATATTGACAGTTATTGCAGTTTCCTATTTATTGAATATTTTGAACCTTAAAATAAGTCTGGTGAATTACACAACGCCATCTAGTTTCAAACTAAGCAAAGCATGCATTACGGGTACTAGTTAGCTGATAAATATGTTAAGGCGTGTACGCACGACCGAACACGAACATGGTGAACATCGAACACGAACACTTTGTTCGCACGTGCGTATCACTAACGAACATCAAACAATTTATTCGTCAAAAGTGTTCGTGTCGATCCAATTTGGTTGTTCTGTGTGGACGATGTTCAGTTAGCAACAAGTAGATTAACACTTTAGTACTCATAGATTATATACTAGCGTTAGATTGGCAATGCAAAAGAGATAGATCATAGCATACGCGTTTGTTAGAGCGAGATAGATAGGCGAGACCATTCTTCCTATACACGCTGTCGGCCTGTATCAGCCTGACGTCAGTCGTGTCAAAACAAATCCCACTTATTTTTAGAAAATTTATGGTTTTTAAATGTAGTTTTGGTGTTAATTAGACGTGATTAAATATGGTTACCTGTGCAGTGCTTGGATGTAACTCAAACAAAAAGGAAAATCCACAAAATTAGCACTATCTTGCTTGCACACATGTACATTACACGCACACTAGTGTATTTTGTTTTTGGTCTCGCCTAATCAAACCATTGCCGATCTATACGCTAGTATATACTAAATCTATGTTAGTACTATTTAAATCCAACTGTCCAAAGAACAAAAAAATACAGTCGGTTGTTTGGATCTTTGGAATGATATTAATTAACTAATTAATGTGTTAATTAATCTTCTGTTGCTGATGTAAAACTCAGAACAAATATTTGTAGTATAAAAAAATTATATGGAATGACATCGGTTCCAATCTCTCTTTTTAACTTGCCAGAGTAGAAAGAGAGAGGGGGTAAATATTATTAATATTACTATTTTAAGGTCATATTTCTTTACTTCAAGTCTTTATACTGTATTTTGTAGCTAGTTTTACCAGTTATCCGTGATCAGATCATTTACTTCCTCTATATACAGGGTGTTTGGTAGAGGATTGAACATAGGATAATGGCAGAAAGGTGACATGGTCTGCTACATGCTGAGCGAAAAAAATTTGACCTAGGGCCCATAGTTTTTTTTATAATGATTTTTTTTAAATTTTCACCAAACTTTCTTCCTTCGTGAATTTGAAGTACTATAACTTTTTTTTATTGGATCAATCGGCCATATTATTTTTTTATTCCTTTATTAACAGTATGTAGCTTACTTTTAAATTGATATTTGTTGGTTAGAGTTACCACAAATAATGATATGATTCCTGAAACATCAAAAATACGAAAAGTACACGCCGAGCGTTCAACTTTGGACTGCTGTAAAAAAAAAACTAAAAGTGGTACTGCAGTTCTAATTCTAGGAAAACAGCTCTAGTTTATGCCCTTTGAAATGGTATTATTTGGTATAGGTGGGCAGTGCATCCAAGACCATTTCTGACAAAAATCCTTTAAAGAAAATAAATCAAAATAATGTTACGAAACATAGAGCGGGATGGTTACACAAGGCAGGTAGAAACGTTAACGTTTCTCTTAATCAATATCAGCATCCGTTCTTCCTTTTTCACTCTTCATAGGTGGGCAAAGCATCCAAGACCTTGTAGTGGTGAAGAGTGGTAAGTGGTAAGCAATAACCGCTGCCTATTGACATCTACGATTTTTTAATGATACGAAGAGGACAAACTAGCTAGCAAGTCACCTGATGGTAAGCAATCACCGCTGCCCATAGACATGCACAACTTTTTTTTTGACACGAGGAGGACAAACATGCAGCTTATGGTAAGCAATCACCGACTACAATGAAAAAGGTAGGACCGGGGAAGGAAAGTTAATAAGGGAGTAGGAAACAGGAGGTGTATCAGGCTTCCCGCTCTCTCACTCATCCTACGAAACACGGGGGACATACGAGGTACTGCCCCGGTCGAGCCTGCCCATTTACGAGCTACTACTAGTTCATAGTAGTGGCTACGCTCTACCACTTTTCACCACTACAAGGTCTTGGATGCATTGCCCACCTATGAAGAGTGAAAAAGGAAGAACGGACTGATAATCATGAACCGTAACCATCCCGCTCTATGTTTCGTAATATTTTTTTGATTTATTTTCGATTTATTTTCATTAAAGTATTTTTGTCAGAAATGGTCAATTTCATGTAGAAAGTACGAGAAAGACTACTTAGAAAAAAATAAACTATACAAATGACAAACCATTCGAAAGGGCATGAACTAGAGCTGTTTTCCTATAATTAGAACTGCTGTACCACTTTTAGTTTTTTTTTAAACTGCAGTCCAAAGTTGAACGCTCGGCATGGACTTCTCGCCTTTTTGATGTTTGAGGGCTCATAATTTTTTTCCTGGTAACTCTAACCGACAAATATCAATTTAAAAGTAAGCTACATTCAGTTAAGATAAGAATAAAAAAATAAGCTGGACGATTGATCCAATAAAAAAAAAGTTATAGTACTTCAAATTCACGAAGGAAGAAAGTTTGGTGAAAATTAAAAAAAAATCATTAAAAAAAAACTATGGGCCCTAGGTCAAATATTTTTCGCTCAGCATGTAGCTAACCATCTCAACTTTCTGCCATTATCCCATGTTCAATCCTCTGCCAAACACCCTGTATATGTGGAACTATGATAACATCATTGAATTGCTTGTCATAGGTAAAAATAAAAATAAAATCAAGTTGTATACCTATAATTTTGACTAAAATTAAACAAATATTAAGTAAGATTTTTTAACTTTGAACATTAGACTTTCTGTTTGACTACGTGCGGTAAGTCGAATTTACCTCGAACACACTTCAGCTTCACTCCGGGGCAATCTTTCAATCTGTAAACAGATATTTTGGATTCATCAACAACACTGCTAGGATATAAAGGTTAAGAGTTTCCTAATGTGACCTCGACTAAGTGAGTATTGTAAACGACACCACCTAATGACACCACTGTGGTGTTGTTTACAATTTTGTTTTTATCCACTCACCACACATTGCACATCAACAGTTGACAGTGGTGTAGTTACCTAAAAAAAATTGTAAACGACACCACAATGGAGAATGGACACTCCGCCCCGCACCGGACCGAGTTACCGCACTCGAGGAGCCCTCGAGGAGCCCTCAGTCGCAAAGGTGTGCGTTTAGTGAACGAATGTGTTTACGTGTGCGCATACGTGTGCGTGTGTACAGACGACATTGGCCGACATTGGCCTTTGTAGTAGTAATAGGCGACTTTTTCACGTGCGTTGTATGGAGTGTCCGGGCTGTGCCATTGGGAAGCTACACTATCCACGGGTGCTATAGAATCACTACATAGTATAAAACAAAGTCGCTTTTTCTGTCCCTATGTCCCTATGTCCCTCTGTATGCTTAAATCTTTAAAACTACGCAACGGATTTTGATGCGGTTTTTTTTAATTGATAGAGTGATTCAAGGGGAAGGTTTTAAAGTATCATACATTCCAAAATTCCCACGGGAAAGCGGGATACACGCAAACGAAGTTGCGCGGGTTTCGCTAGTAAATTATATTTTTGCCCAGGGGCGGCTGTACCTTAAGTGCGCTCGTGCACTGAACTACCATATTTTAATAGGTTCAGAAAAAAATGCTTAATAATCCGATTGACTATCTATTCAATTCAAAATATCAAATATTAACGAAATTGTTATTGGCTAAAGTATTAAGTCTTATTTTCGCTCGTAAAGACAATTCGCCTTGCGCTAGGCCACGCGCACGGCGAATACTCATACAACGTCTATAAAATACGAGCTAAAACGCCTGGCGCGTGAGACAGAGATAGTGCAATAGAAAATGTATGGCAAAATTAGACAGCTCGCGTGCGCCGCACGCACGAGCCGGAATTTACCGAGAGCCGGCAAACGAAAAGCCGAGAGCGGACGGACCCACCAGCCGCCACTGTTTTTGCCCATACGAAGCTGGGACGGGTCGGGTAGTAGTGATTGGTTACAAGTGCAAAATGATGTCTCACCTGCCTACTCTAACAAGAACAATGTTGTGTTCCTGCAAATTGTGACCGATGCCAGGTATATATGCCACCATTTCTTTTCCATTGGATAAGCGAACAAGGACACATTTCCTGTTGGCCGAATTTGGCTTCTTTGGTTTTTTAATTAAGGTTTTTAATATCACACCCTGAAAATAACAAGTTTTAAATCATTTAATATCAATTAAAGTGCAAATATTTATTAATCTTACTTAAAAAATAAAAAATATCTACCATGTATATGTTACTGTAAAAGCTCGAACCACGGTAAATCTTCAGATTTAAAAGTAAGTCTTAGGATTTACCGACATGAGTTGGTAAATGTAAGTATTTCTGAAAATGGGACGATTTTTTCGGGCTTTTACCATTCGAATTCAGTATATGCTAGGTTTTACCACTGTCAGCCGGTAGATGTTGGTTTTAGGAATAAAACAATAAGTAATTCTTAATCATTTATTTGAATTAACTATTAGTCAAAACCTTAGGTAAGTACTTATATTACATAGGTATCAAACCAAACGATAGTAATTAAATAACTAATCCTAATCTATTTAAATTATTTTCATTTCGGATATTAATTTATTCTTAGTCTTATACTTTGCCCCACTTTAACATTTGAATATTTATCAGCACAAAATAAAAGCCGAAATGGCTCAAAATAAAAGCCGAAAAAAATAAAGCCGAAATGGCTTGAAAGACTGAAAGTATCTGATATTGACAGAGCTAAAACTGACCCAAAAAGCATTATTGCAGTTGTGATAGATGTAAAGGACAATGAGTTTTACGATGGTAAAAAACTGAAAGTTTTTAGAAAATCAAAAACTGGGCAAAAATAAAAGTTATTAGTTTTATTATATCTTTTCAAAATATCCCTTCACATCAATGTATCGTTGCATCCGAAGAAACCACTGAGCAAAGCAGTTTTCCCGATGTCTAAGCTTATCCGAATTTGCTGATAGGTCACTCGTTTGTCATTCTCTATCATACGCCGCACAACACTGATGTTAATAAACTTCAGTCGTCGCCGTAGAAAGCCGTCCTTCACACAGATCATCCGTAAGAATAGTGCGACCACGTTTGAACTCATTTATGAGTTGTAAATTGTGGCACGGGATGGGGCTTCATCATGAAAGGTCATTCGAAGTCTATTATAACATTAATGTTGACTTAAATGACATCGAAAGTCATAAAAAATCATGGCACGAAAATTTACTCGCGTTAAATTCATGCTGAAATTTTCAATTTGCCGCCAAAACGTAAAACAAAAGAAAAAAATATATACTCGTTAACATTGACAAAGAGTTCCATTTTCAAAATTTAAACTTATTTTTTAATTATATTGTTTACAAGTGGCCAGTTCTAAAAACTTTCAGTGTCGCCCTCGTAACAACTGTTCCTAAATTTATTAATAAAATAATATCCGAAATGAAAATAATTTAAATAGATTAGGATTAGTTATTTAATTACTATCGTTTGATACCTATATAATATAAGTACTTACCTAAGGTTTTGACTCATAGTTAATTCAAATAAATGATTAAGAATTATTGTTTTATTCCTAAAACCAACATCTACCAGCTGACAGTGGTAAAACCTAGCATAAACTGAATTCGAATGGTAAAAGCCCGAAAAAATCGTCCCATTTTCAGAAATACTTACATTTACCAACTCATGTCGGTAAATCCTAAGACTTACTTTTAAATCTTAAGATTTACCGTAGTTCGAGCTTTTACAGTAACTTATATATCATACCATGAATGACTGATGGATCTAGAACTGATCGTAGAAATCTGAAACTTGGTGTGTTTTCCGAAATTCTCATGGGAAAGTGGGATAAGATAATGCGGAAAACAAAGTTGCGCTGGTTTTGCTATTACTATTATAAAATAAATAAATAAATATTTAGGGACAAATCACACAGTTTGAGCTAGCCCCAAACTAAGTTCGAAACTTGTGTTATAGGATACCAATTCAACGATACTATATTTTATAATAAATACTTATTATAGATAAACATTCAAGACCTGAGGCCAAACAGAAAAAGTTTGTTATTCATCATGACCGAACCGGGACTCCTTGGTGGCAGTCTGGTGAGGTAACCATTAGGCCACGGAGGTTGTCAAAAATGTAGTATGCTCTATGTATGTTTATCCGTTTATGTTTTTAAAAAGTTGTTTAAATTTTGTAATAGCAATACAGACAACAGGTAAGAGCTATTATTTGATTATGATTACCTTAGCAAAAGGGTTTCCATTTAGTGGATTTCTGGATTTCCTAATTTTCTTGTGAGGTCCAGTTTTGTGCATCTGAGCGAGGGATGCCATTGCGCGTGCCACTAGGCCCATTGGCGGCACGATTTGAACAGTGGGTTTGGGTACATTTGTTATTGCTGAAATATTATAAAAAAAATATACACACCTATTATGAAACACATTTATTCTAAAATCCGAGTTCAAATTGGAAGGTATAATAATTTATTATGTAAAACTCAGACCAAATCTTATTTGGTCTGAGATGTAAAATTTAAATAAAAAAATACAAAAAGTGTCATTCTGATCCAAACCCAGATAATATTTATGATAAGATTTTTAGAATACCTTTAAATTGAGTGCACTGTGTTTTGATGCCAATAGAAAGCAATGCTAGGCCTCTTCTTAAAAAGTTCATCTGGAAAAATTTCGTTTCTAATAAGTATTGTGAAATGACTAGGCATGTCATGGAAGTATGTAAATTGTACAGTTTATTTACCTTGCTTATATTATGTATTTATCCAGTTACTTACTTGGGAAATTACTTACTTAATTTAAAAATACAAAAGCATTAATTTATTTGAAGTCCTACATAACCTAACTTTTGACTTGACATAAATTTTGACACTTGCACTTGACTGACAGTGACATTATTTTTTGTGAACTATTGTGAGTGAACAAAACAGCACCAACGAACGATCGTACAAAATACAGCCCATTAAAAAAAATATATACATTCCAGCATTTGTTAATAATAATATTTTTTTAATTTTTAAGAACGTAAATTGATTCGTTAATTAATGTAATATTTTTTTAGTAGCGCCATCTATGCTTTTTCTAATGCTGTTACTAACAGAGCATATTGTGCAATAACAAAATTTAGCTTCATACATAAATTTATAAACAGGTAGTTATTCATTAGTTCGATAGATGGCTCTGTATTATTATTTTTTTGGTCTGTTTTTTTTTATGTTTACAAAGCGTAGGAGGGGTATAGTATAGAAGGAAATGCCCCTTGTAATGTATTGATAATGGCGTAGATTACGAAAATAGGTACCTAGGTTATCCATTTCCTTTTGCCATATTCACTTCAGGTTGATTTAAAGTCCTTTCGCATTATAATACTTATTTATTAGACTAGATGTGCGGAACTACGGACAGCAATTTGAAAGCGGTATGCGCTAGTACAGTACGGACAGCAACATAAAAGCTTGTCTCAGAAGTTATAAAAATTATAAAATCTAAATCACTGACATTTCTGGGAAGATCGAAGTCATCAGATTGGTTTGACGCGTTATTTTTATTAATTGAGTTTGTTTTACTGCTGATTGTATCTGAAAACTATTTTTATCGAAGCGTGTAATAATATTGACCTGACTCTCACTTGACAGTTTTATTTTTGGTCGTACTCAATCCTTTCCTTTTTGTTTCTTTATTTGTAAGCAAATTGGGTACCTACACTCTTTGTTTGGCAAACAAGTACTGAATGCAAAGCTATATGTAAGTATATAAAACTTTTTTGATTATGTTTTGAGGTATGGTTCGTCGTTTTAGGCCCATTTTTAGATTTGTAGGTACTTCTTAGACCGTTAAATTAAAAGGAGTAGCCTCTATCTCTCAAATTCTACGTGGGTGGGGGCACAACATATCTTTAAACTGTGTGCATTTGACACTGGTTACTTACTGGACTGGTCAATACTACATGACTGTATCCATTCCACTCAATCGCATCCATATAAAGGACCCCATAATATACCTAATATCTTTATACTTTGATATGAATTACCTATTATACCTATTTAGTTTGAGGCCAAGAGGACGTTTAGTTCTCCTTCCGAAAATTACTAGTACTTAAATGGGTAGGTTAGGTTGGACGGGTAAAACCGCTACCGCTAGTGCTAGGTAAGTCGTAGCATAGCAGATGATCTAGTACGTACTTTTCGTAGCAGGCTCTACGTGCGACATCCGCGTGATACTAACTTAACCGAACTTCATCAATATAATATTCACCTTGAAGCGACGATGTAAGTTTTATCCTTTACGTGAGGCATCTTCGTACGCAGTTGATCAAAGAAAGACAAAGATGTTCGGTCGTTGACCCCGGCATACTGATCACCCATGTGTCGAGGTGACACCTCCGATTGGTTGATCGCTCAAAGGTATTCTCCTGACAATCGAATGAATAAAAGAATAGGCAGTTACTAAGATTTTATTTCTCATACATTCAAGATTAAATTAAAAACTTCTGTCGTAATCTCCCCAAGTTTTATTGGGCCGCTTGGCGAATATTTGACTTTTACATTTATATTGGAATTTTAACATAATCCCGCTGAAGACGGCCCTAGTGATTCCACATTGACGACAGAACAGTGTGATATCGTTTTTTTATTTCATTTTATGCTTTTTGGCGAAGTTTAAAGGGCGAAGGTTATGAGCTCTTTAGACTGCCGTGGAGTTTTATGGTACTACATAGTATTCACTTTTATTACAGGCCTTCATAAATCAAGTGTAGAGCAAGTGCGACCTTTTTAGTAGGTACTTTCTTAAACTAAATCAGCCTAGAGTGTCTGGAAGCTGAAGGCACGTACCCCTCTCTTTACTCAATGAATTGCTCATGATTCATGATGCATTTTAAAAACTATACCTACCTATATAATTGTAATTTTTCAAGTATAGTGTACACCTATTCAATACCTTCGAATGTCAAAAACTTACAGTGTAGTTTTTTAAGTGCAATATAAATTTGTAGATGATTAACTACTTTTAACTTAATGACTTTTAATTTCACACACGTAGGGTTGATTTTCGTTGCACCAATAATTTCGTAGACCGAAGTTTGCCGCGTCCATTCCTACACAATGAGGCTCTGCTGGGTCATCGCTGAAAAAATATGTTAAATGTCATAAATAACAACGAAATGCATAAAAACATTTTTAACATTGAAAATGGTTATGGGATTGATTTGATGAAATACACAAAATCTGCGATAACTTCTAGAAATTTAGGGCTACGGGGTCAGATGAGGGTTCAAAAGGCGCAGAATTTATCGAGACACATTATAGTGAAAGTTAGAAAATCTATTACCTAACAATTTTTTTTGAAAATCTAAAAGTTTGGGTAAAAATCTGGGGATTTTTTGGGACGAAATTTCAAGAGATTTTTTTTAACGAAACTATTTGGAATATCGAAAAAATGAGAAAAAAGCATCTCTGCGCTTAGATGGACTATCAAAATATATATTTTTTAAAATTTTATCTTTCATAGGTTCAGAGATACGTGACCCCAAAGTTGGGACATTTTGTCAATTAACGTTATAGTTCGCCGATTGGATGATCGGATTAAGTGCCCTGTCTATCTTTAAATAAATATAACTTTCTCATAAGTTTAATGTTTTGAAGAGAAATTCAATACTTCTTAGTTATTTAAACAATTTATTTCAGGATTTTTAACATTGACAATGTTTATGGGATCGATTTCACGAAATACACAAAATCAGCGATAAATTCTAGAAATTTAGGGCTACGGGGTCAGACAAGGGCTCAAAGGTGCAGAATTTATCGAGACACATAAATACAAAGTTTGAAAATCGGTTGGCAATTTTTTTATTTTATCGAATGAAAAAATAATGACATTATTATTACAATTTAATTTAGTACATTTAACGACATTTACGATTTCGATAAAGACTCGCTCACATATAGGCACTACTCACATACGCTACTATGGTACATTTTCAATGTACTAAGATTCTTGCGTACCGCGTAAAGTCTGTGGATTTTTTAATGACCCGTTATGTCTCAAGCTGCGATCTCTTTTCTTCCGTTTACTTGACAATTACAGCGTCACATTTGATGTGTCATTAACGTTAAAATGTATTTCTGTTACCTAACGTAAGTAATGAAAGAAATAAAATAAAGATTTTACTTTAATGATATAAATAATGACCGAAATTATGTAAATAAATATAAAAAGCAAATTTTTTTTCATTTCAAGACTAGTATAATTTTTTGTAGGTACCTACTTGTAAATTTGTACGTCAAATAAGTAATGTGGAAAAAAAAACTAATTTTACTTCATAGGTACCTATTTAATATTATAAATGAGAAAGTGAGTTTGTTGGTTTGTTTGTTTGTTATTCCTTCACGGCTTGACTAAGCAGCCGATCATTATGAAAATTTGTTTACTTTTGTTGTCAGGGGTACAGAGCCCAACATAGGCTACTTTTTATTCCGTGAAAGTATGTCATTCCAATGGGAAAATATTTTTTCTACTATAGAGGGCGGTGTATCGGCCAACAGATGGCGCCACAAGTCGCGCCTTGGGTTGTTTTGTTGTAAAACGAGATCTATGTCATAAAATTAACCGCGAGCGAAGCCGCGTGCAAAAGCTAGTTTTAAAAATAATTGTAAAACAATGACATACCTGAACGAATTTCCATTGTGGCTAGCCCATGCGTGAAAACCGGTGTCCTGAATGTTTTCACCTGTAGACATTTCATAAATTCAATATACATTTCAGCAACTATGCCTGAAATAGCGTAAATGTTTGGCGGCCAATGCGAGGTCTCGTGTGTTTGTGTGTCAAGTACGTTACAAAATTACTTGGCATACCAAAAATGAAACAGGAAATGCCTATGGAAGCCATGGGCGTACGATTGGTTTCAAAAATAGGATCCTCTAATATCATATCATATCGTATGTTTTATGATAAAATAAGACGTAGGTGAACTGATCTATCAAGTTCATTTTTGTTTTAGGTCAACGCAGAGTACTAACATCGAAACGCATTGCACTACAAAAGGAAAAATTCCATATGAAGTCCTGTGGGGTAATTCACGTAACAAGAACAGATTCTAGTTCGATTCAACGACACTCGCTGTCTCACTCATACAAAATAGGAATTGAACGGGACAGTGAGTGTCGTTGAATCGAACTAGAATCGGTTCTTGTTACGTGAATTGCCCCACTGGAGTGGTACTTGTAGAGCATTTATGAAATGGGCCAGCTCGACCAGACAAGTATTATCCTCTCACAATATTTCGGCGTGAATGAGCAATCGTAAAGTGAGAACTCCTATCCTTATTTCTATCTAAAGGTTACCTTCCTATTAAAGGTCGACGGCTCAGTGAAACCAGATGTCTGTAGTCCATCAGCAGTGGTGATCATGCACTATCAGGTGACTCCACTTGCTCGTTTGCTATCATCTTTCAAAAAAACATCTGTATGATATCTGTTGTTGATGATGTTCTTATTTACCGTCTATGTTGATCCACTGGGTATTGTTCTCCAGGTTGCTAATACCGAGCCAAACCAACAATTTGTATCTGGTGCCGACGATGCTCGGGTAGTGCATAGTTCGGACAAGTTTTTGTATGAATTTGAATTCCTCCTGAAATAAAAATGTAATATTGTTTGTGATACTTATCGGCGTGAAGCATTTTGCAATATCGTTTCGGGAGAGCGGTCAATTGTCTTTTCCATATTCTCTTTTTCTTATCTTACTTTTATGTTCATGTCAACGTATATTTTTATTGATAATTGAAATTATTATTTATTTTAATCGCAGGTCTCTCAACAGTGCGCAGAAAACAGCTGACATGATAATGATTTTAATAATAATAGTTTAGATTACGATAGGTACCTCTGATTTAGGAATGGCTAATTTAGCATCTAAACTTTCGCACACATCCCTGGCTACAGACCACGGTTGAGCATTATACATTATCTTGTAGCCATGACCGTTTTCCGGATTTATAGTGAAACCTGAAAAATAAAATTAAACAAAGACAGGCGTCTACGTATGATTTGATTTCATTCATCAGCCTAATGGACCAGCTGTATAACTTTATAAGAGTCTCTTTCCAACACCATCCCTAACTTGATTGCCTTAGTAGTTCCTTTAATTATAGGAACTAAAATGGTACTAGATATATCGGCGTTTTACCTTACCAATAAAACGCTTATTAAGCAATAACCTTATTTGAAGCCTAAATATTTGAGAGTAGCGAACTTGTTTTCCGGTAACGCGTTTGATTTTAACTCGAATATCCCCTACTTTGTGACGTCACGTCCGGAACACCAGCGACCACTTGGGGGTAGCGAGCGACCTTTTATATATCGCTCCCCAGAAAAATATCGTCATTGGATCTCAAATATTTACCTACTTATAAAAAACACCAGGCAGGAATGCAATGTTAGGCTTCAAATAAGGTTATTGCTTAATAAGCGTTTTATTGGTAAGGTAAAACGCCGATATTAAGCTTTGAACCGTTATTTGAAGCCTAAATATTTGAGACCTGTTTGTTATCGCCTGGTGGACGGACAAAGGACGCCAATGTGACAATAAATGGAATTAGTGTACAAGCTATATTATAAGTATGCTTAAAAATAGAAACTAGAAATCATAATAAAAACCAATCTGATTTTAAATAATTTTCTTTATTATTCATAAACAATACATTTTCCATTTACTTAGTATTTAAACTTATATATTTTTTATAATTGAAACACAAAATTAACTTGGCAATACACTTAATATTTGTTAACATTTTAATCGTATCTATCACTGATATCTCGAATAAGAGTACATTATGACCTTAAAACGCATAAATCAATTATAACAAAAATTCCCTAAATAATTATGCAGTTACATAAAAATAAAAAACACTTTTTTAATTAGCGATAGGTTCAAATAAATTCGATATGGAATTTGTAGCTGTTGAAGTGCGAATTTCTCTACAGTAATATTTTAAGAAAGTATTTTCCGATCGCCAATTTCCCTGTGCAAGAATATCATCAATAGGACAGTTCTGTACCCAATTTTTTGATGCGACCGCTGGCCTTACACTGCCTGGGCTTGCTTTAATTCCAGCCATCAAAAGAACTTTCTTAACCCATCCAGCAATGTTGGTACGTGACGCCGCCTTTGGGATGCCACAAGTAGTTAAAAATAAATTATCTGATTTACACGCAGAACGTCTAGTCTGGGATAAAGTAATTATTTGCATTATCCAGTACAGAGGATCTAGAGCTCGACTATCTACATTTTTCAGTAGTCGCCAACCTGATTGACGGTAGTCAACGGAATCAGACTTAGATCCAAACTTTGGCCAGAAAACAATAGAAGAATCTGATATTATACAGTTTTCAGAACTAATAGATAAAAGAGTAAGGTCGTGTATGCGACGACCTGAACATAATAATAGCAATACTGCGGCACGCGCCGAACATTGAAATAAATTATGCTCGTCTGGTAAATGATCTTTTAACCAGTTAGTTAAGTCATCAGTGTCCCAAATGGGGGCCTTCTTGTTGGTAGTCGGCCTTGATTCATTAGCTATAGCTTTTAAAGCTTGTTTTACTAACAAATGAGCACTTAAAGGAATATTATTATGTTCAGGGTCACATAGTGTAGATACCGCTGACTTGTAAACTAAAATAGTACGGTATGCTAGTCCATGTACTTGATGCAAATCAATAAGAAATCTAGCAAAATCAGCGCCACTAGGAGTGCTGATATTAACTGAATTTACTTTTGCCCAGGTAATCCATTTTGACCATGCATTCTTATACGTTTTAAGAGACGATTCTCGCCAGCTATTTTGTAAAAATTGAATCTGATTGTCAGACCAACCTGTTAAAGATTTTGACCACCCATACATCTCCAGACTTCTAGAGTCAGGTCGGATGTCAGAGGGGGAGGCCGACCCGTCGTCACATCTACTAGAACTTGCTCGAGGCTCCGTATCGTGAACGGTGGGTTCATGGAGCGATTCTTGAGATCTGATCTCCAAAACACTTTGTGCCATCGAGGGCTGACTACTAAGTAGGTCCCTATTGCAGAGTTCAAGTGTTGAAGAACACGAGGCATCAGGAACGGCGGTGGAAATATCCAGGCCAGTGGAAAATTCCACTGTATGCTGAAGGCATCGTGGAGAATCGCTCCCTGATCCTTCACGTCGAGTGTCCCGTAAGTCGGAACAACGTGTGCTCTCGCTGATGCAAATAGGTCTATTACAGGCTGACCCCATTTTGCAAAGATGATGGACGTGATCTGCGGCAGTAGATGCCATTCTGCCGGGCAAGCCAACCGAGATAGACGATCGGCTTCGCCGTTGTATCGACCTGGTAAATAGTGAATTCTCGCATGAACTTTGTATTGATCTAGCAGACCAAGTATCTCGAAAGTTATCCTCATCAGTGGAGGTGAGCGTGTTCCTCCTTCGTTTTTTAGATAGGATACGACAGTCTTGTTGTCGCTCTGTATCATTAGCGACGACCCGGCTAGGGGCTGACAGTGATCTTTTAGCACGTACCAAATGGCTAATATCTCTTTTTGATTGGAATGAAGGGTTGCTTCTTCCAACGACCATTGGCCCGACAAAGTCAAATTGTTCAGCTGAGCACCCCAGCCTACGCCGGACGCATCTGTCACTAAATAATTTGACACTGGAGGGAAGTGGATTGGCGAGAATTGGCCGAGATTGGTATTCCACCAGACTAGCTCCTGTAAAGGAGCTGCTGGGATCGGATATCGAATGCGAGGATTCTCTGATAATAAGTGCTGGCAATGCTTGAGAAGGTGTCTGTGATTCAGCCGACCTCTGGGGACTACAAAGCTTGCGAAATTGGCATTGCCAATTATGCTCTGTATTTCTTTTAAGTTGGCCGTCTTTCGTTTGAGAAGCAATACCACTTTCTTGCGAATGGTCTCGCATTTTTGAGTGGGCAGAAACTTCCGAT
The DNA here is from genome assembly GCA_905163395.2 of Endotricha flammealis. NCBI lineage: Eukaryota > Metazoa > Arthropoda > Insecta > Lepidoptera > Pyralidae > Endotricha > Endotricha flammealis. The sequence continues at coordinate 8,773,809 of LR990866.1, forward strand.
TTAGATGCGGGTCCCATACTATCCCTAGATATTGCAAACTCGATTGTGGGGCTAGCACTGACTTGGCACGATTTACTTTCCATCCCAGCTCTTCTATTATACGAATTGCTTCCCGAGACTGCAGAATCAAAAGGTCGGGATCCTGGTTTACCAGTAAGAAATCGTCTAGATAGACGATGGTGCGCATGCCTCTTTCTCTGAGTATTTGTGCTACCCAGTTGGTTAATGTCGCAAAAATTTTGGGAGCACATGCCAGACCAAAAGGAAGACAAGTCATTTGCCACAGTTTGTGTTTGTATATGACTCTGAGAAAGCATCTGTGAGCTTTCGAAACAGGCACGTGGAAATAAGCGTTGGAGAGATCCACTTTGATTAGCCAGTCCCGGGGTTGCAGAAAATTTGTGACTTTGTTTACATTTATCAATCTGAATTTTGCCACGTGAACATATCGATTGAGGTTCTTTAAATTGAAAATAGGACGCACACTGCCGTCGCTTTTGGGTATTAGAAATATTGGCGAAACAAAACTGGGTGTTAGTTCCGCAGGTTCTAATACTTTTATATTTATCAACTGCTCTATTGTTTGGTCCATGTCGGACGATGGCAGAGTTTGATGTCGATTTTTGTTCAACTCTGGTATTACTAAAGGAGGGCTGGTTAGGAATGGTATTCGAAAATGCTGTATTATATTTAGTATGGTAGGAGGAGCATTGTGGTGCTGCCATCTTTTCACAAATCTCTGTAACTGACCGGCCTGGAATACTTACGAGTCAGAATTTTCTTTTATTTTGAAAATTCTGACTGTTATGTTGGTTTGACCTCCCCTGGCCACGGCCGGCACTAGGGTATGAGTCTTGTCCGTGATATTGTCGATTAGGCCTCTGACGAGAAGGCCTAGGCTGATTTCCAGGATGCCTTGGAGGGGGACGTGGATAGTCGCGCCCTGGGGCTGGCAAGCCATTACTAAAATTGAACGAACCCGCTTTGTTCATAAAATCATTATTTGAGTAATTATAGTTAGGAAGACTTGGCATCCTCATTGAATAATGATTAGTACCATAACTAGGCAAGGCCTGAGTCTGGTGGTGAGGCTGTGCTTGCGCAGCAGCTTTGGTTTGATTTGGCGCACGGAGCGGCCAAAAACTTTTAGCAATACCACCTGCTTTCTCAATTGTAGAAGCAAAAGTATCTTTTTGAAACAGGTTCTCACAAGATGGAGGGATTCTACGCAAAGTGGCTTTCAAAAAATTATCTTTAACTGATCGCAATAAAATATCGCGTCTTTGTTGAATAATTTCGGCTCGATGGCCACAAGCAAGTTGTAAAACGTCACTAGTAATCTTTTGAAAATTGCCTTGCACAAAAATATCATTAATCTTTTGCTGTAATATAGTAGGTGTTATATTGAATAGAATTAGACCAATCTATTAATGACTGAAAGCCAGTTTGTGCAGCCTCATTTTGCTTTATCATAGCCTGTGTAATTGCCGCAAAACCACGTTCGATTAGTGCCAAGGAATTATGTTTATCATACGGCTTAATTTCATCATTTGTTTCTAAATAATTGAAACCTGGCGAAGTGCAGTATGATTTTTGCACTTCTGCATATCGAACATTGCTCCAATTTTCAGATTCAAAGTGCTGTATGCCTTTGAGTAATTCAACATGAGCAGGTAAGGATTTTGGAATAGACGGCTCTTTAAGTACCGTATTTAAAGAAAACTCTAAACTACCTTCAGGTAAACTACCTTCAGGTTTAGGTGATGCTCCTACTACAGAAAGATCTTCATTTTGTACGTAAAGGTCACCACTTATATCGGAAATAACATCATTATCGACGTTAGGCATTGCAGGTTGAAAGGTACTGCTACTAGCAATGAAATTTTGAATACCACTTACTTGCTCAGCTAAATAGCGCAAAGTCTCGTCTATTTGATTATTGCGGCGACGCTTACTTTTGTGCTTCCGTTTTGAGCGTGACTTTCTTTTTGTCCGCTATCTAGGGTTGTCGTTCGCCGCTGCGGTCGTAAGCGGCGGTGTCGAGGGGGATTCCGAGTGTGACGAGTCCGATGATGAATCAGAAGACTCGTCAGTATTATTATTTTTATCCATCTTAAAAACAAGAAATTCATATTAATTTAAGAAAATATCATTAAGAAAATTCATTTAATATCGAACGATAACATCGTTAAAAATAATAATAATAATACACACCATTATAATTTAATTATAATGTGTAGGTATTTATACCCAATTATTATACATAAATTATTATTTAATTATGTTTATAATAGGTACTTACAGTATACGTACTGTTATACGACTGATCGTTACCAAATACAAGACGCCAATGACGATATTTTTCTGGGGAGCGATATATAAAAGGTCGCTCGCTACCCCCAAGTGGTCGCTGGTGTTCCGGACGTGACGTCACAAAGTAGGGGATATTCGAGTTAAAATCAAACGCGTTACCGGAAAACAAGTTCGCTACTCTCAAATATTTAGGCTTCAAATAACGGTTCAAAGCTTAATACTATCATAATCGCTGGTCATATAACATGGTATGATCTAGCTCCCGACTACCATCAACCAAATAATTATATCGTCAACGTGTCAACGATTTCTTTTGTATTGGGGAATATTAATGGTGGTGGTATTCACCCACCGTATTCTGGTGACCCCCAGTCTCGTTTGCCATCTCCAGTATCAAAGAAGATTCAGCTTACTGCTAAATATTATTTGGACATGTTTTTTAAATATTAACTTAGCAGATAATTGAATATTATCAGTAATTTATGAAACTAACCCTTAAGTTTATTGTTCTCAGTATCTTAACTTACATACATAATATTTATGACATGATTGATGATATATTTATTTTTAATTCGACTCTGCAGAGATAACGCCGCTTTTGATATCTTTCTAGGTACCAAAACTGTATCTATATATAAAATCCCTCGACATATTATATAGCAAACTGTCAGTATAAATACCGATATGTTTACAAATTTACTGTTCTGTATTATCATTGTATAGTATAGTTTTTTTTTAAAATAAGTTAATTCATAGTTTACTCTTCTCACCTGATTTTCATGTACACACTTTTTTGGATTACAAACTAGATTTTATAATTTTTAACCTGTATACATTGTTGGCTTTCTATAATTAGTAATCTGTTATGTGTTATTAAATAAATAAAAAAAAAAAATAATTCGTTATCAGCATTGTACTTATCAAGGTAAGTAATTATTTATCAGATTCTTGCAATTAGGTTACCATTTACGTTTGAAGATTAATAAACACTATAAAGGTCGGCAACGGCTCAGTTTCTCCAGGTTGGTGTCTAGTCTATGTGGTCCATGGCGACGTTGACATGGTTTTAAGAGAGGTAGGGCACAGCGGATAATCCGCTCAAATCGGAGCAGCCCGTCTGGGGAAGAGCCTCCAACTTACAGAAAATCTAAATAAATGTTGTGTTCCTACGGTGAGTAAGGTCTCACGAGCTTCAGGGGGTTGGTAGGGTTGGCAACGCGTGAATGATACCCAAGCGTATATAGGCTACGGTGATGTTTACCATCAGGCGGACCGTATGCAAAAAACACTGATTACTTACCATCAGGTGACTAGCTTGTCTGTTTGCCAACCTCTATCATATTAAAAATAATGACAACAACAAATACGTAAAGAATTTGATCCTTGAACGCTATTAGCTAAATGAATATGGAAATTAAAACTTACGAACCATCATGTACATTGCACTGTATACAGCACACTGATGCACATAACACGAAGATAGAAACGAATCTAAAAAAATATATTTGATATTGTAAGACAAAATATAATTAAAAAATTCACAGATTTCGGCCTCACACGACTATTGAACTTATTGGAAATTAATCTACGGAATTCGAAAAAATATTGTTGCTGAGCCGACGATAAAGTCGGGATAAGGAAAAGGTTACAAAATAATACTACAACGTTTTTCACTTTTTTAAAAAGATTAGGCTACAGGGCTTTAGGCTCAAATTGTAGCTGACTAAATTGTCCAGAGGAGTTTTTCTCAAATTCTTCGATTCCAAAATATCGAGAGCCAAAATAAAAAATTCTGATAAAAAAAATAAAAAAAATTTACAATTTCGGCCATAACTTTTTCGTTTTTGACTTTCCGAAACAATCTTTTTGCACCTTACAGCTCTCATGAATACGCGTCTGTGGAGAATTTTTGAATATCATAATATCTACACAACTCCGAGATATAAGGGGATCGCACTTTTTGAAAATGAAATCGGAGCCTACACTGGAGCGAACGAAAAGACTTTTCCAATGTCAAAATATTCATAACTATAATTTGGTTGGTCAATGTCATCCATAAGTATTTTTTTTTAATAAAATACAAGTGATTTTTTTTCCCACTTTGCCTATATAAGAACTATTAAGAGACTTGTGATACCGGCTCTTTTTTTAATTTATGTTTTACGTTATAATTAATTAAACATTATAAAACTAAATAAGTTACGAAACGAAATTCTCATTAGGTACAGTTAGGTGCTCGTCGAGCTTTACACTTGCAGTACAACTTTGGCTCTTATGACATAGAACTTAAGAATGGTACAAAGTTCAATATGTAAAGGACGACCTGCTCTTGACTGTACTTCTTACTCTAATTATTACACATAAATGGTCTATTTGACTGAATAACGAGAAAAAAAAATCCAAAAAAAACTCACCTCATTTTGATTACGTAGTAATTGAATTTAAATTGCTTCATTATCTTCAACTAGGCTTCTGCAATTTTCACAGGCGGAGTGTGTATTAATAATTAATCAATCGCTCTTAAATGGTTACGAAATTTCCAGAATAATTTTAAATTAAAATATGCGATTAATTAATATAAATAACCCATACTTTATTTTTGTGTGTAGTAAGTATATAATTATTACAATTTATTAGAGTAGGGAGCAGACGTGTGTACATGCGTCTGCGCGAACGTTGTGCAGCTTATTCCTGAATACTTGACCGCTATCTCAATATTTAACCAAAAACAGGTCCAGGTCATTGCTTGTTTATTTTTAAACTACCATTTTATCATGTGAAAAACATGACAAAAATGCGTTTATTTCTATATTTATTTAAAAAGGCTGAATATATATTTAATTTTAGCCTTTTTATATTTTTACACTATTGAATTCGCCATTTGTAATATTTGTAAAAATGGTAATGAATGTATTTTAGTAGGTATAATAAAAAAAGTTTAAAATTTTAAGAATGCTATATGTGATAATTTATCTATTTGTTTTTAAAGTACCTATATAGGTATTATCTGCGAATATAAAATTACAAATAAACCGCATCTGAATAAACAGGTTACCTCTCACCGATACAAATGAATGTAAAAATTATATAGTAAAATATATTTTAGCACAAAAAAACTTGTTTACTGTTATTTAGAATAATATTACCATTTGTTATGGTCAAAGTTTATCTGCACATTTGATTTTACTGCACGTTACCGCGTTTGTCAACTGTCAAACGTGTAATGACTCAAATGAGTTGAACATCGATCTGCAGTAACGGTAAAAGGAAAATTCACAATTTGTTTTTATGCATGCATAAAATATTACCTACATTGTTTCCATTTGTATGTAATACGGTCATAGCTTTTAGAATTTCTGTACTCTTTAGGGAGGAACAAATTTATTTAAAAAAATAATGATATTGAAATGTTTAGAGTTCGGTATTATGTGACAAAAACTGAAAAAAAAAATACGTTTCAGTGAAATAAAATACTTACATTTGTAAATAATAAAATATTATGAATTAATTAATAAGTTATGTACCTACATGTGACATGTATGTGACAAACATTCCTTTACAAATTAGATGGTTCAGGTAGTTGTTATATTGGAATATTAATAACAATAAAAAAAAAAATTCAATACATTTTATTTCATGCGTATGAATTAATTAAGTACTTATATGAAAATCACAATCCTAATAAATAATAATCAACATAGAAAAATAAATATCACTAATATTTAAATAATACCGATCCCGCACGCACGGCACGGGATTTGGTCAAGCGTTTACATCATTGTACTTAACCATAATAAGAATAAAATCCATGTCCCGCGCCGTGACCACCAAAGAACAATCCGTTACCGAAACCACCATAAAATGACCTATATCTATTCATTGGTTCTTCTTCTTCCTCATCGTTTTTCTTCTCCATTGTGCGAAAATGACTCAACTTGTGATCTTGAACTGTCCTATGGATTGGTATCACTGTTAGATCTTGCACTAATTGGCTATGATATTGGTTGTGATACGGTAGTGGTATCAGAATTGGTATTATTGAGTGAGTCATATTCGCAGCACCGTGAGTCAAGGTTTGAGATATTATGGGTAATCTTATGTTTTCCTTTGTTACTACATGACTTGTGTGTATGCTATGAACATTATGTATTGGTATTACATGAAGTTTTGTTGGTAGAAACAGTTGGTGCGTATATCCGACTGGTATGTTAATACCTTTATCCTTTCTTCCATTAGTTTTAATATTTATTAAATCATGATGCGTAATGGGTGTCAACATTGGTGATTTATGTTCATTAGTAACCAAAATTGGTAGAGCATTTGGATGTATTTTTGTAATCTCGTGGACTACACTGATTGTGCTTCGTAGTTGAAATACTACCAACAATAAAGACAGTAGATTTGTCATCTGTAAAAAAAGAGAAAATAGTATAATTTGTTATCACTAGCTAGCCAATTGAGAAAAAAAAGACCCACTTTGGGTCACTGCGCCGTTGTAGTAAGTAAGTAAGCTTGAGTTGAGAAAACGAATCTTTGCGATTGCGATATTTGCGATAATCCTAGGACGATTACAAATGAATGAATAATATTTAGGAATCTACGACATTTTTTTTGCTGTAATACTAGGTGTTTTCAGGATAATTGCAATTTTTCTAGTTTGCATTGATCGCAACTGTGAAATTGAATAGAAATAACACTAGGACTTGGATGTGAAAGAAGGAAAGGATCTTTAAAGGATAGCTAGGGGCAGTAGAAGTATCAATTTTATTTCCTCAGCCCCAAGAGCATAAAACGATGAAGATATCAGGCAAGCAGTCAGCCTGACCTACCCTCGTCACTTACGGCAAGTACACATTCTTATAAATAAAATATATATCTTAATATATACAAGAAAAAATCACTGACTGATTCATCACGAAATCTCCGAAACTACAAGTGCCAGGAGTCTGAAATTCTGCATGGGGGTCCTTTTGGGGCATAGGTGCTCACTAAGAAAGGATTTTTTAAAATTTCCACGGGAAAGGGAGTAATAGGACTGTAAGTGTTTTATTGCAGGTGTTCAACCTAGAAAGCTGTAATTTTGTATAGAGGTTCACTTTATTATGTTGACAAGGATAAAGATGGGGTTTTACGAAACTCCCACGCGAAAGGGAGTAATAGGACTGTAAGTGTTTTATTGCAGGTGTTCAACCTAGAAAGCTGTAATTTTGTATAGAGGTTCACTTTATTATGTTGACAAGGATGAAGACCGGATTTTTTTAATTCCCACGGGAACGGGACAAATAGGACTGCACGTGTCTTATTGTGGGCGCTCAACCTAGAACACTGTAATTTTGTTTTGAGGTTCCCTATATAAAGTAGACAAGGACTAGACGGGATTTTTTAAATTTCCTACAGATTCAATTATCGGGGGCGCTCAACCAAGAAAGCTGAGATTTTGTATTGAGGATCTCTTTAAGAAGTGGACAATAACAAAGACAGGGTTTTTTTAAAATCCTACGGGTACAGGAATAATAAGACTACACGTGTATTATCGGGAGCGCTCAACCTAAAAAACTGATTTTTTTATAGAGATTCCCTGTATTTTGTTGATAAGGATAAAGTTTTTTTTTTAAATTCCCACGCGAACGAACTTATTGGCATTTTCGCTTGATCACGCGGGCGGAGCCGCGGGTAACAGCTAGTTTAATCTAAATGAAAGTACATTGTCATTCACTAACGTTATTATTTTTAAATTATGCTAATATAACAATTATGTTTAAATACAATTAACTTTTTTCACAATATAATAAATATATACAATACAAACAACTGTGATAGACATTTAATTTTATAATTTTTTTCTTTCTCGGAAAATAAGTGGTAGTCCTCCGTTGATGCTTTGCACGATATCTGCTTTTGTTTCTACCGACGGGTATCTCTTGCTTTCTGGTTCTACAGTGAACTTGGATAGCACTGCTGCCAGACCAGCTAAGGACTGCATCTGACCAAGTCGTTCACCTGTAACATCATTAATTACATTCAAATTGTAGTAAGTTCTGGACGAATTCCTATTAGGTTTATTTATCTGAAAAAGGAGTTATCCATAACTGTTTAATAATTTTAGTTTTTATGGTGACACACGACACTAGAAACTTTAACACAAAGCGTATTCATCGACTGAATAATAATATCGTGTTGCCACTGCCGCGACATATAGTTACAGATGTAGTGGTACTTTCGCAACACAAGTGTCGAAATTTGTGTGTAGTGTCAGTGCCGTCATGTACAGAAATGTTTGTACAAAAGTAAAAATTAAAATGAAAATTACCACAAAAAATACATTTTTGTATATTTTGATAATGAAAAAGAAAAGTAAGTTATTTGTCTTAATAATATAATGTCAGATCAAAATAATTTAAACTTACCTATGCATGCACGAGGACCATTGCCAAATGGCATGTAGATTGTTTTGGTAATATCTTTGAATTCATCAGGGTGGAAACGTTTCGGGCGGAATTCATCTGGATTATTCCAATATTTAGGGTCACGATGAAGAGCCTGCACAGGTATTTAAACAATAACACCTTCATCTATAGATACATTAACTCCGGGGATGGTGTATTTTTTTGCACAACCCCTTACCAAGTATCCCAGTGAAGGAAATATTCGCATGCCTTCTTTAAAGGTCCAATCCAAATAAGTCATTTCTTTGATTGATTCGTAACTAAGTTTGTTATTGTGGTTTGACAGAACTCTATCGATTTCCTCTTGTACTTTTTTCTGTACTTCGGGATGGTATGCCAGTTGGTGCAAAGTAAAACTTGTTGCCGATGAAGATGTTTCAAAACCAGCTGCGAAGAAAACGAACACTTGGGCTGCCATTATTATTTCATCTAGTTCCATTTCAGGTTTCTTAGGACTACCATCATCATTAAAATTCTCTATAGATTCGCCCACCATCGTACCTTTCTTCTTACATTCCAGTAACAGATCGATAAAGTCGTTCCTGTTTGAAGGTTCATAATTTCTCACCTTCATAATTTGTTTAACAAGACCGATTATTTGATTTTCTAACCTTCCCAAAAATTTTAGATTACTGGTCCAGTTTGGAAAATTATCTTTCAATAGCAAAATTAAACCTTCACGTGCACCGAAGTGAAATATATCTGAACCTAATGTTTGTTTATGTCGTATTATTTTTGGTACCTACCTGTATTAATACTTGTATTATTGCTTTTCCACAAAGTAAATTATAGGTAGGTACCTATACAATAGACTACAATGGACGACCCCACGGTTTATGCTGAGCAGGTGCCTTTTTGTTGTCTATCTACATTCTTTATTAATTTATGGTTGTTAGTTATTTTTTCCCTGTATTGGTCGTGGTCCACCTGCGTGGTACACCTGGGTGGACCACGGGCATTTTTTCTTGCCCGTGATCCACCTCTGTCCACCTAGGTGGACCACGGGCATTTTTACTTGCCCGTGGTCCACCTTTTTAATAATATATGAAATACTATTGCAAGCCTTTGTGAACTTTTTAGGGTTCAGTAGTAAAATACAAGGAACCATTATAGTTTCAAAGGTAATGCTAGAAAGCTGTAATTCGGTATGTATTATGTTTCCGGAAATGTATACTAGCTATGTAATTCCGTCATTGTATATGTTACGCTCAAAGACCGAAAACGCTCAGTGAACGGCAAAATAGCCCGCCCGCAAGGCGTTGATTGAACCGTAAGAAAAATTCGCGCCTCACTCGATTAAAAATAATTCTAAAGGCATTCCTAATCCATTCCAAAAACATTGTTAAATAATCCTAAAAGCATTTCCAATCCATCCTAAAAACATTTCTTAATAATCCTAAAGGCATTCCTAATCCATCCCAAAACATTGCTTAATAATCCTTAAAGCATTCCTAATCCATCCTAAAAACATTTCTTAATAATCCTAAAGGCATTCCTAATCCATCCTAAAAACATTGCTAAATAATCCTAAAAGCATTCCTAATCCATCCTAAAAACATTGCAAAATAATCTTAAAACCATTTCTAATCCATCCTACAACATTGCAAAATAATCCTAATAGAATTCCTAATCCATCCAAAAAGCATTCCTAAACTACACCAAAAACATTCGAAAATAATCCTAGAAATAAACACTAACTCGGATGGAGGTGGACCATGGCTCATTGAATATTTGAATTTCTTATTACAAATCATTTAGGTGGACCACGGGCAAGAAAAAATGCCCGTGGTCCACCCAGGTGTACCACGCAGGTGGACCACGACCAATACGGGATTTTTTTGGTTCTTTGTAAGTTAGACAATAAATAAACCATTTTTTATTTCTTTCTTACGTTCTTTCTTTCTTTCTTTACAATCAACAGATTATAACTCTTCCGCTTCAACTATGCAGCTGATTGTAGGGGAGACCGGGGATAGTTGACTAACTTTTGGCTTAAACTCGTATAATTCTGAAGTTTGAATTGATATAATTAAAACAACTGATGGAATTGATAGAAGAACTATTTAGATACTTAAAATATAAACTTTTCACTTGTTTATTTATCATTATAGTACTTTTTTAGACGATATTTTAACCCTCTGACTCTTGGTCAACCTACCCCATGTCCGGGGTTAGTTGACCATAAGTACGGGGCAGGTTGATTTAGGCGGTATTCCATACATATACAATTTGAATCCCTATTTTTCTTGACACTATAACTTTTGAACCCAACCAATAAGAGAGCTGAAATTTTGCACATAGGTTCCTTTTACGAAGTAGATAAGGTAGCGAGAAGGGGGGGGGGGGGGGGTTATTAACCTGTCATGAATTGTATGCAAGTGGTTTTAACGTGAAGAGGTAACAGACAGACGAACAGACGACCAAATCTACCTTGTTTCCAATATGGAAGCAATGCCGTGCAATATGCGTACACACTATCATATTTAAATTTTACATAACAAAAACATTGTTTCAAACAGATACATAAGTATAATAACAAAGAAAATACGAACGAAAAAAAATACTTGCACAGATCAAAAACACAACACCTGTAGCCACTCGTGAACGACGCGGGACTGCGGCAGCGCACATCGCACAGGGTAGCGGATTGCGGGGAGGCGTCGTCGTTCGTGATTGGTTGTCGGAAAACATGTGATCCTGCCGCGCTATTGCCGATTAGTCTACCTGCCCCTATAGCCAACTATCCCCGGTCTCCCGTTATGAAAAATTATATAAAAATTGACAAAGATACTTACAGAAAATAACATAGGCAAAAATCGTTGCACTTGGGTTATCTTAAAAATAATGCTGTCAGCTATAAGGGCAATAAGGCCACCTTGTTACTAATTACACTAGTCTGAATGTTATCCGCGATTAATGTATTACTTCGCTGTGTATTGCAAAATAAAGCAAATCCCATAAATTATTATGTACCTCATCATATCATCAACCCATAATCATCCCACTGCAGGGATTAGGGTCTCCCTTGCATCGAAGGGGACGGCTGTTATTAGTAGATGACAGTCGTAAAGCCAAGTCGATGGCCTTCGGGCGGCTTGAGAACACCGGCCTCTGCCAATCCGCATTGGAGCAGCGTGGCAGAGTACGCTCTAGTCCCCTTCGATTATGTACGTATCTATAGATTATTTTTCCCAAGGGATAAAAGTTTTACCGCGGGAAAAATATATACACAAACAATTAATAAATGCTCTTGACAACCGATAACAGCTAATCAATATTTTTTCTTTGATCAAAGTTTACAAAGGTCTATGCGAACTTTATCCGTATCAAAATAATAGTGATTATATCAGTCTAAGAGTTTGTGTTAGACATGTTTAAATGTGCTATCAATAATAATAATAAATTATTATTAAATATAGTTTTTTTAATCATCCCGTGTAGTTGAGTCACCCCCAAAAAAAAATATATGTCAATAAGTATTTTGTTTTACCACTTTTTTATGTAGTCTATTATGTCAAATTACGGTTAACGTCTGTGTGCTCGACCGCGAACAGACAAACATAGCGCGTCACAGACGGTGAAGATGCTATAATATTTTATCTCAAATCGCCCGCCATACAATTCAATGGACCATCACAGACGGCGAAGATAATATAAGTAAATTTTCATATTAAACATCTTAAGATATCGAGCGATATGGAAAAGATATCAAGCGATGAAAATATATCGTAAGATGGTATCTTAACATCCGAAATATATCGTAAGATGATATCTTAAGATACAAAATATTACATAAAGATTCGTATACAGTTAAAGGTGAAAGGGAAGGTGCGGGGCGCGGCGTGCGGAAGTGTCGACACGTTGCGATTTTCTCTCTCTTCTCTTTCAAGAGACAGTTTTTGTATCATGAGAAAAAAAATCGCACTCATGACCTTGTCATGGAGTATGTAAAAAAAGGCGAAATAAATAATTCAGTTATCAATCACCTACGAGGATATTACGCGCAATTGTGCGATTGAGAAGATAACGTAATTTTTTTTTGTCTCCATAAAAAAAGTCCAAAAAAAATTTTAGAGCAATTTGTTATCATTGATAATAATTGATATTTCTCTTAAATTCTAATTGGGGGTATAAAAAGGGGGTATAATATGGAGTGGTAGAGCAATTATTATGAAATGGGCTAGCTCGACCAGGGAAGTACTAAATGAGCTGTCTAATAAATCTAATAGTATTATATTGCTCATGCTTGATCATCCTGTATATAGAACTCCAACAAAATATACGTGTGGCGCCTAGGCTGACTTTCAAGAGAGTGAACAAACTTTATTATATTAACGTATCTTCGCCGTGTGGGATACTTTAAGATGCTATTATATATTATATTACGATATCGTCTGTGACGCGCTTAAGAATATTTTGTTTACTATAGAATAAAACACTAAATTTGGGGCTTTTTGAAAAGATTTCAATTTTAGGATATTAAATTGGGGTAAAATTAGCATTGGGAGAAATGGAGAATTTGGATATCTGGAGAGAATTTTAAAAAGTTTGAAGAAATGATGATTATGATACTGTAAATTTTGAATAAAAATTCTGAAACAAAATAAACGAACGTATTCTTTATAATCTAGAGCAAAGTCATATAATTACATTTCTAAAAACTCTTTAAGCAAGGTAGACACCATGAACTGTATCTGTGACAATTTTACAAGGCAGAATTTGTTTGGCGAGATTTCTGTAAACACCTCTCCACAAAAGGACTTTAACTATATAATATGCACTAACTAACCTTCAAAAAGTACCCGTTATTGGAATTTGCATTATGCAGACACACAAATGAATAAAATCCAATTCATCTGTTATATATAAGTATTATAACCTAATCTAATTATAGCTATAATCTATCCTTGCTTATATCAAAACACATTTATTTAGTAAAATCATTCTTTTAACACAACTTATATTTCTTATACTGTCACATTTATTATTTTTTTCTTTCCCGAAACATAAGTGGTAGTCCTCCGTCGATGCTTTGCACGACGTCCGCTCTTGTTTCTACCGACGGGTACCTCTTAGTTTCTGGCGCCGGTTCTACAGTGAACTTGGATAGCACTGCTGCCAGACCAGCTAAGGACTGCATCTGACCAAGTCGCTCACCTGTAACATCATTACAATTTAATACTTATATAAGAAGGATGATTTGTAATTAAGAATTGATTATTTATCTTTTAAAATTAAACAATTTAGTAATATCTCTCTTAAATGTAGGCAGCCACTTGTTGAAACGCATTTTAATCTTGATGAAATTAAGATTAAAATTTTTGTTTATTGCATTTTTGGCAGTCACAAAAATATAAGTGTATCAAATTACCATGTTCAACTTTAAATAGTCTCTTTTCGTTCTGTTTCTTAAATTAAAATTAAATCAAAACACAATGTAAGATCAAAATATTTAAAACTTACCTATACATGCACGAGGTCCATCACCGAATGGCATGTAGATTGTTTTCGTAATATCTTTGAACTCATCAGGATGGAAACGATCCGGGCGGAATTCATCAGGGTTGTTCCAATATTTGGGGTCACGATGAAGAGCCTGCACGGGTATATAAACCGTAACACCTTCATCTATAGATACATTAACTCCTGGGATGGTGTATTTTTTTGCACAACCCCTTACCAAGTATCCCAGTGAAGGAAATATTCGCATGCCTTCTTTAAAGGTCCAATCCAAATAAGTCATTTCTTTGATTGATTCGTAACTAAGTTTGTTATTGTGGTTTGACAGAACTCTATCGATTTCCTCTTGTACTTTTTTCTGTACTTCGGGATGGTATGCCAGTTGGTGCAATGTGAAACTTGTTGCCGATGAAGATGTTTCAAAACCAGCTGCGAAGAAAACGAACACTTGGGCTGCCATTATTATTTCATCTAGTTCCATTTCAGATTTCTTAGGACTACCATCATCATTAAAATTCTCTATAGATTCGCCCACCATCGTACCTTTCTTCTTACATTCCAGTAACAGATCGATAAAGTCGTTCCTGTTTGAAGGTTCATAATTTCTCTCCTTCAGAATTTGTTTAACAAGACCGATTATTTGATTTTCTAACCTTCCCAAAAATTTTAGATTACTGGTCCAGTTTGGAAAATTATCTTTCAATAGCAAAATTAAACCTTCACGTGCACCGAAGTGAAATATATCTGAACCTAATGTTCTGAAGGGTGAATTCTCATCATTTAATGAGTCGGCGTCAAGTCCGAAGCCGCAGGCTCCGATGAAATCTGTAGTGTAGCGCGCCATGAGATCCCTGGCGTCAATGCTTCGTCCCTCCTGTGCCGCCTTCAATGTCCTTGTCCGTAAATGCTCAGCCCTTTCTATAATTAGTGGAAACATTGCCTTTAATTTTCCGCTCGTAAATGCCGGCGTCATACGTTGTCGCAATAAACGCCACAAATCGCCTTCTCCAAAGAACAGATTGCGAAGAAGTGGTTCCAATGTTTTTCCTGGCAGAATACCCCTTCGATGGAAATATCCGAAGTCAGTAATTAGGATGCGTTTTATGATTTCTGGATCTCTAATTACCATTTGGGGTTGTGATGATCTGAAACTTCCAATGATCTTCTCATTCGGATACTTTAAGTATTGGTCCACGATCGCTTGTGTGAGACTTTTTTTTTGTAAGTACACTGCTGTTGATGATCCAAAGAAAAATATTGGTTTGTCATGTTTCACTCCTCTTTTCTCCCAGTAGTCAAAATTTCTAACGCTGTACAAGTATAATACGACGAGAATAACAAACACTATCGCTAAAGTAATCATGTTGGGAGACTGTTGTCCAACAGTCAATGATGGACACCCAATTACAACTAATTCAATATATCTCTCTCTTGATATTAATAAATTCATATTTTTGATAAGTCATATCTAATCTAGCCGCGTTTCAGTGATTTTTTTTCTTTTCAGAGAAAGGGGTTCTGTATGGTTCATTATTAAGTAAAAATAATTTATAAACAGAGGCATAAGTGATTAAATTTTAACCAAGGAATCCTAACAACACTTTTTAGAGATAATAAACGAATTATACGATTGATTAACACATTTTTACATTTACTTACATACACTTAGTTTACCTTGTGTTGTTTATCATATTCAAAACCACAAATATGACACATTACGCAAAAGCTAAGACTAAAGAAAAGGACAAGAAAAATTCTCAATGTTACAAATCCACCAGAACCACAGAGTACATAGTTCGACCCTTGAGCTAAATACCGTAGCAGAAATAGAGCAATCTCACCTGCTTTACTAAATAAAAATATACATTTTTATGGTCTCATATACCGTGGTCATAATGTCAAAGAGACTAGAGTTGGGCTTCATTGGAGAGATCTCATCAGCTCTATGTTAACCTTATTTTGCCGGATTATCAAGTTCAGTAAGAGACTCGTCATTAGACTAATATTGATTGTAGCTTATAATAGTACTATTTGTCTTTTTTGTTCTTTAGGACAACCACAGCCAAGTGGTGGAACTTGTGGTAGGAAAAAAAGACAAATGTTTCGTTTTTTAGATTAGGCATTTTTTCATAGTATTTATTTTAAGCGCTAATGTTATCGTCAAAATCACTATTTAATGAAAGATATCACCTATTATCACGTTTTATTTTTCGTGATAAAATTTTGTTCAAAGTTCACGGTGGTCTTCACGAACTTTATTCATATGATATTTATAAATATCTAAGAAAAGACTATTTTGTCCAGGCTACATATGAGTTCGAAACGTGGAAATTTAAAATGTACTACCTAATGTCGAACGGAGAACGGAAAATGTGAAACTATATACGAATCTAGTACGGAAACCTAACAATGTCTATATTTATATTATTCTGTCCAAGATGACCGATGATACAAAAAAAATCATGACATTTGGTAAAATATTTGGACTCGGGTGTAGTACGATTATGCTGACTGTCCCGGGAAAGTTGACATGACGCCCCTCGGGAGGCGATTAGGTCGGCATCACAAAATACGAAAGTGCTTCTACCTTTGGGAAATACTGGGACTGGGTACAGAGATCAACCGATGTGTTGAGGGATGTTTAATATTAATATGAAGTCTGCACACAATAATGCGAAGGGAAGGTTGAACTAAATGTTACTATAATTTGACATAATAAACTGGAAGAGGGTTCACACTCAAATCACTCATTTATTGTGGCTAAAGCCTTTGCCCAGTAGCAGTGGGACATGCATAGCTATAAAAAAGCTAAAGACATACTTCTTTGTCGTGTTGTGTCGTTACGGACACATATTGTAAGTTATGTAGACAATAACATTCGTCTACAGAAAGTAAGTTCGTTTTTAGACGCGTTGATCGTTTTCATAAGTGTGTTTAATTTAACTTCTAACGAGGTGTGGTTGTCTAATTAGACGTAAAAGTTGTTAGATATAAAAATAGAGGAAGAGGATTGAAGAGGTAGAGATTTTTTGAAATAGGCTAGCTCGACTGGAGGCGTATCACCCTCTCACAGAATATCAGCGTGAAACAGTTTTGTTCGGTGATTGAGATGTCCGCAAAATTTATCCCTTATGCATATTAAACTAATAAGTTAGAAATAATAAAATTAACATGGAAGTATAGTTTATAGCATTTTTAAAGGATAGATCTTAGTGCTCTATAAATAGATAAATTTGAGAAAGGTCTTAAGATCTTAGTGCTCTATAAATAGATAAATTTGAGACAGCCTAGCTTCTCAGTTGTCGTTCCCTTTTTGGATACGATTGAATGTATAACTTCGTGATTAAACTGGTTTGTCTGTATTGAGGTCACACGCGTGCTATTGTTTCGATAATAATTAACGATATAAAATTGAAATATTTTGTAATAATTTCATGTACAGTCAACAAATTCAGGTGTCCGGAGGAGACAAGACGTAAATATGATTCAAATTGTCTAAATATTGCACGAAGGGATTTCGAATTTTCGAATTTCTGTTTATCGAAGTACTCATATTATTAGGTACGTATTTACTTAGTTTTATAATCATGCTTTAATTTATTATCATAAAAATATTTGTTCTAAGTTCTAGGCTCTGGTTACCTCTTTCATTGTTGACTGTAGCTAATTGAAACTCAATAAGAACTCCTAAAAGTAAATAATCTCAAGAGTGTATTTTGTATGACGCACTGAGCATGCAGAATTTTGAATTGAAAGTAAAGCTTTTTAAATATATTTTTTATATTGTTTATAATTAGTAACGTAATTTTTTTATAAAAAAATATATTATTATTATTATAAACGTACCGTATCTGGTTAGGAAACTTCACTGAACACGTAATGCCTCTTCACATGATAAAAAGAGATTATAATCAATATCTTAATATTTTAATGGTGTTGTGCTTGTGGCACGTTCAACTTCACACTGTATACTGCATTTGAGTGTTGAGCCCAAGTCAGCAGGTGTCCGCGGGTCACTCTTTTGAGGCCACAAAGTTTGCGATCGTCATGTAATATATTTCATGGAGGATTTTAAGAAACCTACGGGTTTTGATTTTCATTTGAACTATAAAAAAAAGCAAGTAAAGCTCTGAGTTTGTAGTACAATTTTGTTCAAATCAAAGATGTTTTGTTCTTTGCTTTCATAAAATGTCATTTTATAGATTTTTTTTCAAATCAAAGTAAATATTGCTTTATTATATGAGCTCTTGCGGGCACTTAGATATTTCTTTTGTAATGTTAGGTAGTATCATTTTTATGCTATCGGCAAATCGGTATCCTATCAGTCGATCGGCGACTCAATAAAGTAGACAGTCAGAACTGTACGAAGTCCAATAGCTAGTCCAAATAAATGTCTATTCATACTAGTTTTTTGGTAGAGCCAGACAGTACAGTCCGAAGTCTTTTCGTCTTGTGTCTCGTACTTGCTCTCATACATATTTTCATCATCACTATACAGTAATATTGTGAGGAATGATTTTTATGTCACAACTCAAAACTATTGAACCGATTCCAAAAAATATTTTTAAAATTAGAAATGCTACATCGTCCCTTACATAGGATATATATATGTATATTACACCCGTGTGATGCCAGGACGGGCGATCATAAGAACTTTTGAAATTGCATATTTATTTTATTCCGATTTCTATTTCTTCTTTAGAAGTGTGTTATGTTCCGTATAACTGTTAAATTATTTGGAATGTTGCCAAAAAAAAAAATAATAAATATTTTTAAATAGTTCTTTTAATTTGTTTTAATGAAAGTAGATGTGGAGGACCGGATCACTTCACATATATAACTATAGACTGGGACGTTTACCTATTTGGAATCCGAGCTCTTAAAAGAAATAATCGCTTTTAAGTAGGCAGGTAGTCTTTAAAAAGACCAAACGACAGAAACTTTTTGGGACTCCCTCGGTCACTTGTGTACGTAATTAAGTGTGTGAACTGTATACTAGGTGCTTCTGAAGAATGTGACTGACTCTACGTTAAATTAACTTTTTATAAACAAAACTGACTCTCATTACTTAGGCAAGGTAAAATAAAAACTGTTTCTTTTTTATATCAATAGAAAGAATAGAAGAATATATCAATAGCTGTGTGGCGGGATACTTCTTCACTTGTTGGAGTTTTGCACCGTATGTATATGTTTCGGCCCGAAACACAGCAATTATAAACTTTATTCAATCTTTACAAAATTACGTTTATTTACATATAATTTTACACTTTACAGACATGGAACGACAAAAATATTTTGTTTTTACATTACGAAAACACCTGTTTTGACCATTTTGTTGGCAAGTTGGCACGTGTAAGGAATCGGTTTGAACCGATTTTGATTTCCTACCAGAATCTGTGTTTCGTGCCGTTGGGCTCTCCTCGGCCTTTGTGCGATGCCGGATCATGACTTGGAGAGAGCCTAACCAGATTCCAGTGAGAAACCCCACAGGTATTCCTTACACGCGCCAATAAAATACAAAATACTCATTTTAATCGGAATTTGTTAAATTCTAATTGGAATCTAACATACTCGTAAATAACACGCAAATAATGTAAAAATACTTATGTAAAATAACTAAAACAAAAGAAAATCCGTAATTTTCTGCTCGCTCACACGGGCCCGGCTAGCAGGCGCGTGTGAGCGAGACCACCTACAATTACTTTATTTAACTAATACATTATTTACGGCCGTCGTGTACAGTAGAAGTACAGTATTTAAAAAGTTATAGAAGCATATAAGTCGAGTATTATGGCTCTACACAGTTAGTGGCATGCAAGTAACGTCTCGGGGAAAGGCCGGGCTAGGGCATTGAATTGTTGTCACCCAAGGATAATACAAATCTGTATTCGATTTCGGTGTAAATATTCTCACGCTGCCGTTGCACCGATCACCTATTGATACTATGTCGTGTCGTCGTGACGTCATTAGTCGTATCATTTACTTAAATAGAGACAACCCGTATTGTTTTAAGGAGGTTACAATTGGACGTGAAAAGTAGGGAAACTTAAACAATTAAAATTTACTTTTTTAAACAAAATTTCCTTATTTTTAATATAATAAAAATATCATTTTTATAATTTTTTGTAGGTTAAAATTTCAGTTTTGGTTTATGTAAATTTTGCATTAAAAATGTAAAGGAATCTAAAATTTACACAGAAAGAAATACGTACATGATACTCATATCTTTTTTCTCACTCTTATGGCAAAAGTAATTTATATAGTTTTGCATATTAATAATGCGACGCTAAAAACTTATCGCAGTCAGATATACATAGATTATTTATTACGGACACTCAAAATATTTGATAAAAAGTAACCATTTTTTATGCAATTCACATAAGTTTTAGGTCCGGTTCCGATCCGGTTCAGTTTAGAGTCACATTATAATAACACACTCGAACGGGGGAATCACAGAATTTAAATAAAAATACTAGTAATTATACCTAAAGACCTCTAGATAGGTATGATGAATAAAGCAAAGTCTATAAACGATTTATGTGGCTACAACGCTAAGTTTTTCGTTAGATACAAATACGTTGATTAGTAAGTTTAATTTTATACATACACTAGCTTTCCCACGCGGGTTCACTCGCGTTAATTAATAATATGACAAAGATCTCGTTTGACAACAAAACAACCCATGGCGCGACTTGTGGCGCCATTTGTTGGCCGATAGCATCCCATACAGCGCCCTCTATTGTAGAAAAAATATTTTCCCATTGGAATGACATACTTTCACGGGATAAAAAGTAGCCTACGTTGGGCTCTGTACCCCTGACAATAATATACAAATTTTCATAATGATCGGCTGATTAGGCAAGCCGTGTAGGAATAACATACAAACCACCTCTCTTTCTCATTTATAATATTAGTATGATTTCCGAACATTCCGCCACAAAACTGCTGTGTGGTCTTATGCTATACCGAGCAGTTGTGGGTCCGGAAGCATCGGAAAACTCCTTTTAGATCTACAGTGTCTGACCCTAGACAGATACTATCCCAGACGGGGAGTCGCACCTCGGTCTAAGGCCACAATGGAAGAGAAATATTATTTTTCTAAAATGTATCTGTGTCATACTAGACGTGTATGTATGACACTTAAAACCTACATGCTTGATAGCAAACATTTAAATGGACGAAGAAAGGCGAGGTCGAATAGTTGAAAGGAAGGCCGTCGGATTTACATATTCGTAAAATTTACATATAGCTGACTACTAGAACTGTTTCGTGCCTTAAACCTGAATTTGAACAAAGGGTCGCTGGTCTAATCGGATGTTAAAGTACCCTAAAGGTTTTATGAGAAAATAATATTATTCCATGTTTCTTTAAAGTAGATTTTTAAAGGATTGGATGTGAAATAATTAAGTTTATGTACTTATAAAATCTTTTATATTTTTGATTGTGTTAATGTTGTTTTCGGTTCAACTACCATTCTTATCTTGAAAATATTTCTGTAAGTAATTCTTGTGTGTTATGGAGGTCTGATGGTACTTGATTCGCGTAATCCGTTTTTTTTACATTTATTGAAATTAACATGGCAGACTAAGCTTCAAATTCTATAACGTTTGAATAAACTTATAAATAAAATAGCGAGTACATAAATCCTTGTCACAGCGCTAATATTTTAAACCAAGGTGAAAGTGTGGCCAAGATAGAGTTTAAAGTAGGGTCACCAAAACAGGATCCTTCTTAATTAACTAAAATATTCTATATGTGACAGTCCCGGCATAAAGCGGTCTCTACATTGTCTTTCCCATTGTTTTGTTAGACACGGGTTATACAATTAGCATTAAAACGATATTATAATCACGGCCTGGCTTTATTAAGGCGCGTTCAAGTCTTTTGTAGTATTTCAGCAGCTTGACTAACTACTAATACTTAACAGATTTTCTATAAAAAAAATAATATTATTTATGACAATGTTATAAGTATTTATGATACAATATAAATTTTACCATACCAACCAGCTATACCTACTAGAAAAATAGCTGGCTATATGACCCATAAGACTACGTAAACGAATATAGAACTGCACGCATTCAAGTATGAAATTACAGTTGATTTAGATTATCACAAGAAATGAAAATAACTGTTTATGTTTAATTACAGATTATTTTTAAATTATTTGTAAAGTGAGTCTAGGCAACCAAATTAGGTACCCATGTAATTTAAAGTTTAAAAGATTTATTGAAAGGTTGTGTCAGACAGAATCAATAAAATTGGAATGAACATGTGTGTAAAATATTTGCACTTGAGTACGTTACTTGACTTACTTTGTTTAATAGAACTGTCCAAATTGTTCAAGTTAACTAAACCATTCAAACGCAGCATAGCATTAACAATTACATAACTTCAGAAATGTAATTTTAAACTAAAGAATATGTCGCAGCTTAGCAATGTCTGCGAACAGTAAGCTAAATTAGTTTATTGCTTTTGCTTTCGTAATGAAAATTGATAGTTTGATATTGTGTTATAAGAATATGCCGTTTGTGTTAATTTTGCTGAAAATTCTCTAGCTGTAGGTACTACCTACAGCTTTTTAAGAGTATAAACACAGAATCCATACTAATGTTATAAATGGGAAAGTGTGTGTGTCTGTTTGTTTGTCCGTCTTTCACGGCAAAACGGAGCGACGAATTGACGTGATTTTTTAAGTGGAGATAGTTGAAGGGATGGAGAGTAACCTAGGCTACTTTTTGTCTCTTTCTAACCCTCCACTTCCCTAAAATGGGGGGTGGAAGTTTGTATGGAGCATTCCGCAATTTTCAAACTAGTAAGCTAAAAATCGGTATGCGGACTATTTGTGACTAACAAAAAAACATGCGTTTTTTTTTAATCTTCCCCCAACCCCTTAAAAGAGGGGGTGAAATATTATATTATATGGGACTTTTCGCAGTTTTCAAGGTAGAAAGCAAGAGGAACCGTGTTACCCCGAATTTAACGCGAGCGAAGCCGCGGGCAAAAGCTAGTACTAGTATAAAGGTCTTTTTTCATTGCTACAAATTAGTAATATTTTTTAATATAATTTAAATTAAAAAAAATATATCAGCGAACGCAGTTGCGTAGCACAGTGTACCCCAAAGTGCCCCAAACGCATTCCAAATCGAAATCTGTCGATGCTGAAATATATAATCTCAGGAGTAGGACGAGTTGATGGCGTCTTACAGGAAAATATACAATTACAGTTACGTTTATCATCCTCAATGTTACGAGTATATTAAGTTTCGCAAATAACATCGAAGATTTATTTGAGAATTGGAGTCCTCAAGGGAATTAGGAGGATTTAATTTACTTATTACGTACGGTCAATTTCACTGATAGATATACGAGTACCTTGTAAGTTTCGGTCCTTGATGAATGCCGTCGAATGAACTTACTAATATTAGATATAGTAAATTTTGCAATGTAAGGTTTCAAAGACTGTCTTTGATGAGTTCTCTTTGATAGAAAGAGTCGAACGGCGAATACTTACCATCGTTATTCATTATTTCCGTTATCACTCTAAAATAAAAATTTTTCATTCTGGAATCATCATCCTTTTTCTTGTTATTTTTTACTTTTTTTGTGAAGAGATTTTTACTTGCGTTGTTGTTACCTTCGTAATCCTGAGAGCAAACCACCTTTTTTAAGTTTGGTTCCACACCCTTATAAAGAATACAAAGTGTTACCTGCAGCTTCGACCGCGTAAAAATTTGCCTATGCTGGGCTCTACCCCTGACAATCTCATAATGATCGGCTGCTTAGTCAAGCCGTGAAGGAATAACAAACAAACTCACTTTCTCATTTATAATATTATAAGTATGATAATTTCTTCAAAGTTCCTCGCAATATTTTATTTCGTCATGCAACTACAAAATTATAAATTGTACATTTTGAAAACCCGATTTTAGTATTATAAGAACTTGGTTAATGTGTCATCCAATAGGTAATATCGCCGCTGTAGCGGTACTAAAATTTATACTTAGTTACTTCTTTTGCGATCGATTTACCATAACCTTTATTCTCTTGGCTTATAAATATTAATCAGGCGCTATAATAATATATTACCTTCTTACAAATTTCTAAGTATTATCTATTGTTTCGACAGATACCTTTATTGTATTTTCGTGTGATTTTCGCAATTAAGTGTTAAATTAAAGTAGCCTAATTAAAGTGTTTATCAAGAATTTAGAGGAAGTTTGCACTTAAACATCAAGTTTGTATGAAATAGCTAAATGATATAAATTCAATGGTTTATTCATTTAGCTCAGTTTGAAGAGCTCCATGGTTTAGAGAGATCGTGGGTTTGCTCAAATTGAATGCCACCTAAATCGGTGAGGTTAATTTTTTTAGTTTAAATTACTGAAATAAGGTTAAGATCGAAAAAAAGATATTTTATGCCATTGATGAATCAAGAAAATTAATCGTCCTTGTGACGTCTCATACATAATACATACAGAATTGCAGGTTTGACACGATGGATATTAGATTAGGTGCCTATATGAAAACAATTGAATTAATGTATAGAATGAAACCTGAATGGTTACTATAAAAGTCGAGCACAATAGAAGCAATTTCCACTTTTCTATACACAGCTTATCTTATCTGAAATTGGAGGTCAGGCCTATTCCGGGTTCAGCCTCCCTGGGGTCTTTGTCTCTATTCTGTTATTATTCTATAAATTATTAACTATAATATAATATCTTAATTGCTTCGATAGATTTGGTTTTGGGCTTGTTTTCAATAATTCTACTCGTATTGTTCAGAAAATTGTTTCAACGAAAAAGGAAATATCCTAAAATAAATAAAGATCAAACAATATTTGCATTTTTTTTTAAAGATCTAAAGTCTCGAAGATATCTTAAAAATAGGTATCTAATTTTTTACAGCTCTCAAGATATCTCTTTCTGTCTTCTTTAATTTAACATAAACTTTGCTATTACTTTGATTTTTGATCTGCAACGTTTATGATATTGAGTGGATCATTTGGTTGCTTTTGTACTTATTGTTATGTATTAGCTTGATTGGTAGATCAAAGGGGGGGGGGGGGGGGGGGGTTCTAATTTAAAATACATAAATTAAAATGTTTTTTCTATTAGATAGCTATGTTCGGTTGTATGTGAAATACACATCTGTGAAAACAGATCCAATCAATTATAAGGAAGTCATCGCTTTAAATTATGTCTGTATTCTATAGGAAATATTTTATACGTTACCTGTAAGCTGTAGGCATGAGTTTTAGAAACTTCCACCCCTTTTCTGATATCACTTCGAGAATTCGGATCTGCAAAATCCTTACATTGCTACGGGACACAGTTACCTCAAATTTCAAGTTTGATCTGTTCCGGATAAAGTCGGAACAAGTTTTTGAGATGAAACAGAAAATGTTAGGTTATTTTCAACAGACATAAATCTAAATACATAACATAACTTCTTGCATCTACTTAAAATACAGATTATTTTTTTACGTGGATGGAGAACTAAACGAAAAATGCCGATAGTGGAGGGTTACTCCCTAAAAAGTTGATTCGCAAAATAGATGACTTGCGTCGTCATCTCAATTTTATATCTGTGGTATTTTCAGAATTGAATGACGATTTGTCGCACGATAAACTTATATTGTGTCATATAAGTAAGGCAAAGTTAAATGGAAGCATCTGAGAGGGACCTAGATAGGCATTCTTCGGAATGGCTGCCATGGAAACTATTTCGAAAGTTCGGGATAACATCTCGAGAAACTGTATTCATGTTTGTCGCAAGTCGCAACTTATCTTGATACCGATTCACTTAATTTTCAAACAGTGTTATCCAATTTTACATCAGGTACCTGTAATTGAAGATAGAGATACCGATCGATTTTTGATTAATTTTGGTAGCTTAATTAGAAAAAAATAACGTTTTCGTAACCATTGTAAAGAGTAGTAGACGAATAGGGCTCAGTTAGAAAATAATAATAAATTAGAGTAACAAGCAATAAAGGAAAGAATATGACGACTACTATAAATAAATATATAGGGATAGGGACAAATCACACAGATTGACCTAGCCTCAAAGTAAGTCCGAAACTTGTGTTATGGGATACTATATTTTATAACAAATACATATATAGATAAACATCCAAGACCCGAAGCCAATAAGAAAAAGTTAGTTTTTCATCATGACTCGACCGGGATACGAACCCAGGACCTCCTGGTAATAAAAAATTCTTTCAGCAATATTGACAGTAAGTTTCAGTTAAGTATAAAGGCTGCTTTAGTATTGTAATATTTAATTGCGAATAATGCGAACCAAGTGTACAATTATTTTCTTTTATAAAAGTACTTTTCATTTTTACTCATAATCTAGTCTAGTTGAATATTATAGAGATTGAAAGGAACTGATAATAATTAACTATTCCTTAATACACGATTGCCGAGCCTCACTTCCTCGTTTAGATTTTTTATAGCACCGAGACAGCTGTGGAAATTTATACGAGTTCCAAGTTGCTTCATTTATGTTACGTACTTACTTACTGGATACCCCTGGGCAGCGTTAATAGAAGTAACAGCTTCATAAACAGCTCTAATGAAGTCGTTACACTCGTATAAGGATTTCGGTGCACATAAACTTAAGCTCATGTCTCAAGCTACTTAATTGAGTGAACTTCGAGGAAACTAATATTGATCTAACGTCTGAGTTTAGTTTCCTATAATCTAAGGGAAAAGAGTGTTGATATAGTAGATAAAATCAGTTTCGTAAATAACTGATCTGCTTCAAATTCTTTTTGATTTGAATTTCTTCTAATATGAAAATATTAAACTTATTTTATATTATTGTCTTTTTCATACAAATCACAACTAAATCATTGTGTAACATAGTTTAAACATCTATTGTCAGACTTTAAATTTGCATGTTGTGGTCTCCCATAATTAAAAAAACACGTCGAATTGTAACCTTAGTATAAGTTCCTATGATTGTAATGTGTATTTTTTGTTGGAGGTCCTTAAATAAATAGATAAATTATGGTGGGTATAACACTTTTTTTGGATTTATGAAAACATTGCACAACAAATACAATTTTTGAGAATACGTTTGCTGTATGCTCAATAATTGTATTTGTATAATCGTTCTTTATAATATACTTGTAGCATCTGCTCGCGGTGTTACCCGCGTTTAATTTTATGCATAGCAGCGCCATCTATATCAGATTTTTGACCAAATCCTACGGGAGTCGCGTACTTTTCGGGATAAAAAGTACCCAATGTGTTAATCCAAGGTATCATACATACCAAATATCATAAAAATTGGTCCGGCCATTTGAGCGTGAAGAAGCAACAAACATACACATAGCTTTCACCTTTATAATATTAGTAGGATCTCTACATTTATTTTCTTCTGTCGGAGCTGCTGTTAAGAATAAAGATGTGTTACTAAAAGCGTTGTAAGAAAATAAAACAAATTCTATTCTTAAAAATATATTTATACAAATCCTCAAAATAAAGATTATTATGGCATCACAGTTTATCTATATAAAAATACTTGCACCTTCACGATCACGTTGATTACTTACAATAAATTCTTATTCTAGTTATGCATGCTAAAGAAGTTTCATATTGTTCATCTTGTCATTAATGTAAGATTTATGAAAATAATTTATACTGTGAAATACATCTACATTGTACTTTTATGCAATTGCGACTATCGGAAAATGATTTAGCAAAGCAGTGATGAACTATAAAAAAAATGTTAAGAATTGTACTGTCTTTTAAAAATGGACTGAGCATATTTTCCAAAATACTGTACAGGGGGGAATGTAGGAGCTACTGGTACCCCTTGTTGTACATAACCAGGATTAGGTACTATCAATTGTCCCTGAGGTACTACAGGAGGCAATACAGCTTGCTGAACTACCGATGGTGCAGGACCTGGCCTGAAATAGGTAGGTTGTGCAGGCACAGATTTGGACTGCGAAGCTACAAGATTTTCTTTGGAATCCGATTGTATTTGGGTATGTAATGGTTGGAATGGAACTTGTTGGGCTTTTGTTTGTGTTTGATACTGAATCTGTGGTTTATACTGTTGAGATTTTTGTTGCACATTTGATGGTTGGCTTTGGGAGAAACTGGCGTAACTGACCGCTCCTTGGGGTTGATTGTAGGCATTTGGTTGTTGAATGTTGTTTTTCTGGAAACAAAATTATACATAAAACCATCTATCTATTCTATATATGGCAAAACTGTTAATAGTTATAGATCACTTTCATATACACAGGAAAATTTTATTATACTATGGCTTACGCCCTTCGGTGTAAGTGTTTATAAAGTGATAGGATGAAAAATCGTACCTGTTGAGGACCCAACTCCTTTACAACCACTGGTTGCACAAAACTACCAGACTGGGCTACTTGCTGAGCTTCTTGATTTTGTTGAACTTGTTGCAAATTTTGCTGCACGTTATTGTCTGCTTGCGCATATGTGATGCCTGGTTGCAGTTGTTGGTATTGCTGAACTTGTTGAACTTGATGTATTGGAACCTGAACTAATTGCTGTGGTGCTTGCACAAAGGGAACTGGAATCTGATGTCTTAGGTACTCAGGATGTACGTGAGGATTTTGAATGTATTGGACTGGTCTTATTAGTTGTTGAGGTACTTGCTGTTGCACATACTGCTGTGGTACACCTTGTGGTACTTCATGTTGCACGTACTGCTGTGGTACACCTTGTGGTACTTGTTGTTGGTAAGCAAATGGAGGTAATTGATGGATGATTGGTTGCGGATGTGGTATATGTTGCGGGTGTTGTGGTTGAACTAATATTTGTTGGGGATATGTAGGCTGATAGTTCGGTAATCTCTGGAAGTTTATTTGTTTCAATATTTGTGGTTGGGGTGCATATTGAATTTGATTTGGTGGTTGTTGATATGATATTTTGTGTTCTGAGTATGCTAATTGCGATGGTATAGGCTGTGATATTTCGTATGCAGGTGGTGCTACTCCCTGTAAAGGTAAAAAGAGTATTTTAATGATGGGTGAGTCTCCACAATAAGTCTTTCTTTTGTTTAAGTTATAAATGAAAACTGACAGTAAGTAGTACGAGTGATATATAGTGATTTTAATTTGAGATTTTTGTATTTGTTAAATCTGTCCTGTTGTAACTAACATCAGATGTTAGATGTGATTTAATTTCATTACAGTCTCTAGTGGAGAAGTGTGCTTAAAGTAGATTTTTATACTAAATTCTATTCAGAAAACCATACCGTACAAAACGGTAGTAAATATTATTTAGTTGTGATCTTATATAAATGAAAGCTGATATTTTATCCTTCCATGTTTAGCTCAGCAATGTTCAAATACCTTTATTGTTTGTATTTTTCCTATATTGATGTTGTACCTTAATAATAAAATGTCAATTTACGTCACTTACCCTCGGTTGGTAAACCGATACGGGGGAGTAGAGGTGGTTGGCGATTGCGGTCTGGAATTGAGGCCCGTGCCCAGTCAGCAGGTCGGAAATCTTCACAATTTGGGGAACAGGCGTAGCGTATATTTGCTGTGGAAAAAATAAATTTATATTATTAATTTGTAGTCAAAAATAGATTGAATGCGATTTCATTGTTTGGTTGGTATCAAAAATGTAGATGAGACAACAAATAGGCACTTAGCATAAACTACACCATACTTGAAATGTATGACCAAAAAATTCTCTTACAGAGAGTAAAAAAAAGTAATAAGTAGATAAATTAAAATTTCTTATCAACAGTTGTGAAAGATGTTTGAAAATGTATTTTCCATTTCTTTTGTATTGTTTTGTTACGGACAGGTGCTCTTTACGTCAATCTCACAGTCGAAAAGTGGTCAGGATTTAAGCTTTACGCAAGACTTTACGGTCTGTCGTAATAATCTTGAAATAACATTGGATTGACATGAAAATAAATTAATTCTTTTTATAGAAAGCGTTTAAAGAAAAGTTTTATTTTCTGAAAGTGAATAATCTATTAAATGTTTAATGTAATTTGAGATTCATTTAGCGTTATTTATATATAAAAGTTTTTGAATTATATTCATTTATATATCCTTCCAAGAATTAGGCTATTTTGACAGGGCAGACAGGAATATTAGCGGATGAAGTTGCGGGCTCTACTGGTGATTTTATACCTAATCAAAAATAATCCATACTAATATTATAAATGCGAAAGTGTGTTTGTTTGTTTGTCCGTCTTTCAAGGCAAAATGGAGCGACGAATTGGCGTGATTTTTTAAGTGGAGATAGTTGAAGGGATGGAGAGTAACATAGGCTACTTTTTGTCTCTTTCTAACCCCACTTCCCTAAAATGGGGGATGGAAGTTTGTATGCAGCATTCCGCAATTTTCAAGGTAGAAAGCTAAAAATTGGTATGCGGACTATATGAGTAACAAAAAAATCGTATATTTTTTTTTTGGAAATTGCCCCAAACCCCTTAAAAAAAGGGGGTGAAATTTTATATGGGACTTCACGCAGTTTTCAAAGTAGGAAGCTAAAAATTAGTACACAGACTCTTTATTACCAACAAAAAATACCTTCTAAATCAGTAAAGGGGAGCCGTGTTACCCCGAATTGAACGCGAGTGAAGCCGCAGGCAAAAGCTAGTAAAATCTATTTGTATAAATGTATGCAGAGAGAGGATGGGATCCATCTAAGATCAGAATCTTCAGGCTACATTAAACTTTAGCAATAATGTATAGTCAGAGAAATTAAAACTTAGAAGTTCTATCTATTTTAAGATTAAAACTGGCTAAATAGGTTTATATTACATAAATAGAATTTATTTAATTCATTGGAATATTTTCTCTATACTCAAACACCTATATGTACTTCATAATTTTTGTATCGTCACATTCGTCACCCTTAGTTTGCCTGTGCACAGCGTGCATAAGTCTATAATTTTCCGTGTATAGATATGTATTATATTTTGTTTGTGTCTAATATTAATAAAGTCGTGAATAAATCTACATTGTCGTGCTAATTGCACGATAATGCAATTTATGCTTACAAATTATGATGTCGTTTTGATGTCAACTAGACATTACAGACTATTTCGTATTATGCTCTCCGAAATATGCGATATCAAAATGATAAAACTTGGCATCAACTTAAACGCGTATTAGGGCGTTTTTCCACTACTCCGGCATCCGACGAGTAGTGGAAAAACGCCAGTTACAGTCCACTTTTTGACATAAAAAAGTATCAGTTAAATGTCAAAAATGAGATACAGAATTGTATAGCATAAATACCATTTAAAAACCATGTCAACTTGGGATCAACATATTGACATCAAAACGCGCCACAGGGGTACAGAGAAGGACGTAAGCAACTTTTTATATCATGATTCATGAGATAAAAGTTACTACGGAGAAACACGAATCATCGTCTTCCATGACCACGCAAATGAAGCCGCGTGTTATCTAGTTGCATATAAAAATAAAGCATATTGTATCTACATAATAATATTTAATTTTCTACGTAGTAGTTTTATACCTCAGTAATGTATACGTACTAATAATAAGAGTCTAGTGGTAATGTTCACACTGACCGTACGTGACCGTTTGTAAAGGGTTGCCCTGTATATAAGACGAATAAGATATGGACCATAAAATTAAACATTGGGCGCCGAGCAGTAGGTAATTTGTGACACTTTTTGCCTCGCACACACAAATTCTACTTTAAAAGGTCCAGTAATAAAGATAAAACTGTGGTAAAATACATGAGAACATTCTGAAAAAGTTTTTGTTAACATCCGCACTCATTTTCAGTATAAAGGTTATAAAAACAAAAAACTTCCTGCAATCTGTACTCGTTGTAACCTATTTGAAAGTTTTAGATGCCCTAAAAGTAAGAGTGTTTACCTAGTCATGAAGGTCGAAGGAGGGTGCTACTGTACCCCGGGCGTAGATAAGGCGATTAGTGTCATAATATTATACTTGCTTCTGGGTGAATGTGTCACGCTGCCTTCGGGAGAAATTTACGGAGGCAAACTAATTTCAGGAACGTCTCGTATCAAGCCACGATAAAAACGCAATAATGGTAAGCTTTTTTGTTAATACAAGTATGTATAGAGGTGCTAACGTGCTGATTTTTCAGCGAAATAAGAAGAACCTGAATAAGTTTCTTAGAATTATAACCTTGTTATAAAAACGAAATAGGTATTTCTCTTTTTTTTTTTTTTATACTATTGTCCCTACTATTGTCCCTGTACTCATGGGATTTTGACTTTTTTTTAAATAATATCAATTAAAATAATTCTTATGTTTATCCTGTCCGAATTAATTCAGTCGATTCGGAACTCAGCCTGAATAAACAAAACTAAATAAACAATTTGATACAGAACTGTAGTTATTCGTTTTATAACTATTTATAAAAATATGTTAATTAAAACAGAGATTATAAACAGAAACAATATTAGATATTTATTGGTTACCCACTTAAATATATTTTTTAAACGCTTGCCTATCTCATGTACCAAGTTGAAATATGAACAGACAAGGCTGCTTAGAGTGTCAGTGTATTAAATACAACCTCCTTTTATTTTCTGGCGTGAAATCTTTTCTGTGGCACGCTTGTGGTTCATTGCGTGCGATATTTATAGTCTGGTTCTGGTCTGGAGCAAGGAAGATCTATAAATGTTTGAATTTATTTATAAATTGACTGAATAATAATCGATATAAAAATATTTTAAATCCATTTATTAATATGTTCTAAATTAACAAATAAAAAGAAGGAGGTCCTCAAATCGAACGTATATTTTCTTTTTGTTGTACTTATCTTTTCAGTACCTACTTAGTTAGTTACACATCGAGTACGTTGCCCTTTTTGGATTTCCATAATTTTATAAACTAAACAGAATCTGGTGTTCATGTAAATAATAGGAACAGTATAGGTACCTATATTATATAAGTATTTAATAGTACAGTCTAAATAGACAGAAGTACAATGGGGAGTTGACAATAATTTGTTGAATGGACTAGACTCTTTTACATTTTGATCTTGAATATTTTTTTAAGAGCTTCCATCTTTGTGGAGTTGAGATCTAATTCTATGCGAGTTTTTCAATGTCATTGTAACGACTATAGATAATGTCCCTTACTCCGCTACTTCGTGATTTGTGTGCCAATTGCGTAAAAGTGACTTTCCACTTAGGAAAGTCAGGAGACGAAAAATACGTTTACCAGTGTGTACACGCATAATGCCTGATTTTAAGAGAACAGACAATATTTGTATTCTTTTAATGGAAATAATATTTTTACGATGTTAAAAGCTATTTTATTTTTATCAAATACTCGCTTATTTCCTTTGTTTTCGGGAATTTCCGAAAATCTCTCGCTTACTGAACAAAAGTGACGCAAATCTTCAGTCCATTTGTTTCCATTATGCGCTGATTGGTCAACCAGTCATTCAGTCAATATCTTCCTTTTTTAGGGTTCCGTAGT
Organism: Endotricha flammealis; assembly: GCA_905163395.2. Classification (NCBI taxonomy): domain Eukaryota; kingdom Metazoa; phylum Arthropoda; class Insecta; order Lepidoptera; family Pyralidae; genus Endotricha; species Endotricha flammealis. Next base: position 8,807,490 of record LR990866.1, read on the forward strand.
GAACTAACAGGGAAACCCTTGTAGTTTCGCCATTTCCGTCTGTCCGTCTGTTAAAACGATGTAAAACAAGCTTGCCTACTTATGGTAAGAAATTATAGCATTGGGGGTACTTCAAAATTAGTTTTCGGAAAGTAAACTGAACAAAAACATGCGTTATGTTATTGCTATTTTATTCAAAAATAAGTATCTTTCATAATGAGCTTAGTCTCAACTAAAATATAGAATATGCCACAGAAGGAATCATTACGTTCAAAATTGCAGTAACCAAAACAGGTGCATACATCAGACCGCAAATTGCTGCATTCGCGGTTCCTAATGATATTATAATTCAGCCTCCAGGGAAATCTAGATCTCGTATAGTTCATTGTTAGCAAAAGAACACATAAGTCTGTTGAGAAATTTTAAAGTTTGTTTTTAGACGTTACTTTCTTGACAAAATATTCTCTATCATATTTTATGTAAGTCGTCATATATCAACCCATAATTACCCCACTGCTGGGATACGGGTCTCCCTTCGATCGAAGGTGATTAGAGCGTACTCTGCCACGCTGCTCCAATGCGGATTGGCAGAGGCCGGTGTTTTCAAACCGCCCTAAGGCCACCGACTTGGCTTAACGACTGTCATCCATCGACAACAGCCGGGACCGACGGCTTAACGTGCCCTCCGAAGCACGGAGAAGCTCGAGATAACGAAACCCATCCAAACGCTGGCTAGGGTCGACGTCGCTTACCTTGCGTGTGAATATTAGAGTGCGACACACAGCGACGCCATCGAGCTCCATGTAAGTATTTGTTTTTTTATGTAAGTATTTGTAGCCAATTGTAGTAGTTTTACAGCACGACGGTTTTACTCGCGGCTCGTTAGTGCTGATCGACTAGCGAGCAAAACAGTCGCGCCTGAATGAGAGAGGTAACATGTCTTGTTCAGAGTCTGCAGCTTTGTGTATCTCGCCATCTCGTTTTTACATGACGAGCCGAGTAAAAAATATAGCAAACATGACGAGCCGCGCGAGCCAGGCTCGTCGGTGATTATATACGCGGTTTTGCAGTGATACACCGGCGAGCATTACCGCCGAGCCATAAAACCGCGGTTTTACTCGCTCGTCGATCAGGGCCTATCAACAGTCTTATTTATTTATTTATTTATTTATTTAAGGACCTCCAACAAAAAATACACATTACAATCATAGGAACTTATACTAAGGTTACAATTCGACGTGTTTTTTTAATTATAGGAGACCACAACATGCAAAGTCTTGATCGTGATGACGCATAATTGATGATTAAACGAACTTACCTGTACGTGAAGTTCTATCATAATTATACTAGCTGGTCAATTCTCATAATTAATTTCTTACTTACAGTATTATTCGTATTTACTCGGCTAATCACACGACTTGTTCAAAGATAATCGAAAAAACATCACTATCACATAGGCGCCACGTTACACCTACATCCCTAGAAACGTCATTTTGTTTAAAGTACTCCTGACTCCGTAGACAGAGAATACTATTCTGTCTACGCCCGACTCGGACAATGTGGGCTAAATACAGATTTGTGTATCCCATACACTTACGGGAGGGGTACTTGGGAGGGACCTTATTATGAGAATTGACCAGCTAGTATAATTATGATAGAACTTCACGTACAGGTAAGTTCGTTTAATCATCAAATATACAGCGCTGGTCAATTCTCATAATTAATTTCTTACTTACAGTAGATGTTTAGAGCATCTGGATTTTTGCCCATTTTGTCCTTAATATTATAACCAGAACACCAAATACCTATATGGTCAGCACACCAGTTCTGAAGATGATTCTGTAGTAAACAGAAAATATAATATTATCTTTGTATTTTTGCCTATCCCAGAAAGGGTTGTCATAAAAATACAAACTCCAAATAGTTTTGAATAAATGTCCATTTCGGTCACAGTTTCAGAAAAAACATTGACTAATATTGATTCGGTGATAATAGTGAATTATTTAGTTTCTCAGTAAGTGAACATATTGTCATTTAAGTTCTCATGAGAAATAAATTTCTTAAACCATACTAATATTGATGATTAGATAGGTAAAATAGTGTTGACCTACCGATATTACAGACACATTATAGATCTCGATTAAACAACATGCAAACACAATGTAAAATATATTTAATCGCTATACTTAAGTCATGCCCATAGCTTATCTCTTAGAAAAGTGGACAAGATTTGATAAGAATTAACACACTAGATGTGAGAGTTAATAGTGAATTTAAGGTAAAAGGACAAGTTATCGCAAAGTACTACAGATTTTTACCGTACAGAAAATCTCTTGCTTAGGTATTTATCTTTAAATATTATTTTAACCTATTTGTTTTAAATTTAAAAAACCAATCAGTGCAACTGGATGATTTTCAATTCTGCATAACATGTCACTACACTCCACCCCCTCCCCCCAATGTTTAAAGCAATTCAATGCAGGATTCGAAAGTCTAGTTTTAGTTATATGAAATGGAGATTTCAATAACCATTGTCCTTTCTTTTCTGGACAGGTTCAGTAATTTCTTACTGTAATATTGAATCAAAAAATATGAATTATAAAAGTACAAACTTAAAAAAGCACTATTTTCTGTTATACTGTCCATTTTTTTTTTTTTTAAAACCAACTGTTAAACTTGCAACAAGCTTTAATGACATTATCTCATACCATCAGCAACATAAGCGTTGAAGTGCTTTGTTGGGTGACAACGCTTATACATGATAAGATCTCATACCATACTAAGGTATTGCTGTTAATATAATTGAGTCAAATACTGGAAAGTCATTTGTTTACTTAAACCACTAAATAAGTTAAATAATTTATCGTTTGAATAAACGATTTTTTGTAGTTTTAAGAAAATTGAAATTCAATTTCATTTGTTTTGCGATCTGTACATAGCTCATGATAGCTTAGTTCTGAAACATAAATTCAAAGTACATACATAAATATTATGCAATCTGAAAACATCAGAATTGAGCAATTTTAATATTGTTCAATCATTAAAAGTTTTATAGACTTAAGACTTTGGTCAGGATAATTCCAATCATGAATACATCATATTATTATTATTATTAACTATAGTTTTAATGTTAATTACATTCTATTTTTGTTTATTCACAGTACCTACATAATTACTGGATAAACCATGTTGACATAGAGAATATGATAGTTTTAGTATCAACTATGTATAAATTCAACCATTTTTCAATAATAAATATATATATTACATAATAGAATAGGTTTATAATAAGTGTATATATAAAACCACAGCAAATGCTATGTAAATTATTACACAAAAGGTTGTAACACCCGTATCCAACAACCTGTCTTGAATATACACTGACGCTCATCATCAGAAAATGATCAAAGTACACATAGGTCACCCTATGTTACAAAAGATTCATAGTAATTGTAACTACTTATAGGAATTTTACATATGTAAAATCTTTCATAAAAAAAGGTCATATTTTTTACTTAAACAAGGGCAACAATCAATTGCCACTTCCATAACAGAATTACTTGCATAGTATGTGTTTTCTCACACAATATAAAAGGTAAATTATTCTACAGAAAAAAAACCACCTTATGACAAGATGTCATAACTAAATGTATTTTTCTACCAAGTAGGAAATAATTCATACAAACTTGTTTGAAACTGTATCTTGCAGGTTTGGTTAAGTACCTAATAAAAAGGACAGATTCATTGTAATTTCATTGCCGACTTTCTAATTGTGCTGTACAAACGTACGTTACGCTTTTGGCGTAGGTACTAGGTAGTCTTTCAGGCTAAGACCGTTAAGTGCAAGAAGCGTATGTAAAACAATTAAGTATACTGGTCGCCAACACAGCTGGCTCGCGTAGTCATAAAAAACGAAGTTCGAAACTCGCTCATCATACTTATTAGGCACTCAGTGCACAACGACAATCGGTTTTCCATTGTTTTATAAACTGAGCCCTTTTTTCTGCATAATTACACAACAATGCGATATATTTACTGTGTATTTACACATTATGGCTCCTATAAACTTTGTTTATACTGAAAGAAAGGATTAATAATTTTATTTAATTTATTCAAAAAACTAAAATCTTTCACTGTCACTAATGTCACTGTCAATTTCGTGACGTTTTGTTTCGACTTCTTCTTCTTTGGCAACAACTGTCTGATTACAATACAGTATTTGGCTTACTAATACTGTTGTCCAATGAAAAAAAAAAAATCTTTAGTATTGCCAGTACTAAATTATTAAATTGCTAAAAAGCCATTGAAAAATATGAAGTCTCGTCTCGATCGACTGATCGAAGTCTTGTCTTGTTCAAACAAGCTGAAATTCGCAAAAGAAAAATACCTTGTAGGTATATAATGCGTAAGACGGGAGTTTTAGATATTGCCAAAGAGAGCTTTAGTTGGCATTTTTCCCGTTGTGAAAAAAGAATAATCGTTTTATGATTTTATAATTCTGAAAAAAAGAAAAAAACGTTATGTTTTAGCAGTAAGAGTAAATTATTTCAGGCACAATTTTCATAAATAATGCATAAAAGACAGAACAGTAGGTAACTGTCTCAAAAACCCTCCACTAAAGGCATGTAAAAACATAATAATATATTTTTATGTATATTTTTAAAATAAATCTCCAACTATAACCATCACTTTCCTTGGTTAACATATGCCATTGTGTTTAATGCATTATGGTCTGGAATAAATTAATATTATTGTTTTTAACAATTTTGGCAGAGATGGTTCTTTTAAGAAACCATTCACATAACCAGGTAAACATTGTTCACCATTGTCATTAATGCATTGCTAGAAAAATAATTTAATTTTGTGAAAGAAATGGTTCCTTCGGTTGAAGGGAAACCCGTATCCCTGCAGTGGGATGATTATGGGTTGATATATGATGTATGGTCTCATAAGGACAACTCGTATTCTGGAAATCAATCCATTATTTTCTGAAATAAATTATATTAATTCTGAAACTATATTCTTCACAAAATCATATGACCAAGGCCAACTTTGTTTTCCATTGCTTGCTTGGAAAAAGGATTTTCACGAAGGTAATGGTCCGAGAAAAGAAAATATAACCAACCATCGCTAAACATTATTGTTAATAAATGCTAATATAATATTTGTGTCAGGAAAGAGGCATTCAGCACAAACAAAACCACACGGAGCCAAGTGCCTCCTGTCTGTGGATGGCTGCAATTTTTGGATAATAAATCCAGATAAAAAACCGGGAAGAAATAGCCCCAATTGTGCTATTCGCAATCCCTAAATCCAAGATTTTTATGAACAGGAAACATGATCTGACCCCAATGTGTCAGACGCTAATGTCCCAAAATCCATGATAAATAAGAACGGAACTAGTCCCACAAACTAGACACATCCTTTATATCTAGGATATAATTCGGAAAGAAATGATCCCGCAAATCATTCGCAGTTCCTTAATCTCGGATAATAATATAATGGTTGGCATAATAAAAAATCCTCATGGCAGGTACACAAATTAATAAATAATTTCTTCTTTTCCAACTTTAAATTTGTGCCAAATACCTCTTATAAATTTTGTAAACTGTAAAGCAGCTGTAAAGATAGTCACTGCAAGAAATCCCATGTGTTACATAAAGGAGCGGCCAGTCTTTGTTTTTCTGTATTTAAAATATATATACATATATGGAAAGGGTCTTCCAAACTATATTGGTTACTTATATGTATTCTTGTTGATCCAGCAACGGCCATTTACCAAGGTTAAATAAAATAACTTCCAAATGTGTTAGTACTTAACACAATAATTGTGAAGTATATTATTAATGTATTCTTATTATTCATCTAGCTAGACCAAATTGTTTTTGGTCAAACATCAAACAATTGTTTAGCTGAATGTGGTTTACATACTAAGATCACTGATATTTGAAATGAATGTATTCCATTTAATGCATGGAACGGTCGGTACCACTGAGCCACACACAATGCCTTGATTTGACATTATTAAATTTATAATAATATTATGCAAATGAATTTGCAATGCATCACATCTTGGAAAAAGGATAACGATCTTTACTTTTTCTAAAGGCAACAATCCCATAGAAAAATTTGTTCATCACAAATTTATAGGAACATTATAAAAAAATTAATTGCAAGATGAAAGCGGCCATTTTTTTTCTTACCAGGTCGCCGGCCGAATTGTTTGGAAATCTAAATTATTAAGAGATTTTATTATTTTTACTCTTTTTGAGAGTTCAACTTTAAAACAACTCACCATTTTGCTTTGAAATTATATAGATATTGGATTTATATCAACATAAGGTAACCATCATCGTAGCGGGGCGGCGACGGCGCGTGAGTCTTGTTTTCGTCGAATTCCTCCATTACTCGATTTTTACACATTTTCTTTTTATCTCCTCTTCTTCCACTTATATAAAGACTTAATAATGTCTTAATAATAGAAAAAACTAATAAAATTGAATAAAATATATTATTGCGTGTATTGCCGAATACACACGAAAAAAAGAATGACGTTTCTAGGGATGTAGGTGTAACGTGGCGCCTATGTGATAGTGATGTTTTTTCGATTATCTTTGAACAAGTCGTGTGATTAGCCGAGTAAATACGAATAATACTGTAAGTAAGAAATTAATTATGAGAATTGACCAGCGCTGTATAACTACGTATGCAATGTAACGTAATGTAAAGTCCAATTGTATTTTGTAAAATCTATGTCGTGCATAAAAGTTACATTTTAAAACATTCACAGCGAGTTTTTGGAACGTATATTAATTTTGATTCCATATTATTAAGACTCAAGCTGTCTCTTTTTTTAAGGTTTTATTTCTTCTTTAGTTTCACAGTGTTTTTTAAATAGCCACAATATTTATAATGTGTTTAAATCTAAATTTAGTCAAGATAGCGAGCTAAAGACATTATCAGTATACTTATAACTGCCGGACTATATGTAAGTGGCAATATTTTTTTCCTTATGAAGTAGAAGAGCAAAAACGTACAGCTATAGCCAATCTTTATTAGTTAGAAAGGCATTAGCCACGAACGCGAAGTCAGCGGCGTGGCGCATTGCTCCTCAGTAAGTGGTACGCCACTGCGCATCGCTACGCTGCTGGCTGTCTCGCTGCTTTTGAGACAGGTCCTACATAAATCTATACATGGGATATGGGACGGCGACACACGCCATGCCGCCGCTGCCGAACCACAAAAAATCCCATAAAACCTTTTTGATTTCGATCCCGCCGCGTATTAATAGATACCGCGACCTATTCGGTTCCGACAACAAGTTGATTTAACCATTTATTGAAAAGATTATGTATTGTTTTTTATAACCAGAAAATTCGAATTAGTGCGTTTCAACCAGGCGGTCTGTCGGACTCATCCTTAAACGTATTGAGAAACATTCAAATTAAAAAGGATCATAACAAAATCAATTCTAAAACAATTTGCGATACGTTAAAAATCACTCTGGCACTCGTGTGAAAGTTGGAAAGATTACCTCATAATCCCTTCGCGTTAGCCATTGCGTCACGGCCACCAGGCGATAAACCCCGGTCGGTTATTGCAGCCCATAGAAAGAAATCCCCCATTTCGTTGCGAATTCCGCCCAAATCGGCGGCAACTTTACAACTGAGAGGGGCGATTTGGGCCCTCATTGTGGACTTATAAGGGCTTTAAGCGGTCCTCCCGTACGTTATAGGCTTATTACTTTTTGCATATTAACGGCTAATTTCATATGACATTAACATATGATATTATATTATTAATTGGGTCTGTTGAAGGTAGATACGAAGTACACATCTCAATAAATATTTGACTGACATTATTTTATCTTTTTTAAAGTTTTGCGTTGCACTGTTTATAAATTATAAATGAAACAAATAGAAAGCCATGTTATTTGTGTTGTGAGTATCATAGGCTATTTAACCCAACCTGAAAAAGCTCATGCGGGCGAAGCTGCGAGTAGCCGACATTATTTTATCTTTTTTAAAGTTTTGCGTTGCACTGTTTATAAATTATAAATGAAACAAATAGAAAGCCATGTTATTTGTGTTGTGAGTATCATAGGCTATTTAACCCAACCTGAAAAAGCTCATGCGGGCGAAGCTGCGAGTAGCCGATAGTGATATATAAAAGATTAACAATTTAAAAATGTTTTTAGCTTCTGACAAATTACCTTTTTGTATAACATATAAATTTTGAGTACAGTCCTTATTTCCTTGTGTTAAGGTTTGATTAGATTTATGTATAGAGTCGGAAAGCTCGAGACTGAAATTAATTAAGACCGTTTTACCCACACACAGCGCAGAAGAGATAATTAGCACCAAAATCAACGTCTGTTTAATGAACATCGTTGTTTTATTGTATTTTGGAGAACGAAGATGTACTCAGTTAAAAGAGCTAAATTATTACATTTAAAACAATGTGCGGTGTGTAAATATGGTATAAAAACCGGCCAAGTTCATGTCGGGCCATGCACAGTGTAGGGTTCCGTATTTGCTGTTATTTGCTTGCATGCAAATTAGTCCAATATCAAACTCATTTGTAAGTTTTCATCAAATAAATTTTATTTTATCACTTCGTCGGCTATCACTCGGTAACTAGTAGAGCCTACTTAACCGTAGTTTTCATTGAAGGTTCAGCATATGGACTACTACCATGATTTTTTTTTAAATTTCTAAACACTAATATAAATATAAAATAAATATAAAATAATTCCTTAATATAAATTCCTATGCTCATCCTGTTTCCTAATTGATGAATACGTTGATAAATTAATCCGAAAATTCGTCAAGATTTGAACCAGTAACCAGTCGGCTAATGGGATGCTGCCTTATTCACCGGGTTTATAAGTAGGTACTTAGATATCTTAGTATACGTACCTATTACACGTAAGTAATTCAAGATTGTTTCGTAAATCAATTTCCTTCTAACTTCGCGCTCAGTGGATCTTTTAAATTTCTCTTGGCGTAAAATTAAAAAAGCCTCTGATATTATACGATCTCTTGATTTGGTCGCTTTGGCAGTTTTCTTGGTAGCTTTTTATTAATAAGTAACCTTTTCATAGCGTGTGAGATGACGAGGTTCTTCATGTTAATCAACCCATAATCATCCCGCTGCAGGGATACGGGTATGCCTTCAATCGAAAGTGATTAGAGCGTATTCTGCCACGCTTGCTCCAATGCGGCTTGGCAGAGGCCGGTGTTTTCAAGCCGCCCGATGGCCACCGATTTGGCTTAACGACTGTCATACATCGACAACAGCCGGGACCTACGGCTTAACCTACCCTCCGAAGTATGGAGAAGCTTGAGATAACGAAACCCATCCTAACACTGGCTAGGGTCGACATTGCTTATCTTGTTTGATTTAGAGTGCGACACATAGCGACGCCATCGAGCTCCTCATGCCATCGAGCTCTTCGGTAGTGTAGTGGTCAGTATCCCCGCCTGTCTTCAAATTAGCTTGATCGAGTATAATACTTCCTTTACTTGCACTTCCCAATGGTGTTTCACTGGTAGAAAATTTTGCATTAAATCCCCTTTTTGTCATTCTGTGTATTGTGGTCAATAAAGAATGCTTACCGAGTAAATAATGGACTGAGTTTTCTTTGTATCACAAAAAAAAACTTTATGTGAAACAAAAAAAAAAAAACAAAATCAATAAAAACAACATTAACAATGACACGTGCAAAAGTATGAAAACTGTGTTGCACACAACATGTTGCACATGTCAACGCCCACCACAGAACTGCAGCACATATTTTTCCAACCTTGTCAACTTTGTCTGTTTCTGTGTGATACAAATAAATGACATATCTATCCATCTAAAGTTAAATATAAAAATATTCTGTTAGAGAGAAATATAATATACTTTTCCTCACATTTCATAAATCCAAGTCAAGATTAAAATTGAAAGACTGTTGGCGCGTTGCAGTGTTTGCTTCAATCCGTTTGTTATTGACAGAATCCGATATAAAACGTGTCATATACAGATTTATTTCTATGTAAACTTTGATAAATCCACAGATTTATGTTACGATCTGCTGGTGAACATCGCATTCTCGAAAGATAATCACCACAACAGGCTTCTTTTAGCATTTTAATTTAATTTTCATTTGTTATTGAGAGGGACACGGAATTGATTCTCAGGCTTAGCACGAATTAAAACGCGTCGGAAAATTTGGTCCTGTCAATTACGGTTAATTTGGGAAGAGAATAAGGAACTGCTGGATTGGCTCGCCGGGAAACGTGAATTATTAAAACCGAATTTCTTCATCATTTCGTTTTATTTTCATGAACTTTTTGCTTTACACTTTAAATTATAATTTTGAAATGAGCATGAATAATAAAATCGTTTGCAATTTTGTAATCATTCATTAAACACATTTTGTTAAAAATAAAATTTCTATTTTCATAAAATGTTCTCTAAACTACTTCTAAATAATTTAAATTAGGAATAATGAAATGGAACATTAACTATACTATTCAAACATTTAAGTAAAGAGAATAATTCGGTTTGATTCGTAATTTATTGCGCCACACCCTCTCTAACTAGACCCTTTAATGATTTCAACAAATTCATCAGTCTAGAATTCCAACGAGCTTCAAATAAAAGGGGTTGCGTTAATTTCGTGGGCGCAGGCTTGTGTCCAGTTCACAGACATACAAACTATATAGATAACGCAAGTGTGTAACTTTATTCTCTATCGATTCAAAATTAGAGATCTGTTAGTTTAAAAACAAAAATGTTACTACTTATTTGTTGCTATCATTACGCTGTTGATACCGCCTGTTGATAATTTCCAACACGCTTAAGCTATATCCTGTGCTGTAAACAAATCAATATGCGTATATCAAGATGCGTTATAAAATAGCCGTCATGCGTAAGTTCACAAGTTCAAAACACTAACCGCGTCATCTATTCAGATTTTTTTCTGTGGTCAAGTGACAAATTTACAGAAATGCCTGAGGGCATTACAACACCGCTCCGGTCATTAGGACCGGCTGCAATGCAAAGACGATTAATTTTAAAATGCCGAGAACGTCATTTATTTTCGGCCTTTAAAATGTTTAAAGTTCTTTATAGTATGCGAAATATTGTTTGGAAAGTTTAAAATTTTCTAAAGACTCGAAGGGGCACTTATTATGTAGGTACAGTACATTATTTCATAATGTGGTAAGCGGGTGTGGGACCAATCAGGAGATTGTAAAAATGTTGTTAAACATGCTTGCTATGCAGGTTTAAAGTATTAGAATTGTTTCTAACAGTCTACATTTACAAGATTTATGACGTTACTCTGTAGTTAGAATAGAATGTAGCTATTTTTGACCATAAGCTCCAAAGATCCATCTGACTGTCTATATTCACAAAAGCAACAGTTGAATTCCAAATGGTACTAAAGTTACTAGCTATTTATGTTGCTGACTGTATCTACTGCGACCTACGTAATGACTCGTTTATTCCAAGAATTAAATGAGAAAGATTTACGTTAATTTACACATAAAGCACAGATGACATGTTTTCTCTTGATCGCATTTTTTACATAATCTAAAATGAAGTGAAAGGTTAAAAAGAGGTTGAAAAGTTTCTTTTAATGGCATACGAAGTTAATGTTTTTACATACCCACCGCTGAGTCATTCTAACAAATTTGCCAGGCGATCACAGATTGACAATAAGCAGTGATGCTTCATTAATGTCTTAAAGGATATGCTACTGTTGGATCTCATAAAGAGTTTAATAAGGATGTTAGACTGAGAAGGTGGATTGAAAGGACTGTCCCGCAACGCGAGTAAAAGAAATTGAAAACATAGGTGACGGACAATATTCTAGAACTCTAGAGAGATAGCAAATTAAGTGTAAAACTCGATTGACGAACCTTTGAGTAATGGGATCTTCACAGCTCAAAGCGGCAGCTTAGGAATTACATATGAGCAGCAGCAGCTGTGTTGCAGTTGGAATCTTCATAGACAATCAGTGAATTTTTTCCACGAACCACTTGAGCGATCGGTTTATTCCGAATGTCAATTTTGTGTTGAAACTGCAGGGAGGCGATTCTCGGTTCTTGCGAGATATCTCTATTTCGAGATAATGTCGAATTTTAAATGTCTGCTGAAAATGTCACCAAAATCTCTATAATTTCATTTTGACCTATTCTCGGTGCCAATAGAGATAAATGTCGCCAAAATGTCATACTTTTTTGGTGTTACGTTCCGTTTTTTCGATTGTGTTGAATCACAATCGAGCTACACGAATTTGGAACTAGAATAGTCTTTAATATATCATAAAACGAATATAATACTAAACAACATAAATGCTATAATACATTACAACACAAAAGTATCATAAAATAGGTTCTCAAAGAAGGAAATGAAATATTTTGTCTAATATAGCTGCGTGAAAAGTAACGTAATTTTTCTTTTCGCGATTTCGAATTGACATTATTGACAACACAACTTTGACAAGTCGAATAAACGCCGTTTGTTTTCCTTTAATTCTATTTAGTTTTTAATCCACTATATTATCATTAATAAAAAACGACATAAAATCGTCTCCAGACATATACACATTAATTAGACATGACAATTGAGATTTCGACTGACATAATGTGTGAAATATCCAATGTCTACTGCTGTCGACCACTCGTTGCTTGTCGAACGCTGGGGCACGACATATGTCTACCGTGAGATGCTGAGAATACGGAAATCTGTTTGCAATCGACATCCGCCATGTTTTTTCGAGATATCTCGATGTCGACATTATGTCACGCGCCCGAGAATCGCCTCCCAGATCGCCATTATTAAATAATTTAGCAATAAACATTTTGAATTTGAAATTCGTTTGATAACTAAGAGGACTTCCAATGTTAATTTAGCCGATTGCATATTTAAATGATAATTTTGTTGAAATAACAGTCCTAATTTAATCAGATCAAGTGAGGCGGGACGGGTACCTACGTTAATTTTATTTAGGGAAATTGATCGTCCTTCCCAACTCACAATTTCACGTTGGGAGATATTAATTAATGAGGACTTAATTATGGTGTTCATTATGTAGGAATTGCTCGAAATGAGTTCAATGTACTATGGGTAAAGTTAGATAAAAAAATTATATGTTCGATTCGATATCAAGCCGCATTTGCGTGAAAGACTAACAAACATCCGTACATCCGTCCATTCAATGCAATTATTTAGATAATTAAAGAAATGGAAACTACAAAGGGAAAACTAGTAGAACATCTAATAAAACAGGACGAGTTAACAGAAACATCTTAGAAGGAAAGATGACTTATCAGAAACATCTTAAAAGGAATGTAGAAGAGGTGTCTTTTAGAGAACAATTAGGTGAAAGAACTGGCACGAGACAGAGGAAAATTTGGAGGAGGTTGCTACACTGACAAGAATATATAAAGCGAATGCTGAATAACTACACCAACTATCTATCGCCCAGGCGACGAAAGAAAACAAGTGAGAAAACACGCATTTCTGAGAAATTATTTATTTTTAGACACAGTCAGTTAGTGACGATCTTGTCTCCCCTGTGGGTTGTGGAATTGTGTTGTAGTAAAGTAGTAGTAAGTCTAGTAGTAAATAAAAACGTCGGAACCCATTGTTAGAAATTTTATAAACAGTCTAAAATTTTCGATTAAAGGCTGGCGTCCACATATCCGCATGTTACGTATCGGACGCTTCGGATCAAACGGATCGTAGTATTCTTTAGATAGAAAGCCATGCAAGTGCGTCAACCGCATCGTTCGGATCGCACGAATCTTACTATCTTACTAATATTATAAATGAGAAAGTGAGTTTGTTTGTTTGTTATTCCTTCACGGCTTGACTAAGCAGCCGATCATTATGAAAATTTGCATACATATTGTTAGGGGTAAAGAGCCCAACATAGGCTACTTTTTATCACGTGAAAGTATGTCGTTCGAATGGGAAAATATTTTTCTACTATAGAGGGCGCTGTATCGGCCAACAGATGGCGCCACAAGACGCGCTATGGGTTGTTTTGTTGTCAAACGAGATCTATACAGTCATAAAATTAACGCGAGCGAAGCCGCGGGGAAAAGCTAGTCTATAATAATCTACGAATGCGATGCGTCCGATACGTAGCCATACGATGCGAGTATGTGGAGCTCTGGATGCCTGCCTTAAGCCGCAATATTGATAAGGTACTCGCGTAACATTTGCGTAACTATGCTGATATTGCACCGAGTACTAAAAACTAGCACGAGCTCAATGGAAAAACTAAATTTGAACTGGCGACCGGTTTGTCCTCAATCAAGTCTGTTAAATCACATCCTCTTCTTATATAATCGTATGTAGGACTTGAGACCTACAAACAGAAATATATGTATTTCAAAGCGATATTTCTAATTTATGCTTTTCATTTTAAAATTATTATATCACAATGTCGTCTCGATGTCTCAATTCAAAATTGATTGTGTTCAAAGCCTACTATTTTAATTTAATAAAACCAAATACTATAGAAGACTTAATACGCACAGCTTCGGAAGAATTCGGGCAAGACGCGACACTAGCGCCCCTACGGCGGCATGAGGGCGGCATGAGGTGAACGATTTCAAAACTTTTGTGCGTTTTGTATGCAAAATGTTATAGCGCCCCTAGCGGCATGAGGTGAACGGAGGTTGCCAAGTCATTGTATGAGAAACGTCAAGAGCTGTGCGTATTAGTCTTCTATAGTATTTGATAAAACTAAAAAGTTAATTTGTTTAATTTTCATTATTATTATTATACTAATTGGAACTTTAACTTTATAATTTCACGTTCATATTATAAGAAAGGAGGTTGCACTTTTTGAACAGCAAAGTCTGAGTTAAGTTACTGGCAAACTGGCAACTTTGTGAGAAGAAACAAAAAAGCAGCGACAAAAAAAAAAGAATAATTATGAAGTTAGTTCTTTGTCGTCAAGTTCTTTGCGGTCTATGAATAATAGGACTATTAACCATGACATTAAAAATGGAAATGGTTAGACTTTCGAAATTATTATCTATGTCTTAAATGTTCCAATTCTTTGCATAAATCACTTCCATAGATTGCTTATAATATGATGATTCAATCTAGGCGATATAACATAGATAAACATTAACACGTACCTATATCTCAGCCTATATGTTACTTATTATAATTTGTTACTAGTTATTGCGTTAACAAAGTATTGAATAATTTAATTTCATAGCAAGGTTTCAAGAACTAAGAAAATATTATAATAAACGAAATCGGTTCAGCTATTCTCGAGATTTGAGCTTAGCAACACATTAAGCGATTCATTTTTATATTGTACTTGGATTATAAAATTCTTTTTGAGTGATGTTTGCTCAAAATTTGTTATTTGGCCATTTTAATTTTTTTTTCTTTAAAATAGAATGGTGATTTAATAAAGATGATCGACGATGATGATTATTTATGTTAATTATGAACACCTAGTGTACCTAGTATTGATTAAAAAATAATTGTTTTATAAATATAAAATTAGAATTAAACAGGTCTGTCTGTTGCGTAATGCATGTTAATATCGTATGTAATATTCAAGCTACTGATTTAGAGCTTACGTATAAAATAATATGAATAATAAACTTAGTTCGGATCAGTGGTTCCCAAAGTCTAGACCGTGACTCACCGAATAAATACTTCGATAAAGACTTATCTGTTTACTTATCTTTTTGGAAAAAATGGCGTAAATAGATCACCAAAAGTTTGCATCATTTAACGATATCTTATTTGTTAATACAGTTTTTTTTTATTAAAAATTTCACAGTGCTTTTGATAATTCTTAGGTGCGTAAACCACAAAACAGGGAACTGGAGTTTTAGCATCAGATTGGGTTGCGAACCATAGTTAGGCAATTAACAATAATTTAAAACTTAATGGATGAATAATGTTTTCTTTGCTTTTTTTTGTTTTTTATAAATGTTTGGGTTTCATTCGATATTCTCACGGCCCACTAGCGAGTTTGCTATCGTTCAAAGTTTTAGATCAACTTGTTTAAATGATATAGTCCACGTTTGGGTGTGTCGTGAAAGTATGGCATGTCTATTTATTATGTCTGTGTAGTGCGTGGACTAGACAGACCGGCTCTTGTTTTGACGTAGGTACGTCATACGATTATAATCTATGCAAATCAATAGGTTTGAATTATCTGTTTAAAACTTATATGTACTTTTTATATGTGTTTTTATGTGTTTATGTAATTTACTGAAAAATAATATAAATAATAAATATATAGAGACAAATTACACAGATTGAGATAACCCCAAAGTAGACTAGACTAGACATGACAACTCTAAACACTACAAAAACATCTTCACATCATGGTTGATACACCCTCTTGTAACTGCACCGTGTGACAGAGTACTACCAACGGATATCTTCGATAAGAGATACAAAATCCAATTACACGAAGATAGCAACCCGAAAACAGCCCACAAATCATTGACCATCTACACCGACGGCTCTAAGACAGACGAGGGCACCGGCACGGGAGTCTTCTCAGAAGACCTAAACATATCTATATATCCATGCCCTTAGGAGAACACAATACAGTATTCCAAGCAGAATGCATGGGTATCCTACTAGCTGCCAATGCAATAACTGCTAAAAAGATGGTAAACGAGCGCATACTCATTCGCTCCGATAGCAAATCAGTGCTCTGCGCACTCGGAAGATACGTGGTAACATCCAGCCTGGTTCTGAAATGCCACGATGCCTTAACGAAAGCAGGGCACTCAAACCACATTACACTGCAGTGGATCAAAGGACACAGCGGCGATAGAGGTAACGATGCTGCTGACATGTTGGCGAGGAGGGGATCAGGCAACAGATCAGTTGGTCCGGAACCGATTCTCCCCTTGCCAGTCAGCTGGCTCAAAGGTAACATTTTAAAACATACTAACTTTTTACATAACAAACTATGGTTAGGCACCACAGATTATAGACAAGCGAAAAAAGCCCTCCCTGAAGTGAACGCTCGCCAAAACTAAGATTAATAACCAGCGCCCTGACAGGTCATGGCAGCTTTAACAAACATCTTTTCACCATAGGTGTTACAGACAGTCCCCTGTGCAGAGCTTGCATGTCGGCAGAAGAAACTGCGGCACACGTCCTGCTGGAATGCAGTGAGGTGTCAGCATACCGGGCAATCCACCTGGGAACACCAGGCAGTCTCCGAGAAGTCCTCAGCGACGTCAAGTCCCTGGCCGGCTTCCTGGAGGAATTAGGATGGCTGGAGTGATCCAGCTCCCACTCTTCGCACGCACAAAGGGCACATAGGCTGCCTAATTGCGGAGAAGGCCCGCAAGACAACAAGTAACAAGTAACAAGTAACCCCAAAGTAAGTTCGAAACTTGTGTTATGGGATACTAACTCCAAGACATCCAGGCCATCCAAGACCCAGGCCAATCAGAAAAAGTTAGTTTTTCATCATGACCCGACCGAGACTCGAACCCGGGACCTAATGGTTGGCGGCGGATTTATTATTAATTTTGTTCATTATGTTACGTATAAAAAACCATTGAAATTTAATTTAGCAATTTTTAAAATAGGTACTTAACCAGACAGCTTAAGTTTTCTTTCAACGAAGTCGTAGTTCATAGAAAGTTACTCATTTAAAAGTTGCGTCAAATAAAGAATAAAGGACATAGAAAGCCTTTAGGGAAATATACGTGTTTGTTTGTCGTTAAAAATTAGATGTCAAAATATTCTAAACAACTTAATTGATAAGCAAAACACATACTTTATTTCAAAATTGAATAATGTGAGATTGCGTGTTTAAAATCTAAATTTTTAATGAAAATATAAAATATATTCGCATTTTAATGATATGGATGAACTTTAGGCGTAAAAAATCTAGGTAAAAATTCTCAACATTTAAATTATACCTTACACCGTATTTTTTAATAATCCATTCAGGACTACGCCTGAATATATTATGAAAAATATATCTACAGATTAAAAACTTTTAATTTTAAATAAAAGAACGCAACTTTAAAAAAAGTTAAAGTAATTTTTTTTCAGATAATATACATTTAAAATATTTACGCAGCAAAATAAAATTCCATTTCAGTAAACCAAATTATTACAATATTACAGTTCAATTACATTTTATGACGGCGTTTTATGAAAAATATACTTCTAAAATCTGGTTTCCACGTACATTTTGAACTGCAACTGCCGTGTTATTCTATATGCCGGCAAAAAAGAATATGCTATTACGTAGAAAGATATAAAAATATACCTCATTTTGTAATATTATGGAAATATAAATATTATTATGATTTAAGCATAGTCGTGTATGCCGTAGCGTAAAGTCACCGCGCGGCGGACAGGATGATTATGAAGTTTACTATGTAATATCAAAAAACACATGTTTTCTACTAAGCTTGAGTTTTAAACCAATGTATATCGTATTTCAAACCTTAACTAGGGTAACTTAACTCTTCGGAACCTTGCCTAAAGGGGAACCTTGCCTAAAGGGCTTGCCTTTTAATAATATATTTTAGTTATTTTATTATATTTTTTAAGGTTTTTAGTTTTAGGTTCATTATAATTTGTTTATAATAATATGTTTAGTTTAGCTTTAGTTTTAGAAGTTCTAGAAATCTATTATAATAATGTCTATTAATTGAATTTATTACGCTTTTAAATTATTATTTGACCTTGAAAAGATTTATTTGATAAATAAGTCAATGATAGATTTATTTGAGTAATAAGTCAAGTTTTATGCCACCTAATTTTCGGAATAATTGGAGTAATGATTCAGCTATCACTGTTATCAATGCGTATAAACCACAAACTTTTTTTTAATAATTATGTTTTTGTGAATCAAATCCTGCAATTGAATGTTAACATTTTTAACATCCTCTCAACCAATTTGAGCCAACGTTTTTTATAGTCAATGGGTTTCGATCGACTCTCTTCTTGACCCCCTCGGGTATTACATGAATAAAGGTATAAAAAAATCTTCAATACTAGTAATTAAGATGGAATTCTTAAGCTCAATAATAGAAAGGGCGGGCAGTAATCACACGATCCATCATAGAGGGCCCCTAATTCTTGCAAGGGTACAACCGGTACAAAGGGCAGAATACCCTTATAATTAATCGCCATCTTGAAATTGGAAGTACACATCCGTTTCCGGAAAAGTTAAATGAAAATTAATATAATCCGCCCTTAGTTTAATTAAACGAAAGGGTTTTCTGTGTAATGTGATACAAGTGAAATGCGTTACAAGTTTTAAAAATAATTAGAATCTCAATTAAAAAAAATAAAAAATCTAACGTTATGTTTATTTCTCAATCACGCAAAATCGACTCAACGAGAATGAATAAAAATTTGCTCATAAGGTCGCCAACGCTTTAAATTAATTATTTTGTTAAAAAATAAGATTTTATTTAACTTTTTATACAAGAGAGTATCACGATTTGCAATGAAGCGCTGGAAAGGTGCCGAGCGAAGTTAATATGACATAACAAATTAATGTACATATATGTAACAGATTTTATACGCAGGTATTACATAACATATACTTAAATGAAAGGAAGTCTAATATATTAGTGAAGGTTTATTATAAAAATGTTTCGAGATGAGAATCAATTTGGGGAGAAATAATTGTTATGTAAAGGAAGAATGGATTTTTTTAAGGAAGTGATAACCATATCTACTTGCTCTCGCACCTATTTAAAAGGAAAAGTCTTAACTGTCCCACTGATCAACTATTCGTGCTAACAAATAGACATAAGCAAGCTGAAACGTTGCAGTGATTTTTTTCTTGCGACACGTACATACAACACGTTATACGTAGAGACGTCTTGGAAAACGCGACACGTTTGTGAAACACTAACTATTATTTTTACCAGAGATTTCGATAAAGTTTCAGGGATATTGCTTCATCAGCAAATTTTTTTATGTAGGTAATAAGCACCATGCGTAAATCAAAATGCATTTTTTGATATTAGAATTTTTTGTCATTTTCATAGAAATTGGATTTATGAGGTTGTATGGGAAACACCGAGAACTTGCTGTAGTAATGATATATCTAGCGTAAATGATAATGAAATAAATGGCACTCGACATTCCAGCTCTATGGCTTTTGTCACAATATGTCACAATTTTTTCTTACCAACACCTAATAAATTGTTAGCGTCATAACCGAAATAATAGCCGTTAGTAAATAACCATGTGGTAGAACTAATTGTATGGTATTTCCGTTTGTAGTTTTGCTAACAAATCGAGCTATTGTTTATATTGTCGGCCTAATTCTCATTAATGTAGCGCTACATGTTTTTCTCGGATCAATTGAGATATTTGTAACATTAATATTATGACTCGAGTCAGGCTCAATGGGTTTGATATCACATAAACTTGATCGAAATATATTTAGGAACAGGCATGACGAAAATGATAGGAGACAGTGCATATTTGAAGATTCAGGATGACTTGAGTAACAAAAAGAAATGTTAGTACAGGATGTGTATATTTATGGCCTCTTTCTGTTCTTTTTTCATTCCGAGAAGATAGCTAATTATTATGATAAAAACTAGATACTTACATACAAATATAATAAAATAAGAAGTCAGAAAAACCAACCGTCTGGTCTTGTTCTAAAAATACACAAATAAATACCGACGCGCTAGTACAAAGTAGTAGTGCTCTACTTACATTTTCTTTTGATTTGAGAAACCTTAATCCGCCTATTGACTCATATTCTGAACAACAAGAAAAGCAAAAAGTGAAATGTGGAGTGGCAGCCGTAAAAAAATCCGTAACAAAAATTTATCGGGGGAGTTGAGGGCCTAACAACTTTTATATTAAATTTCTTCAGCGTCAAACTTGTCTCATAAGTCGGAGAGTGAGGAATCAAGCACGTCACACCGATGCATTGTTCGTGAAATCTACCATTACGCATCTATTATACTGACGGTGTTATTGTACGTGGTAAAATTTAATGAACATGGAAATTAATAATTATACAATCGTGCTAATTCTGTTGTACATTTAACTAGACTAAACCAACTTTGACAGGACCAAAGGTGTTGTTGTCCTTCCTTGGTTTACAATTAGTGACAAGGATAGCAACACTTCTAGTCCAGTCAAAATTAGTTTAGTCTAGTTTAATGTACAACAGAATTAGTATGTATGAATGTATGAATTGTCCCTATATATTTATTTATTTATTTGTTTATTTATTGTGTAGATTTGTACAGTTTAAATATCTACCTATAGAGGCGAATGGAATAATACTGAACACGATTATGTAAAAAAACATTATGAGAAACTCTTTGCACAAACCTTTCATTTTGTCGAGGGGTCTATACTACGCACAGCTAGAGTTATTCTGAAAATCTTTTAAAAATAATCTGGAATCCGTTTACGACCTTTAAAATAGAACCAACGAATTATTTATGCCTCTTACGATTTTCTATAGAAATATTGCAACTGTACAAATCAATACATTGTATAATACCTACCCGTAGTATGTCTATGTGAAAAAGATAACCTTTTCGTTCTTAAAGATTATATTTAAAAAAACACTTACTTGTGCCGGTGACTGTTCCTGTTGAGATTCCTTGGCGTCAGCGTACTGTATTCCCGGCGCTACAGATGGTGCCACTAAAATTAAAATATGATTTATTTATTTTATTCAGGTCGTGCTTCATATTGGCTAACAACCAAATGGAGATATTACATAATACGACTAATACTGGTATTTTCGTTACAATCTAACACAATAACGTTGAAATATCTTAATCATTAAATTATTACTACGTTAATATCTTGCTACGATTCTTCAGAGCCGAAAAATTTACAACCACATGGCCAGACCGCAGGCACAGATTACTTAATAGTTCCGCAGGCCATAGTTTGACTTATATGGTTGTTCACATGCAGTCTTGAGTGTGATCACGACGCGTAGTCTTCACACATAAGAAATATAGACGCATTACTGTCTATGCACAGACAGTCATGCGTGTATATGACATGCGTCGTGAAGTCGTGACTCGTGATCACGCTCAGGCTCAAGATAGCGAATACCCTAATATTTCATAGGGTTTTGTTCTATAAACTACATCAATATTATTATACTCAAAATCTATAATAGAGACATTGTTATAGATATTTGACTGTTAATTCCCATGAAGTGCTATCTGCGTCATGATGTAGTTTAGTGCAAGAGTTACGCATGTTAGTAGTGATTAATGTCATGTATTTTGTAAATTGTAATCCATGTAAATTGCAATCGAATAAATTATTTATCTATTTATTGTATGGTGTGTTTTTGTAGATTATCCTGGACATAATGTTTATTATTTATCGCAATATTCGAATTTCTTGTTAGAAATGAATTAAACAACGTTTTGTATCATCAATTGTCTCGCCTAAAAAGCATAGCACATTTGTATTACGAAATACTGTTACGATTACGTTACGAATGATAAATTATTAGCGTAAATTATTGACTTCTTGCTCGAAGGGTGTATTAGGTAACACAAAAGGCGATCTTCACCGAAATATGTACGAGGGGTGGTTCGATCTAGCATTTAGACGTAGTAGTACAACCCTTTAACAAAGGGTGGGACCTACATGAGTGAATACGTCTATTCGTCAATGTCGTAGACCAAAATTAGGTTACATTAAAGACAACCTTTGAAACATGGTATTAGTTATTCAAGAATTTTATCAGCTTTATGCTAGAATAGAAGTTATATTTGATTTACTTTTAAAATTGTTATATTCTCACTGAAAATGTTGTATTGATTTGGGCGTTGTAATTCACTATGTTCGTCACTGTATTTCACCATCAGTGTAGGTATATCATAGGCTTTTAGTTTTTAGAATTATCAGTAATGTCAGAGTAATAACGTATTCCATGTTATACAAACTAAAAAGCTTTTTATTTTTTCGGTTGTATAATTTATAATGCATTAACGTTTTTTTATATGTCATTGTAAGCAAAAAGCTTTTTGATGTAAAGAGGAGCGAAGTATTGTCACGAAGGATAGGTTAAAATTATTTGGTAGTTGTAGTAAACAAATACTTATGTCGTAATTATCTTACCTGTTGATGAAACTGGTGCTCTTTTATCAATATAAGAGTTTCCATCACTTTTGTCAGTTAATTCTTCTCTACTCTTCTGTCTTCCTTTGGAATTGCGTTGTTCTGCCGCGTGGCTGGCCACCACTAGCAGAAGTATGACCTGATAGAGATAGACTTTTATAAGATTTATTTATATTCTATTTATCATCTTTTCCAAAGTACTCTTCAAAATTTCAATTACGTCTGCGCGAGCCAGCCGTGTTGGCGACTAATATAGGCTAATTGCCAGTGAAAACTGTATCTTTCAAAATCCGTTATGTGGTTTCAGAAGAGTTACTAGAGATACCTACTGATTGAAGAAAGAGTAATATCGCGAGTAGGTATAATAGAACAAATAATTTTTTTGTGTCATTATGAGTATTTCTTAAGGGCGGCCAAATATATCGAACGCAGTAAGAGCGGCCACATACACTAGGAATTCCGTTTCGGAATTTCGAATCAGAGGAAATTTCGAACGGAAAACTACTGTTTGTATGTGGTCGGTCCATAGATTGATTTGGATTTATTTCGTACGATATCCCGAATCGGAATTCCGAAACCAAATTCCGAGTGTGTATGTAACGTAGAAAGCTGGGTATTAATAAGTTTTTACTTGAAACAATGTCTTTAACATGTTGCTTTTTATGAAATGGTGAAAGTTATTGTGTAAGTTTTGTTTTGTACTGATACTTGTAGATGACCTTAATACATATAAGTACTTAGTACATATATTATTGTTATAGACGTTAAATATGTATGTAAATAGTCTTTATAATCATTTTATTATGCAGTTTATATGTAGATTAAACGATATAAAATATGCATTTAATTTTATATTTATTATAGATACTAACAATTTACGTATAAAAGTGTAATCTTCTTTGTTAGCAAAAAAAAAACTACATAACAGGTTTTTATGTAGTTTGCACCGTGACTACTTAACTTAAGATTTAGTTAATAAATCCGTAAAAAGAATGATACCTTCCTTTTTACGGATTTTTCAATTCACAATTTATTTAATTGGGTTCGATTCTTAACTATATATCACAACAAACCAATTAAATTACCCTTGACGAAACCATGTAAACGTTATTAATTAAAAGTTAAAACAACACCTAATTTGTAATGTATTGTACAGTTAATTTCAAATTATCACAGCTGAACCCCTAGGTTCAGTGATTTTTGGAGAGGAGGCCTACTTCCTCTCATTAGAGAGGTCTCATGATTATTAAATCATCCATTCTCGTTCGAGAACTTGAGGTCTACTACGAAACGTAAATCCGATATTTCGGCCGAAGTACCGGTATTTCATGGTTATTTTAGTAATTCCTTGAATTCTATCCATGAAATACCTTGTACTTTATGGTTATTTTAGTAGTTCATTGAATTATAATCATGAAATAACTTGTATTTCACGGTTAAAATTCTTCCGATACTTCGGCCGAAGTATCGGATTTACGTTTCGTAGTAGCCCTCCTTATTTGTTGAAGAAAACATTAATTCCATATTATAAATAGTACATGTAGCTTTGTGGTCAAGCTTTTATACATTGTACAATGTATGAGCTTTATGGGTGGAAACTAAAATTGCAATGTATGTACTTATTGTATTTTATTTGATACAACACTTTTTATATTATATTAATTAGCTTTTATTCGTGACCTCGATTCACCCTTTGTTTTAATTTTTACAGGTGCCTTATTTTTTTTTATTAGTACATACATACATACTCTTATACACCTACATACAATTTTTCCATTTATAATATTTATTTATATTAAGGGATTTTTATCACTTGCTTGTGTTACGTTTCAGTTAGTCTACTTTTCAGATAGAAACAATTAAAATCGTACAATAAATATTTTTTAACAGCATCCTAATGAGAGACCCTATATAATCCCTGAGACCCTATATAAATATAACACAACATGAATGTGAACTCTCGTTCATCCTGCAGATATTTGTATAACAAATCACATAGCACAAAAGTAAACAAACCGTAAATTTCATTTTGCACAAAAAAACCATCACTATAAGAAATCACTGCGCGGATCGCGAACTCACGCGCATGTCCGGATACGATAGATTGTGAATGTGCCAGAGACTAATGTGCGCGGGGCTTATATCGTCTTGTACATGTCACTCAAAGGGTGCTATAGTACTGACACTGTGAATTGGTCGATGAAATGTGAAGGTATTTGTATATATCAAGATGACGGTGGTCTATCCATACTAATATTATAAAAGGGAAAGTTTGTGTGTCTGTTTGTTTGTCCGTCTTTCACGGCAAAACGGAGCGAAGAATTGACGTGATTTTTTAAGTGGAGATAGTTGAAGGGATGGAGAGTGACATAGGCTACTTTTTGTCTCTAACCCCCCACTTCCCTAAAATGGAGGTTGGAAGTTTGTATGGAACATTCCGCAATTTTCAAGGTAGAAAGCTAATAATTGGTATGCGGACTATTTGTGACTAACAAAAAAATGCATGCATATTTTTTTTTAAAATCTGCCTTTAACCCCGTGAAATTTTATATGAGACTTTTCGCAGTTTTTAAGGTAGGCTGCTAAAAATGGGTACACAGACAGACAGACTCTTTGTTACCGTGTTACCCCGAATTTAACGCGAGCGAAGCCGCGGGCAAAAGCTAGTATTATCTATTTTAAACAATGTCTATATTTGCATTTAAATACATATTAGCAATTAAATACATATTATTAATGGCAAATAGGCTAACTGGAACTTATAAGGAATTTGTAAAATCCGCCCTTTATTGTAATTTACTAGATACCTATTGATTGTGTGTTGTTCAAGCGAGACATTAAATTATCTTTGTGTTTTTGTTATAAGGTACCTCTTCTGGTGTCAGAAGTTTTCGGTCCCACCATAGGGTCTGAATATTTGTTTTGAAGGGCATTGTCTATTATATTGTATCATATCCGTTATCTTGTACCCACAAGGCATATAAGCGTTGCTTAATTTGTATCGTGGGGCGGCTATGTGAATTGTTTAATTAAAATAATATTTTTCTTTTTTCATTTAGTTGTTAGTCGCCATGAATTAATTAACAATTATATGAATTAACAATGGCGAAAATAGTACACAGATTTTTGTTGTTACGATTGTGTTATGTGTGAAATAAGAACATCATTTTGTTCATAAATGCACAAATACAATAAAGTAAAGAAATTAGATCGTATGCAATATTTGAACTTTAATAGTTTTAAAAGTAAATAGGTAACAATCAAGAAATCAAATAAGAATCCAAATGGATATTCATTAAGTTCCTTGATCATTAACATCATCTTAGCCACAAGAAGTCCACTGCTGAATATAAACCTCCCTCAAATGTTTCCAGTATGATCGGTTGGAAACTGTCTGCATCCAGTTGGCTTCTTGCAACTGTCCTTATTATTCTTGTCCTTGACTCTACATTTCTGATTCTTATTTGAAACTTTGTTTCAATGAAAATTATTCCTAAAATGTATCATGCCAATTCTCGATGTGCCGACTATCAGGTCACTGGCTGGTGTTGCAACACGGCATCCGCCACATACTGACCGCGCGATGTCTATCGTAGCTTGGCACTTAATTGACTCAGTCACTATTAAACATATTTACCACCTGGGTAGACTAGCAAGCATATAACGCAATCAAGTTTTAGCGCTACATAAATTTAATATTTTAGCATTTTGTATGAATATTTTTTTTATACCACTAAGATGGCAAACAAGCATACGGCCCGCCTGATGGTAAGGGGTCATTGTAACCTATGGACGTTTGCAACGCGGGAGTATCACTCGCACGTTGCCAATATATTATTTGTTTCACAGGATATTCCTGGATAAATTATACAACGGCATCCAGTTCCAGTCATGCTTGTACATATTTTTTTTTATTTTTTTTTTTTATTTTTATTTTTATTTTTTTTTGTGTGATCTTATTAGCTAAAGGCATACTGATGCCACTGGCTAAGACACCGGGCTTTTGCGTAGGGCTCTCACCGCCAAATGCTTGTACAATAAGTACTAGATAGCTGATATAACACTTTTTTTTTTGCAAATAAATACATATTAATATACAAAACATCCAAACCAAGACAAATAACCATATTCATGGATACAAAATGTTTGTCTTGTGCGGAATTCGAACTGCAAAAATATAGTGCAGTAATTAAACTGTAGTTCCCTTAATTACTGTTATAGTAAAATTTAATCCTCTTACTATTTTCCACTTTGGAGAAATAAACTATTCAAATGTGTGGCTTCTCATTGGAACCCGTACAAATGTATTCAAAATTCGGCGCCGACATATCTTTCCCGGAAATCTTTTATGTGAACCACCTTAGAAGTAGGATAATTAGAGACTAAAAGACCAGAAGTAGCATATGCCGCCCACCAAGTTTCTCCGTTTAGTCCTACTAGTAGAACTGAACGGTAGAACTATACGGATAGAATGTATTTGATGCTAAACTTGTCGTAAAGGTAAGAAAATCACAATATTTTCAGAGGTTTTAAAGGTTTTAGCTCGTTATGTATTACGATCAAAGTTATGTTTCTGTCCACTAAAAATACGAATGTGCCTTTAGTTTTTATTCACCACTAGGCACTCACACAATTATAAATGGGTAATTATTACTATTTAATATTTGTATGTATAAAAAGAAAATTAAAATGAGTATGAAATGGTATGATTTTAAATCATGACAGTACAAAATTTGTTGTACAAACATAATGACAGCACGAAAAAAGTTAAAAAATAAAATTTATTAGATGTAAATAATATTATGCTACTTCTATTTTAATAGTCGACATTATTAGGTTATCCTTTGCAATGAGACTTTGTAGGGCTCCCGCCAAGGTTGGGGCGATTGTAGATTCGGATATCGCAAAACTTTACGCAATATTTTTGATTAAACATTAAAACTTATTTCTTATGTACTTTAATTATCAATATTTAAGAATAAAGTGTTTCTTTTTTATGAGAAAAATTTCATGTTTTTCAAATTTATGGTCCGAACCGAATACTGGCAGTTGGAAGCTCTGGTAAGGGATTCATGGAAATGGGGTAACTAGGTAGGCTTTTAAACAGTGGTGTGACATATAGGTTGATATGATAAATATGATTCAAGATATGTATTGCAACCAAGTGAATATATATGGTACCCACTCTACCCACTTGAACAAAAACGACGAAAACAGCTTTTCTCAAAATGTAATAAAAATAAATGTAAATCATTTAAAGAGTCTTGGATTTGATAATACTTTATTAATTAAATAAAATAATTAGTTAACTAACTAAATTTTTTACATATTTCTTAAATCTACGGAGTATTTATTGTGTCATAATGCAATTAACTTTAATTTTAATGAGTTAGATGTATTTTTTATTTCATTTTTTTTTAATACCAATAATTAAAATTGTTTCTAATGAGGTAGTGTTAGTTAGAAAAATTCCGATTAATTAGTATTAGTATCTTGCTGTTTTCGGATAAAGTAAGTAAATATCAGGAAGCCGCTGGATGCAGGCCGCTACTGGTCATACTGGAAACGTTTGACAGGGAGGCCTATGTCCAGCAGTGAACTTCTTGTGGCTGAGATGATGATGATTATCTGTAAGTCCCTGTACAACTGGGTTTGACAAGAAACTGAAAATCAATGATTCTTTGTCGACAAGATTTATTTGTGTTATGTCCTAAGTCTATATTGATTATTATAGAATATCTAGGGTCTGAATCATCACTTCTGGGTATCATCAAAAAACTGACAGTGTCATGTCAGTTCTTGTAAGGTTTTAAAATTTCTTATTTGATAAACTGAATCTGAAGTAGCCAGATAAAGTAAATAGCATGATCTGAGGCAATGAGTATGCTGTTGGGAAATCCTAAAACATTTTTGCTGCCGTACCACCAAGCGCATCTTAAAGATGACGTCATGCACTAATCTCTGCAATTTCAAAACGTTCGCGCTTAATAACTCTTGGGTGACATACGGACCGGTTTGAACTAGAGATGTGTTCAGGATAAAGATTAAAGGACATTTTCTTTATAAATATACTATTAATATTTTCATTGTACTTCAAAATCACATTACCTGAAGTTAAGCAATTATTAAATCTAAATAATTATTCTATCCATAGGCATCACAAAACAACGTTTCACATTGAAGAGTAGCCTTTTACATATTTTTTCTGTTACAGCACGAACAATCAAATTCTGAAACGAAATTTTAAAGTTAATGTTAGGTATGTATGTATTATGTTTACCTACCATGCATACAATATAATTGTTTTATAAACTGTGAGCTCAAATTTGGAGCGTACTATATTAATTACTATGTCAACAATAAGCAGAGCAATTTGTCCACTACTGGTAAATAATATACTCTGTGGTTACACAAACCTTACTGCATCATTGTTCCACACCAGGGAACATCAGTCGTATTGCTAACATTAAATAGATTCTTAATTAGGGCTGTCTATAGAATGCAATATTTATTATATAATTTGTATAATTTGAAATTATAATATTCAGGCAAAATAGAAATATCTAGACTAGTCGCCAACAAGGCTGGTTCACGCTGACATTAAACGAAGTTCGAAACTAACACTTAGTGCATAGCGAAAACGATTTTCAAATTGCTTTATAAGCTGTGAGTCGCGTATTTAGCGCGTATTATAAACATTTAAAAATTATATTCAGTCTAAATATCAACTGTCTGCCGTGCACCACTGCAAGACTGGTCTACTCTCAAAATCTCCAATACCATTTGGCAGAGGCCGAATGCCAAACCACAGGCGTTAACTCCAACTGTCAACAAGTACTTGATCCTCCCACCAACTTTTTGTTTTCCCCGACCCCGAAGTGGCTAGTGTAAAAAAAACAACTTAGTAAATAATTTTAATATTAAAAATAATACACCGTATAAAAATTGTATTATAACTTTACGGATTAAATAAATTGGCAGCGTATTTTGCTGATACTTTTAAAATATTTCACAGCACTTTTGTATCGAAATTCTGCAGTCCTGACAAAGCGCAAAATAAGCCAGATGACCCGGAAATGCGATATAAACATGTAGCTCAGAGATATGCACTCAATTCATGTTGACAACCCTAAATAAATCCCTATAAATGTTGCACTGTGCAATATTCTTTCGGCCTTGATCGTTTGTCACATTGGCTAATGTAAAAATTATGTATATGATACAATTTCGTCTATCATTATTGGTGCGTTGGCCCTATTATGTTAAACGATAGAGAGATAACTACTGCACGTGACTCTGTATGTGTTTTTGATATTATAATACTTGCAGTAGTTACGAATATTTCAAGATTATTAATTACTAAGTACTTTCCATTGTTGTGTAGTTCGCCTACACTAAAGAAAGAAAGAAAATAAAACAAAAAAAAAATATTGGTAACAAAATAAAAAAATATATGCAGATACGCTTTCATAACACGTATTTTGTAATAAAATAATCAGTATCTTCTGTAAGGTATTTATAATATGAAGTGTGCTTGAAATAA
This sequence comes from Endotricha flammealis, assembly GCA_905163395.2. Classification (NCBI taxonomy): domain Eukaryota; kingdom Metazoa; phylum Arthropoda; class Insecta; order Lepidoptera; family Pyralidae; genus Endotricha; species Endotricha flammealis. The sequence goes on from LR990866.1 coordinate 8,838,121, forward strand.
AGATATTAATAATTATTATTTTTAAACAAACAAACATTTTTGTTACAATTTTGTATTAGTATGTAATCCATATAGAAAATGATACAATCTATTTCCTTTTTCGGAAACAAGGGCATGATGATGTGAAATTACAAAATATTAAACCAGTTTTTTATTATATTATTGACATGTTTATAGAATAAACAAATAATAAACATGTTTTATATGAGACACCCAATCTAGTTATTGCATTTTGATAAATGACAAATGTTAGATTTATTACAGTTACGGAATATTAAGCAATATACAACTGAACTGATTTTGGTAATAATTCATTAATGTATAAAAATAGATTAAATTATAATACAAGTAGTTTTATTTTTTAGATAATGGTAAGCATCACGCTTGCAATACCGGGGGTAGCACTCACGCGTTGCCAGCCCTCCCAACCCCCACTCCAAGTGGAGCTCTGGAGACCTTACTCACCGTAGGAACACAACATACCGAGACAAATGCTATTTGGCTACGATCTTCTGTAAGGTGGAGGTCCTTCTCCAGACGGCCTGCTCCGATTTGAGCGGATTATCCGCTGTGCTCTACCTCTAGTAGTTGTGAACATATACCCCTTTTCAGATGAGGTAAAATATCGGCCAAGTAAAAGTAGGACTCGCTCTCGAAGGGTTTCGTTCCACAGACAGACGGATGGACGGACAGTGGACACTTACTTAGTAATAGAGCTCCATCGGCACCCTTTGGATACGAAGTCCTAAAAACGTAACAACCAATGGATTGATAGCTTCCCTTGGTCTTACTGATGCAGCGGAAACTTTCTATCAAGGTGTCCAAGTTGCTTCTTTGCTTGTCGTAAACTGCCATGGACAAAATAATGTTACAGTTACCAGATGATTGAAAAACAAAGATATCTTTAAAAGATAAAAATGATGGTCGCGAACTTTACTTGCAGCTTGTATTTTTACGGCACATCACTAGTTGTACTCCAGTTTGTCCGGTATTATTTTGACATGCCAGCCTCTTACGTAACATCACAGCAGTTTGCGCCGTAGTGTCGCAGTTTACATTTCGGTACATTTTTCTGACGCTTGTAGTAATGATAGCTAAGTACCTCGTTTACGGTAAAAATGTTACATTTCTCAACTCCTAACATTATTACGATATTTTTTTAGAAATATATAATTATCTATGGATTAAAGAATCATTTATTGGTAAAATACATAACTAAATAATATGAAATTAAATAAAATGTAATAAAATTAAACTAACAATAAAAACGAAAATTAAGCATTAAAAAGACATGGTCCCTGTGGCACGGAGAAGCATTATCTATTAACTTATACTACTATGAAAGATTTTGTTTGTTTGCATTGAGTAGGCTCAGAAAGTGCTGGACCGTTTCGTAAAATTCTTTCACTATTGGCCTGCTACTAGTGTACCCTTACCTGGAGATAGTTCTCCAGGTGAGGTTGAGGCATAGGCTATATTATTACCATGAGAAGCCAGGCTGCTAGTTTAATAATAAATTAAAACTTTTATGTTTATGGAAAGCATCAACATCATTGGTATAAAAGATTTCAACGCACTGATGATTTGCAGTAGGAAAATTGATTTTCATCATCATCATCAAGATCATTGTCATAAAGTCATCTTCTACATAAAACATGAAAGATTTATTTATATTTCGTAATGTTTGAATACGAAATCATATATCATGTCATTCATGGGCCTATGTGTATTAATTTGATTTTTAAAGTTTCGTATATATTATACATATATGTCAAAAACAACATAATGCCATAGATTCCGCTTAAAATTATCATTGAAAAGTCGTGAACTAATTTCGAGAAATGTTGTGAAACTTTAATATATGTAACTGTATCATAAAAAGAAAAGTTAACGACCGATCTGTATATAGTACATTAAAGGGGCTATTTCAATAAAAAAATCATTAGAGGTTGTTTGCATAAAAAGGCATCATCTGCATCCTGCATGCTGCAAATTAAAAAAGAATCGTGAATTTGGTCTCGTTTTTAGATGATCTCATTTACGTTTTGTAAATGTTTTATTAGGTCTTTTAGGTTTTAAACTAGTTTCAAATGTGACACCTGCATTCGATATTACGAAATAGGTTATTTCTAATTAGTTTTATGGTAACAATTTAAGGTTTTTACACCTTAGTGTTAATTGCTATTATGTTTTATTATCGAATATTAACAAATGCCTGTATTGTATATAATAAAAAGTAACAGATTCTTATTGGTTTTTAGTTATAAGAGTATTTCATATCTACAAGCTAACATAGCAATCAATATTAACAGTTATTTGTTTAACAATTTATTAATATCAAATGAAAAGAATATAATAAATTAAAAGAGTAATAATTGGCATTTTTATTTAGAAAATTAGAATATAAATAACACAAAATAAAAATAAATAAACAAGTCAATAAATAATAATTATTTGAATGCGGCGGAGACCCACAGCTTCATTTTACCTGCGATTCACATTGTATGGTATAAAAAATTCTAAAATAAGTAATTTAAAAAACATTATTTTTTTAAAATAAAGAGTAATGAAATGTTATTTGTAGTGTCAAGTACCTTTAGCACTACATTTTTCCCGCCACTTTGGCTCTATAGCGCAAACGACAAGAACGCTACAAAGTTCATTGCGTAAAATTTTACATGCTCTTAATCACACATAAAAATACATGTGTCATGCCATTTATAAAAATTTACATACTTCTTCACTTTTCGCCTTCATGCATTTCTTACAAAATGCATTATCACTGTAGTATATTTTTTTATTATTATTTTGTTTGTAACCTTCGCAGACTAAAGATGGTATCACCACATTCGCCACAGTAAATTCAAATTTTGCAACATTTCTTTATGTCTAAAACTCTAAAGTAAATGTCACATAAATTCAAGGATGTCTAATGCTCTCCATTAAAACTGGTTTAGTAATATAAATTAATCTGTTTAATTCATTATGAGTGTCAACAGACCCATTAGAAAATTCTTACAAGAAATTAAACATAATTTTTTTATATGGACATTTATCCGACATCCGTCAACTATCTAATTAATAAATAAATAACGTTAACTACTTTATTTATTTCTCTACTTCACTATTCGATGTTAGGGGGATTGTCCGACGATCAAAAAATTCAATTCTTCAAATTGCTGTTTCTCACGTAGTTGTTAAGGAGGGAAGTCCTTTCAATATTTCCTACTCCGACTATCTTCTTTCTGATTGAATTCGTTGTGAGTTCCAAGACAGCTGTAGTTTTCTTCCCCGGGACGTCAATAAGCTTCATTGCTTATTGTCTATCTGAGGTCGCCGTTGTTGATCCTGGCTACACAGGAGACACAGTGGTGGGAATGTGTGGTGGGCTTGTCCCGATCAAATTCAAATTCAAAACTTTTATTTAGAGAATAAACGTAAATAAACGGAATAAATAAGTTTTCACAAACACGTTTTCTTGTCAGAGTATACAGTAATAAATGATAAATTGTATAAATTAATCTACTTTATAAACTACTACTATTTCTGCAAAAAACAAAAGCAAAATGACCACTGATAAAAGAAATGGCGAAATGAAGTCAGTTGCGGCCTTTTTTGTCATTTTATCGTACATTTTTAAACACAAAATTTAAAACTAGCATGACATACAACGCGATATGTTAATAAATATACTCACTCACGTTTATAGATCACATAGATTACTACTTTTAGAACGCGTTTTGACGACACGCCAATTTTCGCGTCGTCTAAATGCGCTCTTACGGTCAATTCTTGTCAAAGTTTGGCGAGTTCATGTCACAACAGGGAATATTTTATGCAGAAAGATGCAATGCAGTTATATGATAGTTAATACAATTATTTAAAGTAGAGACATTCAACAACAACTAAAACCAAACCTGACTCGAGAATCAGATATGGTTTCAGTTGTAAAGTGATGTAGTCATAAAAATATTGTAATTAGATCAAGACAAGTATCGACCTTAATCCTTGAGATTTTGGCATGATTACCTAAAGATGATCTGTTTTATTGATGAAGTGTTATGAAATTTTCGTTACATTGGTTAGAAAAATGTGTATATTAGGCAATTTATTAACAAGTCTAATTTTATGATGCTGCGTATTTTAGAGCAACTAAACTTTTATATCTTTTGATGCCCATCTGTTTGTGAACTGAATAAATAAATTATATCGGTTATGTTAGTGATACCACAGAGTAATAGTGATACATTATATTATGAACTTATATTTAGTGTAGAAAAAACGATAAAGCCCCCCAGTATAAATTATACTTTCATTGTCATACAAATATCTCAGTGAAAATCAAAGTTGAACATAATGTAAGGTATTCAGTTGTAGGTAATCTTAACACGCCAAGTAAGTATCGAAAACGATACATATAATAAATATAAATATATAGGGACAATTCATACAAATTGAGCTAGCCCCAAAGTAAGTTCGAAACTTGTGTTATGGGATACTAACTCAACGATATTATATTTTATAACAAATACATATATACATATAGATAAACATCCAAGACCCGAGGCCAATCAGAAAAAGTTCGTTTTTCATCATGACCCGACCGGGGATCGAACCCGGGACCTCCTGGCGGTCTGGCGTGGTAACCATTACGCCATGGAGGTCGTCAAAATATGTGTATCGAAAACGATACACATTGTGCTGAGCGGGTTAAAATTGAAAGCCAAGGGCATAGTAATAAAATATAACAGTTTAGTGAAAAAACTATGTCGATTACAACAACACGAAATATTATATTTTACCCGTGGTGTATGTTATTTGTCAATTTTTATAGCTATCGGATATGACATAGAGTAATGAAAGGGCTAGAGAATTTCGCCACAAATTATTGATTACTTTAATTTAATCAGAGCAGAAAGTCAATAAAACTGTATTTTTCCCACGAAATACTTAGAAAATGACAAGTGTAATGTTACACATAGGAACAGGTATGGCTTATGTAATACATAACTTATTCAAAGCGAGCAACAAGACCGTTTTCATATAGGCAGCGTTATTTTTAGTCTTAGAATTATTTACACTGGTGTTTTTAAACGCGTTGTAGAGCCTTTCTTATGAAAAATTATAAGTAGCTACGGTAACAAAATAGGGGGAAATCGGAAACTTCGAAAATGTCTGTTATTGAGAATGAGAATGAATCCGTAAAATAATTATCAATAGTTCGAAATAAAGAGCCGCACCTGTTTTTAATCGGGCGGTTGTTCGATTCCAAAGACAACTTATTTTATAGTCAGGAACAGAAATTAAATAACATCTCGGAATGATCAAGCGAACGGTAGATTAAAAATACAAGACAGTGTGCGCTAGCTATTATTAGGCTTTGTCCAAAATCTGTAAATCGTTTTCGTCGCATTTCATAATCCATTGCAGTACATTAATCGTGTGTCCGTCACGCAACTTACAAAGAGCTCAATGTAGTACAAAATGCCGCACATGACTAACCGTAACACAACGCCAATGTAAAACGGACTACGCACCGAGAGAATCAAAACGAGATCAACTTTCACTGAACTTTATCGCGTTCATACATTATAAATAAACTAGGTACGTAATTTTGCAGTGTCTCATTACAGTACCAAAATTGCTGTTTGAGGATGGCATAAGTAAAATTTTATATAATCCGATTACACTGAATACAATAGAAACGATATCATATGTTAACGGAGGGAAGGGATCTAGTGAGTTAATCTAGTTATTTTTAACGTAGAATATGAAACAAAGCTTGTCTTTGTTTTGCTATAACATAATAAATACTATGTACATTAAGTTTAACAATATTACGTAGGCTTTATGGCGTAGAACGTAATGGCAATGTATAAAGCTCGATCAGTTGACTGAAGAAAATCAAACTGTACTGTAAAATGATAGACTGTTATACTGTGATACATGACATGACGTATAATAATTTTAAGTCATTTTTGAAAATGTTGGCGATGGTGATAAGAAAAAATATGTATTTGATAGAAGGATCATTTTAATACACACAAACAAGTAACAAAAATAAATAACATTGACTATGATTCTACCAAAAAGATCTCCGCTCAGCCATTGCCGCACGACGATAATAATGTTTGATTACTTAGTAATTTTGTAGAACAGTTTATAACTATATCTTCCGCCATACCATATCCTGCCAATAATTAATATAATATTTCTTATGACTATTGACTAGTCTCTTGGCCATGTTCATAAACATATGCGGAATCGTAAATAATGTCATATTGCGTGTGTTATTGATTCATCAGAAGCACACATAATTTCATGGAAGTTCTTTCATTTTGATAAGTCTTAAGTGGTCTGATTTAAAAATACAGCTGTAATGTTCCTTCTGTAATGTTGATGCTGTAATGTGATTAAGCGACTTCATCACCACCAACCGACCCAGACCCAGAATTCACCCAAGGACCCAACGACTCAACCCCTTCTTCGATTTTATGCCAGGAATCCAACCAATTCACCCTCCGTTCTTCGTTTATATGAGTTGTTGATGTTGCGAGTGTAATAGGCAACGATAATTATTTACTATCAGAAGATGTACTGGCGCTTTGGTCTTCCACTGTCTGGGAATACAAGTTTATAAAATTCCTAAAGCTTCCTTTCAACCCAACCTGAGAAGATATGATGAAATTGTAATAGAAAAGAAAAACTCTGAACAAACTGTCCATGAATAGAATTGATTATCAAACTTTTTTCTATCAAATTTTCCCGCAGCGTGACTTGAGTTCTGTATTTTTATCAAAATTCATAATTCGTTCAAAATACATAGTCCTAGGTCGTTGGCCGACTGCGGGCGAGTAAGCGACTGAGAGGTGGGCTAATGGCCATTTTCTAGTTCATGTAACGCATACTATACCAGTCGCCAACACGGCTGATTCGCGCTGCTGTTGTAAAACGAAGTTCGAAACTGACACTTCTTACTTAGTGCATAACGAAATCGATTTTTAGTTGTTTTATAAACTGTGAGTCGCGTTGTTGCACAGAATCAGTGTTTTTAAGCTAATGACACATTAATGACTGTTGCTGTCAAGACCAAAAAAAGAGAAAGCCTGAGAAAGGGTTAAGGTGCAATTAAGGATTAAAATGCGTGTGTGCAACTGGCTGATAGAGTCGCGATAAATGAAAAAGCGATTAAGGCATTCAAATTAAAGAAACGTAAAGGTACCGTAGTAGATAGCTTAGAAAGCTAGTAAAATACTTTTGATATTTCTACCAAACGTTCAATTTATCGTGGCAACTATGTCAGTCTGAAAAGTTAGATTTAAACTGCAAATTGATCTTATTGAACTTATTGAAATCTGCTACATAAGAGACGGAATAATTTAAAAGGTTTTAATGGAACCTCGCCCTTAGGCACATCGCCTGTTCCGCGGTACCGATACATATTGTATTTTTCTATATTGAAGCATTTCTCACGCAAATATATTCATAGACCAGTACGTTCTATGATTGAAGTGTTTCAACCCAATATTGAACTTTTTGTTCGGGATAAAAGTGGGGTGAACTGAGGAATTATGATTCACTTGTCGGTTCGAGTTTTTTATTTTCTCTCCTAACTATTACAGTATATCTCTTTTCCAAGTTATTCCGACTTATATTTATGAATCGAACTGAACGTTTGTAAGGTTATCCGTACAATATTGTCATACCCGTTGCAAGGGCATCTTCATATAGTATAAAATTAAGTCGCTCTCCCCGTCTGTCTGTGTATGCTAAAATCTTTAAAATTACGCAAGGATTTAATGCGGGTTTTTTAAATAGATAAAGTAATTCAAGAGGAAGGTTTATTATGTAAAACATTCTGAAATTCCCAAGTGAAAACGGGATACAAGCAAAACGAAGTTGCGCGGGTTTCGCTAGTCTTATCTATTAATAATTACAATGTGACTAACAATTAAAAAAAATCTGAATTTAAAAAAATAATTAGACAGTAGGTACTTTACAGACATTTTCTTTCGTAATACAGTAAAAAAATATTTATTTAATTAATCTACTCAAAATCGCGTAAGAAAACCAATTTAAGGTACTCCGTATAACATGAACTTATGCTATCTTATATCTATCTAGATATTTAAGCTATTTATAACTATCTAGATCTGGAAAAATAATAGATACAGACACAAAGATTTTAAGCTATTGCATAGCTTTTATCGCGGGCTTTGAGCGCGGCGACCGAATCAAGACCTAACATAACACCAATAAAATTAATAAACAGAATTCAACCTTAATCGAACGAAATAAACACAAAATTCAATATGCAATTTAATGCATACAAAATATAACTGATAAAATTTACCACTATTCCCTCATCAGAGGACTCTGTTAACCAGTGCTATATTTTAAAATTCAATACGAAAATCTTAACGAGATAATAGCGCTATTTCCTCATAGAGGATTCTGTTAACCAGTGTTATATTTAACAATTTTAATTTTTATAATTATACTTAATTGCATAAGTTGATTAAAAATGCTATGCAATAGCTTTACCGCGGCAGGTCCCGAGTGCCACACGTATTTTTTATATTACTTTCGTATCCTTTCAATACTTCCTACTTCGACATCTTCTTTCTGACTATATTCGTTGTGAGTTCCAAGACAGTTGCAGTTTTCTCCCCCGGGACGTCAATAAGCTTCATCGCTTATTGTCAATCTGAGATCGCCGTTGTTGATTCTGGCTACACAGGAGACACATCGGTGGGAATGTGTAGTGGGCTTGACCCGATATTTCTTTCGTATAAATTATAGACAGATGTTTCAGAGATTTTCAGATAGACTTAAACGTTTTTCCTTTAACATTAAAAACAGACACTTTTTTACTATGAAGAAAAACAAGGTCGTCGTTTGACCGTATGCTTAATGGTCCTTCACCTATTTTTTTTGCTGACGTTTACAGATTTACATAATCCATTACTTATCAGAACCTCATCTTTATATTCTAGTTTTTTTTTAGTTTAATGCACTACATACATTACTTACATGATCTAGTTATGTCATAAGATAATAATATCCCTCTTACTTTTTAAAAATTATGAAACCAAGCATTTGTTTTTTTTGTCCTGATGCAGTGAGCAAATGTATTGTCGGAATCTCTGCTGCATCCACCGAAGAGTGAGACACGGACTTGAAAGTGGCACGAAGATCCTAATTTTAGTCTTGAGATTGCCATTGACAATACTTACATGCGGCTAACGTGTCCTGTGGATCCAACCGTGGTACTTCCGTACCTACATTAAATTAGGGACGTATTAAATTACGTAGTAATTATAAATATGGAATTTTTATACCATGTCATGCCATGATTAATCGGATTTAAAATGGTAACGTTGTAGCATCTATATGAATACTAGCTATACTTATTAGTGTTTTTAATCGCCAAGATGTAATCTATTTTTTCGGTAGGTCAGGTCCCTACATTCATTCCTGTAAAGCGTAATTTGTTCTATTTTCTGGACTAAAAGTAGTCGAATATATGTCGCGTGAAAGAATGCAAGATCCATACACCTGCTCAAATTGTGTTTATAATATTAATAATTGCGAAGTTGTTTGATACCGAGATCAACTCTTATGAAAAATAAAGTTATATCATTATAATTTAGATATCGAAACGAAATGCAATTATATATTGCGAAAGAGATGAGATAATCTGTCGATAGCGCGTGTGAATGAGACAGTGTCAATCATAGCTAATCTGTTAATTGGCTGAATGTAATTTAGATTAATTATGTTTTGATCTTGATTTGCGACAATCGTGGTTACATGCGATTTGTAAGTCAATGTAATAGCGATTATGAACTGAACGGGTCGACATGACTATAAAAATGATGTGATTCATTATCCATTTCCCGCGGTTTCACCTTGTCCTTTTTAGGGTTCCATAGTAAACTACAAGGAACCCTTATAGGTTCGCCATGTACGTCTGTCCGTCTGTCCGTCTGTCCCAATTCCGGACTTCACTCTCGCGAAATTGAGCAAAAACGAGAGGACGGGCACTTCGTCCTACTTCGTATTTACTTTTTCTTTGTCTTCTAACTTCGTGCCTAACTTCACTTCACTTATTGTTTCTTCACCTTTTTTTGCCATTTACGTTCAACTATGTTGGGCTCTGTACCCCTGACAATATATAAATTTTATATATTATAAATAATCAAATTTCCATAATGATCGGCTGCATAGTCAAGCCGTGAAGGAATAACAAACAAACTCACTTTCTCATTTATAATATTAGTATGAAACTTTTTAATGTACCAATAAATTACATAAAGCAAGAAATAACAATGAAAAGAGAACTTAATAATAAATGTACCTACTCGTAGTTTTTTTTTTCAAATAATACAAATTTAGGATATAAAGCTATTTTCCACACGAGTTCAATAAAGAGCAAATCGAACTTTTATCTTCAAGTAAAGTTTTAGAAAGTCCGAGAATGGTAAATCCCCTGCAGAGTAACCTGGAACCAGTAAGCTGGGCCCGAGTGTGAATCAAAGCTAAACTCTTCGTGTAAAATCGGAGAGTTCTTAAGAAACCTGACGATTACGTACCCGTTTTAGATTTAAACGTATTTACGTACCAGTTATACCTTCATAATCGCTTTTCGAACTTTTTTTTTCCTTAAACATATTATATTCTTATCTTCCAAAACTTCGTGCATTCCACTCTGTTGGTTAAATAGATAATCTAATTTATTTTATTATTCTTCATAACAAATTATATTCAATTCAGTTTTAAGAATCACGTCTGATATTTTACCGACTTTTAGTCAGTACAATACCAAGTCTATTTACTGGATTTTATCTTATCAAACGAGATTTGAGCTTGAATCTAAAAAAAATATCATGTTTTAAGCGAGGCATGTCACAAGACCTCGATAAGTATAAACTCGTTACGCAAAGGAAATTTTCCCGAGAAAAATATCATTTTACAAAACGATATCAAATGTAATTTTCATACGAATGATGACACGGTAACACACGTTAAAAAGTAACCGCGAGGTGGTTATTACGAGAGCGTGGAAATGTTGGGTTACACCGTTTTCCTTATGGCACTCTCGTTGCATTAAAACATCGTTTCGTTTGACATACGTCGCTCGCTTGTAATGCATAATTTAGGTTGTAGTTGCTTTATAAAATTTAACTTTTCGTTAAACGGTTGGAGGTATTACGTTGTTAAATATTTTCTATTCACACACACACACACACACACACACACACACACACACACACACACACACACACACACACACACGCATACACATATACACACACAAACATATTCAATGAAGGAAACATTAATATAAATTTTATTTTTTGGTTTTATTGTTTGTTTAAGTTTATCTTAGTATTTATCAAATTAAAAGCTCTCTAAGTAGTGCTAATATATACGTACTTGGTTATGTACTACTATAAATACTACTATTTTTGTTTACTACTTTTTTTCGAGGCGGGGGATCCTGGTGCCCTGAGATACAGGCCTCGGCTTAATTCAGGCTCCAGTCTCTCCCTACCTAATAATTGTATGTTATATATCTTGTTAAATTACAACCTAAGACTATGATTGTGGAGAGAAAATAAACGTTTTTATTATTATTATTTAACTTCTATATTATATCACACGTATCACGTAGCGTGTTGCTAATTAATCTATGTATTGTTATTTTGACGAAGCATGTTGCCGATGACTTTTTTGTATAATAATTCTATTTTATTAACTTAGATGTTTGCGTTGTCCGTAAAGGTAATTTACATATTCGTGTCACTGAGTTTACGAAGTAACTATTAAGTAATCTGTGCTTGAGTATCGTTTCTCAAGTTTGTTATACATACTTTTTGATGGTGAGCTCAGTGATGGAGGCTGGCGGGCCGACTCTCAGTTGTGGTTGTCATCTTGGGGGACTGGTCTGCTCGCTTTATTAACATCTACATATTCGAGATATCTAAGATTTGACCATAGCGCTATTTGGATCGACATCCCGCGTTTAGTGCTTGATTTCTGTATTTTGTATCTGTATTTTATTTATTCTTATAAATGTACATACTTATACATTGTAACAAACGAGTGAAAGAAAAAAAATGCTAAATAACAAAAAAAGAGGGTAACCGGGTTTCTTTCGCCATTTCTTTTACCGGTGGACATTTTGCTTGTGGTCGAAATGGTGGTAGTATATAACGTAGTTTATTTTCTTTATACATATATACCATGGAGTAGGTACTATAACCCGATATATACAAATTGTAAATGACAAGAAAAAGTGCCTGTGAAGGTCTAATTTCTGAAATAAACGATTTCATTTAATTTCATTACAAATGTTAATTTTTTTGAATTTTATATAGTTAAAGGAAAAAACCTGAGAATTTTTTTAATTCTCCTAGGCGTAAATGTTTAAAATAATGCCCAAAAGATCACAATGATGATCATCATTCATCACATCACAGGCTATTTATGAAATTCCTCAGAGAACAAATTTACCTGCAACATATAAAATTATGTGCATTATTAAGGATTCTACATTGCGCTTATTATCTGCTTCTTGAAACATAATATGTTTTTATGCTAATTTGGCTTGATAACTTGAGAATAGGAGCCAGGGGAAGCTTTATTTAAACATAAGTCAAGTAACAGTTGGAGTTAGTACGAACTAACATGCATAGTTAGTTACCCCTTTAAAAATAAAAAATGTTTCCTAAAACATCGTAGCTTTTAATGCAATAAGAAACTGGAATATAAAAGATCATAGCGGTAGAAAAAGTTGCGAGAAAGACGCGCTATAAAAAGTTTTTGCTTTTGTGTTTTTGGAAGAAATTCGCAATTAGAATATGGTTTTAGCAACATGAACTGCATACAGGGTAAGGCTTGTTGCATACATATTTTCGCCAGCATATTTGATTTGACAGTATCAACAACAAAGCCGAAAGCGTGACTCGAAGAAATTACTGCACTTGTTCGGTTGTAATCAACTTGTTTTGATAGAGTAATTCATTCAGGGGCCCGATTCTACTAACACAGATGCACCAATGGACTCTCAATGGTGTGTCAATCGTGTCTCAAAAGAATGCCGATATTGTATCAGTGGAAACGTTTTCGACATTTGTTATGAACTTAAACAATAACATAATGTTTAACTTATTGTTTAAGTCCATAACAAATATCAAAAACTATTCCACAGAGACACGATTGAGACACCATTGAGAGTCCATTGGTGCATTTGTGTTAGTAGAATCGGCCCCCAGGTCGAGTGTAGTGTATTTATCCGCCAAAGTGGAGCGGATTCTTTTCCCGTATATTACATACTAGCGAAATTTCGTTCGCATGTATTCCGCTTTCCCGTGGGAATTTTAGATTGTATCATACATTTAAACCTTCCTTTTGAAGCACTCCATCTATCTAAAAACCGCACCAAAATCCATTGTGTATTTTTAAAGATTTATGCATACATAAGGACAGACAGATAGATCGACTTAATTTTATGCTATGTAAAGAATAAGAATATTATTAGGTTTTACTGGCCGGTTGTTTTGTTTAATACCGACCCGAATATATGTGTAGCAAGCCTTACGCTGCTTCGCGATCACGATGTTTTATGTAGAAACGTACATAAAAGCTATAAACGGTTCTGGCCTTCAAACGTCTAGATCATAACTTCTACGCTTAAGAACGTAGCGTTAATAGGAAAGCATAGTCAAAATTCTCTGTGTTATGCAATATAATTAGAACACCGAAAGATATGAAATATCCAAACTTGTTCTAGCTATTTTATTATTGCATACGTGTCTAAACTGCAGTAAAATGTTCATTTAATTCATTTAATAGACGACAGGGGTAGTTTGAACACATGTGGACATTCAGCAAGTTAGCTCGTAAAATATTCTGAAGGATTATCGCTCATAAAATTATAATGGGCATTCTCTAACCGCCAAATTCGGGAATCACGGATGTTTTTACGACTAGTATCCGTAGAGTCATTGTTTTCTCGAATAACAAACTCTGTGTTAGAAATATTACATTTTATAGTACATATTTGTTTATGTGTGTAAGTGTGCGTGAAGCACAGTTTAAATCATTTTATTGTACACCTCTTGCAGGACTTTACGATACCGTATGAATTTTGTTAACATAAGTTATGTAATGATAAACATAATGATATGAGTTTTATATTTTTATAATTTGTAATTGTTATCAGAATAAAATAATATTTTAATTGTATTTTTTTTTGTACAACGCAAGTGGCAAACAAGCGTACAATAATAGTCAAATATGCATCAGTGACTTAATCCATTGGTTAAAATGGTCAACACGTTTTATAGAATTCGTCGCTGTACTGTCGACGCACGAACATCGACCAATTCGTCACCGACCCGGCTACGTACTAGATGCACCGGCCCATGCAACTGTGACGCACTTCACTGATGACGCGAATTGTGGTGCTGTATACATTCGTGGTCGTTAAACCTATTAGTAGAAAAGTACCCACATTATAATAAATAATTTTTATAATTGTAAGCTCACCTATATTTACATAATTGTTATGTTTCTTTGTAAGTGATTAGTTATAATCTTTTGAGAAATAAATAATTTTGAAACAGGTACAAATACTACCATCAATCAGCATAGTACTTTGCTTGCACCCTAACCTAACTCAATGTAGAGCCACGTCACAGCCCGGACATTCCATACAACGCGTGAAATAATCGCCTATTACTACTACATAGGCCAATGTCGTCTGTACACGCGCACACGTATACATATTCGTTCACTAAACGCACACCTTTGCGACTGAGGTCTCCTCGAGGGCTCCTCAGGTGCGGTAACTCGGTCCGGTGCGGGGTGGGCAGAGTGTCCATTCTACCTCGGGTTATTACTTATTCTATGGCCACGTAGGTACCACGTACACGAGAAAAGAAACTGCGTTCCGTAAATCAGTTTAATCTAAACATAGTGTAATTCATTTTCACTTGCACGTAAGATTATACAGTTGTAAAATAAATCCTGTATAAATAACGAATAGATTATATTTAAATAAGATACATTATATAAGTAGGCTCTAAACAAAAAATACGGCTAATTTAATTTCCATTTATATCTTATACAACAGAGAAGTAAATATTTGTTCTCACAAGCATTTGTTTCGGGTCTTGCTATTGACATTTTCTGTATAAATGAAATTGTAGCTACAAAAAGGTTTGGACGTCCGAGTAATTGCAAGTAATGCTCTTAATATTTTTAAACAACCTAAGGTAGCAAACAGGCGTCATACTTGTTGGCAAACAACTTCACGGCATTCATTACTGTAGTTTTTCAATTGGGTTTACTTTGTCTGTACCCTGTTCAACATTACGTCCGACTTTCGGACCGATTTTATATTGTTATCCTTGTCTCTCATGGGAGAGTATAACCACAGGTGGTCAACTCCATATAAACTAAACGTAGTTCAACCCTAAATAATATAGATGGCGTTAAGAGTATCGATTTGTAATTGAAGATTATGTAAATCCAAAATAAAGTAAAATTCCGCACTGAAAACAATATTTTAATAGTTTTTATAATTTTATAATTAAATGCAATCCTGAAAATAACGAAGAATGTACTGTAAAATAAAATTGGTTAATTTTGTTTCGTAATTTATTACTAAATATTTCACTTGATGTCACAAACTCACAACAGATGTCGCTTTCTTTAAAACAATAAGATAGATAGGTTTATAGGTTTATATAGATAGATGGCGCTAAATTTAATTCTTGACAAGCAAATCAAATTATTATATAAAATAAATTATAAATATATATTTTTTTCTTTTAGTACCTTTATTATTATTATTATTATATTATTTGGAGCCTATACTGTCCCACTGCAGGGCAAAGGCCTCCCTACCCCCCCTCCAGTACTCCCGGTCCCTCGCCTCCTGAGGCCATTCCCCACTCCACGCGTCGAGGTCGTCCTGCCATCGCCGTCTAGGTCTGCCGCGACGTCGTTTTGTGCCATCGAGGGTCCAGAAAGTGGTGGTTTTGGCCCAAAGCTCGTCAGGCATGCGGCTAACGTGTCCGGCCCAGTCCCACTTGAGTTTGGCAGCCTTTTGAGTGACATCTGTAATGCCAGTTTTGGAGCGAAGTATTGTGTTTTTGACACGATCCGTCAGTTTAACACCCAGGATACTGCGCTCCATGGCGCGTTGACAAACCGCGAGCGCGGACCTCTGATGATTAGTCAAAGACCAAGTTTGGGCACCGTATGTAAGAACGGGAAGAACGCACACGTCCATGAGTTTCCGTTTCAGAGAAAGTGGCAATTTGCTCTTCATTATATGTTTAAAGGACCAGTAGCTTTTCCAGGCATTTTCGATGCGTCGGGCAACTTCTTTATCTTGTCTTTCCTGGAAAGAGACTAACTGGCCCAAGTAAACGTACTCATGGACATATTCGATCTCCACCTCGCTCACTAGTATTCTGCGTTTGACGCTGTTCGTCATTAACTTAGTCTTGTCCATATTCATCCGAAGTCCGACCCCTAGGCTTGCCTTGCTCAAATCGACGAGCATATCACTCAGTTCTGAGGCAGATGAAGCAAACAGAACAATGTCGTCAGCAAACCGAAGGTTAGTTAGCCTTCTTTCTCCAACGACAATGCCTCTGTTGGCCCATTTGGCTGTCAGCGTTTTGAAAACCTCCTCAAGGGTGGCTGTAAAAAGTTTTGGCGATAGCGGATCGCCCTGCTTGACTCCGCGTTGGATGGGGAATGAAGGTCCAGGAGAATTGATCTTGACGGCTGCTGTGCTATTGGTATAAATGAGCTGTAAAATTTTAATATATGTTGGGTCGATTCCTTGTTTCTCCAACGATGTAAATAGTGCTGAATGTGTAACGCTGTCGAATGCTTTAGAGTAGTCGACGAATGCTAAGTATAGAGGTAGTTTATATTCAGAGTATTTCTCCAATAATTGGTTGATGGATTGGAGATGATCGGTGGTAGAGAGACCTCGTCGGAAACCTGCTTGTTCTGGAGGTTGGTGGGCATCCAGTGATTTACAAATTCTCATTTCGACAACTTTAATAAATAATTTATACACATGAGAAACTAAGCTTATGGGGCGGTAGTTTTCTATGTTGGACTTCGCTCCTTTCTTATGCAGCAAAATTATGTTTGAGTGACAAAAATTTGATGGAAGTGTACCGGTTTTCATAACAGAATTAAAGAGGCGTATAATGTGCGGTAATAGTACTGGCTTTCCAATCCTCAGTGCCTCGGTTGTTATTCCGTCGTCTCCTGGACTTCTTTGGTATTTCATGTTCATGAGCGCTCGACGTACTTCACCGTCTGTTATTTGGTCAATGGTTTCGGAGCATGAGTATTCCAAGGAACTTGATCCAGGATTTGTTGGATCGGAATATAATGTTTGGTAAAAATTTGTCGCGATTTGTGTAATTTTATCTCTGTTCTCCTGTTTGGTTCCTGTTTCATCTCTTAATGCTGTTATAGTTGATTTTCCCGCCTCCAATCCTTGTTTAGCTGTTTTTAATGATGTTGAGTTTGTTAACGCTGATTTTATTAATTTCACATTATAATTTCTGAGATCATTACGTATGGATCTTTTAGCAGCTCTATCTGTTATTGAATATTCGATTGTGTGCTTGGTCAGTCTCAGTCTTTCCTCTATGAGTTTTATTGTTTTGTCACTAAGCTTTCTTTCTCTTTGCTTTAAAAATTTAATTTTCTGACTGGCGAAATTAATCGCACTTTTAATATTTTTGTATTGCGATTCAACGCTTTCAGGTATTTCGTCTCCAAGTAGACTGAAACTGTTCTTTAACTCTAGTAGAAATTGTTTTTTGTTTGATATCAATGTGCTCTTATTTAATCTTTTAATGGTTCTTTGAATTGTCTGATACCTAATTATTTTCATATTAAACGCAAGTTTTAAACGTAGTGGTCTATGATCTGAATCAAATTTTAAATTATTTATTGTCTCCACGTTTTGCATTATTTGTTTATTAGAAGAAAGACAGAAATCGATTTCGTTTCTTGTAACGCCGTCGGGGGAGCACCAGGTCCATCTACGTTTAGCCTTTTTCTTGAAGAAGCTGTTCGAAATACACAGTTTTTGACCGAATGCAAATTGGAGCAGACGTACACCACGCTCGTTTCTAGAACCTAGTCCATAATGGCCCAAAATTTCAGCGTTGTCCGTGTCCTGACGTTCTCCGAGTTTTGCGTTAAAATCGCCCAACACCACAGTCCACGTGCCCCGTTGTTCTTCGCACGCTTTGTTTAGAAAATCGTAAAATTCTTCGACCTCGTCATCTGGATGAGTGGACGTTGGAGCATATACTTGTATAAAGGTTATCGTTTTGTTTTTTGAGATGAGAAATTTAAGGGTGGCTACTCGATCACTGTATGCTTTAAATTCCAATATGTTCTGTCTCCATCTTTTAGCTACTAAAAATCCTACTCCGCCTCTGCCCTTGGTCACACCAATATGGAAGAATGTGCCGATCTCTCTCTCCAGTGCGACTTCTCCTTCTCTCCTCACCTCCGACAGTCCCAAAATATCCCATTTCAAGTTTTCTAATGCATTTTCAAGTTCTACCAATCTTTCTTCTGTTCTAAGTGTTCTTACATTAAATGTTAAAACGTTAAATTTCTCGGAATCAATTTTGCAAGCCTTGTTTGTTCGACGGTTAAGAGTTCCCGCTCGGAGATTATGAAGCCCCGCACCTCCAGGGAGCCTCTGCATACCGTCGCTAGCCTCGGCCCCGCTGGGGTCGCCGAGCACTTGAGGCATGTTTATTGTTGTACTGGTCATTGGGTAGGGGATTGGACCATTAACCCATCACGCTTGTCCAATGCGGGTTGATGGGTAGACAGTGAGCCTGCTAACTCGGCCTGTGGACGCCGCCGTTGATGTTAAAACATTCGTCCGCCGCCGTCCTGAGATGATATCCTGCCCTGATATCATCTATATAGCTAGACCTCTTCTTACAGTAATGTAAGGAGCTCTAAGTTAGATTTTTCACACTATTTAATAAGTGTGCGATAGTTTAACGTCGTATCGAGGACGATACGACGTTAAACTATCGCACACTTTAGTACCTACCTACATTTTTTTTCTTTTAATTTTTAATATTTGCATTGTGTTAAACATTTGATTTACAAATACTTTTCTTTTACAAAATTATCTCATACTTACCATTTTTCGTTTTGTTTTACAATTTTATTGTAAGTTTTTTTATCTTTCATTTCAATAATACTTTCAATTTTTCAAAGTAGACTTCTTTACATGATATTATTGTGTTAAATTCGTATAAGTTGGTACCTACTAACAAAGTTATTATCACGAGGCGCGTGCGACGTTGCGACAACGTCATCATGGCGCAAAGCGCATGCTACGCGACGTTGGCACACCGTCACACCGCCGCGCCTGCTTCTGCATTCGCGCGCTCGGTTTATGTCTGCGTGGATTGAATTGATGCGCGTAGCGTAGTTGCGCAACGCTGGTAGGTACAGTCACCTCCATAAATATGTAATCACTTTGATCCTGGACAGCGAACAGTGAATCGATTTTGTCAGTTTTCACAACTTTTTCGAAGTTGCATATTAGAATTCAGACTACCCTAACTAACATTACCATACAACATACCAAAAACGCAGAACTACATCACGCTTTGCGAATTTAGCCTCGTTTTTTTTGTATAATTCCAACAGCCTAATGATCCTAAATAAATTTCTAATCCAATCTAAAAACAATCCAAGTCAGGTGCACGTCGAGCTTTATACTTGCAGTACCTACATTTATAGCTCATAAAACAGACACAAAATCCAATGTAAAGGTCGACCTGTTTTTTTTTTATATCACTAAGGTGACAAACAAGCATACGGCCGCCTGATGGTAAGCAATCAACTCTTGACGGTACGTGTACATAGATACATACATCTTACTACTTTAAATTACAAAATCGTCCGAGTCGCTTATATCAAAATTTGAAAGTAGTAAACTCGGACACGGATCAGTTTTTTGTATCCGAGTTGCCCCACTTGACTATTATAATAGAGTCGGCAACGCATCCATAGGAATAATGTGATACGGTATGTAACCGTTTGCCACCTTAGTGGTATAAAAAATATTTTATTTTTAATTTACTTTCGCATTTATAATATTCGTAAGGATAAGGACTACTCAGATCTGCAGACTGTGCCTGCGCGGCTTTTGTGGTGCGGCATTTTTGTTGTTATATTTTGTTTTTTACCTTGAATAAACGATTTAAAAAAACCGGGCAAGTACGTGTCGGGCCACGCACAATGCAGGGTTCCGTATTGGCTACGCATTTCTTGCTTGCAGATGAGTACAATGCCATATAGGTACTATGACATTTATACGTTTTCGTCAAATAAATTTTACTTCATAAGTTCGTCGGCTATTACTCGGTAACTAGTAGAGCTTACATAACCGTTATAGTTTTCCTTGTAGGCCCAAAAAAAAATATTTTTCAAAATTTTGTTCTACCACTTTGTTAGCATTGTTAATATGAGTGTAGGACCGAGGACGGACAGATGGACATGGCGAAACTATAAGGGTTCCTTGTAGTTTACTACGGAACCCTAAAAACTTATTTTTGAAATATCAAAAGTAGGTATTTACATATAACTATTTGCAAAACGGCACGGCAATATTAGCTAAAGATTCAATCTACAAGCCGAGTACGACGCGCCGCGACCACGACGATGACGAGCGACGGCGCGATGCGGCGCCGTAGGCGGGGCGCGGCGCGTGGCGGCGCGCCTGCGGTACTGTGCGGGCACGCAAGAAGCCGTTCACGGGGGGGCTGCCTCCGTCGCGCGCCCTAAAGCGCCTCCCTCGCCGCCGAAACGCATTTCATTCACCTTAATTTGCACTCGGTGTTCTAAGTAGGTAGATACATTATGGGTTAAATAGATAGGCAAAAAGCAGAAATAAAAACATTGTAAACGACAATAATAAAATTGACCATCAAGTAGATACTATACTACCTATTTACACTAACTTTTTAAAAATATGGCATTGCCCGTAATTAGGTAGGTATCTATACTTACTTTCTACTTATCGTAAATATGAATTTACCTGATGCGTGCAAGATGTACGATTACAAATGTGTAATTTAAGACGACCTCCGTGGCGTAATGGTTACCACGCCAGACCGCCACCCAGGAGGTCCCGGGTTCGATCCCCGGTCGGGTCATGATGAAAAACGAACTTTTTCGAATTTTATTATTTAAGTAATAAGTAAGTACATACCTATAATCTAATTTTGAAAAAAAAAACGGATTAGTGCTCTGATTATTTGACGGCACTACTGCCATCTATTGGTTCGACTGTAAGCGCAAAAGCATTTTAGTTGTCTGTGATGTTTTTTTCGGGCGACATCTAGTTTTCCATTTTGGTACTAAAAATTGCCCGAGCAATAAGCGCACTTAGAACTGCTACGTTTAATGTATGGAGTGAGCTATCTGTACTGTTAAGTATTATAATATCTGTGGTATAACTATAATCATTAGCAAAACTAAAGGCGCTGCCAATGCCTGCTACAAGGGAGAGAATAGAGAGAGAGGGGATAAATAAAAATAATCTTTTCTACTACATTCACCCAACGAAACACAACGCTTTTCGCCGACATTTGTAAGAAGATGGTACTTCCTTGTTGCAGCCCGAGCACGTCTTTTCAATGTCGTGTATGTACTTCTGCTTCACTTATATGTATATTACTTCTAGCCATCCTAGTTTTTGGTTTCATAAAGTACTAAAAACTTATCCTTAATAATGATTTCATTTTATAAAAGGTCTGCGTATAAACGAATCAAATTGACCAGGGACTCGCATTAAAGTAAATTCATTTCAAAAGTTATACAGTTCACGTTAAATGTGGGAGTATTTGATTAAACTACTCGTTTTCTGTGATTAGGTTTACATAAATTGTGTTAAAATCAACTAAAGCTCATAATTAAGAACTAGACTGGTTGAAGTTTTTTTAAGGACCACTAAGGTGGCAGACAATACGGCTACCTGATGGTAAAAAGTCACCGCAGCGTATGGACGTTTGCAATGCCAGGAGCATTGCTAACGCATCGATAAATTTACAGATACCTTACTTACAATAGAGTTATGCTAGCTCTATATTCTCGGAAAGTTGAGCGAAGTGAAGTGAAGTTAGGCACAAAGTTAGAAGACGAAGGAAAAGAAAAGACAGAGAGGTCTTCAACTCCCTCATTTTCGTACATCTTTGCGAGAGCGTTTAGCCGGCATTAGATATCTACTTATACGCTTAAGATACTGAAGAATTACGCAAGTTAAGGAACGTAGACACCGTATTGTTTGAAAGATTGCTTCAACTCAAACACAGAATATGTGGATTTTTGTATTATTTTACATACTACATTTTTATGAAATTGGCGCATTCTAGCACCTGTGGTTCTCGTCTGAGACTGAATTTGGAAGTATTCTTCGAGGGTTTTATATCCGTCCGCGACTAAAACAGCTCGATCTTTCCGTACATTGTTCAAATATAGCGTAACGTAATTTTCTAAATTACCTTACTTCTATTATTATGAAAGACGGTGGTAAAATCCAATGACACCGAACTTTTTTCGTTATTAGTCGTAACAAACAGACAACCAGGTATACAAAAATACACAACAAAAAAAATCTAAAATACGCTAAATAAAAATAAAGTGTTATTTTTTATTTTATTTTATTCAGAAAACGTAATACAAAACGGGTTTACCCGTTATCCGGTGGGTCTTGGTTTATATTTCATCAAAATCCCTTGAGTTATTACGTGATAAACATTCGGAAGTTCAAACAAACTTTTACATTAATAAATGTAATGCAACGTATTCTAAAATGAGCACAGAATCGCTATAAAACAAATGCAGGGTCTTAACTACCGATAGCAGGTGCTCTCAAAAAGGCTTATTATTTGTCATACGCTGTTTACCTTTAACCTTTCACAACTTTGTTAGTTAACGGCTTTTTAAGGCGGTTTAATTATCCTTTAATATTACTGTTGATAGGTGTTTTACCATCGTAGGGGTTACTGAAATTGTCAATGTGTATTATCTTTAGGTATTTTATCTACACACTACACAGTGGTATAATAATTGTTGGTATTTTATTTAAATTATAAAACACTAGCTGACCCGTGCCCACTTCGTTGGGCATAATGTTAAAAGCCTTTTTATTTTTGGTTTTTTATATTTTATATAACCTATGACACTCAGCAATAATGTGGCTTTCTATTGGTGAAAGAATTTTTAAAATCGGTTCAGTAGATCCCGAGATTACCCGTTACAATTTAACAAATACACAAACTTTACCTCTTTATAATATTAGTATAGATTAGTATAACAGAATAACATACTACTATTGACACATTCTTCGCTTAAATAAATAACGAGGTTGATTGTTCTACAGCTGACCAGCTCATTTGGTTTTGCGTAGAATGGCGAGGACTGCATTATGCCCTCCAAATAAAAGTCGGTTTTTGTCTTTAACTCTTCTGTATCATGATTAAGTAGATTCATAAAATGCTTCAATAATTTGACTAATCTTCACCTTAGTTATTTTTCGCAATTTAACCATTAAAATATATTTCTGGCGATAATAAACATAAGTATACAATACATAATTGTAAATAGATTGATCACTGTCTATAATATTAAAATACTAGTTAATTTTATGACATAGATCTTGTCTGATAACAAAACAACCCATCGCGCGACTTGTGGCGCCATCTGTTGGCCGATAGCATCCCATACAGCGCCCTCTATAGTAGAAAAAATATTTTCCCATAGGACTTACACGGGATAAAAAGTAGCCTATGTTGGCCTCTGACAATATATATAAAATTTTTCATAATGATCGGCTGATTAGTTAAGCCGTGAAGGAATACCAAATAAACAAACAAACTTTCTCATTTATAATATTAATATTAAATATTAATAGTTTGTAAAATACATAAAATCTCAAATCTTTTCAGTAACTTATAACTCGAAAAATGTAATCCTTCTAGGGAGTCATGTAAAATGTTGTTGTATCTAAAGCTAAATTGAATTTCAAATCCATTAAGGGTAATTCAGCGACTGACACCACGAAGGATTGGAACCATGGTGTCAATCGCGGAAGGACTCTTTTTGAATTGACTGATTGACACCATGGTGTCAATCGAGTAACATATAATTGGGACGTAGTCGATTGACACCATGGTGTCAATCACGGCAGGCGATTTTTGACTACCCATTCCAAAATATTCAAAAACGCACAACGTTGATGTTTAAGTTTTCAGTTCTGCCGGCACCCACGGAGTGCAAGCCGTCCTTTTTATGATATTTGATATGTATGTGGCCGATACTTTGGATTAACACATAGGGTACTTTTTTCATAGGATTTGTTAAAAAATCTGATATAGATGGCGCTGGCTGTACATCAAATTAAACGCGGGTAACACCGCGGGCAACATCTAGTATATTTATAGAAATACTAGCGTAACCCATGCAATCTCATCATGTATTTTGAAAAATATCTGTGTTCGCTAGTAAAATATAAATGGTTATTTTAAAATATTTAGAGCATGAACATGTTAAAATAAAAAAAGCTTGTGTCTCAGCTGTCTAGTACTAGTAAAAGCTTGTCCTAGTGCGGCACTACACAGCGTTGTGTGATTCGTCCATGAATATTTTTTGTTACCTACCTTCATATAGTAAATCGAAACAACGATCTATCTAACCACTCGATTGATCGAACTTACCGCTAAATTTATTAGGTGACGATGTATGATAACCACAAAACACATGTAACTTGATGTTTAGAAACTAATATAACTTTAAAATTAAATATATATCTCTATGGAAAGTTTACAGATCCATTATAGGAATGGGTAAAGGGCCCCGTTTCGTCTCTAGCCATTTCGGTCGGACCTTCGTAAAAGCCATTGGCCCGTAAACTTAATTATCGATTCATGGACATCTAACGCTTAGTACATACCATCCATTACGCGATATATCCGAAACATGTGCAAAAATCGAATTAAGTTAGAAATCGAATTCTTGTACGTTAGTGATTGATTATTTAGTATTGTAGAGTACTTGGAAAAACACTTAAGAAAAGTGCTCGTTAACGTTGAAAAAATGCTAAATATTTTTTTGTTCTTCATATTTTTTTTCAAGCAAAAGTTTGTATGGATTGATGTGTAAGATTATGAATATGTTCTCTTTCACGCAAAAATGGCTTGACAGATTTGCCTGGTAAGTACACACGTTGTTTAAATCCTGGATTGTATAGTTTATAATAGGGATATGAGTCTGAGAACAGGAATAACAAGATATTGCTGGTCACACCTCAGGCACAACTAGTATTACAGAAATCTAAGTCTATGTAGAGGTACGGTAAAAAAGAACTAAATGACATGAGCAAGAACCGTCCAGTTTGTTTCTTCTACTTCTCGACCTCGGTCTGCAGCGTGTTGACGGTAAAAGGTGAGAGGGAATCATGCAGGTAGTAGGAAGTTTCTTTCCCAAGAGTGAGACAGTTTTAGACTGAAGTAAATTGACATGAATATCAATGGTGTTACGATGTGAACTAGATTCACACGTAATATATCAATTATACTAAATAATATTAGAACATTGAAAACAATAGAAATTAACAATTGCACCATAACGAATTTCGGGAGTCCCTACATAGGATTCTCGACCGTATTCCTCGAGGCATTAAGATCACTTGGGCTAATCAATACTTCGGCTCGCCGGTGGATCAGCTGTTGTCCATATTAGGCGTTGTGCGGAGGGGGCGTTACAATATTCGATTATTCAGTATTGATTGGCTCTCGCAGTCAACGGCCGTATGCCGGCGGTTGGAATATTCTAGACGGAAGCGAGTTTATAAATTCACGGTGCGCCGTCAGCGCGACACATATTCTGTTTGCTATAGTGACGAGAGTGTTGATTAACTAGTGATTACCGTTACTTTGTTCGCGTGTGTAAGTTCTTTGTCCGCTAGGTGAGTTCTGCACTGATTTACCTCTAATAGGATTCTCTTTTGCTTTGATCTGTCTTTGTGTAATTTCTATCCTACTTGTGTATTTCATTATCTAAATTAAATTCATATATTGCTTATTTTGTGAGATCGCGTATGTCCCTCAGACGTGCGGGATCGAGCCTACCTTCATTGTAATTCTGTGTGGCCGCCTAAGACAATTATAGACTGGACCTCCAGCTCGTCCAGCCTGTAAGAAGATCGTCGGCATCGGCCCACAGAATTCCTGGAAGGCGGAATCTGACACCGTCCAATCTCAAATTCCAGGACACCTACGCCAGGGCTAATCTAAACCCCTGTTCCACACTAATACGCTACGGGAGAGTCTGCCCCTTCCCGAGCGCTACATCCCGACACCGAGGTCTATTCCACGGGCGACTACGGGAACCTAGCCGGTCAGCGCTTCCCTACGCTGCGCTGCCGACCCCAAGACGCCGCTACCGCGTCGAGCATCTGTGCTGCTGAGCCAGACCCTCCAGGAGGACCTACCCCATCTATATTACATTCCCGCCGTCCGTGTGCCGAAGAAGACTCGAAGCTAAGTGTCGTAAAGAGATTGCAAGTAAATTCTCATAGCTCACACCCTGAGAAACTTAATAAATATATTGTTTCGTGTCTTGTGCTTTCTATTATCTCTCCTTTCTCTCTACCCTATCTTGTTTACGTCGACCGGCCTCCCCGGCGACGTAACAAGTGGCGCCCACGCTCGTGGTGAGAGTGAGAGAGTTTGCTTGCAAATTTCTTTTGTCTATAATTGTACTAGGTGTGCTAACATTTTTTTCTAGCAGTGTACGAGCCTCTCCGTTCTTCAGCTAGGGAGTACACCCTTGTAGTCTGTTACTCTCTGTCCCCTATTAGTGTACTCACTAGCTGGAGCAATTTTTTAAATTTCGTTAATTTTTAAATATTTTTTTTCTTTTTAATCTACCCTACAAAAATTTTTTTTCTAACCTACTTTCAAACATATAACGGAGTCGCTCAGTAGGGACGAATTGTAAAAGGTAAGCTCATTTTTGCTATTTCTTTCACTATTAGGGGTTACTCAGTGCTAATCACAGGTACGGATAGTGAACTTACCTTTCCCCCATACTGGGTTGGGGGCGAAAGAAAAACATCGAGTATCCCAGTTGCCGTCTCTCCTAGGCAGGTGGTAAAAGTCCACCATAGGCTATAACGCATTCATTTGCGCACGAATCTCGTCACAACAGCAAACGACGTTTTTTTTTTTTTTTTTTTTCTTTTTTTTCTTCTGTCTTTTTGCCCTAACGGTTTTTTTTTTTGTCTCAACGGTTTTTTTTATCAATCTTCAAACACATACGTAGGTTTCAATATAAAATAATAGTTCTCAATTGCGCTAGCTTAACGTTACACGTGGTAGGATTTAATCATGGACCGCTCAATAAACTTTTTGTCGTTACAAAAGGCGGAATTGGAGTACGAAGTCGCGTTACGTGGCGATTCGCCCGGAGCAACCGTCGCGGAGTTGCGTCGGCAAATCACTAAGTTAGGCCGTGGTTTCGCTCCTGAGGAGATTCTAGAATCTCATCTGGATCCCTTGGACGACCTGGAAGGCGTCAGGGAATCCCTAAATAAAACTATTACTTATATTAGAACTTTAAAGGAAGAGTACGACACAAGTTTGTACCTACGTTCGGTTAATCTGCTAAATCATATACATCATAGGTTACATAGAATCCATACGGAAAGTAAGGAGGAGAAAGTTAAATTGAAGGAATATAGGGAATTATTTGTATCAATTCAAAATGAACTTAATAAGTTTAAACCAGTCGGAGGATCTTCCGAGCTATCGGAGATCCAGAGGGAACCGCCGCGCCCTTTAGTCTCGGAATGTCACGAGAGACATGTTTCCGATTTGTGTAAGATTAAATTCAATGGCAAATCATGCGTGCGCGCGTTCATTCAAAGAGTGGACGAGTGCATTGAAGCGCGTTCGATTCCGGCTGGCAGGATTTTGACGGTGGCGACAGAAATTCTCGTGGACAATGCCCTGCATTGGTTCCGTAGTACTAGGCATACGGTAAAATCCTGGCAAGAACTTAAGACACAACTGATTAGAGATTTTGGAGTCCCTGATTACGACTATCGATTTATGTCAGAAATTCGTTCCCGCTCTCAAGGCGAGGACGAAAACATAACTATATATTTGTCTATTATGCACGGCATGTTTTCTAGGCTGTCAAGACAGTTATCAGAGGAGGAGAAAATAGAAATCATTCTTCATAATATTAGGCCTTGCTATACTAGCATGTTAGCTTGTTGCCCTGCTATAACTTCACTAGAAACTTTACGTACCCTATGTAACAACTATGAGAATTATAACATAAGGGCTACGCATTTTAAGGAGCCTCCTAAAGCTACCTCAGCTACCCTAGCGCCTGAGTTTGCCTACTCACAAAATAGATCAAATTTTAGTCAACCTAGTAGGCCTTATTCTGGCTTTTCGAATCCTAATTCTAGGTCCAATAAC
Organism: Endotricha flammealis; assembly: GCA_905163395.2. Lineage (NCBI taxonomy): Eukaryota > Metazoa > Arthropoda > Insecta > Lepidoptera > Pyralidae > Endotricha > Endotricha flammealis. The sequence goes on from LR990866.1 coordinate 8,866,710, forward strand.
AATAATAATGCCCCTTCGTATTCAAAAAATTTTTCTAACAACTATCACAATAACAATAATAATCAGAAGCATTTTAGTTATAATAAATTCAACTCATCGGGAGGCGCGCGTCAGAATAGGCATGAGAACAATCACGCGACGGTAAACGCGATTAATAAAAATAATGCAGGTGGTTTCTGCCCGCGTTGTCGTGTTAACGGACATTCATTATCAAACTGCGACAAACCAAGATTCCCGCTATGTTTTAAGTGCGAAAAGAAAGGGATCATTTTTCCAAACTGTCCAGATTGCAACCGTTCGCGCGATAATAATTCAAACAATTCAAAAAACTAGGTAACGTTTGTAGCAGCACGCTAAACAGCAAACAACATAAAAAATTAATTAAGTTTGCATCTAATTTCTCGCAAGCGTATAGTGCCGCTACAATTGATCGTCCAACTAAGGATCCGCGTTCTTATATAAAAATCAAAATAAAAAACTGTATTAATCTAGACATCTATGGTTTGTTAGATTCGGGTTCCGCGGTCACTTTAATAGGTAATAACTTTCATAAAGAACTTAGTAAATACGGATTGCGCGTTAATAATAGCGAGCGTATTGATATTACCGCGGCCGGGGGACAACCGATGACGTCATTAGGTTTTATTAATTTACCTATCATTTTTAAAAGTAAGCAAATTTTTATAAAATCACATGTTGTGCCTGACATAAAATCATCTTTACTATTAGGAATCGACTTTTGGTTCAAATTCAATATTTTTCCTAAACATATTAAGGAAATCTCTTTCCTAACCGGCGCTGGCCCTACCGTTTCGTCGTTAAATGAACAAGTCTTAAAGTCCTATACACACTTAGACAACTCTCAGAGACAGGTTGCGGACGAGGTTGTGAGACAGTTCGAACAAGTCTCTTTTGAAGAGAAAGGTTTAGGCAGGACTCATTTAATTGTACATAAAATCGACACAGGCGAAACAATTCCTATTAAACAGCGTTACTACCGGTTCTCACCGGAGAAAGCGCGTATTATTTCGCAAGAAGCAGAAGATATGCTTTCACTTGATGTTATTGAGCCATGCGAAAGTCCCTGGTCTTCCCCAGTTCTAGTAATCAAAAAGAAGGACGGTTCTCACCGTTTCTGTTTGGATAGCCGAAAACTAAATTCGGTTACTAAAAAGGATGCCTACAGTCTTCCTTATATTTCTGAAATTCTAGATAATTTGCGCGACGCTAGATACCTATCTAGTTTAGATCTGTCTAAAGCTTTCTGGCAAATTCCTATAGCACAAGCGGACCGCGAAAAAACTGCATTCTTCGCGCCAAACAAAGGTACTTTTCAATTCAAGGTTACGGCCTTCGGGTTATCTAATGCCCCTGCGACACAACAGCGGTTGGTCGACGCTTTGTTCGGTCCCGAGTTCGAATTAAAGGTGTTTTGTTATCTCGACGATATAATCATAGTTAGCAAATCATTTGAAGAACATGTCAGTTTGTTGAGGCGTGTACTAGAAAAATTAATGAAGGCTAATTTAACTATTAACTTGGCTAAGTGCCAATTCTTTCGAAGCGAGTTAAAGTATTTAGGTTATATTGTCGATAGTCAGGGCCTAAGGACAGATCCGGCTAAGGTGGAGGCCATACTTAATTTTCCTACCCCCACTAATAAAAAAGAAGTGAAAAGATTTATTGGAACAGCCTCGTGGTATCGTCGTTTCATACCGAATTTTAGTACTATAGCGGGTCCGTTAAATAAGCTGACGGCAGGCGGTAAAAAGTCGCCTCCATTCACTTGGACCCCTGAAGCCGAACAGGCATTTGCTAAGTTGAAATTTTACCTTACTATAACTCCAGTACTGGCGTGCCCCGACTTCAATTTACCGTTCGAGGTGCACACAGACGCCAGCGACTTCGGTGTAGGCGCGATGCTGTGTCAGACAGTTGACGGGGTCGAGCACCCAATCGCATATATGAGTCGTGCTCTCAACGGAGCAGAGCGTAATTACAGCGTCACGGAGAGGGAGGCTCTCGCCGTGATAGTAGCCTTAGAACACTGGAGATGCTATCTTGACAACGGAAAAGTTTTCCCCGTATACACTGACCACGCGGCACTTAAATGGTTTCTGTCACTTAGTAATCCTTCGGGTCGGCTCGCTCGCTGGGGCGTGCGACTATCTTCTTTTAATTTCGTTATTAAACATAGAAAAGGCAAAGACCACATAATTCCGGACGCACTGTCTCGCGCGCCCGTCGCGGAAATAACTACGGTGAATAACGGAAGCGCGGATTCGTCTGTCTGTGACTCACCGGACACGGCAGATACTTTTTACAAGAAAATTTACGAGGGTTGCCAAAACAATCCTAGTAATTATCCTAACTATATTCTACATAATACTAAATTATATCGTTATTCAAAAAATAATAATAAATTAACTAAAGACTTTGACTGGAAGGAAGTTGTTCCGGTTGAACAACGTAATGAAATAATTCTAGCTAACCATGCGTCACCAACATCTGCACATTTAGGTATATTCAAAACATATAAACGGTTGACACGTACGTATTACTGGCCGGGTATGTATCGCGATGTGGTAGAATTTATATCAAAATGCGAAGTCTGTCTCGCATATAAACAACCTACACACGCGACCTTAGGTAAAATGGGTAGACCGAAAAATTGCGCAAGACCTTTTCAGACTATATCTTGTGACCTAGTCGGTCCACTACCTAATTCTCGGAAACAGAATAGCTATATCCTTGTAGTGACTTGTTGTTTCACTAAATATTGTTTATTGTGTCCGTTAAGGCAAGCTACCGCCGCCCCGATTTGTAAATTCTTAGAGGACAGTGTCTTTCTAACTCACGGCGTTCCTCAATCTATTATCATGGACAACGGTTCACAATTTATAAGTTCACAACTAAAGGAATTGTTATCTAAATACAAAGTTCCTAGGATTCATTACACCCCTAAATACACTCCACAGGTAAACACAGTGGAAAGATACAACAAAACCATAGTCACGGCGATCGCAACTTTAATTGATAATGATCATAGGTCTTGGGACGTTAATTTACCTAAAGTTCAATTTGCTATTAACAACTCAGTTAACGAAGTCACAGGTTTCACGCCTGCTTTCCTAACATTCGGTCGCGAATTAGTGACTTGCGGCTCTCATTTCGTTGATAACGACTCGGATGAACTTGTGTTTTCGCCTAGGGACAGTTATGCGGAAAACCTAGGGCATTTAGCCTCAGTATTCGATAGGGTTCAAACCGCGTTATGGCATAGTCATCAAAAGGCGTCACAACGTTATAATACGCGCCGTAAACAGGTTGAGTTTAAAGAGGGTGACGTAGTATGGAAGCGTTGTTTTTTCCAAAGCGACAAAGCAGCTCATTTCTCTAAAAAATTGGCTCCTAAATTTGAAAAATGTCGCGTCATAGGTAAACGTTCACCATTGGTATACATTCTTGAGGACAGACATGGCAAGGATATTGGTGCGTGGCACATAAAAGATCTAAAACTAAATGTCTTTAAAACATAAACAAGTATCGCGCTAGTCATTGTTTTATAAGAAACCAATACACTAAGTGAGATCTCCTTGCGTCCTAGTACATACATTCATACTTTTGTTATCTACTTACTTGTAATCCTGGTGACGACATCCAAAAAACTTGTTTATCTATCTAGTCTAAATTTTTACTAAAATTCCATTAAGAATCTCATCTAAGTGATGATTCGTGGGTTCGATTCCCATGTGGAGACCAATTAATAATATAATAAATTTTGCTATTCATAATTTACTACTTAAATCTCAAATAAACTAAAATCTGTAATTTTAATATAATAATTTGTTTTTTTTTGGGAATCTAAATATACTTACAACTTAAATCTATAACTGGAAAAATAAAAACTTCATATTTAAAATGTTCTATCATAATGCATTAACATTTATAAAGCAGGGTAAATGCTGTTAATTCAATAATTTCCTAAGCGGGTATTTATCCATTCTCAATAACTCGTAGTGGCGTCAAACCGCTGCCTCGAGTTGTTTCGTATATCTTCGTTCGGGGTCCCTCGGCGGTCGTCGGATTTACTCGTGACCTTGCACTTGAACGATTGGAATGTGCACCATTAGCTAATTCGTTTTGTGGATAACGCTCGCACGCAGTTCTCACGCTGCTATCACTAAGTCTATTGCGTAACTGATCATTAAAGTTAATGACCCATTAAAATTTAATGACACATTAAATATTTGTAATTTTTTTTTCTCTCCCTTGTCATCCTAATGACATATTAAATTATTTCTATAAAATTTTCTCTAGAACTACATTATAAAGGTGTAATCACACTTAATAATTCAAACTATAAAGTCATACAACATTTTTGTCATTTTTCTTTGGAGTATATAGATGAGAACTTCTGATCACAACCTAAACGTGACAAAGTTCGTATCTTTTGAGAGTTCTGTCAGTTTATTGCCTAAAGCCTATTTAATCGTGAGGAAAAAGTTATGTCAATGCCTACTCATTGACAAACTATTTAATCTTGATAAGCTATTGTCAAGGTTCGGGCTAGCCCGGATAAAGGTTCATGTTAGTTCTGTTGCTATTCGGATGCTAAACATCCGGACATGTCAACTTAGGGAGCTAGCATTTTAGGAATTGTAATGGCGAACTTTCGGTAAAAATTTAGTCTAATCTTGCGAATGTACGTATTAGATAGCTAAGTCTAATAGGTCTGTTAAAAAAAAAAATGCTAAGGATTTTTTTTTTTTTCCCTAAGAGGGGGGGTACTGTTACGTTGTGAACTAGATTCACACGTAATATATCAATTATACTAAATAATATTAGAACATTGAAAACAATAGAAATTAACAATTGCACCATAACGAATTTCGGGAGTCCCTACATAGGATTCTCGACCGTATTCCTCGAGGCATTAAGATCACTTGGGCTAATCAATACTTCGGCTCGCCGGTGGATCAGCTGTTGTCCATATTAGGCGTTGTGCGGAGGGGGCGTTACAATATTCGATTATTCAGTATTGATTGGCTCTCGCAGTCAACGGCCGTATGCCGGCGGTTGGAATATTCTAGACGGAAGCGAGTTTATAAATTCACGGTGCGCCGTCAGCGCGACACATATTCTGTTTGCTATAGTGACGAGAGTGTTGATTAACTAGTGATTACCGTTACTTTGTTCGCGTGTGTAAGTTCTTTGTCCGCTAGGTGAGTTCTGCACTGATTTACCTCTAATAGGATTCTCTTTTGCTTTGATCTGTCTTTGTGTAATTTCTATCCTACTTGTGTATTTCATTATCTAAATTAAATTCATATATTGCTTATTTTGTGAGATCGCGTATGTCCCTCAGACGTGCGGGATCGAGCCTACCTTCATTGTAATTCTGTGTGGCCGCCTAAGACAATTATAGACTGGACCTCCAGCTCGTCCAGCCTGTAAGAAGATCGTCGGCATCGGCCCACAGAATTCCTGGAAGGCGGAATCTGACACCGTCCAATCTCAAATTCCAGGACACCTACGCCAGGGCTAATCTAAACCCCTGTTCCACACTAATACGCTACGGGAGAGTCTGCCCCTTCCCGAGCGCTACATCCCGACACCGAGGTCTATTCCACGGGCGACTACGGGAACCTAGCCGGTCAGCGCTTCCCTACGCTGCGCTGCCGACCCCAAGACGCCGCTACCGCGTCGAGCATCTGTGCTGCTGAGCCAGACCCTCCAGGAGGACCTACCCCATCTATATTACATTCCCGCCGTCCGTGTGCCGAAGAAGACTCGAAGCTAAGTGTCGTAAAGAGATTGCAAGTAAATTCTCATAGCTCACACCCTGAGAAACTTAATAAATATATTGTTTCGTGTCTTGTGCTTTCTATTATCTCTCCTTTCTCTCTACCCTATCTTGTTTACGTCGACCGGCCTCCCCGGCGACGTAACAATGGCGCAAATCATACATTGCGTTGTTATACTTTCATTGAAAATATATCCATTTTGTTTTCTAGAGATGCAATTTTTTACCAAAACAATTTGTCTTTTATTTGTTATCATTAGACAATTTTCATGTTTCGTTTAATGTAGAATAGACTCATATTCCTTTGAGAGTGTTTTATTGAAATTTCAGTGTAAGCTAAATGATAAAACAAAGGTATTCGTGTGTAACTAAATTGTCTAAATACTTAGTGCAATTAGGTGAATATAATATTAATTATTACGTTATTACCTGTGTCTACATTGTTAGTAAGTAAACGTGACATGTTTATAACTATGTTGTTAATTAAAATAGAGATTTATGTTAATATTCAAAATGTTTTTCGCTACAATTTTGAACGGTCAACATAGGCATATTTATTCTAAGATAATATAATTAAAAATAAGTTTTATTAAAGTTTCTTTGGTATAACAATTTGCTGAGGAGCTCGATGGCGTCGATGTGTGTCGCACTCTAATATGAACACGCAAGTCAAGCGACGTCGACCCTAACCAGTGTTTGGATGGGTTTCGTTATCTCAAGCTTCTCCGTGCTTCGGAGGGCACGTTAGCCGTCGGTCCCGGCTATTATCGGTAGATGTCAGTCGTTAAGCCAAGTCGGTGGCCTTCGGGCGGCTTGAAAACACCGGCCTTTGCCAATCCGCATTGAGCAGCGTGGCAGAGTACGCTCTAGTCCCCTTCGATTGAAGGGAGACCCGTACGTAGCGGCAGTGGGATGATTACGGGTTGATATGATGAATAATTTGCTGCTAGAAAGATTTGACTGTGGATTTCAGTCTGCCTCCACATTTTCTAAAGTTCATCTGCTTACATGGATCATGATACAGAAAAGGCAGGCGTCAAGTTTTTTCAGGATGTTTTATAGACCAATTCCAGGCATTCAGTAATAGCCGTAGCCTATCTATCAGAAGAATTTTAAAAAAAATCAAATAAAAAACTATAAAATCTACAAATTAATATTCATCTGGAATTTATTAGATAAATGTGAAACCGGACCTAAATATTTATTAAAAGGTACTTGATTGCTGGCCATACACAGTCCACACGTGTTAAAGCATTTCCTCAGGGTGTGTCGGCAGTCACGTAGGTACCTTTGTATGTTAAGAGTATGGCGCAATGTTCGAGAAATATCTTTTGATCGGAATTAAGATCTAAACTTGTGACCTATAGACCTTTAACTCGTTAGATGTTATTTGTTATTTGCTCTAATAGATTAGCCTAGAAGATATTTGAGATAAAATTCCGCTTTTGTTTTATGTCTATATTTCTAGAACGCTATATAGATATAGATAGTTAGAATATGCTTTATTTGAAGACAAAAATAAAATATTTGAATATTAAGTGGTCATCATAAAATATTAATTAATTAGGTTTCCTTGAATACACAACGCTATGTAGTCTTAAACTAAGCATGCTTGCACACTAATTGCAAGAATAAATTATTGCTGGAATATATAGGATGAGTAAACGATATAGCAATAACTTCCGCGAGTTCTTCCACGAGAAATTGCTACTTGTAATGTAAATGCGGCATCATGTTTATTTTGTGCGGGACCCCTCAGCTCTTAGGATTGATAACCTTTAATAGCAGAGTAGCAGCCATTGCCAGATCAAACGTTATTAAAAACTTATTTTATGAACATAGGTACCTACTACATTTACGTATTGCGTAAGGCATAGGTGGAGAGATAAGTTACTTTAGCCGTATATAATGTGTGGCAACTTAAAGTTTATAACAGGCACGAATGATTAATTGCTTATGAGCATATTATCGTACATTATACTAGTTTTAGTGTCAGTCAATGCAAATTAGGTTCTTGCTATACAATTTCATATATTGACAGCTGACAAGCGTGGAGACGAGGAAGGCAATAGATAGTGTCACATTCGTCTAACTTTTCGTCCCACCTTTGAAATGTATTACTTATACTTTTGGGTGGATAAACCAAGTACGTTTGTGAAAGAAGAACTCTCTTACCCTAGAAGTTGAGGGGTACACTGACTAAAAACCATACCGTCTGACAATCGACCGTCTGCCGCGGCGGGGTTGCAGGAACTACACTGGGCGTCAAAAATAAGTAGTACAGAGGGCCTAGACAAGTGGCAACCGCTCCGAAGCGTTTCCATTTCTATAAACGCTAACGTCGTGTCGTTATCGATATTAGATTGGTAGCCAACGTTACAATAACTTGTCGAACGCTCATTCTATTCAACCATTCGATAAAAACCAGAATATTGTCTATGGTTTCGTTGGCGAACGTCAGTTTTTGACAGCTCGGCCCGCGAAAACTCACTCAGCGTGGACGTTTCGTTTCATCGAATAGAAAGTTTTAACATTGGCTTCCAAATTCAAATTCGTTGCGTTTGATCACGTGACATTTCCATACAACACTTCAATCAGCTGTTAAACAATCGCCATTTTGTTTCGTTTTCTACAAGGACTTGGCGTACGCTTCGTTGTCGTACGATCGAAACGCTCGATGAACGATAACGCTTGTCAAAAGTGACACTTGACTACCAATTTGTACGCAGATTGTCGCCCAGCGTGGACGTTTCGTTTCATCGAATAGAAAGTTTTAACATTGGCTACCAAATTTAAATTCGTTACGTTTGATCACGTGACATTTCGTTAGCTTATGTCATTCCCATACATTTTTATTCTATTCTACTAGCGTTGTAGAAAACAAAATGCCACTTGTCTAAACCCTCAGTTTTAAAATTGCAGTTACTCTTAAACTATAGAAGTTAGAGTTTTGAAATAAAAATCAATCTTTAAAAGACAGCAGATATTATGCATGTTTATTAAATGAAATGAAATTGTCTTTTAACTTTTTTTTTTTCAAAGGTCTTCTGTAGTTTAGGAGATATTGCAATTTTAAAACTGTACTACTTATTTTTGACGCCCAGTGTATTATTGATATTTCTGCTGCCTTGTATTTTGGGACCCTGTCCTTTATATGATCCTACTAATATTATAAAGGCGAATGTTTGTGAGGATGTATGTATGTATGGATGTCCATACATCAACAAACATCCATATGTTTGTTGCTCTTTCACGCAAAAACTAGTAAACGGATTTTAATGAAATTTGGTACACGGGTATAGACTATAACCTGGAATAACATATAGGGTACTTTTTATCCAGAAATTCCCACGGGAACGGGAATAATAGGACTGCTGTGTATAAATAAATTCACGCAAACGAAGTTGCGCGTGTTTCACTAGTATTTCATATTTTAAGCCTATATATGATTCCCATATGACGCTTTAAACTTGAGCAGTTAGATAGTTATAGTCTTCTTTCCCAGGGATGTCAATGAGATTCCCTGCTCATTGTCAATCTATCAGGACACATAGCGGTGGGAATGTGCGGTGGTAGAGTATGTTTTTGAAATGGGGAGAATTTCCATATTCACCGTAAAACACAGGGGTCACATCTGAATTGAATAGAGAAATATAGTTTCTTGACTTGAATGTCTACAATATTTTTTCCTTCATCTGAAAAAAACTATAAACTGAATGTCCTACCTACATAAATTCGTAAACACGATTTAGTGGTGCCTTCGGTGCGTATCTTTCAAAAGGTATAAAACCGATATCCATCTAACTCAATCTGCTATCTCCCTTATTCAGTTACGAGTTGGGAACTGTTTCTTAAATTTTTTATCAAGTAGAGTGAAGTGGGCTAACAAATTGGAACTAATTTCACAGCACTGCGTTATACGCCTTTGCCCCGAGTTTTCTACAACCAGAACTTTTTTCCAGTTTACATTTGCATAAATTAAACCGACTTTTTATAAAAATGTGAAACTTTAAAAATATGGCAATTAAGCTTAGCTTTAAATGTTTTTGGCGACTGAATTAATTGTTTAGGAGCGGCATTTCGTTAATATAATAATGTTTAGTTTACTGCTACATGCTTTGTGCTAGCACCTAATTAACATTCCTATGTTATGAATGAAGACCAAACCATTTTATGCAATATTATTCAATGAGTCATATAAATTAATTTTGTTTATATGAGAACTAAATATTGCATTTTCCAAATGACTATCCGTAGAAGCTATAGGATCTTCAATATAGACAGCCTACTTAGCGAGAGGTGACTCGTTCTTTGGCACCGTACGTGGGTCGCTTCGCTTCTCTCTAATCCGTTCTTTTTCTCCCAGTGTCGGCCTCGGTCGAGATTCGAGCCCTAGTCTGAGGTGCCCCCTAGGCAGACACTGTAAATTTTGGCGGTGAGAGCTTTAGGCATAATCTTATCTTATATATCCTGACAACGTACAAAATTTCCAATCAATTGGGGATTTGGCGGCTTAAGCAGCTTAGTTTATCTTATCATCTTTTCAAGGTGTTATAAGATTTTCTATATCTTACCTCCATCTGTAATAATTACCATTAATTGCAGTAAAGTTGTGACTGATATCATAAATTAATTCCTAATTTACATTTAAGGGACATCTAAAAATATATTTTTCAAGATTTTATTCTACAGTGTATTATTATTATTTGTTGCTGTGGGCTTCAAGAATACTGCTTCGACCATTGCTGATCTTTTGTAGTGCCCTTTGATTAAATTTCCCTGTCCAGACTGGTTGCCTCTAGGAACTTCCAGATGTGCTGGGCAGAGAGCTGTTGTATCTCCTCTGGAAGCAGAATATGCTTTCCCATGTGTATACTTCTTTTGTACATGAGTGGTCCGCAGGAGCAGAGAATGTGCATGGCACTTTCTTCTTCCTCTTGGCAGAATCTGCACATCGCGGACTGGCTCATGTTAAGGTTAAACAGATGTTTATTAAGTTTGCAGTGTCCACATTTCTACAGTGTAAACATACAATCTCAGGAACTGGAGATCAGAATATTATAGGAGAATTTATCCGACATTGACTGTGACTTGTGTAATGGTGCTCTGCAGACGATGGACCATCTCCAGTCCTGACCATCCAGTCCAACTAGCCGCACGTCAACAGATTTGTGGACGGACAATGCTGTAATAAATAAATAAACTTATTCGTAGTATTAAGGAATTTAATTTGAGTCATTGACTCGAATTGTAAACATGTCAAATTACAGCTACAGAGCTAGATCGCGGACGGACGAAATTATAAGGCTACGGAACCCTAAAAACGATATAATAGTAGAAAGCCGTATCGTTTTCAGTGAGATGGGAATATATCAAAATGTATACTATAGAAAATGGTGTAAAATTCATGCAATATTTCCTGGTAAAATAATGAAACGAAAACAATTAATCTAAAGTGGACCTCTTGCCTCTATGACAAGGCGCATATTGCAATATCTGAGGTCACAAAGTGGTTCGCCAGGTTAATACTATGGTGTGTCATAAGTTACAATATTATGGCGTATTTTTTTAAAGTGAACCTTGAAGTTATATCTATAGTAAGAGAACAGACTCAAGCATTATCTCGCTCAATTCTTTTTTTGTATGAGTGAAAACAGCGTTAGATGACTGTTTTTGTTACGAGAATACGGCAGGTCGCCAATATCTTACATCAATTTCAACAGTCACTCTAGCTGGTCAATCTTTTTGTTTTCATTCCATCGCTTTTCAATACATTCATTCGTTAACTCTCTCGGTGAATTGCTCAGAACTATACAAAAGTAAATGACATTAAGGCGCGGTCCCACTGCTGCGCACGCTGTGCACGAACACGTGGGCCACGTGGCACATTACAGCTGCGTGGATGACTACGTGGGTCTACGTTTCCACAGCGTGCGCAGCGATGTGCACGCTTTGTGGAACAAGCTGTGTACCGCATTCACTGCGTTGACAGCGTTGAGCTATGTTGAGCAAGCCACGCGTGTATCAATGACGTCACTTGATTGTTAACGTGTCCGTGGGTTGCAGTGGAAACAATCACGTACATACTCTTGCAAAGCAAAGCTTAACACACGTGCGTAGCCTCTTCGTGCGCAGCAGTGGGACAGCGCCTTTATACTATGACTGTCACTCTAAAAACAAGATAGCTTGAGACTTAATTTGAAATTAAATTAAAAATGCTTTTAGAAACTGTCTGTTTATTTAATTTATGTTCTCCACTTAACCACTTGAAATTTTAAGAATGTTTTATTTAATAATTTGTACCTACAAAATTCTTAATTATTTTGTTATACAAGGTGTTGATTTAGACAGTTGCAATATTTGAACAGAAAATCGTAAGAGGCGTAAATAATTCGTTGGTTCTATTTTAAAAGCCGTAAACAGATTCCGGTACTTTTTTTACTTACAAAGATTTGTGAGGTTTTTGAATAATCCTCTATCAGTGCGCAGAATGACCCCTCAACAATATTCGTGTATCTATGAGATGTTTGTGCAAAGAGATTGTTATAAGTCGCAGGCCACTTTTATGAAACTTCTTGACGACTTGACGCGAATCTGCTGTCAGTCTGTCAATTAATAAATGTAATCTAAACCTATGTTGTGTTTTTATGGAAAATTACAATTTACCATGTGATCGAAGAATTAGCCTAATTTTTCTGCGGCGTTTCTTTGATCTGACAGTGACCGCCGCATACTGACAAGCAGGTGTCCGTGCCCTTCCAGTAGGGGTGATTTTCATAAAATAAAATCATCATAAAGTGTATTGTGTGCCACACGAGTGGCAAAAATTACATTTCAATTTCTTCAAAAATATGAAATTAAAATGTAAGTTTATTTATGTTGTGTTTATTTATGTGTGTTCAGTAAACAGTAGATTTGCTTACAAAAATATTTCTACTGTACAAACAAAACATCACATTGTATATGGATAAACTTATGTACACGCTTCAGCTTATGAATTGAAAATATCGCGGGATGCAATAGTGGACGTAATAAATAACGAGGGATGCAGGCGCCGCTAAATTAGCTTTGTTCTGGATATTGTTCCGCACTGCTTTAGTTTAAGGCACCACAAGAGGACAAGAAGACAAGGAAATTATTGTGGAAGTAAGGTCTTTGATAGTAATAACTAAAATATTGTAACAAAATTTATGTAACAAGTTGTAAGCACTTTATACATAAACCCTGTTTCTGTTAACTTGACAAATGTAGTAAACAATCTTAGCCTGTCTTTTTATTCAAATATCCATGAGTAAAATCGATAAATCGACAGAATAATAATAAGAGTGTTGTGTTAATTATCGACTGGCAACACTGCCAAAGTAAACATTAATGTGTATTGCTTGCTAATATTTAATTAAAATTAATTGTTTAATTAACACTTTAATAGTTAAGAATTGTGAAGTGAACATACCTTTGAGGTTATCTAATTGACAAAATATCAATCTTCAACATTGAAGCAAGAAAAAATATTGAATCCCACTCGGTGAGGCCGATTTGCAATTACTTAAAATTCAAAATTGCCGTTATATGACTTAGAAATTGGAAATTTCTTTGTAAACAAACAATTAGCACCAGCTGATTGGATCGCCCTAGGACCAAGTATAAGAATGGACAGATTAAATTTTAGAACGACAATGAAACTGTCTTTGCTCTCTGTCTTGCTTATAGCAACATTCAGTGTGAAAAAAAGAAACAAACATAGACAAACATCACCGTCTAGAACGTCAGCGTGTCAACTTTTGAGACATTTGGTAGCCGCTTGGATATCAAAGCTCGTGTTGGATTTTTTGTGTTTTGAGGTGATAATTGGACTTTTTATAAAGAAAAATTGTGATATGGATTTTCGTTTTGAACCATAGCTTGCGTAGCCATTGGTTGTAAGAGTAGAATGGGTGTTACAACGGAAAGCGATCAAAGGATATCTTTTCATAGGTAAGTTATCGACTACATGATTTATATTTTTTGTGCAGGAAATACATTACATGATCGGTTTTTGTAAAGTTAATTGAACCCTAAAGACGATGCAGACGCATAATTTCAACAAACCCATTACTTTTATACAAAGATTTGATTTTATACATTACGTTTATTGAGCTTTGACAGATGATGTACCTTAAATATTGTAAGTAGAGTTGTCACATTGTATCGATAAAATAATAAATTGTATGCGTTTTTATTAAGGTTTAATTTATTCCTTGTTCTCTTGCCAATTGGGATGAGGGTTAGTTAGATAAGAGTAATCAAAGTAATATAGATCTTGTGTTTTTCAGGTTTCCTGACACTAATATAAGAAACAAGTGGATTAAGAACATAAAACGAGATAATTGGACACCTTCGCCATATTCTCGCCTGTGCTCATTACATTTCGATGTATCTTGCTATCGGGCAGGTAATTTAGATGAACACGCTACGGAGTATTATGTGACGTTTAATCATAAACATATTAGAAATCATTTTAATAAACTAGTCTTATTTAGTGGTCAGTAGATGCAGTAAATAACTAAGCATCAAGCACTTTAAGTAAATTCCTGTAAGTCTTTGTTTATTGTTTTTTGATCCCTAGTTGATTTTTTTAAAATAAGAATTGTTAAATTGGTGACATTATACGGATTATTTAACAATTCCTATTAGATATTATAATTATTATTACATGTGTGTATAATGATTACAAAATGATCATGATTATGATGTATGATTTTATTTAATTTAAATATTTTGAATAAAAACCTTATAAGTACCTATTTGCTTTATTTATTCTTCACCCGCATTGAGTGTAGGTAATCTTTTTATTTTTTTTTGGCATATTTAAAAAAAAACATAAATACCTAAAAGTTACTGATAGATGAGTATTTGACATTCCTATCGATAGGTGTCGATAGTGTGTATTTAATTGTTAAAGAATATTTCTGTCAGCAATATTGATTTATAGCTGGACTGGGACTGAATAAAAAACATAGACCAACCCTTTGAGCTGCTTATCTTCCCAGGGTATGTCGTAAAAGCCGACGTGATCATACCCACTCCAACATCGGACTGTCTATGGGGGATAACGATAGGAATGTTCGTCATTGGTAATCTTGGAACGAATATCAGGTTGCTGTGGTTTGACTAAATGACTTATGGTTCTACTCACCCCGATAGGGAAACTAGGGGGTTATGCATCTGTTTCTGTCTTTAATCATTTGATTTGTCAAGTGTTCTCAGATCTTAAAAATGAACAATAAATCGATATTAGTCGATAAAGACACGGCACATCTCTAGTGATCCTATATAAAAAAACAAAAGTTTATATAGCATACTGGCTTCATGAGCACAAAAGACGTTATAGACATTGATATATCTATCTCTTTTTTACTTAAGACGGCACATATTAGTGTGAAAGACAATACCCATGTATTTCTTTCGTCTAAAATACAATCCGTCCATTCTTATACTTGGTCCTAGGGATCGCCTTACTACTGACTGTCAGCTGTCAACGTAGTTGCAATATTGCCAACCACACAAACTACGTATGTACGTTCAGAAACACAATTTTTTACAACCTCTAATTCTAATAGAGAGGCAACACACTACATACACATGAACTAACGTCATCTAGTGATAACTCGAGTAAATCATCTTCGCAACAACGCCACACAAGACAAGCGATTCTATTGGCGTTCGAGGCCCCATACTACGAAACCTTGTAACACCGCGATATATATCGCTCACTTATCGCTACCGCCACCAAGGCACTCATCACTCATTATTTAGAAATAATTTTTAAAATTAATGATGTCTTCGAATGAATTTGTCACACTGCGATCAAAAAGGCCGCTTCGATCACATTCTTTAGAGCTCTCGACAGAAGATAGAGTTTCTAACTCAACATTAATGAATACTCAGTCTACCAGTGTACCAAACATTTCTATATTAGAAAACTCTCATACATTAGCCTTGAAAACACAAATAGAGGATCTACAGGTAGAATTAGATCAAGCACACGAAGAAGTATCAAATCTCAACTTAGAAAATCAAAATCTAAAAAAGAAATTAATGGAATATGAAAACAAGATTGATACATACAAAAAGATAACTTCTTCTGATATCATTACAAACAGAATGGCTTCCATTAAATCAGTGCGAGGTAATACCATATTCCATACACCACAACACAACAGGATAGGAAATTATAAAATCGGATTCCCTAGAACTTCTCCTATACAATACTCTTCCGCAGTTTGTGACGCACTGGAAAATTGTGTTAAAAAAGATAATTCGCATTTAAATTCATTAATACCAAATATGATGACACAAACAAATAAAACTATGAAACAATTACAATCTACAGAAAAAGTCATGGCAAAAAATACATACATAATACAAGAAAATGTAAATATCACAAAAAATAAACCAAAAATAGTAGTATTGGGGGATCAACAAGGTACAGGGCTCTGCAGCCGTCTTAGGCAAATGAAGGGACTAGAAAACTTCGAAGTAACGGGTTACCTGAAACCAAATGCTACCACCAAGAACATTGTCAACAGCTTTCCGGATCTACATAATGAACTTTCTTCCGACGATCACATCATTATATGTGCCGGCAGCAACGACACGAATCCGACGGAGCTTTACATAGAGCTAAGTACATTTATTAAAAGAAATCAAAACGTAAATGTCTATATTGCTAATATTAAGCACAACAAACATATAAATTCGAGTTCTTTGAATAATTACATATACCAAATAACTAGATATTTTAAAAATTGTACTAGTATAAATTCTCCATCCAATTATTATGCTCACAAAAATTTTCTTCTTAAAGAACTTGCGCGGCAGATTGCCCTAGAAATAAATACAAAATCTTACCTAAAAAAGAGTATCGCCCAAGCCGCTTCCCGTTGTAAAAATAATGTTTCACTCAAGGGTACAATACCATATTACTTTAAAAAGTTGTCCAAAAAAACCAAAACAGATTACTCAATTCTAAAAACCGGCCTTGAAATACCTACAACTAGTCAACATTTAAATAACGAAAATTATAAAACAAGCACTCCAAATAATTCCTTTCGTACGAACAAATAATACCATATTTAGAGTGTTTCACCAAAATATCGCAGGATCTCTAAAAAAGAGAGATGAACTAGAAGTTGTTCTGCAAACATTTGACGAAAACAATCGGAGTTGCAATGTTGTTTGCTTAACAGAAACTTTCTTACAGCTAGGAACTGAGAATAATTTACATCTAAAAAACTACGAAATTGCATCGTCCTTTTCTAGGATGAATATAAAACGGGGCGGGGTAATAATTCTTATTAAGCGAAATTTGGAATTTTGCGAGTTGTCCTGTGCAAAAGACATATCTAGTAAATTAAAAAAATCTATTGTTAGGCCATTGTTCAAAAAAGGAAAAAAATGTGACGTAAACAATTACAGACCAATCACTCTCATTCCGGTGCTTTCTAAAATATTTGAAAAGGCTATGCATAGTCGTCTAGAAGGCTTTTTATCCAAAATGTCGTTTTTCAAATCTGAGCAACATGGATTTAGAAAACACAAATCTACGACCTTGGCATCTTTTCAATTGAACGACTTAATAACTAAATGTGCCAATAAAAGAACTCGCGTAGGTATTTTGTTTTTAGATATGAGTAAGGCCTTCGACACGGTCGATCATAAAATACTTCTACATAAACTGAAAGGTTCTGGTGTTAGAGGCGTTGCATTGTCCTGGGTTGAGAGTTATTTAGAGAACCGTTTGCAATGTGTTCAAATCAATTACATTGAGAAAGCTGTTCAAAATAGTTGTGAATCAACATATAAAGTGAATGCATTCGGTGTACCGCAGGGGAGCATATTGGGTCCACTCCTATTCTTAGTGTACATTAATGACCTTCCTGAAATCACAAAGCATCAATGCATTTTATTCGCTGATGACACAACAGTTATTATCGAGGACAACAAAAACAACACTGACACATTTGAAAATGAAATTAATACAGCACTTAACGACATTATAACTTGGCTACATAATAATAATTTAAAAATTAATTTATCGAAAACACAATTCATGCAATTCCAACCATACCAAGCAACTCCTCTGCAACTAAAAATAAACCACAATAACATAAAAATACAAGAAGTGACAAAAACTAAATTCTTGGGCATAACACTAGATTCCAATTGCAATTGGAAAGAGCACATTGCAGAGCTATGTAAAAAATTAAACAAATTTGTCTTCGCTCTTTGGAGACTAAACAAAACAGTCTCACGAAAAGCTGCTCTTCTGGCATATCATGGCTATGTCAGTTCAAATCTTAGGTATGGTATAATTTTGTGGGGCAACTCCGTCGACTCCGATAGAGCTTTCAGAGCTCAGAAAAAATGCATTCGTGCAATGTGCAGCGCTGGTTACCGCGACACTGGTGTACCTTTTTTCAAAGAACTTCGTCTTTTAACAGTGCCATCATTGTATATATTTGAGTCGGCTCTATTTGTTAAGCGTCATCCCAGTCTATTTGAAAAACTGGATAATGTAATACAAAGATCGAACAGACGTAAATTTAATTTGGTTGTACCTAAATCTAATTTATGTATTAGAAGCAAAAGCTCATATTGTATGTGCGTTAAAATATTTAACAAGCTGCCGGACTCTCTAAAATGTTTGCCTTTTAATCAATTTAAAAAGAATTTACTACATTTTTTAATATCTAATTGTTTTTACACTATTAACGATTTCCTAAATTATAAATTCTAAATTAGATATCAATGATAATCAAATTAATTCATTACAATATATTCTATACAATTTTTATTCAATTTAAATTTTATTCCAATAATTATAATTATAACCTTATTATTGTATAAATTCACATACCAAATCTGGTGGAGTATGTTAAGAACAAAATTATGCTTCAAGACCACTGTAAAACCATATTCCGTGAATAAATCTTTCATTTCATTTCATTTCATTTCATTTCATTAAATGCCATTTCTAACATTTGGGTGTGAATGATAATTTTAATTGCCTATTTTCGTTAAAAAGACATGCTAGATTATTTACTACATTGGTCAAGTTAAAAGAAACAGGGTTTACATAGATGACATACATTATAATTTGTTAAATTCCTTGTAGCTTACAGTTTATATATACCTAATATCTCCTGAAATATAATAGCTTGCAAATAGTGAATCTCTTTCATGTGAGTAGGTATAATAGATCAAAATTATCCCCTACGCGCAAACTTATGGTATTTGTGGAGGGAAAGAGGAGGGCCGTTAGAGGGGAAGTCAAGAGGGGTAGAAGAAAGAAGAGTGAGACAACTCTTATTTTGCTGTTATTGAAAGTCCATGCGGGCGAAGTTGTGGGCAAAGTTTATAGCTAGCAAATGGTAAAACAGACGAAGTCTTATTGTCAACTTTACAGTCTGTGCCGACTTGTCTGCATTTTTAACCCACATAGTATTTCTTTCTCAGTCAATAACCGTAAGCCATACACTACATCCGTTCTAGTTTCAGTATTGATGATCTCCATGCTTGTTTATTTCGTACCCTCGACCTGAGGAAGATTTATACTTTGACCTTTATAATGTAAATACAAGTGGATACTCACGGCATTACCCGCTTATTTCTGTAACAGACAGTTGCTGAAATGCATTTAAGTTTTGATCCCACACTAAAGTATCTCTTTCTTCTTCTTTAGTTTGACAGTGACAGCCATAATATAACGTGTCATTAACTTTAAAAATGGTTTTGAGCAATTCGCCGTAAATCCCGTATTTACGATAATCAAAAAATATATACATATACTTAAGCGCTTTGTAAAAATATTCAACCTGGAGGACGAAATATTAGGAATTTTTTGAAATGTGGGACAAACCTTGTAGACGAACGAGGCCTAAACCAAAATTTCAAGTTGATATGACGGCAAAAATCTATAAGTTAAATTGCTGTTATTTTTTTCCCATTTCAGTTATGGCTCTATCTACTAAAAAACAAAAGACAAATACAAATAAATTACGAAACAGCGCAGCGGCGCCAATTGTGTACACACAATCTATGTATTAGTAGGTTACCAGAGTTATTGGGGTGTGTAATTACTTTCTGAAGTTTAAAACAGATAGTAAACTTTCCGATAGACTGTTTAGAAGTTTATTTCTCTAAATAAAACTGTATGTCTGGCGATAAACCCTGTTCTATATTTAGCCCAATATTCACCTTTCCTATAGCGTATCGTAATAAAGCAACCCTTACGCGTATCCTGTAAGATGTCAACCTTACATCCCTTATATTTTACTAGTAACTAAATAAAGGGGTGGCCTTGCAATTTATCAACCTTACCCTCATATGAACCCTTTTAGCCCAAGAGAGCCGGAATGACATCGCCGCGTGAAAATTTAATTAAAAATGTTTGGGTTCCAATGCATTTTTGTAATTCCTTAGCATCGATGACCACCTGATGCTCAGTAACAAGATCTGAATTCATTTAAATAAATGATAATCTACATTTTCTATATAGCTCCATGTAACGAGGTTTGTGGAGATTCCTTCTCAGTCCCACCAGGCAGAGCGTGACAATATGTATTTACATACTTATATATTTACACTTTTATTGAAAGTAGGTACAAGTTGAACATTAATTACTTTTTTTGAAAATGTTATGCGGCAGACAAACAGGCAAGCGCCACTATGGACGTCAGCAACACCAGGGGCACTACCAATGCGTTGCCCACCTCTGACGAGACCTCTAATGTACCTCACAGTTCCATGTCATAGTCCGAAGGAAACACAGAGGTTCATTCCACAACCGTATAGTGCGAGCGAGAAACGTTCTTTCGAACCTTCGCGTGGACACCAAGAGAGGGTCAACGTAGTGGGGATGAGCACCCAGCCTACGGCGGGTGGTGCGGGTGCGGAATTGGGCCGTTAGCACCAGATCGAAGAGTTCCGCGGAACATTCCCCATTGTAAAGCCGATAGAAGACACACAGGGAGCCAAAATCCCTTCGACATCATTATACATCTAAACTTAACTAATATTAAATAATTTTAATTAAAAAAAAAGAATAATTTTAATATTCAATTGTACATACTTTCAAGTTCTCAACTACACTTCGCAACGAATTTGACGTAGTTACCACGATTTTTAAGAAGTTTTTATCAAACTGCTATAGATCCTATAGGAACAGTGCTGCTACTACGAAACGTTAATCCGATATTTCGGCCGAAGTATCGGAAGAATTTTAACCGTGAAATACAAGGTATTTCATGGTTATTTTAGTAATTCCTTGAATTCTATCCATGAAATACCTTGTACCTTATGGTTATTTTAGTAGTTCATTGAATTATAATCATGAAATAACTTGTATTTCACGGTTAAAATTCTTCCGATACTTCGGCCGAAGTATCGGATTTACGTTTCGTAGTAGCCCTCCAGGATCAACATGATTGTCTGCTGGGAATTCAATGAACAAAACGTCATAAAAGGTTACATTTTTAAACCTTGATTTCCAAAGTATATGCGTATTAATATTAATTAATAACAGGTGATATATCATATCGTGCGTAAACCCGCCACACGACACGGTTGTGTTTAGATAAATAATTCAAAGACGTACGGTTCGTGTAAATGGGGCATAAAATTGATATGTAGATTTGACTCTGATATACCCTTATTGAAGGTTATATTCCACAAATAATTGTCCTTTCCGGGTGTCGTATATAAATCAAATAAAACGATGTGTAACAGAAGATTTTCCTGATCTTGCGAGACAACGAATATTGTAATATTCGTTCAGTTAGATAATTCAGTTGTATTTTGTGAAATGAAATCGTTTATAAGACTAACCATCCATTGGTTGATACATTAAATGTAGTTTAATAATTAAACTAATCGCACATTTAGTGGGACAGAAGAGTGTGAAGGATTTGAATTATTTTTTGGCACGTGATGATTAAAACTCGAAGAAGTAAATAAATAAATAATAAATAAATATAAATAAATATATAGGGACAATTCACACCGATTGAACTGGCCCCAAAGTAAGTTCGAAACTTGTGTAATGGGATACTAACTCAACGATATTATATTTTATAACAAATACATAATATATTGATAACATCCAAGACCCGAGGCCAATCAGAAAAAGTTCGTTTTTCATCATGACCCGACCGGGATTCGAATCCAGGACCTCGGCTGGCGGTCTGGCATGGTAACCATTAGGCCACGGAGGTCGTCGTAAAGATGTTGTATTACGTACACGTTAGAGATCGTAATTTTTCATAACTTTTCTAAACAGTAATTCATTCCACAGATCCTGGATTTATTATACTAGACTATTAAATCTTCATAGATTTAATAGTCTAGTATAACCCTCTGCAATATATTAATTTACAGTTTTATATATATTTTATCTGGATACATAATCCATCTGAAAATCTATAAAGATGCTATAAAATCGGTCCTAAGACATCATTTAATATTGTAAGATATCGTGCATCATCATTAACTTTTTAGATTGGAAACATGGGTTATTCTTATTCTTTTTATATTACGAATTCAAAAACACGAAACACTAAGGAAAAGTTGGAAAAGCAATTTGCCAGAATCCAATTCAGTGCAGGTTAGAAATGCATACATGTTTAATTTTAAAAAATCATAAAGGCTTTAGTAGCGCCTGCGAATGTTGAACGAACTCATCTCTGTGTGTTTGCTTGTTATTTTTTAGATAAACATTTACCAGCGACGTATTCTGGTCACAAAATCTTAAGTATTTTGATCTACAGACTGTAGAAATTTTAATAGGAAATATATTTTTTCAATTAAAATAATAAAAATTCTCAAATTTTAAACACTTCCTATATAATATTGGCAAATACATCGTTGAGCAATTTCCTTTCCCGACTCTATAATACCCGCGAAGTTTACCGAATTTAGGCGAATACGAGATTGTGGTGAGAGCACTTCGTCTTGCTTAATCTAACCTTTCTTTTATTTTCTAACTTTGTCTATATTCGTCTCGGTCAACTACTACGCAATAAGCCTGGCTCAAGGCTGCTTTTTAACCAGTGCAGTTAATAATGTGCGAGAAAGTTGAGAACAATAAATTTAAATTATGAAATGTTTTTGTCCATCTCACCATATTTTGTAATTCTGATCATCTTCTAAACACGGTCTATAATTAATTTAATATTTTAATACTTAAAAAAAAAGCCTTCACTTCAATATTTATTTAAAACAAGTGAAAAGTAAAAACGCGAAAACATTAATTGTAACATCCCTTGATATTAAAATATCCAGATTTGCCCCCAGGCATTACCACTCCAATGCGAGAGCAGTGTTGTTCTTTTCCGTTTTATTTTGCAGATCATAGACATAAATTTCATGTAGATGCCCACAAGTTCCTGCATCTATGTCAAACAAGATTTTAAAAAAAATCACATCCCTGATTATAATCTGTGCCAGACACGCAATTTTATAGTTCATGTATTTTAATATTTTTTTCTAATTCTATTATCCCTGTATGTGCAATTATCATTTAAGTTAGGATTAGGGACTAACACAAACAACAACGATTTTGTGAGAAGATGTATACGCATTTCTATACAAAATCATTTTTTATATGGACTAAAACTGAACAGCCGAAGATATATTTTATCTCTATGCGTGCTCTCCAGACTTTACAACGGGGAGTATTCCGAGGAGTTCAGTCTTATTCGAGCTGGTCGGTTCTACTATCGTACCATCCGCCAGAGACTCCAATTCGATCAACATCATCTAGATGAATGGACCTCCAACACTGTTCGATTCCTGCGACACTTCCTTCCACGCACAGTAAAGATCTGGAACCAACTCCCACCAGTGGTGTTTCCAAATGACTATGACTTGGGAACCTACAAGATGCGAGCATACATCCATTTAAAAGGCCGGCAGCGGCTCAGGGACTCCCGCTGTGTGTCTGTGCTCTATGGGTGGTAACATCAGGGAACATGCATGCTCGTCTGTTAACCTCTTACATTTAAAAAAAATCACAAGAAGTCCACTGCTGGACATAGGCCTCCCCCAAGTAAACGCTTCTAGTATAACCGATTGACAGCGGCCTGCATCCAGCGGCTAAATAAATTATAAATACCTTAGTGTACTGTACCTTATTCACTGTACTAAATTAACATCGCAGAAGACTAATAATTCTTTTCTTAATTTTTTGGTCTTGATACACATTTACATTTGCGACATTTGTCCAGTTTTATGTCTCTGTCACCGATGTTAATCGCATTCCCTTTTGTTGCTTTTCGACGGATGTTTTCGCTTGTTTTCCGCACATGTGGATGGCTTTTTCGTTGTTCGCTGTTATACTAATACGGTTATTCGTTTCATTAACTGAATATTACTTTTTACGTCCTATTTTATTGTTGTCTCTTTGGAAAAGCCTAAACAAATTCTTAATTATTTTTATATAAATTGGTAGCTGCTGCCCGCGGTGTTATCCGCGTTTAATTTTATGCACAGCAGCGTCATTTACTCTATGAAGCGCCGTTGACTATCAGACTTTTGATCAAACGCTATGGGAATTACGTACTTTTCGGGATAAAAGAAGTACTATATGTGTTAATCCAAGGTATCAGCTACCTGCAATACCTGCATACCAAATATCGTAAACATTGCCCAGCCATTTGAGTGCGAAAAACTAACAAACATACTCACAGACTTTCGGCTTTTTAATATTAGTGGGATTTGGGGATGTGTAGATGCTGTGAAGTTGTGTATAAATAGGAAACTGCTACTGCTATATACTTTCAAATCCAAGTATTGGATGCCGTATAAACTGAATATTGTGTAGATCTGCTTCTGACAGAATTGTAGGTTTTCGATTCTCTCGAATAACGAACGAAACCTGAATGGCTTTTATGTCGATATTCTATGAAACGCATTTAAAAGTTCACTTTACCTGTAAGAACGGTTCAGGACCCGAAAAGATTCCCTACTTTTAGCCGCGCATTTTAGCAAATTCTATTTTTTTAATCTGTTATGTTTGTTAGGACCTGAGCAGATGCGATACTTTAGAGGCCGCTTATAGAACATTAGACTAATGTAACATGAGTTAAGCTTCTGAAAATCGCTGATCATCGCGTC
This sequence comes from Endotricha flammealis, assembly GCA_905163395.2. Classification (NCBI taxonomy): domain Eukaryota; kingdom Metazoa; phylum Arthropoda; class Insecta; order Lepidoptera; family Pyralidae; genus Endotricha; species Endotricha flammealis. The sequence continues at coordinate 8,891,668 of LR990866.1, forward strand.
TTGAGACAGCTTGTCTGCTCAAGCCCTTACTAGAGTGAGAAACATTGCGGAATCGCGAATACAAAGTACTATTGCAATTTACTTTTAAAAAATACTTATACATTGCTATTTCCAACTGTGTTCTAATACTTAAATATAAATATTTCCTTCTAACATTAAGTATGAGGACAATCTTAGATCAGTTTCCCATGCGGAGGCGTCATTTAGTTCATGGTGAATGAATTGAACGAAAATGAATTGAAGACATCCCGGACATCAGCTTGTACGAGATTAGGATGGCTCTTAAACAGCTCAAGAACAACAAGGCGCCGGGCGAGGACGGAATCACAGCAGAGCTTCTGACAGCGGGTGGTACACCGGTGCTTAAGGTCCTGCAGAAGCTCTTTAATTCCGTGTTGTTCGAGGGCAAAACACCTGAGGCGTGGAACAGAAGCGTGGTGGTTCTGTTCTTTAAAAAGGGCGATAAAACCCTCTTGAAGAACTATAGACCTATCTCGCTTCTGAGCAACGTCTACAAGCTGTTCTCAAGGGTCATCACGAATCGTCTCGCTCACAAGTTTGATGACTTCCAGCCTCCCGAGCAAGCCGGATGCCGAAAAGGCTACAGTACCATAGACCACATCCATACGCTGCGGCAGATTGTACAGAAGACCGAGGAATACAATCTGCCACTATGCTTAGCGTTTGTGGACTATGAGAAAGCCTTCGATTCGATCGAGACATGGGCCGTGCTACAGTCTCTCCAGCGATGCCGCATAGACTACAGGTATATCGAAGCGTTGAAGTGCTTATACAAAAACGCCACTATGTCAGTCCGAGTACAGGAACAGAACACGAAGGCAATCTCATTGCACAGAGGCGTGAGACAGGGAGACGTCATATCTCCGAAACTGTTCACGACCGCTCTGGAAGAGCTTCTGGAATGGAATGGAATGGATTTGGCATCAACGTCAACGGCGAGTATATCACTCACCTTCGATTTGCCGACGACATCGTGGTCATGGCGCAGTCGCTGGAGGACCTTAGCACTATGCTCGAAGACCTCAATCGAGTTTCCCAACAGGTGGGTCTAAAAATGAACATGGACAAGACAAAAATCATGTCAAATGTCCATGTCGCGCCCGCTCCAGTCTCAGTTGGGAGCTCGATCCTCGAAGTTGTTGACGAGTATGTATACCTTGGACAAACAATCCAATTAGGTAGGTCCAACTTCGAGAAAGAGGTCAATCGACGAATCCGACTCGGCTGGGCAGCTTTCGGGAAATTACGGCATATCTTCTCGTCCAAAATTCCTCAGTGCTTAAAACGAAAAACCTTCCAGCAATGTGTGTTACCAGTGATGACATATGGATCCGAGACGTGGTCGCTCACTATGGGCCTCATAAGAAGGCTCGCGGTCACTCAGCGAGCTATGGAGAGGGCTATGCTCGGGGTTTCTCTACGAGATCGAATCAGGAATGAGGAGATCCGTAGCAGAACCAAAATAACCGACATAGCCAAACGGATCAGCAATCTGAAGTGGCAGTGGGCAGGGCACATAGCGCGCAGAACCGACGGCCGGTGGGGCAAGAGGGTTCTGGAATGGCGACCACGTACCGGAAAGCGCAGCATAGGACGCCCACCTACAAGGTGGTCAGACGACCTAAAGAAAGTCGCAGGAAGCCGCTGGATGCAGGCCGCTGCCAGCAGGTCGCATTGGAGGCGTTTGGGGGAGGCCTATGTCCAGCAGTGGACTTCTTGTGGCTGAGATGAGATGATGAATGAATTGAATCAACCGCGATCATGATTACAAAGTTTACAAACCTATGTTTATATTTAGGACGTATTGCGTATTAATCTTAATATTGTAATTAAATACCTTTAAGTGCTTACCGATGTCTACTGACAATCGACCGTGAGTGTTGGTTAAACATGAAACTGTTTGCTTTACATTTTGATAGGCAATTGTGTATTCTGTTATGCTTTGAGTATGTACAATTATGTATTAATATATTGTATTTACATTAATATGTACTACTAGTTCTTCCCGCGTCTTCGCATGCTTGGATGTCAATTTTTAGCGCTATTTTGAACGATTTTCTCTATTTCCGGATAAAATCTATCCCATGTTATAACCTAGGTTACCTACCTTTTAAACTGATTAGTTTAACTTGATTGATTAATCAAGTTATTGCGTGATATAGTAGGATGACATCCTGTCCTACTCTTTAAAGGCAGAATTCTTCTTTTGTCTGACTTGAAATAAATGTGCTCTATTCATTATCCAGACAAACTCTCACATTTATAAGATTTGTAAGATTATGAATTACGCTGTAATCTTGTATTGGACAGCGAATACTCTGTATAAATTTGATGAAAATTTTATTTTACTATGCGTCGTATTGTATACAACAGGCGATAGCGCAATCTAGGAGGAGGTTGTTAAGTTTACATTTACCGTAAAGGAATGTTAAAGTAAATGAAAAGAATCGTTGGAACTTGGAAAGGTGCTCGAAAGTCCGCATGTACTCCACACACCATTTATCCTGGGTTTACCCTAAACTTGGGACTTACCTTTCTGAATAATACATTTTTTCTTCGGCTGCCGCTTATTTTGCATGGTGTCAATAATTCATTTATGTTAATAAACTCTTTGGCGTGCGCGCCGCGACCTACGTGAAACAACAAACTTAAAGTTATTGATTAGAAATTATTGACTGTAGAATTACAATTAAATTTTTAATTATAGATATTGATTGATTTCATATTATTTTTATTTAAGAGTCGTATGATTTTTCTATTATAATGAATAAACATGAGAGAATTTAATATGTCTCTGCATGGTCTCCTGCGGCTCCATTTCCGTAATATCCTGCCCAATTCCTATTTTGTATGAGCGAGAATTGAAAGATTTTTATTACGTGAATGAGTCGCTGGTCTTTATATAAAGCCACATGCATGCGATAGAGTATATACATAGAATACCAGAGCCTGACACAAGTTTTAATACGAAACACAGCCCAATTCCACGTATGTGACTTTGTATCAATGCCTATCTATACAAAAAGCAAGATGTAAATATTTGAAATGGCAAGGGTTAATTCGCTCATTCAGATATCAGTATGAACTGAAAGGTTCTGAAAAGGTCAGTGGTTTATACGGAGATGAATACGGACATTTATTACGTGGTCTACTCTGCTGGCCCCAAAGAGGACATCTCTTTGAGGTATACCATATATGCTTTGAGATAAAGAGCTAAGTAAGGCTTTGTTATTTTTTGAGTTATTTTAGTTGATTATAAGAAAAAAAGTAGTAAAGTACACAAAAGTGGTCGCCTTAGTTAATTGATCATTAATTTTACATAAACAGTCCGTCATCCGATCCAAGATTTTATGCCCATTCTTCTTGGTAGATTTCAGTGAACAATTTGACTCAACAGATTACGGTATTTTCATACATCAATCATGAAGTCAATTTTATTGTTAATTAGCGTAGGTTTTGTACGCACCTTGAAGACAATAAGGAACTTAAATGATCAGTGAGGAAGAGCCCGTAAGATTTTAAATATAAAATTCACATGTATTACGTAAACGTCTACATTTAGGAATTCAATTCCCTTTGGACTCTGCCTTTAGGGATTAAAGTTCTATGAAAACAAAACTCATTGTTATTTTGGCATCGTCAAAATTTCGCAATTCCAAGCGGAAGTAATATTAGTCGCATACTGACGCCAATTATTTTGGTAAAAATAAAAAATGACCACTCATTCGTGGACACACGAGCCCCTCGCTTTATTACCTGCACACTCTTTTAATTTTAAATATTTTGATCATCGTTATACTCGTGAATTTTACGATATTAAATAAGTTAACTCTCATTTCTTTGTGAAGTATAGGGTGAATTTTAAACCTTGCACATAATTTGATTACAAAATGAAATGAAATGATTATGGCAGAGGTTCTATGTTATATTTAGTACCTTTCAAAATTACTTAGGTCATAATAAAGTAGTAGGTATTATAACTTACAGAGAGAGCATTGTTTGAAACTAATTTGAGGCTAGCTATATAATCTCCGATAATTAACATTTTTGGACGGAATTTTAGATAATTTATGAAATGGCTTAACGCGATTGGAGAATTACCGACTACTAACTCACGACACATTTTATTATTTTTACTATAGATTATTACAAAAATTATAAAATGTGTACTTTTACAAATCTAATCGGTCATCGTTGGCGTTACAAATGGTTACAAATTGAAATATAATAGTAATAAATCATCTTTAAAATTAAAATGAAACCAACCTTTGAGAATCGCTTTGATGATGATTAATAACTACAGACAGGCTACTGAAAGTCGTCAGCTATTTATGTCACCGACAACATTTTTGATAATATTCAATGACAGTATCCACGAAAGCGGAGAAGAGAGATGTCAAATTTTTCTTTACAATCTTGTGCCGCACGCGAGCAAGCGGGCGTGCGTGGCCGAGCGGAGATGTGTGTAGCCGATCGGCGCAACTCCTCTCCTCTCCGCTTTGGTGGAAACCAGGCCTTATAGTATCCCGTCAAAACTCAACTGTTGACTTAATTATTGTAATTATTCGAATTTTAAATAAGCTATAATTTTCAGACTATTCAAAACTTTCAGAGTACCTATGTATATTTTTCTTCATGATTTCTATTGACGCTTACAATAAATAAGAAAACTAAGAAATGAAAGAATGTAAAAATACTGAAAGGCCCTTTTTCACTTTTTACTTTACATAATACTATACTTTCTGGTAGCTTCTAAAAGATGAAATCTCACTTGACTGGTTTTCTTGAAATGTTAAAATTTGTTTGCAGTGAAGTCACCGCTCTCTAGCTGCCCTGTATACTTTTACATATATATTTTTACGTCGTCGTCGCTAGTGACAGTTTTGATATCAAGTCACTGTACGGATCCCTTATTTATTAGACCAACTGTACTTCAGGTTATTCCTAAATAAATACATAAACGATTTCTTCGCGGTATTCAAGTAGGTAACATATAAATATGAAAAGGTACAATTGTCTAATGATTTATTCCATTTATGGATGCTTACGAGAGCCATATTTCACGGTGAGGCATAAAGAATGGGTAAGGATGGGGAGGGGCTCAATTTATATTATGTCTATCCTTAAAACGGCGATGGATCATATATCAAGGGGTATATGTTAATGGCGTTATGGGATTCCGATGGAATTTCTTTGGAATACATTCTTTGCATGTAATTTTAAACTCATGAACCTACACGATCTGACAATACACGACGAATTTTAGACGAAATATATATTTTAGGGTAACTGAATCTTTTTAACCTGTCCTAAATCTTTCTATGAAACTTCGTGTCATACTTAAGGAAATTTTACAAAATATATGCAATAAAAGAAATAAGTATTTTACATAGTATATAATATTTAAATATTTACAGACTCATGGGCATAAAATTCGTTGTACAAAATCTTATCGAAAACATTTTGTATTTAGGGTATTCGTAAACATCGAATACAAATTTTAAAAATAATGGCAGTGTTGTAAATACCCTAGATTGTAATGAGTATTTAAAGAATACATGATATAGTATAGGAGGTATTCGTTTTAGTGATGTCCGTAGTATCCGCCGAGACCGCCATAGCCCAGACCACCTCCGTAGCCGAGACCATGTCCATAACCGCCATACCCGATCTGGTTAGAGTAGCTCACAGCAGGAGCGGAGTAGTATCCATGACCACCATAGCCTGAAAAAAATTATACTAATTAAAAAAATGCATCGATTCCTTAAAAGACTGCCCTTCATTTCCATCCTCAACATTGATAGTCAAATAGAAGGAAATCAAAGAAAATTTATGTGACTTGAAGTATTCAAGTAGGTAACATATAAAAGAAGTAATTAACATCACCTCGAATTTTTCTAAGATAATACTAAAAGGCACTACCATTTTAGTTTTTCAAATTAAAATGTTTTTCTGGTCTATTGTCCCGAACAATTCGATTTCCATCATTGTTCTTTGATAACAAGAATTATCATAATCCATAATATTGTTCGTATAGTATTTTAAATGCGTGTGATATATTCCCACGACTCTTACACCGACGCCGAAGTTCAGGTTAAATAATAGACTGGAGATAGTTATTTCGTAAAATGTATGATATTTTAAATCAAATTTACTTTATATTTTCACATAGATAGAACTTATCACAAAGACTGACACTATGTTTGAATAGCTCATCAAAGCAAATCTCGTAATAATTATCTGTTAATCCTAGGACTACAGTCAGTATTTATCCGCTTGAGGTGCTTATAGTGCCGTTGATCAAAGCACTAGAACCCGCCAAGGCTTTTGTACCCATATCAGTGCGGACCCTGAGCGATCATTTACGCTACCTTAATCATAAGTGTGAACATTCCCACGGTTTACTCACCGAGGCCAGAGTGTCCACCGTATCCGCCAAGGCCGCTGTATCCGTACCCGCCATAGCCGCCGTATCCGCCGAGACCGTGAGCGGTGGTGTACGCCACTTTACTTACAGCAACGGGAGCAGCACCTAAACAAAAATAATGTGTACCTTTAGCTACTTGTACAGTCTACTGATGAAAGAGGCCGTAAATATAATTCATGTTTTCTGCATGTTGCTGATGATTGGACGGTACAGTTCAAACTGAAACGATAAATCGACATAATAATAATGTGTGTATGAGAAAAACTGTACAGTTTGTCAGATTTTACGAAAACTGTGCCGTTTAAATTGTACCGTCCAATCATAACGACTTATCGTAACGTGTGTAGCAGGCGTTACTCGATTTTTCATTTATCAATAGTTTAAATTGAATTATGTAAGTAGATAGTTTTTAAAATCATTTGTAATAGATAGTTTTTAAAATTATTTTTATATTTACTGAGAGCATAATAAATAATCTATGAGCCAGATTACAAGCCAAAGCTGCACACCGATCAATTCATGTTAAACAATGACTTTGTTTTCAGTTCGGTACCCTAGTTACTTTTTTCATTTTACTGTACTAGGGGCATTCAAAAAGTAATGAGAATAGCGTTTGAATTTAGGTAGGTTTTTTAGGTAAATTTTTATTTTCCTATGATATAATAATGCACCCTTTATGTCACTGGGCTCGACGTGATACATAATGATTCTTTTGATTATATTACCACCATATGTAAAAGTCAAATAAACGATTGTGTATATAGGTAGTGAAATAACACTATTTCGATAGTACTTCATGACCAAAAATCAATCAGATAATGTTACTTATACTTGCTGCTCTACTAGCGAATCGCTTTGTAATTTAACTTCCTAATAATAGCGCTGTGGTTTGATCTTTTTCATCGAAAAAGGATATAAGTTAACAATACAATCTCTAGTTACCTTGAACTTTATATAGTACATAGTAACGCGATTATTCATAACATTGGAAAATAGATTGGCCGGGGAGTTTTTGTCGCTAAATTCTCAATGACAAACAATATTATAACTCAATCAAACGGGGAAGGAAGGGTTATCGTTTCTTGTAACATTACGTTGGCTTTTTGCTTGGTAATGTCGTGACGAATTATTAATCGAACGCTCAATGTGAAGGTAACAATTGAATTTTGTCATTGATTTTTATTTTGTTTTTTTCTACAGGTTTGCTCAGAATATTATTTGTCGATATTGTTGATCGTCATCATCGATTGATCACTGACATCCTGGTGGCTCTGTTAGCTTGTCATCGGGCGCGGCTTCAATGCCCGCACAGGACAAACAACTATGTAATTAACATTTTGTATTTTGTCTTATGTTTGGAGATTTTCTATGTATCATTGATTCACGCGACACGGTGTAACGTGAATCATCCGAAACAAAACCAACCGACATTTCGACGCCGCCGTGCCCCGGCCGGGCCCCGACGGCACACGGCCGGGACACGGTCAAGCATGATTCAATTGTTTCAATTCATACAAAAAGTATACTATAGATATTGGACTGTGCCCCGGACGGTGCCCGGCCGGAGCATAGCACGGTGTAACGTGAATCAGCCTTAAGATTCATAAGTACAATTTATGTACTTTTACAAAAAAAATATCCGTTTCTGATACAAGTATATTTAAAATTGATGCTGGCGTTGTGTGAATTAGGTGCAATTTTTATGTTTACTGAGAGCATAATAAATAATCTATGAGCCAGATTACAAGCCAAAGCTGCACACCGATCAATTCATGTTGAACAATGACTTATGTGACGATCAACTGATTGGTTTGGACCCCTAAGAGGGAGCTTCAATAAAAAAAAAGGCTTTCATCAGTCGCCATCGCCACGTCTCAGCTCACCCAAACAAAGGGGTATGCTGCATGATTGATGACTACAAGGTTCAGTATTGATGAGCAACAAGAATTTTTTATTATCCCAAAGTTGTGTTTTGTTTTAACTTCCGTACCATTTTAAGGTGAGAAGGCTGATATGTTGTGGACAAAATGTTCATTTAATATTGATACTGGGTTGTGGTTTTCTAAAGTAAACCAATGGTTTATGAAGTACTGTACGTTGTTTTGCCATTGTATCAATTTTACTACATTTATCCCTTTGAATTTGTTTGTTTGTTTGAACGTGGTAATGTCTACCAATGAAATTTCATGCTTTTTAATGTTAAGACGCTATGCCGTAAAATAATTGAAACGAAAGGGGCGGGGCCTAGCCAAAAGTTGCGCGAGTGCCGCCGCGGCGGCGCTGCACTCGCGCGCGTGCCGGCCGGACCGCCGTTTTCCCGCGAAGTTTTGAAAATACTTTCGTCGGAAATACGATACGTTTCGCTGTTCACTTGTTATTGTTTGTTTAGTAGCTATTTAAGTTTATCTTAACTAATATAGTAAATGAATACCTGTGTCTATTTATTTTAATATTAGTTATGAAATACAAGACAGTCGATATTTGGTCTATAACTAAATATATTGATAAATAAGCAAAATAATTACTTACATAAGTACATATTAAATTTTAAATAGTTTTACAGACAAACAAAATACTTTTTGCAATCGAATAAAACATTACACACACTGCGTTTTACTTTATAGTCTAAGAGCTAATGTCATTGTAAGGAATATTTTAGTAAAATGATAAAACAATGGGATTACATACTAAAGCTGTTATAATAAGGAATGTTCATCGTTTCATTCAAATACTTATTCAAAGTTATGTTATGAAAATTTTCTGTGGCTTCTTCTGAAGACTGTGCATATGCAGTACCACACTACAGGCTGAGCCAATTTTGAAATATACGAAAACTAGAATATAATTAATTAATAATAAATTCTAATTAGATGCAAATCACGTACTTTTTAAATCGTTTTAATTATAAAAGAACTAATAATAAAGCATTAGAGAAATTTTAAAAGTTATAGTTTTAAAATTTCTCTAAGGCAATAATCTTCTCATTATTACAACCCGCATTTGTCTCATTTGTGTCAACATTTTTATTTTCTTTACCTTTACGAATGACATAACTTGGCTCACGAATTGCCATATTTCTTGTATGCCGACAAGCTCTGGTAGCAAGCAATCATAATAAAAAGATAATAATTTTGGTTCCATTTTCGTCTTCCAAAACTGATCATCTTTATGGAGTATTTCTGTTTTTAGTTTATTTTCCCCATACCACACAGCTAATAAACATTTTGGAAATTTACTAATATGCATTTGCCCCTGTGCTTGAAAGAACCAATCAGATTTTTTATTAATGTATATTTTTCCAGTATTTTTGTCTTCTTTCCAAAAATGCATTTTGTTTAGTGCTATAGCCCTATCAATCCCAATCTTGAACGGTGCTATGGGGCACTTAATTTCTACAAGCATATTATGCGTTAAAACTATTCCATCAGGCGTGGCCCCTAAAAACGGATATTGTTCGTCTATAAACAAACCACATTGCTTAATGTCTATATTCATTTTTTGCTTTTTTTTTAACCGACTTCAAAAAAGGAGGAGGTTCTATGTTTCATTGTTTTTTTTTGGAGGTCCGCTGATTACTCCTTCAATTTTGGACCGATTTTCATAATTCTTTTTTTAAAATAATATGTAATTTAAATATTGATTTTTTAAACTATATTTCCAAAATATTTTTATATAGTAGGTTAAAAATACGTAAATGTGGATAAAGTTACTAAGTAAAAAAAATAGTTTCTAGAAAACAAAAAGATGGAAAACGAAACAGCATTTTAAATTTCGACCAACCATTTTCGAACAAATGAAATTCGGGCAAACAAGTTTCGGAGTAAAGATACGTTACCATTCAACAAGAGGAGTTGTCTTGTCTGGCAGGCGACCGTCTCCTAGTTATTGCATATACATATTACAAAATACTTCAATATATAAATAGCTTCATTATAAAGTTTTGATTTAATCTCAGTTTATTTTTGACTAATATTAAGTTAAGAACAAAAATGTAATGTAGCTTCCTACCTATAAAGCTAATATTATACCTATTTTCTATTAAGTTTATTCTATTAAGTAAAATAAAATATTGTAATAAAATAAAATAATCAGTTAGATGTCCAATAGGCAGAATATAAACAAAGTGTCGCCCCTGCGTAGTAATGTCATATTCTATGACTCGGTTGAGGGCGGGGCCAGGGAGGGGCGCGCCCCGCACGGCCGAACGCGGCGCCAAAATTTGAAGGCGCTGTCATTTCTATACGTAGTAATATTATTTCGATGGGTTGCGCGCGAGATCTCGACGAACGTAGATCCGTCCCAGACAAGAGTAAGCGGCCGACTGAGCCCGCCCCACCCGTGCGACGCATATATCAATCCCTCTTGCGAGAGACAGAGATGGGACACCGTGAACACGGCGAATTTTTAACGTCGTAAGCGCCAAAACACATTTAGGCTTATTTATAATTCATTAATTGAGTTTTTAAAAATTTGTCTTTACAGTCTCTAGAAAACATTAATGTCTTTCTTTATATGAAGTTTAAAATTTCTACTATTTACCGTTTAGAAGTTACAAGAGTTCTGAAGAAAAAACAGAGGTTACTTCGGATTTTTTTTCTATCGAGGAAATGTGTCACAATCGTGTTTTGGCTCTTTCCAAAATTTCGATTATATGATGAATTAATACATATCCAAAAATCTAGGTCTAAATTTTAGTAGTTTAGAAGATATTTGGTTTCTAAGGACCCTGCTTTTTTTCACATATCCCCTTAAACTGTTTAACTGTGTAAAATGTATAGTCTATTTAACACACTTCCAGGAACGAAGAGATTTAATTTAAAAAAATTGATTTTTACAACTCCTTACTCCCTTGTCCTTTATAACGTGCAACGTACTTTTTGGGGTTTCGACTATGAGCAGGCTTACCCAATTCCCTTGCTGTATTAGTGACTATACGCTTTTCCTCTTTCATTATTTGTTCATAGAAAAGGCGTGGACAATGGTAATCATTAGATTTTGTGCCAAGGATCCCTAGTTTCCCACGTGTGTCATTACACCTTGTGACATTGTATAAGTGACCGTCATTACAGCAATAGTAATTATGTATTAACGTGTACTTATTTCTTACCAATACCTAAGTACAAGAGCTACCTATTTCCTATAGAATGATTACCGTAATCATTGTAACATTATTGTCGTCACAAGTGATGATTAATCTCTGATAATGATAATTAATTTAATAACACTTAAGTTTTCATTAAACTTTTTGTGAGTATAGCAGGTGGGTAGGTAATTGGCTATGTAAAAACATCTAAACTAAATTAATTTGAAGAGGTAAAGAACATGCACTAAACATTAAAGATAATCACATTCTTGAATATTTTAATTATAAGTTACGTGATGACTAAGATGTTTGAACAATGACATATTTCCTATTATAGAAAACTAGTAAATCCCTTGCAACTTCGTTTGCGTATATCTCGCTTTCCCGTGGGAATTTTGAAAAATCCTTTCTTATTGCTCTCCTACGTACCTATAAAAGGACCCAGGAATAACCCTTATGTTTAGCCCTGCGTTGAAATGTCAGTCAGTCAGTCAGCTTCTCCTTTTATATATATAGATAAAAAAATATGGGCTTATTTTCATGATTATCTTTAAAACTAAAGAGGTTTTCAGAAAGAATTAAATGTCTTTAAATGCTTTCAAATTAAACGCTTTTCTCGATTTTCCCAAGGCACCACTTCGAGAGAATACGAGAATGGTAATTACAAATGAGCGTTCTCTTATTGCAAAGCTAATAAAGCATATAATTGAACCAGATTTCTGTACTTACTAGACCACTAAAGGATATAAAGAAGAGGCAGAAAGTGTATTTCGTATTAAAATGCATATAGATATTTAAAGTTAAATCAATTAAACATTAGAATGTCATCAAGAACATTATGACTGAATTTGGATTTGCAGCCGCTCGAATCTTTTTAATGATTTTGGCTGATTTTGGTTAGATATTTCTCTTGATGATATAAGATGCAAATCTGGATCCTATCTTATTAGGTTAAAAAAAATTACTTCCAATTTTAAATAAACCTAGCATATCATAAAAGAGAGACATTATTTTCTGTATTTATATATTTGGCGACAATATTACGGTCTAGATAGGTATCTATATGTCTAGTCTAGGTACTGTTATAGATAATGAGCACCGGAAACAACCATTTCATTCTAGTATTAATCTCTTGGAACGATTTTCCGAGCTCTCGTTGCAGTTTAGTTCTTTTTTATTGCTAATGTTAGTTTATCGTCTTCTCTTTACAAGGGATAGAAAATACAAATCGGTTTGTCTATCAATTCTTTTGGATCTTTATTTCAGTGTCAAAAATAATTAGTCAGTCAATAAAAGTCAGGTCTTGAATAAAAAATACGTAGTCATCATTACTTAATAATTATGTTCAGGTAGTTGTACTGTTCAAGTTGTATTCAACTGTTTCAAAGTTGTTATTACAAGTTATAATTTATAAATATCACATCGCAAAAAAACAATTTGAAAAATTGTTAAATAACATCAAATAATAGTTCTACTTAATTACTTTCTCTGGTCATACACATTATCATATTTCTCAATGATTAAACCCACAAAAAGGAGCCATTTCGAAAATAAATGACAAAGGACCTCAATGAAAATGAGATATCTAAAAAATCTTGTTACACAACCCAAAAGCTTGGAACATTGATTCGTGGAAAGTTTCCTCACAAAAGATTCTCCAATTTCTATTGTTTGATGATTTACTTGCAAAGATCGACTATTTGGACTTTACCATTATAGATACTTCTTGAGAACAATTTAAGTTCTTATTAAAAGGCCAGGAAGGAGTAACTAATGGCTTCGATAAATCAGGCAGTGTAATGTAGGTAGTTTGTTGAAAAATTGCCTGATACTATGTATTTACGAAGATGTGAAACTACCAACCAAAGGGCTTATTTTTGCAATCACAAATCATTAGTCATTTTAACTCAATTTACTATTTAGCAATTTTGTGCTCTATAAATACTAGCTTAAGTAATCTAAGAAGGACATTTTACGGACTAGAAAAATATTAACAACAAAGACATTTTATCAGTCAGGATATAGACTGAGATTAAAAGCAGTGATTTTTTTTTACTTTTTTATTTTTTTAAAATTTATTATTGAACGATATCTATTACTAGCAGCCAAAGCTAAGGTTATCCAAATTAACGAATTCAATCGACAGGTTTTTACTATAACTATGAAAATAAATCTTTAAAATTTCTTACCGTATCCCCCATAGCCGCCGTAGCCTCCATATCCTAGACCGCCTCCATATCCTAGACCGCCTCCATATCCCAGACCGCCTCCGTATCCCAAACCACCATCATATCCCTGTCCATGGCCTCCATAGCCGAGACCGCCATAACCGAGACCAGCCAGACCTCTCTTCTCAGTCTTTTTGGCTTCTTCAGCGGCGACCGCTGCAACGGCAAGGGCTGCTACAATCTGTTGAATATTAATTAATTATTTACTTTTTGCCTTATAAATACTTTTAATTATACAGGTATTAATTACCTAAGAGTCATATAAATGCTTTTTACACGTTTGATCTTGATTACCAACACGCAGTTGACCGTGGTGGCTTATGCTCTAACAAAACGTTTGTTTTAGGAGAATTATTAATAGTGTACATTTAAAAACTAAGAAAGGAAGGGTCCCATCCCTAGTATTTTAATGTCTATTTATAAAGAGTTCCAACTGATTCCCAGGTAGACACCTGTAGTAGTAACCATAAGTTTGCATTATCGTTCGGATAAATTGACAGTTTTTGTTTACTTTTTAAATATTTTTTTTCTGGCAGATAAGCTACTGAAACTGTGAGTCGGATTTTATTAATATTCATAAATCTCGACCTCATATTTTAAGTTTGCAACACATTACGTACATGACATGGTGTATTACTTTAACCCTAAATGTATCAAAATGTTAATCGAGATATTAAATACAAATTATTTTGTGGTTTATGACTAAAATGTTTTCAGTAACATATCATAATTTAATGATAGCTCAAGGCACAGGGCGGGTCTCTTGCGATAGATTATCTCAATTGCCTATTTAATGATACAAATTATTTTCTTAGTAAACCTTTACATGGTCTAGATCTAGAAAATAATAGGTTTATAGCGAAATAATAACATAGTTTATTTAAAAAAAAGTCTAAACGATGTGGATAATTCTAAAAGTTTTGGTTCTTAATCTATCTGCTTCACATCAAATACCAGTTAGGCATTTTTTTAGTGTCCAGTTATTTCTTTTTTTATTATGTTCACATGACTTAATTGCACAACAAATCTCTCCTCCCTTTTTACCGAATTTAATTATGTTATTTCAATTTCTGTCGAATTTTAGTCACTTCGTCTGTCCATTTCTTGATCATCGATGTGATTGATGGTTTGAGTTTTTTTTAATTTCATTTATAAGTTAAATAAGAAACAAGCCAGTAGAGCTTTGAAGTATTCGGACTTCGCTATAACAAGCTAATTTAATTTTTCAAAACTCTCGACCTCTTTTATACGCTATCATAAGGGCATTCATTATGAAATTTGTTAGCCAGAATCTAGGTTTCGGGTAGTCTACTGGCACAAGCCTTTTCATCTCGGCCTGCAATTTATAATTTATGACTATAATTAGTGGGATAGGCAGTTTTGAAATATCAACTTAATTTACGTTTTAAGTGTCCTTTAGGCTGGGAAATTAAACTATGTCATATGTTATACTGAATTCTTGGATACAATTTTGCTATTAAGTAGGCTATTTCAACATTAAAGGTAACTAGTATTACTTACTTACTACTTAGCAATTATTTTAAAGTATCTGCGTTTGCTCTATCCGTGTTGATAATCGGTAAAAGCGAAATAGCGAGTAAAGTACGAACTTTTTTTTTTAATTAACGCATTTGATTTATTTGTGTGGGAACCAATTGGAATGAAATTAATTCTTAACTTGACTTAAGGTAGATAGAAGACAATGAATGGGTTCGAATCCCGGTCGGGTCATGATGAAAAACGAACTTTTTCTGATTGGCCTCGGGTTCGTTATAAAATATAATATCGTTGAGTTAGCATAACGTAACACAAGTTTCGAACATACTTTGGGGCTAGATCAATCTGTGTAAACTGTCCATAAATAAATAAAAATATATGCGTCAGAAAAGTTGGTTATATTTGTCAGATAACAGATCAGCGTCCACAAACTCATTGATAAATAAGCTAACCGACAAATAGACAAATATTCTAATAACTTTGTCGTGATGAAAGTATAACATAAAATTGTTTTTAAAAATATATATTTAAGGTACACGTTTCATTTACGTTTTATTTATTTATTACTGAAAAGTGTCTTTGTTTTTCTTTATACTTGTAGATAAATTGACTGTATACTAACTACTACATCATAGACGATACAATAAAAACTTATTGCATTATTAACAAATTAAAAAAATTGAGGAATTTATTTTTTAATTATCATAAAATATCATATTATATATTTGTATACAAAGTATTTTTAAATTTTATTTTATTTTAAATAAATTGTTACATATTCTATCTAAAATAGCATAAAATGACGTGCTAACTCCACAAATATTATTTAAATATAGTATGGTAAATTTTGGTTTCGTAAATATATCCTTACCAAGAATTTCATGTTGGCTAAGTTAGATACACTGTGCAACGAGTGACTGATGCCTGAATCGTGCGCAGCCAGCTTATATACTTTGTCTCTCTGTACGAGTAGAACCAATTATTGTGTTTTTTTTATAACCAAGGATACGCGATCATTGGGGGTGTTGGAGGAGTTAGGAAATACTTGTGTTAATTGAAATAGCATTTTAGCTCAAAGTAATAAATCTGACTTTAATATATTCATTACCTAATCTAGTCCTTTCAATTTATTAATGCATCAGAGTTTGAAAGAGTTCTGAGAAAATTTTTTTTTCGGTTGTATTATAAAATATAGTGATAGGTAGGTACATAATTTTAGTACAAAATATATAAGTAATTAATTTATGTAGGATATTTTACCAAGAATTTACGTAGAAGTAGAAGGAGTTAGGAAATAGGTACTATAGTGTTAATTAATTTGGCATTTTAGTTCAAAGTAATAAATCTGACTTTAATATATTCATCATGATCTAGTTCTTGTTTATGACATCTAAGAGGCTCTGATTATCTGATTTTGAAATCATCCTATGAAATATAATTTTCACATAAACTTATTCATTTTTATCGTTAAAAATGTTCCCCAGGTAAGATAGCAGACAATATTTCTGCATTAAATTCGCCTTTAAACGAAGTAAAAAGATTTTGTATGAAATAAAGTTTTAACCTTTTGACTGGTATAAAATTTTTTTTTTCATAGTTTTTGATCCTTATGTTTGGAGCGTAAGGTTCAGGAATTAAAATAAATAATTTCGTACTGTTATTAAATTAGGTAACACTAAAATGGGGGAGGAAATAAAAAAAGTGTGACTGATCATAAAAGTGTTACAAGAATAATGACAATTTATGACAACACCCCTTATTGATAAAAATCATGACAGTCTTAAGATGTAATTTTTTTTAGTTGACTCCCTATAAATATGCTGCTTCTTTCTATCCATCCTTAAACAGCCATCCTTAGAACTCTGCTGAGATTATGAACCGCGTTTCCGAGTTACCATGTCACTTTTTTAATGAAGTGTAGTCCTTAGCGGTGGGGTATACGGAGAAATTGGGAATTTCCACGGAAACACGTACTTTCTATTATGTGACTGGTTTATGGTAGATAAATAGGATAATACCCTTCAGTACCACGTGGTCCACGTTATCATAACGTCCACCCTTCATAACGTCCACTTTTTATTATGACCACCGACTGATAGGAAGATACCATATTATGTTTTAATTATTACTAAGTTTATAAACAGGATGTTGACGTATTTGTGTTTTTTTTTATGATAAAATTTTGTAGGTTTTATATTTTTATTAAAATATGGACAGTGTAAGTCTGTTGTTGTTTCAGTATCAGAGTTTACGGTCGTGCGTGACATTGTTCTATGCAAAAATTTTGTTTTCCTGCTACGTAATAAAATTATATTGCTGTTGATTTACTGGTCGTTTCTTGACCTACGTTTTCTGAGAGGTTTTAAAGAAAAAGTCATAAATTTTGTTACCCATACACTACAATTAATAATAGTAATACAATACGTTTAGATCTCTTTGTGAATACACATATTTTTTATTAAATACTTTAGACTAATTAGTTAGTCTAACTAAAAAAAAAAAATTTGCGAGTAAATATATTAAGATTATAGAGCCTTAAAATTAAGATTTTTATGTGATATTTTGTTTGCAATGTTAAAAAATAATACGTAAAGAAAAAAATACTCAATTTTTTTCGTTAAAATCTTGTCTCATTTGTGTAGTTTTGGGTTAAAATTCTTCAGAGTAATAGAAGATCTCATATTTTAATAATGATTTTAAGCCATGGATTAACTTGACTAAAATCTCTGCGTCGACGAAAGTAATAAAATAGTGGACCTTGGCTTTACTTTTACTGCTACACTTTATATACTTTTCCAGCTTATACCTTCAGTATACAGCAAATGCACGGAAAATTAACTTTTTACGTTGTTTGTTTGTTTAATAAAAGTTATTTTTACCGTGAGTTTAACAAAAAACATTATAAAGTATAAGATACATTAAATTACTGGCTGTCAGAGGTAGATTGAGAATTAATGTAGAATTAAGATTTAAATGTGTTTCTGCACTGGCTTCTTACAGCCTACACTATGTAGCGAATAAATTGCGTGAACATTGGTCATATGATTTCGAAATATTTTTAAGTATAATAATGTTAGAATCGGTAAGGGATTAGATCATGTGAAGGCATATTGACAGGTGGAGACCGAAGGAAATATGTATGGAATGTAATTAAAGGATTGACATCTGATAGGGTAGATAGAATAGAAAAACATCGTCTTATTGGTCGTCAGGGGCGGATTAAATGTCGAGAGCGCCCTAGGTAAGCACCGCATGAGCGCCCCTAGCGGCCATATTACAAAATTTTTACTGTATTTTATCTGTCTCATTGCATAGCTGGAAGTTTTATATACCTACACTACATAAATAAAATAAAAATTCTTGGACGAATCACACAACGCCATCAAGTCCCAAACAAAGCAACTAAGCTGTTATGGGTACTAGATTGCTGATAAATACATATAAATACTTTTTTTTTGTAAATGAATACTTATTATACTTGGAATCACCCAGACCAAGACAAACAGACATGTTGATGCACACAAATCTTTCCCTTGCGCAGGATTCGAACCCGCGGCCCTCGAGATAAAGTGACCATTGTTAGCCACTCGACCACCGGGTCTGCCAAACTTGTCACTTTATATTAAAGAGGAGGCTGTTTCTATCACACCAAGATAATAGTAACGAACATGGAAATCCATCTCATCTTTATCATCTCAGCCACAATTTGTGCACTGCTGGCCATAGGCCTCCCCCAAATGTTTCCAGTGCGACCTGCTGGCCTGCTTCCTGTGACTGACCGTCACAGGAAGCAGGCCAGAGGTCGTCTGACCACCGTAGGCGGCCGTCCTACGCTGCGCTTTCCGGTACGTGGTCGCCATTCCAGAACCCTTTTGCCCCATAGGACATCGGTTGTGCGCGCTATATGCCCTGCCCACTGCTGTAGAGAAACCACAAGCATAGCTCATTCTATGGTTCGCTGAGTGACCGTTAGCCTTCTTATGAGGCCTATAGTGAGCGACCACGTCTCGGATCCATACGTCATCACTGACAACACACATTGCTCGAAGGTTCTTCGTTTCAAGCATTGAGGAATTTTGGACGAGAAGATATGCCGTAATTTCCCGAAAGCTGCCCGAGTCGGATTCGTCGATTGACCTCTTTCTCGAAGTTAGACCTACCTACGAGTACCTTGGACAAACCATCCAATTGGATGGTTTGTCCAAGGTACTCGTCAACAACTTCGAGGATCGAGCTTCCAACTGAGACCGGGGCGGGTGTGACATGGACATTCGACATGATTTTCGTCTTGTCCATGTTCATTTTTAGACCCCATATCAAAGTCCTTGCGACACGATATTCCCTCCTTCAATGCTAAATGCATCAAGGAGTCGATTGAGCGAAATAAAGGTTCGAAAGTGTTCGCAAGAGACATTATTGGGCAGAGCCGGCTGATTAAGCTTAAGACAAAGGATGGTTTATGATGCCTCAGTCACCAAACCCGTCAGCAGCAGAACTGCGAGGGACCCAAGAGCCACGCTAACCCAACATTACACCGAAGACATCCCGGACATCAGCTTGTACGAGATTAGGATGGCTCTTAAACAGCTTTAGAACAACAAGGCGCCGGGCGAGGACGGAATCACTGCAGAGCTTCTGACAGCGGGAGGTACACCGGTACTTAAAGTCCTGCAGAAGCTTTTTAACTCCGTGTTATTCGAGGGCAAAACGCCTGAGGCGTGGAACAGTAGCGTGGTGGTTCTGTTCTTTAAAAAGGGCGATAAAACCCTCTTGAAGAACTATAGACCTATCTCGCTTCTGAGCCACGTCTACAAGCTGTTCTCAAAGGTCAACACGAATCGTCTCGCTCGCAAGTAATATCGAAGCGTTGACGTGCTTATACAAAAATCCCACCATGTCAGTTCGAATACAGGAACAGAACACGATGGCAATCTGACATCTCCCTGTCTCACGCCTCTGTGTAATGACACAGAGGCGTGAGACAGGGAGATGTCATATCTCTGAACCTGTTCACGACCGCTCTGGAAGATGCCTTTAGCTTTTGGACTGGAAAGGATTCGGCATCAACGTCAAGTATAGCACTCACCTTTGATTTGCCGACGACATCGTGATCATGGCGGATAGTCGCTGGATGACTTAGCACCATGCTCGAAGGCCTCAATCGAGTTTCCCAACAGGAAATCCATCATACTTTATGCAATTTTTTTATTCGTTTAAAAATTCCACGCGCCCGCGCGCCCCTTTGTTACCTCGCGCCCCTAGGCACGTGCCTAGTTTGCCTTAAGGATAATCCGCCACTGTTGGTCGTGGTTAGTCTGCGTCGAACTTAATGAGAAGCAATAAACTTTTATAAATCTTCTAAATCCGACACTCCTCTGTCAGAGTGGATTTGGTTGCGGATATACGAGGGTGAAGTACCTGAGAGAGATGATAATTGGGTCGCAGTTCTCGAAAGCTGTCTTCTCTGTTAGTCGCTTCCACGTCCGCCGATCAACAATGCAACCAGTACATAAAAAAATGAGTTTCATGCATATTTCTTACAATTTGCACATTAGCACACACAAAAACATTGATGCTATTGGAAAATTGTGAAAATAGAGATAATAAAAGCATGTAATGTTTTGTTCCGTTATTTTTATGGAATTTTATTTTGACAAAATTTCCTTATAATAAACAATGAAACACAAAAAATATGATCCTAAAACCGCCCTCAATTTTATACACTCGCATTATTTTCCTCAATGATTTTTTATGATCGACAGTTATTTTCCGCATGTAGGTTCTATTTTCGTATCGAAAAATTATAAATATAATGTGTAGGTTACCAAAATACATAGGTACATACATTTAATAATATTTGTGCCAGATTCGTTTGGTGTTGCGATGACTGCTTACCAATGTCCGAAAGGATACAATACTAGACAATGGAAAAAAAATATTGCACCAAAACAAAACAATAATACAACAAATTTAGGTAATACACAGTACAATGGGCGGTGTTATCGCTAAGAGATTTTTTTCAGACGACCTAAAAGAAATGGACGGAGAAATCTTAGACGGGTTGCGTTTAAGGACATGTGTATCCTTGTCAGATAAAGAAGAGACAATGAGAAGAGAAAATGAGTAAAAGAGTCATATAAACAAAAAATAATAATCCAAGGTTCGTGAGATTGTTCGTCATCATAAGAATCCCACAAAACGTTTTTTTGGTCTTTAGGGATGTTAACAGAAAGTATTTCTATGTATTTCCATACGAGCCAGCAAGTAAGAGTTTTGCAATAAAAAATCTTCTTATTTTTTTTCTTTTCGTGTGTTTTCTTCAATTGGTGTCAACTGTGTCAATGTTTTTCAGGTCGCATGTTGGTCACTGACTCGGCATAACGACTGACGACACCCTGTCGACAGTAGTCATGCAGGACCGCTTGCCTTCCGAAGGACGGAACTTAAGATTTTTAATAGCATTCAAGAATAATTTTTCTATTTTCTTGTTCATTCAGTTTTGACAAACGCAATAAAGGTATCGAGCCCATCAATTTTCTTCAATGACAATCTTTGCTTGGAAAATGTCCGATATAGATAAGAAAATAACACTGTATCTCCGAATTAGGGTCAAATCACACGAGCGATTTACGAAACAATTCACAAACATCTATGAAATGTCATAACGAAAATGGTCACAAGATACACTTCTATTGATTGGGCTATTTGGATTCAAACGACCAATATTTTGTTATACAACTTATCAAAATCACATCAGGGTGCCGAAATGTCATAAATTAATTTTCATAATTTTAAGACATGATCGTAAAAGAGTAGTGCTCAGAACATTGGTATGTTTGATTTCTACAAGTCAACACTTTTTCCCTACAGAAGGATTAAAATGATTTAACTTTATAGCAATGTGAGAGACAAAAAGAGTTTTGAAGATAGTTTGTTTGGCGCATAACCTAACCCATATACCCTAGTGGCTCTAAAGATATGGTTGCTCGTATACTCACATTGAGGAAGAGTGGCATCTACCTATCATCAAAGAAAGGTCGATGTGATATTGACTGTACACGCGACATGATGACACTGAATTGTTTGTTACCACACCGGACCGCCACCCAGAAGGTCCCGGGTTCGAATCCCGGTCGGGTCGTGATGAAAAACGAACTTTATCTGATTCGCCTCGGGTCTTGGATGTTTATCTATATATTATTATGTATTTGTTATAAAATATAGAATCATTGAGTTAGTATCCCATAACACAAGTTTCGAACTTACTCTGGGGCTAGCTCAATCTGTGTGATTTGTTTGAAAAAACACATTCAAGTACACTGAAGATTACGTCAAACTTTATATATTACAGAAAAACAATGAGATTGACAAGACGGCTTCTGTAAGTTGAACAAACAAACATTCTGTCACCCCAAACGCATATACCGTCTCCGTTCCGTCGTGGGTAAAAAATAGAACATAGAGCCAGAAAGTCTGGTGTGTATTTTCGCCCTAACAATGAGTAATAAATTGGCTAGACTGATACTGAGGTAACTAGGCCCTTATTGCATTGCCTGAGCTGCATTGTATTAATTGCAGCGTATTGGCAGATGCTATTAGCAGATACAGTATTCGTTCGAGCTTACACGTCGAGTGACGCAACTATTGTTACGGAATACGATGCATCACTTCAATTGCAATATCCCGGAAAATTGCAATTATTTATGTTTTTTGAATGCATGTAATTGTTTTTTTACCAACAAGCTAACGGGCTAACTGATGGATAGTGGTTACCGTCAACCTTAGCCAGGTTACGCAGGAACTAATAAGTAATATGTGGCTAGGAGCGCTACCAATGCATTGTAAATAAGTTGGGAACAAGAAAATGAATGAATAAGGTTTTCAGATTCCGAGCCCCTCAGTCACCGAACGAAACCCATTGGTGCTCCACGCGAATATTCTGTGAGAAAGTGGTACTTATCCGGTAGAACCAACCCATTTCATAAATGCTCAACCACTATTATACCGGTTGGTTCTGTGCTAAAATAAAATGAATGACAACATATTTTTAGCATGTCACAAAAGGTGAGGGCACGTCAATTCGACGACCTCCGTGGCGTAATGGTTACCACGCCAGACCGCCACCCAGGAGGTCCCGGGTTCGATCCCCGGTCGGGTCATGATGAAAAACGAACTTTTTCTGATTGGCCTCGGGTCTTGGATGTTTATCTATTTATGTATTTGTTATAAAATATAATATCGTTGAGTTAGTATCCCATAACACAAGTTTCGAACTTACTTTGGGGCTAGCTCAATCTGTATGAATTGTCCCTATATATTTATTTATTTATATTTATTTATTAATCTCAAGTTGTGGATCCGAGGCGATAGATGACAATCGTAAAGCTAACTGCGTGACCAAACCGTTTTTGCGTAAAGTGTAACAATATCTATATACATAATATATATCCTTATATGTAGGTAAGTATCCATGTACATTTCACACACTATTGCACTAATATTTCTAATAGAATCTATTTTATATGTTCTTTGGAGTGGAAGAGCATTTAAAAATAGAGTAGCTCGGCTAGGCTTGTTTCTTTTGGTGAATGAAAGATCTGGAAGCCCAACTTCTCCCTTATCCTTGTCTCGGTTATCCATGGGCATCGTTTTCCAACTTTTGTCATTAAAAAAATGTAGTTATTTATAATTTTATCTGAGGAAATTAAAATAATAAGTGTTACGTTACGACATTTGGACGTATTACCATTCATAGCATTTTTCAAGTGTCATTCTTTCGCCAAAAACTTAACATTTTAATTGCTGAATCATTAAAGACATTGTTTTTATATTTCGAAATCGACCTTATGAAAATTGTTATGTTAGTTCGTCATGACCACTTCGTTTTTCATATATAATCTTTTTGCAAATATTAGAAACGTCCGTATCCTTGCCACCTTAATATTATATAAAAAAAAACCCTAACGTACCTAATAGTGCATAGCAATCGAGAATTATTGAGTAGTATTGCATTTATAAAATGGGCTAGCTCGTTCAAGTTTTCCTTTTTGTTGAGGTCGAAAAAGCAATGTACCCTTGGTGCTACTGATGTTTAAAGGCGTCGTCGGTAAGCACTAGATAAGGTGATACCTACAAAAACTACTACAACTAACATCAGCTAATCAACAATTGATAACAATTTCTTATTGCGGAAAGAACAGAAAAGCAACCCATAGCCTGATGTATAAAAAACATGTCTGTGATTGCGATTACAGTCATGAATATTGTGTGGTATTGTAGTTATAAAGATTGATATTTTTTTTGTCAGAAACCTTCTATTATACGACCGTAAGGTTTTTCTCACAAAAAGTGTTGTAGTGTGTCCTTAGCGAGGTCGCCCCAATTATTCCGACGCACTACGTTTTCACACTTTTGACGTGTTGTTTTGGGTGTCGTAAGTTGAACTTCGCTTCGACCTACGCATTGAATGGGCTAACGTTGGTCTAATTTTTTATATAGTTAGGAAACAAGCATATCTCTAAGCGCTGGTACATTGTCCGTTGATGATCATGACATACAATATACATAGTATAAATGTACATCTTTAGACTATGTAACTTATTTTAATGCAATTTTTTTTGCCAAACAATAAAGTACATTTTTAATGTGTTTTTGGATGCCAATCTGTGCAACAGTTTGTCGGCAGCAGCTCTCGTAGATACAGTGTATACTTATTATATATTATATACGTACAGGATGAAATTAGCAATATATAAAGTAAAATTAAAAGAAATAAAATCTTTAATCCATTCAAACTTATCTACTAAAATTTTTACTATAAACATTTTTGATATCAATATAGAATAAAACTCATTACTAGCGTTAAGAGAAAATTCTTATTTTTCCTTCGACGTTATTACAAAAGTATCTTTTAAATCGCGAAAGAAAATCGAGAAAAGATAAAAGTTATTTAGGCATGCGATGGAAAAAATTGGGCGAATGGGGTAAAGGAGGCTGAATGCGATACCAGTAGTATTATCGACGTCGGCGTCGTCGTCGCGAAGATCGAATACAAAGGATCGCGGGTAGATGGGAAAATATTTCTGAAACTTATCGTGTCCCTTACTATGTGTTGCAATTTACACTTTTACCTTGTGCCCGTGTACTCGATTTCAAAAATGATTTATCACCTCATCTTGGGAGACTAGCGCCAGCGTTGTGATTCAGAGATGAGGCCATTTTGATGTAGGCACAATCCTAATCCTAACTAATATTATAAGTGAGAAAGTGAGTTTATTTGTTTGTTTGTTATTCCTGCACGGCTTGATTAATCAGCCGATCATTATGAAAATTTGTATACATATTGTCACGGGTACAAAGCCCAACATAGGCGACTTTTTATCCCGTGAAGTGTGTCATTACAATGGGAAAATATTTTTTCTACTATAGAGGACGCTGTATCGGTCAACAGATGACGCCACAAGTCGCGACATGGGTTGTTTTGTTGTCAAACGAGATCTATGTCATAAAATTAACCGCGAGCGAAGCCGCGTGGAAAAGCTAGTTTAGGTATAATATCAATATTGTTTAATTTATAATTAGTTGTGTTATTACATCAAATAAACGATTTTTCTTTCTTTTGTTCACATCCTTAATAAATATTTTTAGTTTATTTTATTAATTATGCAAATTTTCACTAACAAAACATTTAGGATGAACCGAAATTTCAAACCAACTGTATAGTGATAGCGATCATAAAATTGGTCACTGTATTAAGTGTACCTATGTCAAAACTCTATTAAGGACTTAACCAAAGTAATGCTTTGCAGATAAAAATTGGTTCATTGTTGTAAGTTGTAACCATCTTGTTTCGATATTTCTCGTGACGAAATACTATTGGTCGCTCTTCTTCACTCCCTGTCCTATTATATCCAGCTCTAATTCGTATGCTTTCTATTTTTGAATTACATTCGAAAAACAAATGGTACATCGAGTTGTTTTCGATAAACAAATAGTAATTCAAGCAAGGCTCAGGTGAGGAGATCGGCGATGATATCTCTAGCATGCGGTAAGCCCGCCGCACGCTCCTGATCGCACGATAAATCGCAGCTCTAAACCGCACCTACGAACATTTCCAATCATTTGTTCGACTCGCGATTTGATGTAAATTGAGGATTACGTTGGATGTATATCGAGTGATCTGTTCGATGGTATCTATTACTAGAGATATTACGATAGGAGTTGTATAAAAAATATCAAACCAATAGTTGAGAGTTGATTCTAGAATGAAGATTATCATTTTTGTCTGAGAAAGTCAAGCGAGTAACGCAGGATTCTAACCTAACACATAAATATCGGTATTATTACTATAACTACAGACACAATGTTATCGCCTGTATGCCACGCTACACTACAAATATAATATGTGTCTAGTTTTATCTATGTATATCTACAATAAAAAAGAATAGTCTATATCTACAAAAAAAAACATATTAAGACATTAAAAAATCTAGTATTTTGATTACCTGAATGTATATAATATATTATTATCTATTTGTATATCATAGATTTTGCTTTGAAAATGATAAATAAGTTTCTATATCTATTTATAGGTATATATAAAATTCAAAGCCCTGACTGACTGACTTAACTGTATATCAACGCACAGTCCAAAGCGCTGGGTCTAGAGATTCCAAATTTGGAATGTAGGTTCCTTACGACATCTAGGGGTGTACTAAGAAATGATTTTTCAAAATTCCCACGGGAAAGCGAGATATACGCAAACGAAGTTGCGAGGGTCTATCAACGCACAGCCCAAACCGCTGCGTCTAGAGATAACAAAAGGCATGTAGGTTCCTTTTAAGGACTGGATCGCCCGGACCAGACCGGAAGGGTATCCGTACCGTACCGGGCCGTGCCGGATCGGACCGAAACGGACCGGACCGGAATTTGTTTCTGAAGAAAAATATGCTAATTGTTAGTAGGCCACGCGGGCGAAGCCACGGGCACAAGCTAGTTACGAATAAACGAAATAATATTTTTATTTCGACTTACGTTGATATACCTCCTATTAAATTTATCTATCGCATAACATTTTTGTTTTTTTAGCTCGAAATAATGCAGAGAACAACTTTATTGAAGGCTGAATCAGACCGATCTGTAATCTTTACTGTAATCTAGACGGGGTTATATTGCTTTACAGACCCAAGAGATTTAGTTTCAGTACACTAGCCCTGGCAGAAAATGAATAAAATTTTTATTGATTTGGTTTTATAAAAAGTTATATCCTGTAAATCCTCACTAAAACTTATCTTGATGCTTCGCGCTTTGCTAATCCTACCAACTACATACATACAAAAATTCATTACAGTGCAGTATTGCAAACAAAGCACATTCTATCTTTCTAAATAGAAGTCGATCGATTCTAAGTACCAAAGGTAAAATCTCCTTTAACGTTGGAGGTACAGAGCAGTAAAAAAAAAGTACCAAAGAGGGCCGATCTGTTTCAGTATTCAACAAACATTCAAAACTAGCCAAAGTCAAATGTGTAGTACCTATAAATATACAGTGACTCATTGGTCTGTACTTAGTAGTCATAATGTCGATTTTGAAACAAGTGCCTTGTAAAATTTTATTCATGTTTTAGTACAACAATAGTAATAGAAATATTATATCATTGAAGGTTTTGGGAAATTCGCAATAATTATATTACCTACTTAATTTAAGTCTTTAATTGTAACTGTTACTTAGAATGTTAATGGTCTGTTACAAACCTTGAAAAGAGTAAAAACTAAACGGAATAAATAGGTTTTTAGTTTTTTTTTAACAAGAAATACATTACAATTGGAAATTGTATTTAGATATAAATAAAACATTAATTACTTAATTTTAAATAATGAACTCCTCAGCTCCTGAGTTAGATCTCATTCGCCGGATTTACACCAGAGGATCTAGTGCGATACAAATGCACGCAGCAGGATCTCGATCCAATAAACGGTCTATAGGATTCTGCCGCCCGTTGGATCACGGTGGATCGTCTGATATGGATCGTCTGATGTGGATCCTGGGATTCAAATGCTTCTTCTTTGTAATTCTTCGTATAGCATTTATACAGTATTTGCTAAAAATCTTATAACGTCTACAGCAGTATTAATTTCACTGTTTATGTTTACTCTTGTGTAGATTAAGTTTGTGTGTGTCTTGTGTGTTTAAGAGAGGTAGTCTGGGGAAGGACCTCCACCTTACAGAAGATCGTAGCCAAATAGCATTGGTCTCGGCCATGCTGTGTTCATGTGTTCCTATGGTGCGTAAGGTCTCCAGAGTTCCACTTGGGGTTGGAAACGCGTGAGTGATACCCCCGGTATAGCAAGCGTCTATAGGCTACGGTGACGGCTTACTATCAGGCCGGCCGCATGCTTGTTTGTCACCTTTGTAGTATAAATATTTTAAAAAGATAGTTTAAAAAAATATTCTTGACGAATCACATAACGCTATAATAACCATAAACAAAGCTATTGGGTACTAGATTGTAAATATAAATAAGTACATATTTTTTTGCATGTAGTGCAAAGTTTAGTTGAAGGGATTGCTCTAAATTAAAACACCTATTTAAGTTAATACTTAGTTTCAATACGAAACAAGGAACCTAATTTCTAGGATATTTACATAATTTATGCTAAAACAGACGAAATTAGGTAAACACATAAAAGTTTAAAGTGGTTTTAATCATTAATATTTATAAATAACTAGTTAACCAGCGCTGCTTCGTCTGCGTTTTCCGTTTTCGCATTATTTTTAAATGATACCAAAAAATGTAATTTATTGGTCGTAGTGTGCTGTTATATAATATCCCATATAGCCTTCCTATTCTATAGACCCTATAGAGTTTTTTACCATGTAAGTTTTTTTAAATATACCATCATTTCTATCATCATCATTCATCATTTCTGGGGTAGAAGGGCCTCCATACAACATCCCACGGAGGTCAAGTCTTCCTCACCTGCTTGCGGTATGCTGTTGAACAACGATCGAGGCTCTGGCGAAACAAAAAAGCCTGCCAACACGCACTAGACCAGCGCGGTGGGCTTAATGATCTAAACCCCCTCCCAAAATGAATACGACCAAAAAGATGCCTCTATATCTCTCCGAAATAAACTGTGTCAATATAGGTATTTTTGAAATTGCCATACAATTGAATTGGGCAAGTAAAACTACGTGTATATATAAAAACAAGCATTTATTGTTACTATGCGATGGTAATATGTACTTGTAGGCCTCCAGAATGACCATAGACCTCACGCTACAGTTCACCTTCACCTTGACACGCAGAATTCACAAACCTCTGGTTATTTGATTAAACGTTTGCTATTAAGGTTGTCAATATCTGTATACTTAGATTCATTTATCCCTTTACCTATTAAAAAGATATGAAGATTAAGTAAAATCTGTTTCGTAAAGGTGCTCCTTCACTGGGAGCATTTGCGTGTAATGTAACGCTTAGATTCGAGCATTACAGCAGTGACGGAGGCGAACGCTCGTCAGTCAGGGGGATAGTATTGTAATGTAATGCTCAAAGTCGAATCTAAAATGTGCAAATGCTCGCGGTGAAGGAGCACCCTTACTGTCATTTTGGAGGAGAATCGAATGATTGGATGTATTCCTACGTTAACTATACATATAGGTACGTCTAAAACACACAGAAATTTCAATTATGTGTTTCTTTTCATGAATAAATATAGAGTCAACGATGACTTTGTACACTAAAGTTATTTGTTCATGTTTGTATTGTATTGTAATGCTCTATCATAGAGTCAAAATTATCCTGAAAGTATACTAAACTTTCATTTTTGTAATCTACTTAACCGACCTTTCGTTGATCACTTTTTTTCAAATAGATTTTTTAGACAGCTTATTTTTAGTTAAATGACTCTTTTTTGTTATAGGTAACTAAAAAAAAGTATTTGAAAAAAAAAAAATTTTATTTTAATATTTTAAATCTGCCGTATGACATAGCTGCATTGCAGCAGCTGCCTTGAACAATTTTGACAACCCTATTAGCGGTAGGTGTCTAGTATAGTGGCGATGGGAACTGCCATTATGATATTGTATGCGTCATTTTACTATGGGTGTTTTCTCAGTTATAACATAGTGCATGCTATAAATAAATAAATAACATAATTTATTTAAACGCCTTTAATATAGAGTAATGATTTCTCCAGATTAGATGATAGACGACGAAAGAACGAATCAGTCAAGTGATGATTGTAAGAAATGTATGTACCTAACTAATTTTTATTTTCTATTTTTTAGTATACCTGCTGCGTCATTATTATTTTTTTTAAATACGTAATTTTTTTTAGGAAGTACGCTCCTATGTCTCTGTCTGAAAAGAGTTATAAATTAGTTTTTTTTTGTTTAAACGTCAAAACAGCTATTGCGTGCGGCGGCGCGCGGCGTGCGCCTATGTAGACAGCTTACTGTCAGTTTTTCTATCTAGGTATGACATACAGTCAAGATTACGTCTAATTTTATACATAGGACCTTTTGGAAATGTTTATCAGTTTTTCTGTGCAATATAGTGCATGCAAAATCACAATACCTACTTAATATACCTTCGGAAATCAAGATATCTTGTTCATCCTACTTATGTCTATATCTTGTCAAACTTATCAGAAATTTTGTGTTAGAATAACTTTTTGATGAAGAAACTACATTTTCCATTTCATAAAAAATACTTTACACTAGTCAATACAATAAAGCTGGAGTTTTTGTTTCTTTAAAGTAAACCACTAATCCTTCTATTAGACCTCATCATCGACCGAGACCTAACCCCCTAAATAAACTATCTATGTCCCTCAAAACCTTCATAAAGACCATAAGTAGTAAATAATTTTAGATCACACACAACTGTACATGCCATGATTTCTGTAAATGACTATACTACACTGGGCGTCAAAAATAAGTAGGTAGTACAGTTTTAAAATTGCAATATCTCCTAAACTACAGAAGCTAGACCTTTGAAATAAAAAAAGACAATTTAATTCTTTATGCATAATATCGTCTTTTAAAGTTTGATTTTTATTTCAAAACTCTAACTTCTATAGTTTAAGAGTAATTGCAATTTTAAAACTGTACTACTTATTTTTGACGCCCAGTGTATAACTTAACAATAGCTACAACAACAAAATTAATCTTAACAGATACAAATCTGAATTCTATTTCTATTATAAAAAAATCACCAAAATACTTTTAATCTATTAAACAGTTTTATTAAAATAATAATTAAGTTTTATTTAAAAAACTAATATCAACTAATTGTGTCATCTAACATGTGCTTTGGGTTGTGCGCTGTAACAATAAAATTATTTATTAGTAAAACCTTCGCAACTTCTTTTGCGTAAATCTCGCTTTCCCGTGAGAATTTTGAAAAATACTTTCTTATTACACCCCTAGACGTCGTAAGGAACACACAGGAACACAACATTCCAAATTTGAAATATTTGATTGATTTAAATAAACAAGGTGGCATAGTATCGAAAAAACAGTTCTTGGTGTGATCAGTGTATTGTTTTTCATAGACAGACAGATCATCATATCAACCCATAATCATCCCACTGCAGGGATGCTGCCACGCAGATTCAATGCGGATTGGCACAGGCCGGTGTTTTCAAGCCGCCCCAAGGCCACCGACTGGTTTAGCGACTGTCATCTACCGATAACAGCCGGTGCCGACAGCTTAACGTGCCCTCCGAAGCACTAGATAACGAAAGCCATCTAAACTCTGGCTAGGGTCGACATCGCTTAAATTGCATGTTCATATATGAGTGCGACACACAGTGACGCCATCGAGCTCTTCGTGCTATCGATACTATTGTTCGAATACAATATCATATTCTATGATGACATTTGTAAGTTTTCATCAAATAAATTTTATTTTATCAGTTCGTCGGCTATTACTCTTTAACTAGTAAAGCCTTAATTTTACTTAACCGTTATAGTTTTCATGGAAGGTTCAGCATATGAACTACTACCATGATTTTTTTTCAAATTTCTAAACAACAGACTTTCGGAGATAGAAGGGGGGGGGGCAGTAAGCGTCTAGGCGCTAGAACGCGGACAGACGGACATGGCGAAACTATAAGGGTTCCTTGTACTTTACTAGGGAACCCTAAAAAGGCAACCCGGCGGCAAAGCTAACAATAATTTTCATATAATGTTTCCAATGTTTTGTTACTGAACTGTTATTATTCTTGCGTCAATGTTCTGTATGTCTTAATTAAGACGCCCTAGTTACCTTGGCTCAATGATTCATCCTACAGCTTTGTTCTAATGAGAACGTTGCGTATTGAAGGATTCAAATTGTGGTAATAACAGGTACTAATTAATGTCAAAGATTTTGATCGATTTTGTAATATCGATTTTCAATCAAAATAAATTCGCTACTTTTAGTGATGACTTACTTGACTAAAGATCCCTAGACGGGGCAGAGGGCGTCCACAGTCCAGTCGCCATCCCATAATGTTAGTAATGGTAGAAATAAAAATATCAGAACTGAGCCACTTCGCAGAGAATTTCACAATAAAAAAATTGTGGTGGTAAAGCATTTAATGGCTGGTGGGGCAAGAGGGTTCTGGAATGGCGACCACGTACCGGAAAGCGCAGCGTAGGACGCCCGCCTACAAGTTGGTCAGACGACCTAAGGAAAGTCGAAGGAAGTCGCTGGATGCAGACCAGCAGGTCGCATTGGAGGCGTTTGGGAGAGGCCTATGTCCAGCAGTGGACTTCTTGTGGCTGAGATGATGATGATGATGAAAGCATTTAATGAAATAAGCTTGCTTGTCCGAAAAAGTAATCCTCCCAAAAGTAAATATATGTATGGAGCTTTATTCAATTCTAATTAAGGCATTTAAGGTGTTTTATACAAAAAACACGGTCAACTAGACGTCTATAGTTTTTTTTTTTACAGAGGAGTATGATAAATTTTTACTCTGTTGTTGGTCTACGTAATCATTGCTATTACGTTACGATTGCGAGTGTTGCTATTGATTGATACAATGATTCATCTCACTCTGTCAAAATGGGAAATGTGCGAGGGACATACTCAGTATTCGCCTGTTAAAAAAAAAACACGACTCAGGCGCTGACCCTACTGCGCGCGGTCTAGCGGGCAGGGTTCCGAGTTCTGACGTCCTTCGTACTGTGACCGTTGCGGTCCGACTGCTTTTGGTGTGTAAGATTCTAAGCCACCTGAAGTTGTATGTGTAAAATGCTGTTGTTGTCTTGTGTCTCATGTGCTGTACAGAATAAATGTATTTTCTTTCTTTCTTTCACCACATAGCTTACAGTGAACGCGGAACGCAGAACTCGGTCAGAACTCAGAACGCGCGCAGTAGGGCGCCTTAGCGATGGGGTTAAATCATAACGACCTACATAAAACTAATGTAATACACCATGTATGTCACGAATCTTTACAAATATTCCATATTTGTTCGCGATGAAAAGGCAATTTTCACGCTTAATGGTGAGTTTTAGCAATAGTGGTTTGGTTCTTCTCAATAAACTATCGACTTTGGCATTTTCTTCATGTAAAAAAACCAACTCTTTTTAGTCTTGTATCCTTGTTGAATTGTAACACCCCATCCACACGCACCCAATTTTTGTGGGCCAATTTGATCTATTGTCCTGTTCTTGGTGATATCTAAAGAAAAGGACAGGTATATAAATTGGCCAATTAGATTGGGCCGTGTGGAAGGGGTGTAACATATATACGTATTATAGGTTTTAGGTCACAAAATTTAATTATCTTGATAGCCGAAACGAACCTAACGTTTATGATAATTATACGTTTTGTGTTTTAGTTTTTTTTTATTAAGGCAATATTGCGTACATTTTTTTGCTTCAATGCTTACATAAAGTGTTCCGCCTAGTTATTTTTAATTAAGCAAATAAGTAATTTTATAATAAACTTAATTATCGCTATTAATTACTCATTATAACAATAATACAAAAGTATGTCTGTGTATTACAAAAATACCTACTTAATATAACTCAAAGTCAATTTATAGTCAGCAAGCCCAAACTTAATTATCGGAAGTGGATTTCCGTCACTGTATCAAGCTAAACATTCGATTCAATTTAACAATATAGACCGTAGCACTAGCCTATTTTTTACATATCAAATATCATGCTACCTTGGGAGGCTATATTTGTAGTTGCACTTAATTGATATATCCGTTCAAATCGGAGCAGCCCGTCTGGGGAAGGACCTCCACCTTACAGAAGATCGTAGCCAAATAGCATTGGTCTCGGCCATGTTGTGTTCCTACGGTGAGTAAGGTCTCCAGAGCTCCACTTGGGGGGGTTGGGAGACCCCCGGTATTGCAAAAGTCTATAGGCTACGGTGACGGCTTACCATCAGGTCGACCGTATGCTCGTTTGGCACCTGTGTTGTATAAAAAAAAAAAACATCTAAGTAAATACCTATCAATATTTCGAAATAAACGGTTTCCCATTTAGTTCGAAAATACTTTGTAAAGCTTATACTACGAAAAAAAAAATCAATTTCACTTTTCATTTCCATTATTATTAGTAATTTAGTACTCTTCCTTGTATTATTTAAAGTATAACAAATACTAAATAATAAAATATATTCAGATATTTTGTTTTGTCATCGCGGTTGGCCAAGCCAAACGAAACTAGAATAATGTGGAAAACCGAGGTTGGGATGATAGACTATAGTCAAATTTCAATATCAAGACCAGGGATGTTGCGAACATTCGCATCTGCATCCGCAAATGCGGAACATCCGCATTGATTTGGACATCTGCATCTGCTTCCGCATCCGCATTAATCAATGCGAATGTTCATGCGGATGCGAATATTATACAAGTAGCAACAAGAAAGAAATTGGGCGGGGCCGGTGATTGGCGCGTGCCGGTCGCACGTGACAATAACCAATGGGAGCGAAGAAATTGGTGACAAGATTCGACACGTTTGTTTGTTCTAGCTAGTGCATCATTTGTTTCTTGCAAGTGAATAAATATTACGTGTTTGTTTGCGCTGTGAAGTGAAAGTGAACTACTTATCGTATCATAAAGATAGATATTTTTTTTAATGTTGTTGTGATACAGTGTGTAAATAAGAAGAGTTTACAAGAAAACTTTATATTATTTAAGACTAATATCCATAAGATCACAAGGTAAATTCTAATATTACGCCGGTAATACGTTTTATTGTAGGAAAAATTATCGTTTTATGACGAAATTCGTTATTTTTCCAGTGTGATTCCCGTTATTGATAGTTTATATATATATATAGACTTTATTTACATAATATCTTATACATCCGCATCCGCATCTGCATCCGCGGATGTGAGCCTGCTAAACTCCGCATCCGCATCCGCATCCGCGGATGTGAAAATATCGGCATCTGCAACATCTCTGATCAAGACGCTAATAAGGTCAACATGTTTAATGTTTGCACAATCCATATTTTTATATGTCATACAAGCAAGCAAACAAGGAAGCGGGTAACCTGACAGGAAGTGGATAGGTACCACTGCCTTTGAAACAACAGTAACACCAGGGCAAGGGATGGGTTGTCCGCACATGGAAGAGAATATGAAGAAAAGGGATATGAAAGGAGCTGTGTTACCGGATATCTCACTCACCGAGCAAAACGTATTCCTACATCATGCTTATATTCTATAAGAGGATGATCCCGGTCGAACTACCGTCCACTACAGTACTGTTCCGTCTGGGGAAGGATCTTCACCTTACAGAAGATCGTAGCCAAATAGCATTGGTCTCGGCCATGTTGTGTTCCTACAGTAAGTAAGGTATCCAGAGCTTCACTTGGGGGATTGGGAGGGTTAGCAACGCGTGAGTGATACGGTATTGCAAGCGTCTATAGGCTACGGTGATGCTTACCATCAGGCGGGCCGTATGCTTGTTTGCCACCTTTGTGGCATAAAAATAAAATAAAAACTAGTCCAAATAACAACCAAAAAAAAATTTTTTTTACGTTAAAACCATGAAGCAATGCATGTTTAGCCGACTGCTACACAATGACATATTTTTGACATAGGAAACAAATTACACCTACATTAGTGACGGTTTTAAAAGGCCGAACCCATAGTTATCGTGGTTACACCAAGTTCAAATATTCTCACAGTATTTTACGGGCGATCTGTCATGTCACGTAAACTTACAAAACAGTTTATGCCATTGAAAACTGTATGCTTCTTGATTATTAGTTAACTCATTTTAACTATAAAAGGTTTAAATGCTGGTAAAATAATATTACCAATTTATAATAGGTAATGTTATGGGAACTATACCTCGCGTTTGTGTTATGAGAATTAAGTTTGGTTTGCCTTGCGCAGGATTCGAACCCGCGGTCCTTGGGATAATGTGACCATTGCCACTCGACCACCGGGCCTGCATATACTTGTCATTAATAAAAAATATTATTATAACATTTCTCCACCTGCACCAGAACCTTTAACAATTACCAATAGTTAACTAACTACATACTTACAATTTACAATACATAGAAAACATTTAGACTCGAGAACAAAATAATACAAATGCCATCACATAAATGTTTGCCCAGAGCTGGAATTGAACCCGCGCTCTCTGGTAAGATCACTACCAACACCAACGCACCACCAGACCGGGTTGTCTAACTATAAACAAAATAAATATATAGACAAATCACACAAATTGAGCTGACCCCAAAAAAGTTTGAAACTTTGGTCATGGGATACACTCAACGATACTTTAATATAATAAATACATATAATAGATAAACATCCAATGCCCCAGGCCAATCAGAAAAAGTTCGTTTTTCATCATGACCCGACCTGAATTCGAACCTGGGACCTCCTTGGTGGCGGTCCGGCGTGGTAACCATTACGCCACGGAGGTCGCCTATGATTTCAATATACGTGCAAAATCCATTGAACTTCATTTATTTCAATACACAAAAAGAGAATCAACATTTTTATATAACAATCGATGTAAACAACAAGGTCGCGTAATAGATGAAAAAAAAATGCCAGTGAACTTGACAGTCAAATGGTCACCGTTCGCAAGACCGCTCACACCGCTCTGATTCACTGTTACAATACATACGTTTTGACATAGTGCACCGGTTTGAAAACATTGGTTTTATATGAAAGTAAGAAGTGTTTTTTTTTAAATTCAAATAGGGCTGGTAAACCGCCACCAACTAGTTCAGACGGCAGGTTTGTTCAGAAGAACTGTCAAGACACTCAGCATGTGCTTATTGATATAGAGATTCAAAAACAGTGTGAAATAGTGGTTTTACCGAATCAAGCGTAGATTTAGCTACCTTTGTGGGATTAAAAAAAAAGTTTGGGATAAAATCACTGTCTACACTGTTTTAAACCTCTCTATCAAACCAAACCGTGTAGTGTTGGCTTTAGAGTAACTTCGATAAATCAATTTCTTCGAGGAGTCTTTTAGAATATTCCTGTCTATGAAATTAGTTCTGAGTTCAAATACATTGTGTAGGTTTTGCGGCGTCAATGAGATTCTCTGCTTATTTTCAAGTAATCCAGGCTGGTGGTGCCATTGGCATAGTCGGGACTATTTTAATATATTTAGATTAGATAGAACTCAATCATACATTCATTAGTTAGAACCGTCTTATTTTACTAGGGACAAAGAAAAAAGCCCTTTTCAAAGACTACAAAATAACTATGCCCTAAATTATGCTAATGACTAGAGTAAACGTCCAGAAAATGACAAAAACAATTTAAAATAAACAATTAAGCATATGTCCGGGTAGTAAACGAGTACTTCTCACTCAAATAATAAATTATTGATACCATTAGATAAAAACAAACAGTAACAACTCTCACAGAGAATTAAGCATGTCACATGAATAAATATTACTATAAAATAAAATAAAATGTAATCCAGTCTCTTTAATGGATAGAAAAAGTAAAAGCGTACATAATATTTATGAGAAGTACGAATACTGAATATAGTGCGCACTTAATTTTAGTGAATAAATAATATAGCGTAATGCCATTTATTTGTACTATTCAGAGGTCGATAATATACTTACTCATAAAAACAAGACACTTCCATTGTGTCTGACTCATTTTGTATATTACACGATAACTTTAAAATCTATTACATTATTTTTCACCTCACAAGCTCGGAAAGAATCTGTTTGTCATTCGAAATCTGAGCGCAAAAGTGCATTTTGTGCCCTAGCGTGGAAAGAATTTTTAAAATTCGAACCTTTCTATTCTATAATTTTTTATACCGCCAGTCCTCGCAGGTGGACCTTGGTCGTGGTCCACCTGCGAGGACCACGACGGGCGGACGGGCTCTGAAAATGCATTATACTTATTTCATGCCAGTGCGCCAACCTTATAGAATTAGAATAATCGAACTGGCCAGCACGACACCGCATGAAAAAAATAAACACTTATTTAATATATTATTTGCGTTTTTTGACGACCTCCGTGGCGTAATGGTTACCACGCCAGACCGCCACCCAGGAGGTCCCGGGTTCGATCCCCGGTCGGGTCATGATGAAAACCGAACTTTTTCTGATTGGCCTCGGGTCTTGGATGTTTATCTATATATGTTTCTGTTATAAAATATAATATCGTTGAGTTAGTATCCCATAACACAAGTTTCGAACTTACTTTGGAGCTAGCTCAATCTGTATGAATTGTCCCTAAATATTTATATTTATTTTCTTGCACCAAGTATTTTCCTCGCTGTAGTGAGGTGAAAAGTTGTGTGTTACGCTCGGCAGCAAAGTTATTCTGCGTCTCGTACCTTTGAAACCCTCGCTACGCTCAGGATTCTATATTTGAACCACTCGCTTCGCTCGTGGTTCAATCCTAGAATCCTTCGCTAGCTCGGGTTTCAATATAAGTACTCGCGCCAAAAAACAACTTTGCAGCCTTGCATAACAAATAACTATTATTTGTTTGAGAAACGTATGAGACCTATAAGATCAAACAAACATACAAACATTCGTTTGTTTCTTTTCAATGAATCGCAATGAGTTGGGTTTCCGGATCTCTTACTCACCGAACGAAAAGCACTTCTGCTTCACGCCAATACTCTACGAAAGGAGGTAGGTACACCACATCCGATCCGATCGAGCTAACCTATTTCATAATAAAATGAATGCATGTTCTCTACTAAGTACTAACTAACTAGTCTATAGTAACAACCAGTGCAGCAGATTAGCCGACTAACTTAGACTTACTAACAATACTAACTAACGAACGACAATAAATATTATATAACTTTTAAAAGTGGGCCAAAAAACAGCGTCAGTTATTCGACTTGCATCTCGCGATAGTTGAAATGCAAGCGAGCGGAGTATAATCAATGATAATCATACCCAATATCATCACCCGCTGTTCAGTCGAGTCAGTTAAGACCCTTCTGATGGCAACTGTTCAAATGTTTGACGAGCCATATATATCTTACCGTGCGACAAACCATAGCGCGATGTAGAATAGGCACAGCGCCATCTAGTTGTAATAATAAGAACTAAATTATGACGCATGCGTTTGCGCAGATTCAGTGCTATTTTTTGTATTTCATATTTTTTTTTTGGTATTTGTAATATTTTGGTTACGTCACAAATTATTTTGTTGTATATGTTTTAATTGTATTAAACTATAATGTATGAAATAAAAATTGCTTTATTTTTTTTCTAGGCGTTTTAAATTATAAGATATTTACTGTACATACTGAATGTCTTTGAAAATTCAACCTATTTCAACTTTTAATACATACACAAAATTGCGAATTCTTTTGAATTTTTCTGTAATGTACTTTATTTTTAATATTATTTGAAGTATAAATGTTCCATGATTAAATCCATCTTTTTTTGTGACTTTATGATTATCTAGAATACCTCTTTGATTGAAACGATCCGTTACGGATTTCATACAATCTAAAGAACGTCTGAGAAGGCTTCTGTATCAATTATCCTTCAGATAGATAAAATTTGTCCTATTTATATCAAAGCTTGGTGAGATCTTGGAGATAAGGAAACGTAAAGGATTTGTTTCTTTATTTTCTATATAAAATGGGTATTCGTTTACGATTTATCTTAAATCCTCCATTGAATCCAGTAATAACACTTTCAGAAGGATACAAATGGTTTAAAAAAAAAAAAGCACATAAGGTTGTAATAAAGGCAAAAGAAAGTAAAATGAAATTGTAACTATACAGGGTGACTGGTTAAACATCGTACGCATTTTAATAGATAAAAAAGTAATTAATTTATATCCCTTCTGCATAAAAAAAAACAAAAAAAAAATTAAAATAGGCGAGATATGCGTATTTTAAAAAAATATTAAAATCGGCCAATTTACGTATACTGTGGTGTCACGTGGTGTCGAATGTCGAAGTCGCGCGAGCGCCGCCGCCCGCCCCTGCCCTCGCCGCGCCGCGGCCTGCGCGGAGTGCGCGGGCGGGGGCCATTCATTCATTTACTACTTAGTCTAGGATGGTCTAGGTATGCTACGTTGCCGTTGCTACGAATGACAAAAAATAAATTTGCGCGAAGAATGAATCGAATGAGGTAGGTAAGTAGGTGGCTAGTTATTAGTTATTTTTAATCACATTACATTTAAAATTTTTACTTACCAACTACGTGGCCTTCTTGCAATTGTTCAAATCATATGAAAATCAAGAAAATCACAATAATTGTTCTACTACACAACACAACACATCACTACACTCGTAATCGTTCACACCAAGTTCTTGGACGGGTCGATAATGAAACGGATGTCGTCTGTCTGTATGTAGCAGATTCCACACCGTATACTGTGACACATTAAAACGTCTTGCGGCATTCCGCGTACTCTCGCGTGGGTTGTGGTCAAAGTATTCTAAAATGGCTTCATGCAAGTCTACCGGATAAGGTTCTGCTCCTCGTGCTTGGGCATGAGTGGGCACGGTAAACTGGCCGAACGCTCTTAATCTAAAATTGAGTCCTAACATCAAATCATATTATGATGGTACTCGCCGGTTTGGGAACGTCTCGCGATACAACGTAATTGCGTGTCTAACAACGTTATTTGCCCTCGCGTAACATTGCACCATGTCCCAATACTCCTCATTGGTGTATTGATAAGCCATTATCACTACTCACTAGTTCACTCACACACAAGTTCACAACACAAGCGCGGCACACGCGATTCCAATCAAGTTCGCCTCAAGTTTGCCGGTGTCGACCGTTATGACGTCACATTAACGAGTAGAAATAAAAAAAACAGAATAATCGAGTAATAGCGAAAATAATATCTTTCGCTATTACTCGATTCAGTGTCGCTCTCGCCGATTGATAATCAATTGTCTTTCGTTGTTTTGCGATAAGCTAACAGTCCGAGCAACTGCGGAAGCGGCAAACTTGAAACGGACGGGTACGTACGCGACGTGCGATCGATGCCAAAACAAGTTTGCGACTGGGGGGTGGTGGGAGCGCGGGAGCGAGGTCGGCGATCGGGTTGCGTTTGCGCTGGGGTGCGGGCGGGTCGCCGGGCGGGGCGCGGGGGGATTGCCGGGTCATGAGAGTTCATGCATAGTATAATGTAAAAAACGTAGAATGAACATTAAAATAAATAAAAATTAAAAAAAATAAGGTGGTGGTTTTTAACACTTAATGGAATAGGCATCAGCTTCTTATTCACCTCCTTTAATGGGTCCGTTGTTCAATCAGTCACCCTGTATATAACAAAGAAAAAATCGTAATTTGGTGCGGATTTCAATATTTTTGAAGGAGGTATTCAATATTTTTTTTACACAAAGCTAGCAATTGATTAATTTGTTGCCTGTAATGATGACAGGAAACTGAAATTCTCGCACAGAATCACACTCTTTTATTTAATTATTAATTAATAAATCCACTTAACATAAGGTGGCCCGCTTGCCTGATTATCTTTTTTTATATGTCCGTCTACATAAGCCGGACTTAGATAGGTAGTTCTTTGTTATGACACCGGCGTAATGCCCTCACCGCCCCGTTTTTGTGTGGTTAAGATTGTAAAGGTCTAGATTTTATAATTATTTACATAGAAGTCAGGGTTTTTTTTTTAGGAATTTATCCTTGAACATTGATAGATACTTTTTAGTAGTTTTCATAAGCAAGGAGGTATGAGTTTTGCTTAAAATTGTATTAAACATTTCATACGTAAAATTCGGTAACATATCTATGATATTACTTTGGTTTTATTTTTATAAGTAATAAAGTCACCAGTTTTATTATTATATACATATATAAAAATAGTTTTATGGCACCGAAGGACCACCGTAAAGATGATAATGATCACAGATCAATCTCAAATCATAAAAACAGAGGTGCTAATAAAAACATAATGTTACCACAAGACATTGACGTAACTATTCAGGGCGTGTCCGAGTAATAGGTAGGTAGTGAAAATCTATACCCCCACTGTGATAAAGGTCACCACAGATTCATTATTATGCCTTAGATCAATTCGTGAATGTTTTTACAAGTAGGTATGTTGTTCATGTACATTTAACATTACTAGCACACCTCTCTACTTTTTTATCTGTTGAAGTTGCCTTTCGACCAAATTTCACTTGGAAAAAAGTAAATTTAAAATTTGATAGTGACGTAATGAGTACAGTCTCAGTTGTGGTTGTCATCTTGGGGGACTGGTCTGCTCGCTTTATTAACATCTACATATTCGACATATTTAGGATTTGACCATAGCGCTATTTGGATCGACATCCCGCGTTTTGAGCTTGATTTCTGTATGTACCTGGATCTGTATTTTATTTATTCTTATAAATGTACTTATACATTGTAAAAAAAAATTGAAAGGAAAAAAAAAATGGTAAATGACAAAAAAGGCCGTAACCGGGTTTCTTTCGCCATTTCTTTTACCGGTGGCCATTTTGCTTGTGTCCGAAATGGTGGTAGTACATAACGTAGTTTATTCTCTATATACATATATACAAATTGTAAATGACAAGAAAAAGTGCCTGTGAAGGTCTAATTTCTGAAATAAACGATTTCATTTCATTTCATTTCATTTCAGTCTATGAAAGAGGTGACCAGTGTAGAGAAATAGAACAAATATTTTCACGTCAAAAAAGTTAGCATGGTCATGGAGCTTTGTCATTACATAGTATAATGTAAAATGCCATAGCACTCCAAAAGTCTTCGAGGCAGATTTCTTTTTGTGTAATTTTTTCAGGCCACGTGTTCATTCAGTTTCGATACGATGCCATTGGAATCCTCGTTTGTATTCGAATACGTAAATTGGAAACAAAAGGCATTCACGGATATTACAAATCAATTAAAGGAAACCATGAAGAATTGTGTTTTATCTCAACAAAGGATGTTAGAACCTTTCACTATCACATTTACAAGGCTTATATTTATATCTTGTACAAAAAACAGATTTAGTTAGACTTACGTAGGTAGGTAGGTTACTGTGACAATTACTTCCTCGCACAGTAAAATTTGGAACCAACTCCCGCCAGCGGTGTTTCAGAATGACTATGCCCAAGTCATAGTCATTCTAAAACCTATAAGAAGCGAGCATACATGCATTTAAAAGGCCTGCAGCGGCTCAGGGACTCCCCCGGTGCTCCATGGGTTGCGATGATAACATCAGTAGAACCGCATGCTAGTTTACCAACATCTTACATAAAAAAAAATCTTACGTAGGTAAATTAAACCTTGGCAGTGTCGTCAGGAATAATGATGTTTTCTCAGACATCTGGTCCCTACTTTCATGAGTTAGGGTCAACAAAGTCTGACCTTAGTTTGAATGCTAATTTCATAGGTCCCTACCTATGTTTACATAAGCATGAAAAAATTAAATTCCTAGATAAATTAAATTTTTTCATGCTTATGTAAACATAGGTAGGGAAATTTAACAAAAGAAAGATACAGAATGTAGGATGAAAGTGCGACAGACATTAAACTTTCATTATGTAAAGAGTGTAGATTTAGAGTATTACAAAAAGACTGTAATGGATACTTGCCTCCTGCCATGCCTTACATACGAATGCCAAACATGGGTATTTGATAACAAATCCAAATGTAAAGTAAGGTCATGTCAGAGGGCGATGGAACGTAGCATGCTGAAACTAAAAAGAATTTATAAAGTTAGACATGAAACCATAGATTTATTATTTACTAGCGTAAGATTGGCAATGCAAAAGAGATTGATCATAGCATACACGTTGGTTAGAGCGAGATAAATAGGCGAGACCATTTTCCTATACACGCTATCGGACTGTATCGGCCTGACGTCGGTCGTGTTAAAAA
Organism: Endotricha flammealis; assembly: GCA_905163395.2. Classification (NCBI taxonomy): domain Eukaryota; kingdom Metazoa; phylum Arthropoda; class Insecta; order Lepidoptera; family Pyralidae; genus Endotricha; species Endotricha flammealis. The sequence goes on from LR990866.1 coordinate 8,936,222, forward strand.
CAAATCCCACTTATTTTTACAAAATTTATGGTTTTTAAGTGTAGTTTTGGTGTTAATTAGACGTGATTAAATATGTGCAGTGCCTGGATGTAACTCAAACTAACTACATTCCACGCACACTAGTGTTTTTCGTTTTTGGTTTTGGTCTCGCCGATCAAACCAAAGCCGATCTATAGGTACGCTAGTATATACTAAATCTATGCATGAAACCATTAGAGAAAAAACCAAAATTACAGACGCCTTAAAGCATGCCTTAACATAAAAAAATGGCAATGGGCAGGACATTTCTGTCGCTTAAAAGATGACAGATGGACACTTAAAGTCACTAAATGGCAAGGTCCGCAAGGAAAAAGGAGAGTTGGTAGACCTCAGAAACGTTGGACCGATGACATTGCCAAAGTGGCTGGAAAAGAATGGATGACAAAGGGACAGGACAGAGAGAAATGGAAACTGCTGTAGGAGGCCTTTACCCAAGAAAGGGATCTACAAAAATAAAATAACCATACGTAACGTAAAAATAAGTAACAGCTAACCACATACTAACACAAATTAATGTCAATGAGAGTTAGAAAAACAAATAAAAGACTTAAATTATTATTATTATTACTACCTATTGATAAATAAAATTGGGATTAAATCATTCCATTAAATATTCAGAAATTCATTGATTGGTTGGTTGTACTTTGCTAAACCTATGACCAATTTTCATAAAACGTCCCATTCACTGGCATAAATATGAACGTTGCTGTTAAATATGAAAGGAATTACAATTAAAATTAGTTCATTGTCACGTAAAAATATTAAACATTCTATTTGATAAGTATTTGTAATATTCAAAACTAATCAAGCGTACAGCTGATCAAATAGATTATATTGATATTGAACTGCTTTTTCACGATTTCCTCAAGTTTCCACCGCGAGCAAAAGGAACCCTTAAAGAAATCTGTTTAATTTACAAAAGTAAACTGCATTCTTATGTGTTCCTACTAACAACTACAAAATGCTCAGGCGAAAAGGACTGAGTGAGCAGAAAGAGTTGCAATGAGAATTATGAGAATTCATAGTATGAATTTTTGGTTGAAGTCTAGTGTGAAGTTGTATCAGTAGTGTAGTGTGAACGCAGTTTTAGCGCTCGAGTGTCAAATCCAATTGCAAAACCCGTCTTTAGAATATTACTTAATCTATTCTAGTGGTACTATATCTATAAATTAAGCCCGTAAAGGTTCTTCCAAATTACCTGTTAATTCAAATTCAAATAGATTTGCTGACAAAGGGACCCGAGGGATGGCACTACATCTACGGAAACCGAATCAGTGTAGGAATCACCTTTGAGATTTAATTCCATCATTACTCAGTACGTACTATTCATCTTTTAACGCAATTAACACATCCATTGCACGTTTAATACAACGCAAACTAAACTAGATTCTGTCTAATAGGGTAATGTAAAGCGTTCCGGTAAATAAAGTCTCCGTTACCGCATCTCTCTAGAGAATTGTGGTAAAAGTAGGACAGGATGTCAGTGCAAATTGGTATCGAAAACCGGAAATGGTATATCACAGGCTTTGTTCTGAGGCAAAGTCGATATGAATTGCCTTTCTTTTGCTTACCTACTGTTTGTTTGTGGACTTCTAAAGAATTGTATTTTTCGAAGGCAATGATGTTGAATGAAAGAAAGATAAATATTTATGTAGGTACCTATCAGGCGAAAAGAATTCGTAACAAATTCAAAAATGTCGCATTTTCTTCTTGATAATAGTAATATTTATGAAAGATGCCCATTTCCAGTACAATAAACCTGTATATCTTATATAGAATTACGCACTTTGAAAGTAATACAAATACAAAAATTAGACATTACAATGGATGTGTTAATCAAATGGCAGCCTTATGCTGAAAATATAACAAACAGCCTTCAGTGTCCGAGGAGTAAGGAAAGTCTTAGCTCATCTACGTTTTAGCTTAGTGTAAAACAGCCTTCTGAGTCTAGTGAATTTTGACTGTACCCTGATTAAGGTGAAGTCAACCAGTCTCTCCTTTTATATTTTATTCCACCATAATAAAAACTATGTATTATGGTAAGACAATTCAATGTTTCATTTAGCTTAGAGGCAATATTACCTGGGAATTTTGTGGCAATCGAAACAAGAATGATTCCGGTACAATTATATTATCTTGATTCTTGGTTTGTGGTCTATATTTCATATTCTTGTTTATCCGAATTATGTTTCCTTATACCGTCAATTATTAACCTATCCAGGTGTAATATGCAATCGCATTCGCAGAACTGGTGTAGAACTAATCCCAGCAAAACGTAAATGTGTAAATCTTTCAAGTTCCTATTGTAAGATGTAGTTATGACAAGTTATCCAGCTATGATTGCTATTTTTTTTTAAATAATAAAAGATGCCATTGCTATATCGTCGTGTATACAACAATACCACGCAAGTAAAATTTTGTGAGTTTTCAAAAGAGGCAAAATACTGTTTTTATAATTTATACATCCTGAATTTTTTTCTAAAATTACTTGTGCGGCATTATTTATTTATTTAAAAAAAAAATGAATATTTTGAATTATTTTAATTTTATTTTTGTCTAATGCAATAATACTAACATAGTTTTTAAGTGTGCAAATGTTACTAACAAAATGGATAAATATCTGAAATAAAGAGATTATTATTATTATTATTGTATAAGCGACTATAATAATGTACTTTCAAATACAATTAAAACCTTTTTATTATTTTTTAAATTAAACTGTTCATAATATTTCGAGTGTCTTTTCTTAATTACCTTTATGTATGAGAGTAATTCTTAAATACTTGCCATTACCAAAGTGCGTGTTTAACTATTAACTGTGAGTGACAATTGGTTTTTTCACGATTTTTTTAAACCAATAAAGTTATTAGATGAATAAAAAAAAACTGGACAATATTTACAATGTCACGTAAATAAATACTTATATGTAGTTCCACTCCCAATGTATTTGACGAACTTGGCTGTATTTTCACGTATTGTATAAAGATAATTCATAAATGTTGTGTAATCAAGAATAGAAATAATACGTTTTGTTCTATAATTTAAGACAACAAACAGGGGTAAAGTAACCTAGAATGAACTAGTCTTTTGTAATAACCAAGATGATTTATATGCCGATATACCTAGTCATACACTTCTTTCTCGTATTTTTCATTGCTGAGGGTCGTGTCTGTCTTGAAATGCTGGGAGGGAGTCTTTTACACGGTAATAGGGTTGTTTCCAGGGTCAAAATAATTACATTATATTTAGTCCGTATTTTAGATTATAAAAAAATATTGGACACATATTTTTTTCTTCTTACGATTAAACAAAAAATAACAAAGATACAAGGCATAAAAAATTAGGAGTGGGGGCCTTTGACGTCACCCCGTGCGAAAAAAGGCCACACGGCATGACGTCACACGTAACTTTAATGAGCTATATCTTTTGTCATTTTTGGTCTAATTTACAAATGAAAAAATGAGTGTCCCTTATTTTTGTAAAATCTAAAAGACGGACTAAATATACATTTTTTACGGAAACAAGCCTATACTATCTAAATAACCATGTCTGTTACGATCTGTTTCCACATCACTCTGTCTTCGGCTTTTCTCAGTGCAGTGGTCATAGGGGTTGTGTCGATCATTTTATTTGATCAGACCAGCGAATAGATGCACCGACAACCAAGCTGACAAAGTCGCAGGCACAGTTAAAAAAAAAATGATAATGCTACCGACCAGTACTACTATTGACAAATAAAAGAATAATCTAGTGCAGTCAAGAGCATGTCGACGTTTACATATCGGATATTGTACCAGGTATTACTATTACATAAGAGCCAAAATTGTACTGCAACTCGACGTGCACCTGACTGTACATCTTGAATGATCTTGAATCGTAATTCATAGTCCCCCTCATTAAAATTAGGTAGGTGTATTTATATCCTTTGTTGATTTGACTTATAGTTATAACAAAACAAACGGCCAGTACATAAATAACATCGTGATATGAATTACTTCGTTTCCTGATCAATTTTATAACGTTTTAAGATCAAGGCCATAAAATAGGGTAATTGTTATAATTTGATGACATTACAAAAAACGATTCGATTTATTTTAAATGCTATTTATTTTACTGATTACGATCATAATTCACGATTATGTACGAATCTATAATCGAAACACAAAGTAATAATCAAAATGATATTTAACTTTTTTATATCATGATGGTGGCAAACAGGCTTACCACGGCACGTAACACTCGACTCGCTTTACTAAGCCGTATCTGATATTTTATTATTTTCGGATTGGTACAGCATTTAAAAAATGGGTTCGCTCGACTGCGGTATCTGGCGGCGGAAGCTTGGGAGGAAAGCATGAACGCTGTTGGTGTTTTCTGCGATCTTTCCAAGGCTTTTGACTGCGTTGATCACAAGACCTTAGTTAAGAAGTTAAAATTCTATGGCTTGGACAGTTATTCAATCAGTGTCATGTCCTCCTACCTTAACGCCAGAATTCAGAAAGTGAGAGTAAATGAAGCGACCTCTGCAGGCTGTCCTACTAGTATAGGCGTTCCCCAGGGCTCAATTCTGGGCCCTTTTCTCTTTTTAGTCTATATTAATGACTTGCCTTATGTAACTCATAATTTATGCGACTCTATTTTATTTGCAGACGACACTTCTTTGATTTTTAAAGTAGACAGAAATAATTCTAATGTCGATAACATTAACAAGACGCTGTCTCTTCTACTACAATGGTTCACTGTAAATAATCTGGTACTGAACGCCAATAAAACCAAATGCATAGCCTTTACACTCCCGAATGCAACCCAAGCTATTAGTCAGTCATCAGTCGTTATTAACGATGAAAAGTTAGAAATGGTTGAAACGACTACTTTTCTGGGCATTGTACTTGACAGTAAACTACAATGGCATCATCATATAAAAACCCTAGCAGGTAAACTTAGTGCGGCTGCTTTCGCTGTTAGGAAAATTCGACTGTTCACCAATGTCGACACGGCACGACTAGTTTATTTTAGTTATTTTCATAGTTTGCTGTCGTACGGCATTCTACTCTGGGGTAAAGCAGCGGAAATCGATTCGATTTTCGTGCTGCAGAAACGTGCAGTGCGTTCTATTTATAAACTTGGTTACCGGGTGTCTCTACGCGAGTTTTTTAAAGCCACCAATATCCTCACGGTGGCATCACAGTGCATTTTTGACAGCATCATGTTTGTTCGTAAAAACATTCATGATTATAACCAGGTGTGCGATGTTCATAGTTTTAATACGCGTAATAAGAACAAATTAGCTGTTCCTAAATTTAAGCTGAGAAAAGCGGGAAAGTCTTTTATTATTCAAGGCTTGCGTATGTATAATAAAATTCCCGATTACATTAAAAACCTCTCCAATAATAGCTTCAAATTAAATGTTAAAAAATTCTTAATCAGTAAAGCCTATTACACTATTAATGAGTATTTAAATGAAAAGTCTCCATGGCCCCTATGCGAAAATGAAATGCTCAAACTTGTCATTAAAAGCCAGTCAATGTTCGATAAACTCCATAAATAATAAATGTTCGTTATCATATTTTTTCTCATAATATCAATGGACACACGTCGTGGTGTCATCTAAATAGTGCTGCATTTTCATTATACTACTTTTAATTCTTTTTGACGGGGTTGTTTTTGTGAATGGGCTCTTCCGGGATTACGGTCGCATCGGGAGTCGGGTCGCTGTGTTCCCTCCAATATTGTTCATAATATTGTTGATGGTGAGCTGAGTGATGGAGGCTGGCGGGCCGACTCTCAGTTGTGGTTGTCATCTTGGGGGACTGGTCTGCTCGCTTTATTAACATCTACATATTCGACATATTTAGGATTTGACCATAGCGCTATTTGGATCGACATCCCGCGTTTTTAGCTTGATTTCTGTATGTACCTGGATCTGTATTTTATTTATTCTTATAAATGTACTTATACATTGTAACAAAAGAGTGAAAGGAAAAAAAAAAAATTGCTAAATGACAAAAAAGGCCGTAACCGGGTTTCTTTCGCCATTTCTTTTACCGGTGGCCATTTTGCTTGTGTCCGAAATGGTGGTAGTATATAACGTAGTATATTCTCTTTATACATATATACAAATTGTAAATGACAAGAAAAAGTGCCTGTGAAGGTCTAATTTCTGAAATAAACGATTTCATTTCATTTCATTTCATTTCATCGAATAAATGTAAAGCAGCAATGCGTTTCGTTCTGTGAGTGACAGATCCAGAAGTAAAACTCCTTTCCCAATCCCTTCCTTATAGCGGGCAGCGCTTTGGTAGCGCCCTTGGTCCTTGGTATTAGGGGGGAGGGGGGATTCACCTCCCATTCCTATTTAGTATGAGTGAGTGAGACAGCGATTGAATGAAATCGGGTTTTGTTACGAGAATTGGGGGTCTCATGTTCATAAGCGACGGTCTCCATTCGGGTACCCCGCTAGCTTGTTTATCGTATAAATTCATTTCAATTTTCAAAAGAAAAATCAAATACTCGTTTGCTTTCTTTTAGTAAAAATAAATACTATTCCGTTGCCTCATATTAGGCGCACTTACCCTACTAAGGCATGATCAATGACTCACCTCACCTACCTAGGTATTAATAGGTATCAATTTGTGAATCTAGTACTCAAGATTATGGGTTACAGAGGTCGGAAATTTAGCACTGTGCCGGTAGATGCTGACATTTTCTTGATAAGGGTATCTCTCCGAGAACCGAAAAGTAGGTCACTTTGGGTATTAATTGATACTTCTGTACTGTACAAGTAATATTCACGAACCCGAGTGAACAAATTGAGATTTTTTTTGTCAACTGACGCCGTTAATTTTGTTAATTTCGTTTCGAAGCCAATTAAATTCCTAACCAATTATGTTCAGTTCAAAGTCACACAAATATAAATGAATGAAAAACAGATTTCAAAAATTGTATAAACATTGTTTTTTTTTTATGTGCCCGGAAAAGTGTGACGTAATAATTTTTTGAGTGGGCATTTACTACCCGTTCGCTTCAAGTTTGCCGTTACCTCCCCTGCCGCGCACACTCCGTGGGGTGTGCGCGGCGCGCCTCAACTCAAGGCTCGGCAAATTTGAGGCGAACGGGTAGTGTATGAATCTGACGTAAAAAAAAAAAATGTTAGGTATTTGTTACAAATCAGCGACTCCTATCGTTCAAATAACGTGTCAATCTTAATCTTTAATGTATGAGTGAGACAGCTGTTGTCATTGACACGAGATATGAACGATTTTTGTTACGAGAAACGAGAAAAAAAATTGTAGATAATGTTGAAAAATAAAATTGATGAGTGTGATGACTTAGAGTTTAAATGCAATAAATAAATTACTATAACGACATAGAACTTAAGAATGGTACAAAGTCAATTTATAAAGGTCGACCTGCACTTGACTGTACTGTCACCTCCTTAAATATGTAAACACTTTAGTACCTTGTCACTATAACATTGTTGACATGTTCACTCAAATGTCCTAAGTAGGTACCTAATTAAAATGACATACGAAAGTGACTGTCATTTCGTAGTACCTTGGTACTAAAGTGATTACATATTTATGGAGGCGACTGTACAGTCAAGTGCAGGTCGACCTTTACAAATTGACTTTGTACCATTCTTAAGATCTATGTCATAAGAGCCAAAACTGGACTGCAAGTGTTAAGCCTTGTACTGTGACTGTACCAAAACAATAACTTGAAACGCCTGTAGGATTTTGAACCGCAAACTTTATTCATTGGAAAACATTAGGTAGTAAGTATTTGTAGACAAACCTGACATAGATTTTACTACCTACATCCATTATAATAACTGTCATGTAACTTTTTGTTTTAAACTAATTTAGACTAATATTAATTTTAGGTACTTATTTACATTTAAAATATCATTAAAATCCAAATATAATAAACACTATTGAATTTCACCAATGCAGTAGTTTATTCTTATTGTCAAATACCTACAGTGTTAGTTGTAATTATAAGCCAAAAATAAATTGAAGGTAATTAAATAAATTGATCGTGTAAGTAATCCAAAAATTCACATACATAAATTTATTAACGTTCGCTTTGTACTATGTAGATTTATTTAAATATTTTACTGCTATATTTAAACAACAGGCGTTTAATTTTAATTAAGCGATCCGTCGACATCGAACACGAGTTCCCCCGAGGAAAAACATTATTGTTTGTATAAAATGTCCATAATTATAAAATAAACTTGAATTTTGCTAAATAGTTTCCTTAGCACAGAATTAAATAATAGTTGCCCTTATTAAAAACAAAGTTCAGGCAAGGTTTTCTTTATGTCACCGCAGGCAAACAAATAAATAAATATATACAAATGTACAAATCACACAGATTGGGTTTGCCCCAAAGTAAGTTTGAAACTTGGATACTAACTCAACGATACTATATTTTTTAACAAAAACATCCAAGACCCGAGGTCAATCGATTCGTTTTTCATCATGATCCGACCGGGATTCGAACCCGGGACCTCCTACCTTTTTTTTGTTGAAAATTACTATTTTGGTACTGTATCGATAGTAAAATCCAGCCGATCAATATTTCAAAAAAATGTGTGTGTCCTGTGAAAACCGGTACAACACGAGTAGTAGCAAAATGACCTTTTTCATTGAATGTGAATCAGAGAAAAGTACCCAATTTTTCTGTCTAATCCATATTTTGATAGGGCTTATAGGTAGTTCCTGAGATAGTATGGTACAACTAGAGCAAAAAAACGGGTTTTGTTAAATAATTTTGTGTAACCAACCAAATACGACATAACAGACATCGCCTGCAAAATTTCATTTGCAATGTTAAGATTTGTTTTTAATAATATATATTTAGTTCTATCATAATTCATATATCATTTTAAAAGTGTCAACTGATATTGTTTAGTTCTAGAGGTCTATGGAAACTGTTCAAATATTTTAATAATTGGTTTCTCAACTAGATGTCGTTAATATTACCGCGCCGCGCGTCATTGCCAGCCCTCTAGTGGTGAAAAAGGCAAGGTTTTTAACAAAACTTAGTACTACAAAAGGCTCAATAGATGTCAAGTTTTTGGCATTTTACGTAATATTAAAGCGGGGTGAAGGGGTGAAGTAACGTTACTTAGAGGTCAAATCTTCAAGGTCATCGGCTCCTTGGAGCCCCCTAAAGGTATTTTAGGGTCGGCAACGCGCGAGTGATACTCCCGATATTGCAAGCGTATAGTCTACGGTGACCACTTACCATCAATTCAGGTGGGCCGTATTCCTGTTTGCCACCTTAGTGGTATAAAAAAAGGTACTACCAATGTATTGCCAGCTACAAAGAAAGGAAAGAAAAGACAAGGAAAATCAGTTGGGCTTCCGAATCTCACTGAACAAAATGCAAACTCATAGAGAGCGTGGTAGGTACTTCTCCGGTCGAACTAGCCCTTATCATAAATGTCATAGCATTTTATGGTATGCCATTGATACCATTCTAAGTTTTAACTGTTTTTTTTTTGTAATATTCTAAACCTCTTAATCTTTTTCTCGGTGTCACGACATCTACAGCTCGTTGTTGGCGATTTTGGCCGAAAAATCGTCCGACAAATTTTTTGAGTGGGCATTTACTACCCGTTCGCTTCAAGTTTGCCGTTACCTCCCCTGCCGCGCACACTCCGTGGGGTGTGCGCGGCGCGCCTCAACTCAAGGCTCGGCAAATTTGAGGCGAACGGGTAGTGTATGAATCTGACGTAAAAAAAAAAAATGTTAGGTATTTGTTACAAATCAGCGACTCCTATCGTTCAAATAACGTGTCAATCTTAATCTTTAATGTATGAGTGAGACAGCTGTTGTCATTGACACGAGATATGAACGATTTTTGTTACGAGAAACGAGAAAAAAAATTGTAGATAATGTTGAAAAATAAAATTGATGAGTGTGATGACTTAGAGTTTAAATGCAATAAATAAATTACTATAACGACATAGAACTTAAGAATGGTACAAAGTCAATTTATAAAGGTCGACCTGCACTTGACTGTACTGTCACCTCCTTAAATATGTAAACACTTTAGTACCTTGTCACTATAACATTGTTGACATGTTCACTCAAATGTCCTAAGTAGGTACCTAATTAAAATGACATACGAAAGTGACTGTCATTTCGTAGTACCTTGGTACTAAAGTGATTACATATTTATAGAGGCGACTGTACAGTCAAGTGCAGGTCGACCTTTACAAATTGACTTTGTACCATTCTTAAGATCTATGTCATAAGAGCCAAAACTGGACTGCAAGTGTTAAGCCTTGTACTGTGACTGTACCAAAACAATAACTTGAAACGCCTGTAGGATTTTGAACCGCAAACTTTATTCATTGGAAAACATTAGGTAGTAAGTATTTGTAGACAAACCTGACATAGATTTTACTACCTACATCCATTATAATAACTGTCATGTAACTTTTTGTTTTAAACTAATTTAGACTAATATTAATTTTAGGTACTTATTTACATTTAAAATATCATTAAAATCCAAATATAATAAACACTATTGAATTTCACCAATGCAGTAGTTTATTCTTATTGCCAAATACCTACAGTGTTAGTTGTAATTATAAGCCAAAAATAAATTGAAGGTAATTAAATAAATTGATCGTGTAAGTAATCCAAAAATTCACATACATAAATTTATTAACGTTCGCTTTGTACTATGTAGATTTATTTAAATATTTTACTGCTATATTTAAACAACAGGCGTTTAATTTTAATTAAGCGATCCGTCGACATCGAACACGAGTTCCCCCGAGGAAAAACATTATTGTTTGTATAAAATGTCCATAATTATAAAATAAACTTGAATTTTGCTAAATAGTTTCCTTAGCACAGAATTAAATAATAGTTGCCCTTATTAAAAACAAAGTTCAGGCAAGGTTTTCTTTATGTCACCGCAGGCAAACAAATAAATAAATATATACAAATGTACAAATCACACAGATTGGGTTTGCCCCAAAGTAAGTTTGAAACTTGGATACTAACTCAACGATACTATATTTTTTAACAAAAACATCCAAGACCCGAGGTCAATCGATTCGTTTTTCATCATGATCCGACCGGGATTCGAACCCGGGACCTCCTAGGTAGCGGTCTGGCGTGGTAACCAATACGCCACGGAGGTCGCCTCAATAAAATAAGAAAGTAATCTGATGAAAAGTGGTTACCTCCGCCTATTAAATATTATTAACTAACTTTTTAATAAAAATAAAATAAAATAAATATTTTATTTTATTTTTAAAAAGATAAATAACTTTCATGCATTTATTGTATTTTTTTCAGTTGATATTTTTTATATTTGGATATTTTCGTCATACAGATTCATACAGATTGAGCTAGCCCCAAAGTAAGTTCGAAACTTGTGTTATGGGATACTAACTCAACGATATTATGTTTTATAACAAATACATATATAGATAAACATCCAAGACCCGAGGCCAATCAGAAAAAGTTCGTTTTTCATCATGACCCGACCGGGGATCGAACCCGGGACCTCTGGGTGGCGGTCTGGCGTGGTAACCATTACGCCACGGAGGTCGTCAAACCAAATTCGTTGAATTATATATTATGACGTATATTATTTTATCCACGATAATGATTGTGGCTCATTACAGCGCTACATACAATACTTTAATTTCAACATTGCTCCTATTAGTTACATGGTTTTTTGGTAGATTCAACAAATCGCTAGTTTTAGTCCCGTGTCTCCTGGTTCGATCCTTAGGTTGGTGCTCATACTTTTTAATTTTTATACTTTTTTTAACAATATAATTTTATGATTTACTTTTTACCTAACAATTACGAACAATATAAAACTATAATAAAAATATGTAATAAAATGCATTAAATTTTTTAAATAGGAATCTGAAATTGTCGAAGTATTTTTATACACATTAAAATTATATTTTTCTTTTTATCTCTTTTTAGACGAGAAAAAAAAGAGATAAAACGAAAAATACTATTTACTAATGTGTATAAAAATAGACAATATCAGATACCAATTAAAAATTTTGAGGACATTTTTATTATAATATTTTTTTACTTCTCGTACGTAACTTATTGTTAGATAGGTAAAAAGTAAAACATAAAATTATATTGCTAAAAAGAAGTGTAAAAATCAAATAAAAAACATGAGCACCAATTAAGAATTGAACCTGGACATTATTTACTAATGATTTCTTGAATCAACCATAAAACCACCGTAAACAATAAGAGATGTGGCGAAATTTAACTATGTATTGTATGTCGCAAATAAAATTATGATATAGATTACGTCATTTATTTGACTCATAGTGCCTTTCATACCATACTAGTGGGTGCCCGCGGCTTCGCCTGCGTGGAGTTTGGTTTTTCTAGTTTTACGTATTTCTGGGATAAAAAGCACTCTAAATGTTGATTCGAGAACTCCTAAAATTCATTCTTCAAATTCAGTGGTTTTTGCGTGATACGGTATAACACGCAGACGTACAGTTTTTTTTTGTTGAAAATTACTATTTTGGTACTGTATCGATAGTAAAATCCAGCCGATCAATATTTCAAAAAAATGTGTGTGTCCTGTGAAAACCGGTACAACACGAGTAGTAGCAAAATGACCTTTTTCATTGAATGTGAATCAGAGAAAAGTACCCAATTTTTCTGTCTAATCCATATTTTGATAGGGCTTATAGGTAGTTCCTGAGATAGTATGGTACAACTAGAGCAAAAAAACGGGTTTTGTTAAATAATTTTGTGTAACCAACCAAATACGACATAACAGACATCGCCTGCAAAATTTCATTTGCAATGTTAAGATTTGTTTTTAATAATATATATTTAGTTCTATCATAATTCATATATCATTTTAAAAGTGTCAACTGATATTGTTTAGTTCTAGAGGTCTATGGAAACTGTTCAAATATTTTAATAATTGGTTTCTCAACTAGATGTCGTTAATATTACCGCGCCGCGCGTCATTGCCAGCCCTCTAGTGGTGAAAAAGGCAAGGTTTTTAACAAAACTTAGTACTACAAAAGGCTCAATAGATGTCAAGTTTTTGGCATTTTACGTAATATTAAAGCGGGGTGAAGGGGTGAAGTAACGTTACTTAGAGGTCAAATCTTCAAGGTCATCGGCTCCTTGGAGCCCCCTAAAGGTATTTTAGGGTCGGCAACGCGCGAGTGATACTCCCGATATTGCAAGCGTATAGTCTACGGTGACCACTTACCATCAATTCAGGTGGGCCGTATTCCTGTTTGCCACCTTAGTGGTATAAAAAAAGGTACTACCAATGTATTGCCAGCTACAAAGAAAGGAAAGAAAAGACAAGGAAAATCAGTTGGGCTTCCGAATCTCACTGAACAAAATGCAAACTCATAGAGAGCGTGGTAGGTACTTCTCCGGTCGAACTAGCCCTTATCATAAATGTCATAGCATTTTATGGTATGCCATTGATACCATTCTAAGTTTTAACTGTTTTTTTTTTGTAATATTCTAAACCTCTTAATCTTTTTCTCGGTGTCACGACATCTACAGCTCGTTGTTGGCGATTTTGGCCGAAAAATCGTCCGACAAATTTTTTGAGTGGGCATTTACTACCCGTTCGCTTCAAGTTTGCCGTTACCTCCCCTGCCGCGCACACTCCGTGGGGTGTGCGCGGCGCGCCTCAACTCAAGGCTCGGCAAATTTGAGGCGAACGGGTAGTGTATGAATCTGACGTAAAAAAAAAAAATGTTAGGTATTTGTTACAAATCAGCGACTCCTATCGTTCAAATAACGTGTCAATCTTAATCTTTAATGTATGAGTGAGACAGCTGTTGTCATTGACACGAGATATGAACGATTTTTGTTACGAGAAACGAGAAAAAAAATTGTAGATAATGTTGAAAAATAAAATTGATGAGTGTGATGACTTAGAGTTTAAATGCAATAAATAAATTACTATAACGACATAGAACTTAAGAATGGTACAAAGTCAATTTATAAAGGTCGACCTGCACTTGACTGTACTGTCACCTCCTTAAATATGTAAACACTTTAGTACCTTGTCACTATAACATTGTTGACATGTTCACTCAAATGTCCTAAGTAGGTACCTAATTAAAATGACATACGAAAGTGACTGTCATTTCGTAGTACCTTGGTACTAAAGTGATTACATATTTATAGAGGCGACTGTACAGTCAAGTGCAGGTCGACCTTTACAAATTGACTTTGTACCATTCTTAAGATCTATGTCATAAGAGCCAAAACTGGACTGCAAGTGTTAAGCCTTGTACTGTGACTGTACCAAAACAATAACTTGAAACGCCTGTAGGATTTTGAACCGCAAACTTTATTCATTGGAAAACATTAGGTAGTAAGTATTTGTAGACAAACCTGACATAGATTTTACTACCTACATCCATTATAATAACTGTCATGTAACTTTTTGTTTTAAACTAATTTAGACTAATATTAATTTTAGGTACTTATTTACATTTAAAATATCATTAAAATCCAAATATAATAAACACTATTGAATTTCACCAATGCAGTAGTTTATTCTTATTGCCAAATACCTACAGTGTTAGTTGTAATTATAAGCCAAAAATAAATTGAAGGTAATTAAATAAATTGATCGTGTAAGTAATCCAAAAATTCACATACATAAATTTATTAACGTTCGCTTTGTACTATGTAGATTTATTTAAATATTTTACTGCTATATTTAAACAACAGGCGTTTAATTTTAATTAAGCGATCCGTCGACATCGAACACGAGTTCCCCCGAGGAAAAACATTATTGTTTGTATAAAATGTCCATAATTATAAAATAAACTTGAATTTTGCTAAATAGTTTCCTTAGCACAGAATTAAATAATAGTTGCCCTTATTAAAAACAAAGTTCAGGCAAGGTTTTCTTTATGTCACCGCAGGCAAACAAATAAATAAATATATACAAATGTACAAATCACACAGATTGGGTTTGCCCCAAAGTAAGTTTGAAACTTGGATACTAACTCAACGATACTATATTTTTTAACAAAAACATCCAAGACCCGAGGTCAATCGATTCGTTTTTCATCATGATCCGACCGGGATTCGAACCCGGGACCTCCTAGGTAGCGGTCTGGCGTGGTAACCAATACGCCACGGAGGTCGCCTCAATAAAATAAGAAAGTAATCTGATGAAAAGTGGTTACCTCCGCCTATTAAATATTATTAACTAACTTTTTAATAAAAATAAAATAAAATAAATATTTTATTTTATTTTTAAAAAGATAAATAACTTTCATGCATTTATTGTATTTTTTTCAGTTGATATTTTTTATATTTGGATATTTTCGTCATACAGATTCATACAGATTGAGCTAGCCCCAAAGTAAGTTCGAAACTTGTGTTATGGGATACTAACTCAACGATATTATGTTTTATAACAAATACATATATAGATAAACATCCAAGACCCGAGGCCAATCAGAAAAAGTTCGTTTTTCATCATGACCCGACCGGGGATCGAACCCGGGACCTCTGGGTGGCGGTCTGGCGTGGTAACCATTACGCCACGGAGGTCGTCAAACCAAATTCGTTGAATTATATATTATGACGTATATTATTTTATCCACGATAATGATTGTGGCTCATTACAGCGCTACATACAATACTTTAATTTCAACATTGCTCCTATTAGTTACATGGTTTTTTGGTAGATTCAACAAATCGCTAGTTTTAGTCCCGTGTCTCCTGGTTCGATCCTTAGGTTGGTGCTCATACTTTTTAATTTTTATACTTTTTTTAACAATATAATTTTATGATTTACTTTTTACCTAACAATTACGAACAATATAAAACTATAATAAAAATATGTAATAAAATGCATTAAATTTTTTAAATAGGAATCTGAAATTGTCGAAGTATTTTTATACACATTAAAATTATATTTTTCTTTTTATCTCTTTTTAGACGAGAAAAAAAAGAGATAAAACGAAAAATACTATTTACTAATGTGTATAAAAATAGACAATATCAGATACCAATTAAAAATTTTGAGGACATTTTTATTATAATATTTTTTTACTTCTCGTACGTAACTTATTGTTAGATAGGTAAAAAGTAAAACATAAAATTATATTGCTAAAAAGAAGTGTAAAAATCAAATAAAAAACATGAGCACCAATTAAGAATTGAACCTGGACATTATTTACTAATGATTTCTTGAATCAACCATAAAACCACCGTAAACAATAAGAGATGTGGCGAAATTTAACTATGTATTGTATGTCGCAAATAAAATTATGATATAGATTACGTCATTTATTTGACTCATAGTGCCTTTCATACCATACTAGTGGGTGCCCGCGGCTTCGCCTGCGTGGAGTTTGGTTTTTCTAGTTTTACGTATTTCTGGGATAAAAAGCACTCTAAATGTTGATTCGAGAACTCCTAAAATTCATTCTTCAAATTCAGTGGTTTTTGCGTGATACGGTATAACACGCAGACGTACAGTTTTTTTTTGTTGAAAATTACTATTTTGGTACTGTATCGATAGTAAAATCCAGCCGATCAATATTTCAAAAAAATGTGTGTGTCCTGTGAAAACCGGTACAACACGAGTAGTAGCAAAATGACCTTTTTCATTGAATGTGAATCAGAGAAAAGTACCCAATTTTTCTGTCTAATCCATATTTTGATAGGGCTTATAGGTAGTTCCTGAGATAGTATGGTACAACTAGAGCAAAAAAACGGGTTTTGTTAAATAATTTTGTGTAACCAACCAAATACGACATAACAGACATCGCCTGCAAAATTTCATTTGCAATGTTAAGATTTGTTTTTAATAATATATATTTAGTTCTATCATAATTCATATATCATTTTAAAAGTGTCAACTGATATTGTTTAGTTCTAGAGGTCTATGGAAACTGTTCAAATATTTTAATAATTGGTTTCTCAACTAGATGTCGTTAATATTACCGCGCCGCGCGTCATTGCCAGCCCTCTAGTGGTGAAAAAGGCAAGGTTTTTAACAAAACTTAGTACTACAAAAGGCTCAATAGATGTCAAGTTTTTGGCATTTTACGTAATATTAAAGCGGGGTGAAGGGGTGAAGTAACGTTACTTAGAGGTCAAATCTTCAAGGTCATCGGCTCCTTGGAGCCCCCTAAAGGTATTTTAGGGTCGGCAACGCGCGAGTGATACTCCCGATATTGCAAGCGTATAGTCTACGGTGACCACTTACCATCAATTCAGGTGGGCCGTATTCCTGTTTGCCACCTTAGTGGTATAAAAAAAGGTACTACCAATGTATTGCCAGCTACAAAGAAAGGAAAGAAAAGACAAGGAAAATCAGTTGGGCTTCCGAATCTCACTGAACAAAATGCAAACTCATAGAGAGCGTGGTAGGTACTTCTCCGGTCGAACTAGCCCTTATCATAAATGTCATAGCATTTTATGGTATGCCATTGAAAGAAAGAAAGAAAGAAAATGGTTTATTTGACGTAAAACACAAATTTTAACAGGGTTTACATTAACCTTACAACTAACTAACATGATTATGTGCCTACGTCAAAGAGGCCTCCTCTCAGCATAATGTTGTGGTTGTTGTAACCACAACGCTGGTCTTCCGAGGATACCATAAACAAAAAATAAAAACGAAACATAATAAAATAAAAAATAAAAAACAAAACAAGCAATCCAAGGTGGCGCTATACACAACACATTCTGTTACACACAATAATTAGGCTTTTTTATTATTTCAGTTTTCATAAAAATAAGTATGTATCAATACATTTATATACACATACACACACACACACATACATATATATACACACATATACATATATATATATATATATACATATATATACATAAATTTAGCTATAAACAAAAATATAATTAAATAATATGACAATATACCTAACTACTGGTACCTGTCTACCCACTATAATTTATATCATTTTTTGTGCACCTAAAATGTTCGCTTTGAGCTTTATTTTAAAACATTTCACAGAAGAGGAGTTTTTTATAGGAGGTGGAATATTATTCCAGCAACTTGTCGCTGCATATCTGAAGCTTCCTCGAAATGCAGCAGTTCTATGTTGGGGGAAAATTATAAGATCATGTTTTCTTGCTCGCTGGCCAAATTTAATTTTATTAAACAAATACGACGGTTTTTTATTCTTAATAATACCAAAAAGCAACGATGCGAAGTGTAGTCTGCGTCTGGATTCCATATTCAGAAGATTATTTTGGTTCAAATAAGGTGTTATATGTGCTCGTCTGGGAATAGGAAAACAATATCGTGCACAAGAATTTTGTGCACGCTGAATAAGCTTTTTTGAACGTGCCAGCAAACAATTACCAATCACCACATCAGCATAGTTGAGTTTTGATAATATGAGAGACTCACATAGATAAATGCGAGATTCTATGCTAAGGAAGTCACGGATTTGATATAGAACTTTTAACCGGTAATAACAGTTCCTTACAGTCTCAGTTACGTGCTTTTCAAATTGTAGTTCGCTGTCCATCATGATGCCAAGATTCCTCGCCACTGTAGCTTCCTGTATTTGGTTGTCTTTTAGAATTATTGCTGGTATGTGCTGCTTTATGTTAGAAGTCTGAGCTTTAGTGCCCAGGATGAGATATTTTGTTTTGCTTGGATTCAGCACGAGGTCATTATTATCCGACCACTCAGCCACCCGCTTTAGATCTTCATTTATTTTATTAACAGAGGCAGTAGCATCACAGGGCTTAAAAGATCGATAGACCTGGAGGTCGTCCGCATACATATGATGTTCGCTGTTTTCTATGACATCTGGTAAGTCTGCGGTATACAGTATGAACAGAATTGGCCCCAATATTGATCCCTGTGGAACGCCTTTATATACGGGCTCATTTTTCGAGACCAGTTTGATACCGTCACTACCAGTGATTTCGACTCGTTGATAGCGATCCGTTAAGTAACTGGAAAACCATTTTATTGTGGACGCATCAAATCCGTAATACACCAGTTTCGCTATAAGCATCGTTGAATTGATGGTATCGAATGCCCGTGAATAATCCAGCAACACAAGGATCGAGCCCTCGCCCACATCTCTTCCAGTTAGTATATCATCCACCACATCCATAAGCGCTGTGGCAGTGCTTCTACCAGCGCGAAAGCCTGATTGCTTTGAAGGTAAGATATTATTTGCATTCAAGTACTGCATCATTTGTTTGGAGACTATTTTTTCTAGGATCTTTGACAGAAATGGCAAAATACTTATAGCGCGAAGGTCTTTATAGTCCTTAGGATTACTAACTTTCGGGAGTGGTTTTACCAAGGCATTTTTCCATAAATCTGGAAAAATACCATCAGTAAAAGACATATTCACAATAGCCGTGATGATGGGCAAAGTACGTGGTAAAGTCAGTATAATCATATCCAGTGATATACCATCTACGCCTTGAGCATTAGTGGTAATTTGTTTTATTGTTTCAAAAACGGTTGTTTCATCTACTGTCTTCAGACTAAATATTGAAGAACCAAATCTATTAAACCAAAAATTAGCTAACGTTGATATATTTGTAGAAGAATTACTGTTAGGGATATCCAAAAAATGTTTATTAACAAGGTCAGGGTTACGAATACTATGGGGCAAATCTGAATGTCGTTTATTAAAATTAATGTGATGCTTAATATTTTTCCAAAGAACATGTGAGTTTTTCAAGTTTTTGTCTATTTTATGACGATAGTAAGCAGATTTTTCGTTGCGTAAGGCTTCATCGACCACTTTTTTTAACTCTTTGTAGGCTTCTTTATCCTGATCAGACTTTGTTTTTAGGCTTTTGGAGTGTGCGTCGTCTCTTAACCGCATCATATCCTTTATCGTTTGTGTTATCCAGGGATAACTTTGCTTTTTAACGTAAGATGATTTAAGTGGAGCATGAAGATCATACAAAATATTTATTTGCTCAGTAAAAGCAGCAACCGAGTCGTTAACATTGTTGCACAACAATTCCTCCCATTGTATAGTGTTAACGTCGGCGTTAAAATCATCAAGATTAATGTCTTTGAGAGGCCGATAGATTATCCAGTGTGGTTTCAGTTTAGGCTTTTTTATATTCAATTCAAATGATATAAATGCATGGTGACTTAAATCTGGCACATAATCCACTACAAGATTTACTACTTCTGTGCTGCTACATACAACGTCCAGTAATTTAGCTGAGTGGTCAGTGAAATGAGTCGCTTCTTCCACATATTGGTGTAGGCTCATGTAATCGAAAAAGTTAAGCAGTATTTTTGAGTCCCAATCATTGGGAGATAGAAGATTGATGTTAAAATCCCCAACCAAAACTATGTGGTCAAATTGTGAAAAAGAGCTTATCGACTCAGTCATTGCACTTATAAAGGTATCTACTTTCATCCACTGTGGTCGGTAAGCAGTGCCAACAGCGAGCCTGTAACCATTAAGTTTTATACTGAGCCACATTTGTTCTACGTGTTGACACGGTGGGTGCTCTAACACACGCGCGTATATACCGCGACGAAGGTAAAAGCCCACCCCGCCTCCACCGTCACGGGGCGCATGAACAGAACGAGGCACGTGACGTAGTGTGAAACCATGCACAGTAGGAGCGCGCGAATCCTCGTCCTCATGGAGCCACGTCTCATTGATGGCAAGCACATCCACTGCATGCCGCTGCATAGCAACCCGCAACTCATCGTGGCGACGCCGATTACCAAGCGAACCAGGATTTAATAGACCTATGGTAAAGTTCTTCCTCTGAATAAATCTTATAACAAAACTGATAGAAATCTGTATGTAGAAGCAGTTGTTTAAGTATAATATTAAAACTGTTAAATGTCGCCAAATAAGGCGGTAAATAAATAAGATAATTATTGTATTATGCGTGGTGTCACAAATATATAATATAAAGCGTTTATTAGACATTAAATTTTGAGTTGTAATGTTCATCAAAGTATAAATTATTTCAATCAAGAACTTGCTTTTCAACAATTGGTAAACCATATTATGTGATAGGCAGACTGTGCGTATAAAATTATTCAATTTCAATGCAACATGTATGAAAAAAACACTATTAAAATCATTACTTATTTTGTAACCGAATCGTTTACATAAAGACAATATCAAAATAAAATCTAATTTGTAACGTAACAGAACATAAAAAATTGAAACATTCAAAAAAATATAGTAATATAAAACATAAACACAGCATATGACGGTAATTCTGAGATCATTAAAAATAATTGCATTTTTATATGAAAATAAGAATACTATATTATTGCATATTTCTCGGGTCGGGCCCAATGTTAAACTCCTCAAAAACCTTTATAATGTCATCTTCGGAGCGCAGTCGGACAGCTGCCTTCCCCTGCTCCTTCCTCGCATATATTTTACCATCCCTGGTCCATACGAATTTCCAATAAGCATGCTTAGCAGCTTCACGAGCCTTTTGAAAAAGGCGTCTGTTTTCTTTAGTGAGCCGCTCATTCACATAAAACTTGCGTGGAGGTCCGTGAGCCTGGGGAGACAAGCCTTCAGTAGTAATACCGCGGCGAATGCGCGCAGCCCGCAGCAGCTCGTCGCGGGTCGCGCGGCGCGCCAGCCGCACCACGAGCGGGCGCGGGCGCGGCGGCGCGCCGCCCTCCACGGGCGCGGGCGCCGGCCCCGCACGCTGCGCGCTAACCACATCGCGTTCTTCCAACTCCACACCTAATTTCTGAGCAACGGTCAGGATCACGTGGGTCGTGTTTTCATTTTTTCCTTCGGGAAAACTGGCAATTTCTATGTCATTTCCGAGTGCCTCTTGATCACGATCATGAATTTCTATTTTTAATTGGGATACTGTTTTCTCTAATTCTTTTATTTTTTTGCCATCTAATTCACTTTTTCTGCTCTCAATTAAATCCATTCTTTTCTCCATCCTATCCATTCGCGTATTGACCGCGTCCGTAAAAGTATCCATTTTGTCGCACATTCTGCTTAGCTCTTGCCGCATTGCTCGTAGTTCCTCCGCAAGTGCAATAACATAGGTCATAGGATTAGGTGAATTTTGACATTCATCTTTTGTATTATTCTGTAAAGGTTCACATTCTATAACAGGTATTTTTGTGTGTTTACTTCTCAATGTCACATTTTGTATGTCATTAGATGGACTCGTGATACGGTCATCGACAACACTGACTGGTGCCGGCTGATTTACCCGCACCGGAGTGGAGAGATTACCCTGTTTTGGCACTCGTTTAATACATTCAGAACATTTCCAAGTCTGTTTTCTTTCAGAATTAGCACCGTAAAATGAGCGGTAACGCTGAGTGCTCATGTTAAGACATATTATGTCGTATGCTGATTTGCAAAGTACACAGCGCAGGTATTCCTTTTTCGACAGGGAATTTGAACAGGCTGCACAATTTTCCGACATGGCTACTTTCGACGATGATTGCATTTTTAATGATTTATTTTTACGAGTATTGTCCTCTGTCAGTGAGCGGCTATAATGGCAATAAATCTCAGTATGTGAATTAGTATTTTAGACAAGTAGCGCCCTCTGTTATGGAGTAGTAGTAGTATCTCAAAATGTCAATTGTTAACAAGCAGCGTCCTCTGTTGTGGAATAGCAGAAGCTTAAAATATTCGTTAGAATTACTAATACGTTGAAGGTAATATTTTGAAATTGTGTTATCGTTCACTGTTTTTATAGTCTATTGTTAATGTGTATTTAATTAATATAATAACACTGATAATGTATGTGCAAAAATATTACGATAAAATGTTCAGTCACTCACAGTTTCTGCTTAAAAGTGAAAATCCATGAAAATCCTGTTTTCACCCGTAATCCTATTGTATATTTTATCAAAAACACCACCACTTGACTAATACAGACTTATGATCATATTTATTATGTCACTTGACTATTTTAATCACTTTTAGTAATTTTAAAATTAAAATTACGCGGAGCACAATGTTAACGCGTTCCGCCACCTCGCACCTGATTCGCACGTGGAACCATTATTACTTATTCTATGGTGGAACGTAGATGCAGGCGTCATATATTTATGTGCGATAGATTTTTCACAGTTGTAGGTAAGCACATAGGTACAAAATGATACCATTGATACCATTCTAAGTTTTAACTGTTTTTTTTTTGTAATATTCTAAACCTCTTAATCTTTTTCTCGGTGTCACGACATCTACAGCTCGTTGTTGGCGATTTTGGCCGAAAAATCGTCCGACAATCCACAGACATTTTAACAAATGTATGAGTTGTTTAAAAAACTCTAAAGAGGAGCTCACGAATGAGCCAATATTAAATTATTTAAAAGTTTATGCTGTTTAACCAGTTAAGTTAAATAGTGAATATCAGCATTTTTATCTATAATTTTATTCATTTTGTTTTTCCGTTGATACATGCAACATGCATAATGAAAATTACCAAAAATTCCTCAACAATTTAAAACGCAATAGTTTAAACGCAAACGGATGTTAATATGACGTCTTTCTTTTTCCAATTAATGTTTAAATTTATCATAAATACTTGATGAATACATGGTATTTAATTTATACAATTTTAGTTAGTGTTATCTGTGAAACATTTGATACAGATTTTGAAATCGCATTTTTGAGTTTTCCCAAAAACACGGCCTTGTATTTTGTATGCGTTGCGTAAAAATTTTGATCGCGTATCAATGTATTCCAGGCGTATTCATTAGTTCCAGTTTTGGCCACCGCCACAGATACGTTTACTTGTGGCACTCTACACCTGGGGCCGTACCACGACCTTTTATAACTATTCTTAAACGATTGTGTAAACGAGACGTCGCCTTACAACATGTATTGCGCTGTCTCCTTTACTCAGACGTTCTTCTTTTGTTTTAAGCGGTCATGGTACGGCCCCTGGTTGACCACCGGACCTGTCAGAAATAATTTGGCAATTTGGTATAAAATGTCACTCGTTTTCTCTTTTGGTCATATAACAAAAAAATGCATTAACTTATTAAAGCTACATCAGTTATATAAAATAATAATAACATTTGACACTTTACCGGTACATAATTACACATACAGAGAATTGCTTTCAAACTTTAATTGAAGATGAACGACCTCCACGTAGGTCAATGACATATTTAGTCCAGTAGTATGTATAATTATATTGTCTAACTAATCAATTTCTATACATAGACGTATAGTAAAGAGGTAAAGGCACAGTATAAACATTATTACTGTGGTAAAGGTTTTACAACATTATTTTATTTAATGTTTTTTTTTATTTTTCAGTTTCGGGTGTAAGTTTTGTCAATTTTTTAAAGCGCCGGATCCACACCAAACCAGGGGCCCGATTCTACTAACACAAATGCACCAATGGACTCTCAATGGTGTCTCAATCGTGTCTCAAAGTAATGCCGATAGTGTATCAGTGGAACAGTTTTTGACATTTGTTATGGACTTAAACAATAACATAATGTTTAACTTAGTAGTAGATTCAACGCGATTTAAGTGCGCGGATCTCTCGATCCAATGGAGCGTTTGATGTGGACTTGCCTCGCGCGGTCCAAGAGCATACAACAGCCAGTGCGATCCCCTGAAACGTGAATTTCGGATGGCCCCGATCCAACTTGTATCATCTGGTGTGGATCTGGTTCATGAGGAGTTAGATTCCGTCATTGCGCGCGTCATGAACACAGTTCATTGGATTTGAAACATCGAGTATGCATTTTGAGCAACCCTTGAGCTTCTCCGTACATCGAAGGGCACAATAAGTTGTCGATTCCGACTATTGGCGGTAGATAACAGTCGATAACATATTAATTTTGTTAACTTATTATAAACAAAATGAGGTGGCCTGTAAGACTCTGGTGCGTACTTTCTTAATTGCGATTATAAATTTTAACTCAAAAACCGGTTAAGATTACTGTCATGTTCTTCACAGGTCACGTTCGACAACCTCGAACTTGTTTGAAATAGTGTTTGTTTTTTTTAATATCAAAAACTCTATAATAATAAACTAGTCCAGACAGAGTTGTCAAACCATTTAAAAATATATATAGTTAGAACTACTAAGAACTTGGTGTGAGAGCATGTGTGTGTGTCATAGAGTGGGGGCATTATAATTAAGAAATTTAGAAACGAAAACGAATAATTACTAATTTATAGCTTCTACTCTTATTTTATCTCAAATTAGCGTCACCGTTATGAAAATGAATGATTATAAAACACTAATCTTGTGATAGAGAATAAAACAACTTCGATAAATAATAATTGCTTCTAACGGCAAGATAGTGTGACATTTCTTTGGATCAAGAACTAAGAAAGGATTCTATATTCTTATGGAAATGAACACAATGAGATGGCATGGGTAATAACCGCGAGCGTAAATTAGTAAATAATATACGTGTAATTTATTATGGTTGCATGCACACGTACCTCGGGCCAGAGTTGTCAGACCGCTTCGTAGGTTGAGCATCACTGTTTCTCCCATATAAATTTTGGTTCTGTTATGAGCTCTCGACTTGTCAGTCTGTCAGTTTTCCTCTACAATACAAGACATGACTTCAGACAGAATAGCTTTTAAACTCAACGGTATTAACTGTTCTGGTATGTGATTATTGTTATTTTAAATTTATTAAAATTTATTTTATAAATGTATGAAAGCTTAAAATTTATTCTATATTTGGGAGTGAATTGTTTTTATTTATTAAAAACAGAGCAATTATTTGAGAATAATCATTCCTAGTTATACACCCCATGTGTTTCCCGTTTCATATTTGGTAAAATAGTGTTTTTGTGTTTAGTCATTAATATTTAGGGATAAGTGCTATTTTGTTGATTATTATTTATACTGATAAAAACTTACCTATATTTAATTATTGTCGCTTCAGTGCTTGTATCATTAATCGGGTCTATTTTACAGGAAAAAGTATGTTATTTCAAATCAAAAATGAATATTTCTACCAAGCGTTTCACTGATAAAATATTAAAAAACTGATCTTTAAAAAAAAACGTTTTCAAAGTTTGGAAGCTCTGTCTTTTAAAACTATTGTTACTAATTTTGTTCATAGATGGTAATTAAGTAAACTATCGAGGAAATATAATATAATTTAGTTTCGTTATTTGTCCATCTGTCTGCGATTTACCTGAGACGCTTAATATGTACTAGAATTCTGTTATTTATAATGTATACACAATATATATTAACTAAACTATGCTATGAAAGTGGTAGAAAATATTCTTAAAAATATTTTTTAAGGGGCGCCTCCCCTCCACGTAAAAGTCAGTATTTTGCTTGAGTAATTCCGCCAATCCTAATGAATTAATCTACAGGATAATGGTAAGAAAGAATGTGGTTTAGATATTTTTACATAGTATAAAATGATGTCTATGTCTATGTCTGTAGGTACATAGGTATATATGTATGCTTAAATCTTTAAAACTACGCAACGAATGTTGATGCGTTTTTTTAAAGAGCGACTCAAAAGGAAGGTTTTTAGGTATAATACATTCCGAAATTAATAAATAAATATATAGGGACAATTCATACAGATTGAGCTAGCCCCAAAGTAAGTTCGAAACTTGTGTTATGGGATACTAACTCAACGATATTATATTTTATAATAAATACATTTATAGATAAACATCCAAGACCCGAGGCCAATCAGAAAAAGTTCGTTTTTCATCATGACCCGACCGGGGATCGAACCCGGGACCTCCTAGGTGGCGGTCTGGCGTGGTAACCATTACGCCACGGAGGTCGTCAGATTCCCACGGGAAAGCGGGATACACGCAAACAAAGTTGCGCGGGTTTAGCTAGTATAATTAATTATTTAGAAAAAGAACATAGGTATATATCCTATAACCTTGAAGAACAGTTTGAGGTTCATGGCCTGAGATGGTGTTATAAGCAGATATGAATATTAATTTTTCGCAACAAGATGTTAATGGAAACTATCTAGAATCTAGATAGATGTAAATGCTATTCCAAATAATATTAAGTATCTTTCTACATTTCAGTTGGTTCAGAAACAAGTTCAGATTTGTCGTTGGTGGACTACATAAGAAATGTGGCAGAATTACGCGGCACCAAGTACATGTGCCGGGAGGGCGGTTGTGGTGCCTGCATAGTCTCTGTTGTTAAAAGTTCTGGAGCAACGCCTGAAGCTGTCAATTCGGTAATTATACCTTTTACTGACTTATTGAGACATAATTTCAAATTAGCATTAAGTTGCGCGAACAAAATATCGTTACGCGTGTCTAATTGTATGAGCATGCAAGTTAAGTAACAACTATTTCTATCAGTGTTAGGATGGGTTTAAAAATTTCGAATTTCTCTGGGCTTTAAGCTGTCAGATTGAGACCATTATGGTACGGTAATTCAGTAACCGTTGGGTGTCCTAAAACTACTGACACCAGTTAACACGAAGTCGACACCAAATGCAGGAAACACACGAAACGAATTAAAACAGTCTTTAATTAAATACACGACAAAATTTGGGCCCTGTTTGTAAAACAATTGAATATCGATTGTCGTTATGCTCTGCGTAACAAGTATGAGTTTCGAATTTCGTTTTATGTTTGCGCGAGCCAGCCGCGTTGGCGACCAATATAGTAAGATTTTTACAAGTAAAACGTGAGTTTTGTGCTAGTCGTAACTAGTTACCATAGGCCATGGTACCTGTTTCCTTTCAGGTATACCGTAAATTTCTCTTTTACATCAGCAGTACAAAGTATCATACTGGCTTTAAATCATGAGTCTAGTTCATTTACACTATGTACTTAGGATGTCGTGTCACAGATCAATTATAGTTATATCCTTTTACTGTTTTCAGTGTTTAGTCTCGGTGACATCTTGTCAAGGTTGGGAGATTACGACAGTCGAGAAGGTTGGTAACAGACTGAAAGGCTATCACGATATACAGACGGAATTGGTCAGATCCCATGGAACTCAATGCGGCTATTGTACTCCAGGATGGGTTATGTCTATGTACAGGTAATGATAAATTATAATAAAAGTATAAGTTACTTGCTTTTTTGCCTGCGACTTCATCCGCGTGAAGTTCCGGACCCGTTCCCGTGGGAACCACATTGAATTTCGGGAAAAGCTATAGCCTATGTCACTCCCTGATAATGTAGCTTTCTATTGATGAAAGAATTTTTGAAATCGGTCTAGTAGTTTCGGAGCCTATTTAATGCAAGCAATCAAACAAACAATCAAATCTTTCCTCTTTATAATATTAGTATAGATAAATTGAATTAAATCTTAGAGCCCATTCATATTTGCAAAAAAGCCATTTGAATTTTGATATATAATCGCCTGTATGTTTTATAAAAAAAAATTATACCACAAAGTTGGCAAACAAGCATACGGCCCGCCTGATGGTAAGCATCGCCGTAGCCTTCCACGCTTGCAATACCGGGGTTATCACTCACGCATTGCCAACCCTCCCGAACCCCCCCAAGTGGAGACCTTACTCGCCGTAGGAACACAACATGGCCGAGACCAATGCTATTTGACTACTATCTTCTCTAAGGTGGAGGTCCTTCCCCAGACGGACTGTTCCGATTTGAGCGGGTTATCCGCTGTGCCCTACCTCTCTTAAAATATTATTGCCTAATATGATAAGATAGGTACGTTCGTAGCGATGGATGTGTTTGGCAAAAATCAATAGAATCGATTCATTTATTTATTTTATTACCTAGAACCGAAATACACTAGACTAGAGTGTAGATTTTGTACGGGATGATAAAATACAACCTATTAATTAGCCTTAATTTTTTGGTTGCGTAAACTTTGTGGAAATAAGATCATTTTTTTATTCCCGTGGAAACCCGCACAACTTCGTTTGCTTGGTTTTGTTTGTGTCAATCTACCACGCAAAAGAAATAGCAAGGGTTCAGTTAGCTATATAATTCTAATTTAATATTATAAAAATATTATTTTAGTAGGTTTAGAGACGAATTAAATATTTAATTCAAGCCATAATCATCCTACTGCTGGGATACGGGTCTCCCTACAATCGAAGGTAATTAGAGCGTACTCTGCCACGCTGCTCCAATGCGGATTGGCAGAGGCCGGTGTTTTCAAGCCGCCCAAAGGTCACCGACTTGACTTAACGTCTGTCATCTTTCGACAACAGCCGGGACTGACGGCTTAATATGCCCTCCGAAGCACGAAGAAGCTCGAGATAATGAAACCCATCCAAACACTGGCTAGGGTCGATGTTGCTTAACTTGCGTGCTCATATTAGAGTGCAACACACAGCGACGCCATCGAGCTCCTCAATTAAATATTTAGAAGATTATTTTAAATAATAATAATAATGTAATAGTTCCATGAAGTATGGAAGGTTGTTTCACAAGGGTTTCCTTCTTGTAACTTGGGGTTCTTCAAGCCAACCGTGAAGAAATTTTCGACTTTTTAAGGTTACTCGGATTTCACATACACTCACTATTACCTACTATAATCATTTTTATTGTGCAAAGTACCTAAATCTATTTTAGTATTTTATACATATTGTTTCTCAACAAGGTAGAATTATTAGGGGTGTTTTTGTTTACTATAAATGACGTCATAATGTCTATTTGTCCACCTGTGCTGTGTTTTGAATGGCGCCTTTTTAAGAATAATTACAAAATTATTAATTTATCAATATAGGTACCTACTAATCAGCGTTCATTCGTCACAAAGAAAATTCGTCACATTTTGTATACCCCGTCATAGTAAATTCGTCACAGATACAGTACCTAATCTAAATTTTAGGTAATTTACTTCATAAAAATATAACTGTTACCTACTTTTTTTCGTCACGTATTTAGTTTATGACGAATATTCAACATCCCATCTAACTATCTTTTCTTTCGTAATAAACACCAGATAAAACTAAATTTAAAACTCAATCGCTATTTCGCTCACTTTACATTTTGTATGAGCGAGATATCAAGTGATATCGAAGGTAGGTTTTTACAAATAGACCAGTTGGTGTTACTATTGAAAACTATACCAGAATTTACGAAACTTTCTTTTATTAAGTGTTATTTGTTTTTGGTACAATTCTGTTCATAAAACGTTTCTATTGCTTCTGTGCAAATATTTGAAATAGTTATGTTTGTTCTATTATGAAAGACGTATAATGATATCTATTACGCAGTTTTTAGTGTAATAATTTTATTTTATTGTAAGAGTGTGTCTAGAATGCAATTTTGATACCTTGAACGGTCAGACTTTATCCTTACGAGAATAGTGATTCTAGTAAGGGTTAAATAAAGTCTCACCTTATTCCTAGTCTACATCAAAAACACAAATCAATAATAGAACTTCCATCCATACAACTTCCATACTAAGGACAATATTCCAGATAGCAGAGTTTCAAGAAGGCGTTTCTTAATCAGTCAATCAAAACCCCTATTTATAATATAATCCTTATCAAATAACATGACATTTTGACTGCAGCTTTCTACAAAAGAATAAGAAACCTACAATGCTTGAAATAGAGAAGGCTTTTGGAAGTAACATATGTAGGTGTACAGGATACCGACCAATATTGGAAGCATTTAAAACGTTTGCTAAGGACAATCCAAATACAGACGGTATTTTAGATATAGAAGATTTGAACATTTGCAATAAAACTGGTAAACAATGTAATAAGAATGAATGTGATGAAGACGATTGGTGCATTTTATCAAAAGAGGATGTTGCGACAGATAATAGTGTTAAGATTAAATTGAAAGATGGGAGATTCTGGTTCAAGGTATCAACATTACTGGAAGTTGCCCAAGTCTTTTTTGTAACAGGCAATAATGATTCTTATATGTTGGTTAATGGAAACACAGCTAAAGGTAAGTTTAAATTATGTATGTAGTTATATTCCCTATTAATAATGATATAAAATCTCTGTGGGTACACTTGGTATATATGGTGCATGTTGGTTTAGAATCCAGGCGAGTAGCTCTCCAGAGAGGGAGAGGCCTATGTTCAGGAACCTGAAATACATACAATGATAGATGTATTTCAGGCCTAATACCATAATAAAATTCTCTTATTCTATATGTTACCACTGCAATATTTTAACTGGGAAATCTACTCATCCCATCATCTTTTAAGAGTATAATGTTACTGCATTATGAGTAAAGGCTTTAATTAAGTAATTTTGGCAAAGACTATTAACTAAAAAATAAGTAAACGATTAGTATGATTGTGACAACGTGTGTTTCAATTTTCAGGAGCATATCCAATTGATAAATATCCCCAAATTTTAATTGATATAAGTGGTGTATCAGCATTAAAAGGATACCTTATTGATCAAAATTTACGACTTGGTGCCGGCAATACACTTTCAGAAATACTTGACATATTTGAAACTGTATCACAGCGAGAATATTTTGGATATTTGAAAAAATTTATTAATCATATCAATTTGGTTGCACATATTCCTGTAAGAAATGTAAGTACACAATCCCAATGTCATCCTAGGCTGAGGTGCACGCCTAGGCAGACACTGTAAATTCTTAAGTCTTCTTTCCCGCAATTGCCTGTTAAAGTAGAAAGTTAGTAATCGGACTCACTACAAGCGTCAAAAAAATGTTCTGATTACATTTTTCACATATTCTTCATCATATCAATCCATAATCATCCCACTGCAGGGATAGGGTCTCCCTTTAATCGAAAGTGATTAGTGCGTACTCTGCCACGCTGTTCCAATGTGGATTGGCAGAGGCCGGTGTTTTAAAACCGCCCTAAGGTTGGCAGTTAACGACTGTCATCTATCGACAACAGCCGGGACCGACGGCTTAACGTGCTCTCCGAAGCACGGAGAAGCTTGAGATAATGAAACCCATCCAAACGCTGGCCAGGGTCGACTTCGCTTAGCTTGCGTGTTCATATTAGAGTGCGACGCTATCGAGCTCCACAATACATTTTCTTAAATTCTTGTTAAATAACTAATTCTTGTACTGCAAGTACCACGGCTCTATTGTTCCTCCAAAACCATTAATACGAATTCTTCCAGAATTTATACATTCCGATGCTTCCATTAATAGTTATTTATCCTTAAAAAAGGCAGGTAATAAAGTTTTACATGTATCTAAAAATAATTGAGTAGATATGGTAAAGTTCTAGGCGACATATTATCTAAAAGTATTAAATAATCAATACTTTTAGATAATATCTAGGTACCTACTAATAATTCTATCCTTATTTTATACTTTTCAGTTAGGTACAATAGCAGGGAACTTGATGATAAAGCATGCGCATAACGAATTTCCCTCAGACATTTTCCTTTTGCTGGCAACAGTCGGTGCTCAATTAACAATTTGTACGTACCACCCATTGATCCATATTTATTTACCTCAAAATCAATGTAATAGTAACGATAGTATTGTATACTTTCAGTAAACACACTTGGATTGAAACAGTATGTATCGATGCAACAAT
The DNA here is from genome assembly GCA_905163395.2 of Endotricha flammealis. NCBI lineage: Eukaryota > Metazoa > Arthropoda > Insecta > Lepidoptera > Pyralidae > Endotricha > Endotricha flammealis. The sequence continues at coordinate 8,968,693 of LR990866.1, forward strand.
TTCTAAAAGTTGACATGAAATTTAAGGTCATTTTGAATGTTCTTTTGCCGCCACTCAATGATCAGTGTCATATTGTTACATTTAAGGTGGGTGTGGCTGTATTATTTATTAAGCGTGACGTCTGATTAGTGATCTCTTCAAGATTCACAATACATAAATAAGTTATTGTTTAGAAGAGACCTAATAAATTAAAAATTAATTAAATCATAACTAAAACAATGATTAATTTTAGATTGAAAATGCATTTAAACAGTTGATGATACAAAAGATTAAGACTTGAAGCGAACCGCCGCGCCTTTCCCGTGTTACATTATAAAGGAAGTAAAAAGAATACAGTGGTTTTAATACTTCTTTATTATTACTTTTTAGATTATGCCAAGAGCACAGAGTGCTCATGCTATAGTGAACGCTGGATTTTTCTATAAATTAAGGTCGAAAGACAACAAAATTCTACAATCAAGGCTTATATATGGAGGTCTTTCACCATCATTTAATCGAGCATCAGAAACCGAAAAGTTTTTGTTGGGAAGAATATTGTTCACTAATGATACTTTGCAAGGGGCTCTTAAAGTTTTAGAAAAAGACTTAGTTGTGGTTGACTTGCCTCCTGAACCCTCAGTAGAGTATAGAAGAAAGTTATCGTTAGGATTATTTTATAAGGCGAGTATTATTGTATGTAAAATACATATCAAAAATCTTATTAGTAAAGTGTAAATCAAAACTGTTGTTAAGTTCAGTTTAATATTATATCATAGTGAAAATATACGGATCTCTTAATACTAATGATCCAGCACACTTATTCAACAAAATTATCATGAACGTACTGACTGACATACATAAGTAAAGAAACCTTTTTGGCCTTTTTGACACATAACATAATATTTTGATTGTCTTACAGGGATTACTAAAATTGTATCCCTATGACACGTTAGATCCTACTGTTAAATCCGGAGCTATAGACTTACACGAGATCAGACCAGTATCAGATGCTCGGCAGATATTTGATACAAATCCATCTCTTTGGCCTCTGAATCAACCTATGAAGAAAAGAGAAGCGTTAGTAAGTATATTTGAAAATTTTAAGTTTTTATTTAGTATCTATTAAATGAGCAAAACCTTGTATTTCAATGCATTGATTAATTTATTTTTTCCATCAGATTCAATGTTCAGGCGAATCTGAATACGCCGAGGATATACCTGCTTATCCAAGAGAGGTTTTTGGTGCATTTGTCCTGAGCACTGTTCCTTCGGGCTCTATAGATAATATTGATTCCAGTAAAGCTCTGGTATGAATATTGTTGGTTAATTTAAAGAGATTATTTTTAATATGCACGAAAATAGTACAAAAATGTTAATATTTTTGTTTTAGGCTCATCCAGGCGTTGTAGCATTTTATACGGCAAAAGATATACCTGGACTGAACTCATTCACACCAGCAGAACATGAATTCTATACGACCAACGAAGAAGTTTTATGTAGTGGACAAGTTAAATATTTTAACCAGCCTTTAGCCATAGTTGTTGCTGAATCACGTTATTTAGCTGAATATGCCACTAACCTAGTAGTAGTTACATATAGCAATGTAACAACACCAGTAGTTGATTTCCGTGAAGCAATAAAAGATGAGAAAAGGCGAGTGTCATACAACACATCAGAAGCTACGTATGTCGGAACTGGTATAGTAAATACTATAAAGGGTAGTAATTTAATTGGCGGACAATATCACATGTGCATGGAAACATTATTATGTGTATGTCGACCTAAAGAAGATGGATTGGAAGTATACTCAACCACCCAGTGGTTAGATGGAACACAACTTATGATATCTCGCGCATTAAATATGGACATAAACAGGTAGTTTCATCAGACTAATTCTTACTAATATTACACTACATGGATTGTGGAATCAGTATTTAATTTCTGAACTGGAAGTTTAATAGGTACTCAAAGTCAAAGTCAAATATTTTTATTCAAATAGGCCTAATACAAGTTCTTTCGAATCGTTATTTTTTTTTTCCTACCACCATCACCAGTTCAGACGATAGAGAATAACTGGCAAAAAAAATAGCACTTTCTCTTTTAAAATGGTACTAATAAGGTTACAAATTACAATTGCATTTTTTGTGCTATAGTCGTATTAACGCCTCAAAAATATTAACGGCAAAATCTAAAATAGAACTGATGCTATATAAAAAGTGGGATTCAATAGCTCTTCTTTCGACATATTTATGACATTTTTGTGGTTGAACGTTAGAAACATATTGTTATAAGTCATTAAATGTTTTTTAACTTTTCAGAGTTGACGTATTTGTCCGGCGGCTTGGCGGAGCATATGGTATTAAAATATCCCGAGGTACACAAGCGGCAGTAGGTTGTAGTCTTGTTGCGAAGACTTTGAACCGCCCATGCCGCTTTATACAATCTCTTACTACTAATATGAGGGCCGTAGGAAAGAGATACTCTTCTATTAGTGAATATGAGGTTGTTCTAAAATATTGTGTTTTTTTAAAACATACTCATACTTCATACTTCATACTAATATTATAAATGAGAAAGTGAGTTTGTTTGTTTGTTATTCCTTCACGGCTTGGCTAAGCAGCCGATCATTATGAAAATTTGTGTTCATATTGTCAGGGGTACAGACAGAGCCCAACATAGGCTACTTTTTATCCCGTGAAAGTATGCCATTACAATGGGAAAATATTTTTTGTACTATAGAGGGCGCTGTATGATGGACTATCGGCCAACAGATGGCGCCACAAGTCACGCTATAGGTTGTTATGTTGTCAAACGAGATCTATGTCATAAAATTAACGCGAGCGGAGCCGCGGGGAAAAGCTAGTCTACTATAATTTTAGGATTAGTAAGGTAATTGAAATTTGTATTCATCAGGTGGGCATTGATGCTTCCGGAGCAATTCAGAAATTAGACTACACATTATACGAAGAAAACGGATATACAATTAATGAAAAATTGTCACTCTTTACTTTGGACTCATTCTTTAATTGCTATATGAAAGATCGGTTTAATTTTAAAGGTTTTGATGTTACTACGGATGTAGCAAAACATACTTTTTGTAGAGCTCCAGGTAAGTTTACTGGACATACTATAATATCGAACGTTTGGCTGTAGTATAATATATATTTTTCTCTAATTTTATTATTAACTTTCAGGTACATTTGAAAGCATAGCAATGGCTGAATTACTTATGGAGCAAATTTCTTATGCACAATCACTTGATCCTATCAAAGTGAGATTAGCTAATCTAGATACTACTAATTATAATGACCTCACAGAAATGGTCGAAACTATAAAATCGTATGCAGACTTTGACAGTAGAAAGGCTGCAGTAGAAAAATTTAACACAGAAAATAAATGGAAAAAACGAGGACTAAGAACATCGTTTTCAAGATGGGCTCCAACTGCTGGTCAACGTTTTGATGTAAATTTATCTGTATATCATGGCGATGGATCTGTTACCATTACACACGGTGGTGTAGATATGGGACAAGGTTCAAACACTTTAGCCATTCAGGTATGCGCGTATAAGCTGAAGATTGACGTAAGTAAAATACAAATCAGAGGATACAATACAATAGATTCACCAAATAGTGCAATATGCGGAGGCAGTTTTACGGGATTACATATATGTATAGCCGTCGTGAGATGTTGTGATGCTCTACTTGAAACCTTAACCCCTTACAAAGCAAAATTAACTAATCCTACTTGGGAACAAACTATAACGGAAGCTTATAATTCCGAAGCTGATTTACAAGTTCATGGCTTTGTAAATATGGGCGATTCAGAAGCTTATAACATTTACGGTATAGCGTGTGCTGAAGTAGAAACTGATATACTGACTGGACAATTTGAAATAATAAGGGTAGATTTACTGCAAGATGTAGGACGAAGCGTGAACCCTGAAATCGATATCGGACAGGTACCGAAAGTTTTTTATGTAGATTTCTTTTAAGTGTTTTTGATAAATATAACACGTTATTTGTATATTTTTTAGGTGGAGGGTGCGTTTACGATGGGTCTTGGTATATGGACATGTGAAAAGTTAGTTTACGATAAGCAGGGTCAGTTATTGACAGATCGAACTTGGAATTACCACGTGCCACAAGCGAGGGACATACCGCAAGACTTCAGAATTTATTTGAAGAAAAAATCATTTAGCACCGAATTACTTCTTGGTTCCAAAGGTTTTATATGATGTGCCTTTTTAGCATAAATTAAAATAGATGAAGATGTGGATTATGGACAAATTATTATGAAGTGACCATCACCTAAGTTGTTCCTCATGGAATTAACAATACCAATAATATATGCAATGTTACTCTTTCTCATTATTTTACTGGTAGAACAATGAAATTATAAATCCATGTCTTCTTACGTCTTAAACTATCTTCATATGGATTTTGAACCAATGGCGTAATACGTGAAAATTAGTATACTGATAAACATAGTAATTATAGTATTTATATGTGTTAAATATGCGTTTAGCATACCTTACAAAAATAGTGCATGTTTGTATTTTTCCAGCGACTGGGGAGCCTCCCTTATGTTTATCCGTTGTCGTTCCACTTGGTTTGATGGAGGCGATTGTTGCTGCTCGTTTGGATTCAGGAATTCCTTCAACTGCATTACCTTCTATCGGTAATATTAATCGTGATATTTTGTAAACGTTAACATATATATTACACTCATTTGTATGTATTAATGCCCGCTGTCAGAAGTTTCTGAAGTCTAGTAAGCATATCTATCAGGTTGATCTATCTAAAACTCACTGGTGACGTTCTAAAAATTCAATATAATTGTATAAGACATGTAGCCAGTGATCTGTTATTTACTATAGATTCGTAATGTTTGACACATACCCGCTGCCACGTCTACTGAGGCCACAGCCTTAGTTGAATTTCTTCCGACTTAGTCGTAGTTTGACGTTCAGTGAATGCGTATCTCACAATAATATCACAAAAATGGTTAAATGCACTGTTAAAACATGTATGTCGTGATCCCAAATTAATAACAAAGCAAGTGGTATCACTTTTCACAAATAAGAATGCTTAATTATGTTAAAATTATACCAAAATAGTATTAAAATCGAAATTAATATATTACGCATTGTTTTTGCCAACAGTGTTGCCAGTAAAAACGATTTTAAGTTTCCCAAATGTTAGGAGTTTAGTCAATGACGAACTCATACGCCTTTATGTATCATTATTAGTAACACAGTAGAAGTAAACCTACAACCAGGCTCAAACTAGAATTACAATACAATACAAAACACTTTATTGCACCAAAGAACAAATACAACAATACAAAAAGCTTAGTAATACACGGTACAATAGGCGGTCTTATCGCTAGGCAATTTCTTCCAGACAACCTAAAAGACTGGACAAGAAATCATACACGGGTTGCGTGGTACAACAAACAATAATACTACTTATCTATTATGAAATAAAACAAAAACAATACTAAATTAAAAACCATTCAAATTAATAAGCTAGAACCACAGGAGTGCATCCGCAGCACTAACTCACTACTGCACTTGCAGCCCTGCGGCCCCCAACCAGCAAAATAACAAAAATAATAAATATGTATACTTAAAAACTAGATATCCAACGTACTTAAATAAATATAATACATATAAATATATATACACATTATAATATTATACTTGACGCATGTAAATATATATAATATATTTATTCGGATTACAACAATGCTAATTGATGCCTACAATCACACTCAAGCAAATAACGACTTTTAACAGCTACTTTAAAACTTAAAACACTTTGAGATTGCCGCACAGTTAATGGTAGGGAATTCCACAAACGGACAGCTTGGACAGTGAACGAATCGCCGTAAAAACGAGTGGAATGCGAGGGAGTTTTCAAGCGAAGCGTTAAAGCACTACGCAGGGTAGAACCTTCATGAAAAGTGAAGCGATCTCTGAGGTATGAGGGAGTGTTGGGATTGAAAAGGATCGTATATAATAGAGTAACAATATGTAAGTTGCGACGAAAACGGATAGGAAGCCAACGGAGCTGGGATCGGAACTGTGAAACGTGGTCGAATTTACGAAGACCGAAAATAAATCGAATGGCAAGGTTTTGAAGGCGCTCCAGTTTATTTAAAAGGTCAAGATTGAGATCAGGAAAGGAAGAGTCAGTGTAGTCTAAAATAGGAAGAAGTAAGGATTGAGCCAGCGCAATTTTGGTGTCAATTGGCAAAAAGTTACGAAGCCGTCGAAGAGAACCAGATGCTGCAAATAGTTTTCTACTAACTTCCGCTACATGGGGTGCCCAGGACAAAGTTTTATCTATAATAATTCCGAGATTTTTTACATGATCAGAGAACTTAATGTTGACCCCCTCAAACAAGATAGAAAAACAATTTTTGGCATAAATTTTAGCAATTAATCGGGGACTGCCGACAAGAATGGCTTGGGTTTTATTCGGATTGACGGCCAGTCCGTGCAATTTACTCCATTCAGAAATTTTCGCCAGATCGCTATTGACTTTATCGATATCAGCAGATAGGTCATCAAAGTGGGAGTGACGATATATCTGCAGATCATCTGCATAAAGGTGGTAGGAAGACTGAAGTTGGAGAGTGATGGAGTTAATAAAAAGTGCAAATAATAACGGGGATAGCACGCCACCCTGAGGTACACCAGCAGACGTGTTACACCACGAAGAGAACTTATCCTCGACGCGTAAACGCTGCCGGCGCCCATACAGGTAAGTACGAAACCAGTCAATAACCGTCGGAGATATGTTAAGAGAGCTTAGCATGGACAACAAAATATCAAAGTCTACGGTATTAAATGCGTTGCTAAAGTCTAAAAGCACCATTATAGTAACTTGTGAATTATCCATAGCAGAGCGAATGTCATCAGTAATTTTCACGAGCGCCGTAGTCGTACTGTGACCTTGCCTAAATCCGGATTGGAACGGGTTGAGGACATTGTTAATTGTGAGAAATTTATTAAATTGGTTCTGTACCAAGCGTTCAAGAACTTTAGAAAGAAATGGAAGTATAGAAATAGGGCGATAATCGGAAAAGGAAGAAGGAGTTGCTTTTTTGGGGAGAGGTGTTATATAGGCATCTTTCCACGCAGTAGGGAACGTTGAGGAAGATATGGAGTAGTTAAGGATGGAGGTAATAATAGGGAGAATGATGTCAAGGATAGGCAAGATCATAGCACGACTGATATTATCACTTCCTGTAGCATTTGAAGCTATAGAAAGAATGCTCTTCTTAACATCACAATCAGTAAATTGACAAAAAGAAAATTCAGGGAAGTCAGGAGTTGGCAAAGACGAAAGGTGACTTATAGTGCCGTTTTTGAGGTTGCTGTCCAAAGCAACTGAGTAAGTGAAGTGCTTGTTCAAAGCATCGAGATCAATGTTATTAGATAAACAGTGCTGTTTTTTACCAACTCCCAAAGACTTGAGAAACCTCCAGACTTTGGCTGGGTCAACATTCTCGACGGATTTATGAATGTGGCGTCGTTGAGCTTCTCTACACATCCTATTGCAGCGATTACGGGCCTCTTTGTAATAGTCACGATACTTATCAGGGTTTGTCTTAAATTTAGTTTTAGCGCGGTTCTTCCTTGATATGGCAGCCTTAATTTCCTCTGTGAGCCAAGGCGCAGGTAAGTGTTTCACACGGACTGGTCGAACGGGCGCATGACGATCAAGGAGTTGCACTAAAGTAGAGTTGAAGATTGTCACCTGTTCGTCAATGGAATCTGCATTAATGACTGCATCCCAATCGCAGCCCCTCGCATCTATTTTTAACCTATCTAAGTCAATACCACCAAAATTGCGCTGCATAACGATTTTAGGTTTGAATTTAGGAGGTCGGAGTTTGTAAGAAAGGAATAAAAGATGATGAAAAGAAAAAGCATCAGCGACACATTGGCCATGCTTAAAGACTAAATCTGGAGAGGAAACTAAAATTAAATCAAGAAGGGAAGGCTGGCAGTTTGGAAAATGATGTGTAGCTTGCAAGGGAAGGATAGATAGATTACAGGAGTTGGCAAGAGAGTAGAAGGATTTGGAACGAAGGTCGTTTTTAAGGAGACAAGTATTGAAATCACCCATTATAATGGAGTGTTGGAAAGACGGAAGGAGGTTCTCGAGAAGAGTTTCAAAAGAAGAAAAGTAATTGATATTGGAAGAGGGACTATAACAGACACCGAGCAGGATTTTGGAGTGAGAAAGGATAACCTCAATAAATAAATATTCGGCTTCGTGCGACGGATTATTTAGGGACGAAGAAGACAATATATTAAATGAGATGTTCGCACGAAGATAAATAGCAACTCCACCACCTCCTTTACCCACTCTATCATTTCTTATAAGCCGAAACCCTGGTAAAGAATAGGAAGTAGATGGAAGACAAGGCGTAAGCCAGGATTCGGATACCAAGATGGCGTGGAGATTTTTCACATCAAAAGAAGCAAGCAGGTCAGGGTAATGTGCCGGAATGCTTTGCGCATTGATGTGAGCAATATTAAAATTTTTTGGGCAATCGGAAAAAGTGTCAATTAGTACTTCATCCAGCGGAGTAGGCAAGCTATAAAAACTGTCATCATTATAACTACTAGAACCTGAGCTTGCGGAATAAAATGCACTGTTAAAATCGTCATTCATAATTATGTGATAAAAATATAAACAATAAAAATAAAAAAAAAAATAAAAAATAAAAATAATAATAAATAAATAAAATACAATTATATGATTATTTTAATAATAAACGTTACGCCCTACTGCTAAAAATTCTAGCCTAAACGACCTACCAGCAGATAGATCAATGGTATACTCAAAATTAGAATGAACAATATGTACCTACTTACTTAAAAATTAATTAAACACAAAGATGTAAAAAATAAATTAAAAGAATAAGAATAAGAAAAGCGCCTTCACGGCACTCAACCTAGAGTGTAGATATACACGCACGCACGCATAAAAGAAACTCAGTGAGATCGTCAGGTGTAAAAGGAAATAATTAAATTAATTAAAAAGAAATAAAAGAAAACAATATAAAATAAAAATGATATCGGTAGAATTTAATATTGTATGCTGTGATTGTATGTAACCATTTCATGTTTGATACTGGCAGAAACAATCATTCACAGGCTGGGTTGCCAGTAATGAAAATAAGAAGAAGTGAATGAATGTAAAAATACTAAAAATCAAATCGGTCGGTCAAGTCAATCTGAAAAGTTTTATAACTACACGCAAAGTAAATCTACATTATAATTTTAATAAAAATTTCAGATTATGAGAGAGAAAAAAAAAAGATAATAATAATGTACTGTTACCCACACGTTATCATGAAGTGTAGACGAAACGAACTACCCGACGAATATCACACAACCTGCCCGAAAGCTACCTGTTCAAAGGGGGATACGTACCACTACTCGATGCTATACAACATCAAGGCGAAGCTCAAGTTCACGAGTGCGCACATGTATATCCACTTACATCAACAGCCGACTACGAAGTCACTTCTTAATGGGACGCTTGGATCTTGTGGTCGCCGCCGGAATCGTCTTGGCAGTGCTAGGCGAGGAGGGCGCCGCAGTCACAGTGGCCGCCGCTGCCGGCACAGTTGAAGAAGTAGCCGTGCCAATGAGACTCTTCACGTCAGCAACCGTGAACACGCGGTGCCTTACCCCATCCACTCCAGCAACAAATATACACCCATCCATGGTCCAGCACTTATTAATGCCAAAGTGCTGCCGAGCTAATAAAAATGCATCCCGACGCTGTTTTGTCAAAAATTCAGACACAGTTAAACCGCTGCCCTTTAAAATGGTTTTGTTAGACCAAATCTTGCGTTGCGTTGCTTGATCACAAAACTTGACCAATATCGGACGAGGCTTATTGTCGGACACAACCCCAAGCCTGTGACAGCGACTAATGCACTGAGTAGAGAGATCGACAATCTTAAACTTATCGGAGATTATTGTACATACTTTTAGAGGGATATCTTCATTCTTATCCTCAACAACTCCATGGAGAAGCAACATCTTTCTACGAGTCCTCATTTCAAAATGATCCTGCTGCTGGGAGAGTAGAGCGACCTGTTGCTGTAGAGTCTTCAGAGATGTCGACATAAAGGTGCTGAAGGTGTTGAATTCAGCTGCTAATGATAGGAGTGTTGGTGCCTGGCCCATAGCAGTGGCTTTGTTCAATTGAGCTTGGAAATCCGCCATTCCAGAATTAAAACGCTCCATCAACGCATGGACAGAATCTTGAAGAGTATCCATAGTGAGTAAGGAAGGAGAAACTAAAGGAAAAATTATGCTGGCAGGTAACTTAGTTTATAAACATTAATATAACATGAAATACTATTAAAAAAATACTGTAAATAAATTTAAATTAATAATAAATTGTAGAGCCACAAATTTTGATGTGTTATAATTTCCACAGCTACCCGCAAAAAAAAAAAGAATTAATTATTTACTTAGAATCGATTGATACTAAAATCAATCGCTAGTGCTACGCACGTCAAGACAAGAAAAAACAAATCATTTTCCTCTTTTTGATATGGCTTTTAACTGACATTTGACATAATGATATTATTACTATGACAGTGAAGTAACAATTTCATCTTTTTCATTGTGGTAACGGTGTTTAATTTAAATTGTTTCTGCATTATCAAATGTTCGATTGAGTACAATAGTTTTTTTGTTTTATGTTGTATTTTATTCAAATTATTTAAATTTATTATTTTATTTTATTTAAATTTCATTTTCATTTCTTAACAATAAAAAAAATCTACTGAAGACTTGGCTGTATGGGCATAGTTCCCTTTGCCTACCCAGAATGGGTGAAGAAAACAAAAAAAAATCTCTGCTAAAAGTTAGTAGTAGCACAGAATAGATAATAGTATGTAGTAGGTCTGCATCGGTTAGATTCATCAATGACTAAAAAATGGAAACTTCTCCATTCCGCCATGATTCATTCTTGAAATATAATATGTATGTACCAATATTTACGCATCTATATATTTATTTCTTCCTATCTTTAATTCTTCTGTCACCTAAGAAACAATAATATGGTATAAAAACTTTTTTTTTTAAAAAAGACTCATAACATTCATTCAATGGGAAAATTATTCATGAGCTGGCAACTCTGACCATTTTTCTGGGAGTAATGCTTTTGTCTCATTTTGACATAATTAGTTTGACTCTAGAAAAAAAGAGACAAACATATTTTACTTTGGCATATGCTCGGAATATGTATCGGTTTCAAAGCTACGTCTTTAACACTCTAAAGTGGTTGCGGCTTTTTACGAATGCTTTGTATGACGTTACTTCTCTTGTCATAAAATATATAAAATCTCATTGCATGTAGCGGTCACTTCAATAACTATTTTATAGAGACATTTCATCCCAGAGATTACAATATTCATCTCTGTGCATTTCAATCGGATTTCAAAGGTACTTGTTGATTTTTGTAAGAAATCTGATCTGGTAGGTAAAGCCTGTTTCTTTTGACTTGACCAATGTAGTAAACAATCTTAGCGTGTCTTTTTATTCAAATATCCATATGTAAAATCGATAAATCGCCAGAATAATAAGAGTGTTGTGTTAAATGCCATTTCTAACTATATTATTATTATTTGGGTGTGAATGACAATTTTAATTGCCTATTTTCGTTAAAAAGACATGCTAAGATTGTTTACTACATTGGTCAAGTTAAAAGAAACAGGGTTTACCTAAATTACTTGGAACTTGTCAGGAACCTGTTAAACCCACCTAATATTTCATTTGTTTTCAGATGGGCCGTTTACTACTGAATATATTTGTATGACGGCGAATGCAAAAACAGAAAATTATTTGTTTACCGCTTAATTTTTTTAAGAGTGAAATCATGAACAAGTTGATTATATTATTGTAAACAATAAACGTCTTTGATTTTAATTCATAAATACAATGAGGTTTAATAAAACGTTTTTATTTATTTACTTATTCGTACTAACAGCAAATATAATAAATTGCACAGATTTAAAAGACATAGGTATTTATAATGAACTTTGCTATAATTGATGATTGATGTAATATTATAAAATAAAAAAGTGAGTGGTTGTTTATTATTCCTTCACGGCTTGACTAATCGGCCGATCATTATGAAAATTTGTATATATATTATCAGGGGTACAGAGCCCAACATAGGCTACTTTTTATCCCGTGAAAGTATGCCATTCCAATGGAAAAATATTTTTTGTAATACTACATTTACACTCTCGCCTCGTACCTCGTCTCGTGCTTCGTCTCGCGCCTCGCGTGATCGATGGTTTTTGAGTTGTCTGTTCACACTCTCGTGGTGAGTTCAGTTGTGTTTGAGCTAGCCAGAATGGAGGACGTCGAAATGTTAGCGGCAACAAGTCTTTGCTTACTGAGTTTCTACTGCTATGCAAATTCGAAATATTTTTATTCAAATAAGCTCTTTCGAATCGTCTCAATTTTTTCCTACCACCAGTTCAGACGGCAGATTTGTGCTAAGACGAAGCTGGCAAGAAACGAAACTTAGCACTTGCTCTTTTAAAATGGTATTAATAAGATACAAATTACAAAGACAGAAAATATAAAAACATCTGTAATTTCTGATGACGAAAAAAAAATTATACAAATAATTAAAATAAAATAAAAGTAAAAAAGAAACGGAAGAAGAGATTTATTTTTTATTTTTAAGTCAATTGAATGTCTACACATTTCTTCACTTAATCTTACCCAAGCATCGTTCACTTTTTGGCTATTTTTATGCAATTTGTGTTTGGGATCCCAAATTATGGGTTCTTTCCAAAAACCGGAACGTTTCTTCCTGGGACCACTCCATTTCGGGACTATTCGGCAGTTTGCAAGCCACAACCTGCGCGGCACAAGGTTAAAACTCGAATGCAGCGAGAGCGCGAGTGTGAACACCGCGCTCGCATCCCACGCGAACCCCTTTGACTCGTGCCCAAAAAACCGCTCCGGACGCGAGCACTGCGAGGCGCGCGCGAGACGAGACGCGAGGCGAGCCGCGAGTGCGCGTTTACATTCGCGTTTCGCGGCTCGTCTCGCGGCTCGTCTCGTGGCTCGCGCGAGAGTGTAAATGTAGTATTAGGTTTAAGAGGACACTGTATAGGATGGGCTATCTGCCAACAGATGGCGCCACAAGTCGCGCAATGGGTCGTTTTGTTGTCAAACGAGATCTATGTCATTAACCGCGAGCGAAATCGTAGGGAAAAGCTAGTTGATGATAAAAATAACTTTAATCAAATTAAATATGTACTTACTCAATAATGTGAGCTGTTCATTCTCCTAATTTATATACTGTGGGGCCTCCTGTCACAGGCTTTGTTAAATCGCCTACTAGGTTGACTATTTGCATTTTGAATACATTATTCGTCGAATTTTTCCATTACTCGTTATTTACACGTCCATATAATTAAAGACTTGTTAGACTGATAAAATAAATTTGACGCGTAATGTCGAATAGCACAAAAAAAATTAGATAGATTTGTCATGTCTATCTCTCTGTCCGTCTGTCTGTCTGTCCGTATGTCACAGCCACTTTTTCCGAGATCACAAACATAATAAATAGTACCTTTGACGACAGAAATAATTTTGTTTGAATATTCACTATTTATAAAAATACTAGCTGACCCGTGCCCACTTCGGGGGTGGGCATAATGTTAAAAGCCTTTTTATTTTTTGTTTTTTTTATATAACCTATGACACTCAGCAATAATGTGGCTTTCTATTGGTGAAAGAATTTTTAAAATCGGTTCAGTAGATCCCGAGAATACCCCTTACAATTTAACAAATACACAAACTTTACCTCTTTATAATATTAGTATAGATTACATGACAGATGACACACTTCACTTCACGGGTGTGTCAAAATGAAATGTAATTGAAATCAAAAGCACTAAGGAGTAAGGAGGAGTATTGATATCAACTCCAAGAAAATTATCCACAAAATAAATTTTTTTTCAAGAATTTCAATAAAATAAGAAACACGTATTCCATCAATTCTCTAAGACAATTTTTATGCAAAATTTGAAGTAGGTTGGACCAAGGAATCAAGTTGTCTCATAGTAACTTTACCCCCTTTTTTACCCCCTTAGGGCGGATTCGACCAAACACAAAGTTACACGAGTGTTACTATTCCGGGAATAATTTTACTCCTTGAATTTACACTTGGGTATGTTCGTTCACGTTTTTCCAATGTACTCGAGGAGTACGTTAAACTCGGTATTGTTATTCTGTCGGAGTAAAAAGAATGATGAATGAATGTATAAGCCGACAAAAAATCATTGTATTTGTTTCTTCCAGCTTGCTTAGAAATGACGTAACAATTCAATTTTGTAGGATAATACAGTGAAATTTCAAATGTTGACAGCTTATTTTCACAAGTGACACCTCTGCTCTGACAATAGGGGATCGGACAGTAATCAGATTAAAATCTAAAATGTACTTTACTGTTTTACGATTATTTATCGAATAATAATTTAATATAATTCAAATTAAAATTTTGTTAAAATGTACTTTACTGTTTTACGATTATTTATCGAATAATAATTTAATATAATTCAAATTAAAATTTTGTTATTTACAATATTTTTATCCGTATATCTGTACCGAAACACGTGTGTGTTAACACACACAGTGCGTGACGTCATTTGTGGGCAATCATTGACTGCACACCTGTACTAACTAACTTAATTAGTTATTTCCATAATTTTGTTGAAATTTTAAAAGTTGCCGATAAAAGATTACTGATAAATTAGGATACGGTGATCAATTTAAAAACTGTCACGTGGTGTTTCTCCAGTTTTTCATAATGGAAACAGGATTTACGAAAGCCGACAATAGAAATCTTCCCAGAGTGGATATTTTTATGATTTGCAATGTCTTTGCATGTAAGTAAGACTTTTGTGACGCTGAATTTCAAAATGTGAAAACTTCTGTGTAGTGTTATAACTATGTAATATATTATTTGCCATAAAATACCCATGCAGCTGTTTTGTTATGACCACAAATGACGTCACGCGCTCTCAGGTAACAGAACGTGGCGTTTTGGCGGGATTTTTAAACAAACAATATTATAACATGATTTTGAGTACCTAAAAGGCTATAAATAAATTAAATTTTATTATTCATGAGAATAAGTATCCTAGATTAATTTAAAACACTTTCTAAAAATTTGGCCAATCCCCTATTGTTATTCTCAGATTAAACCTTTACTCCGCCAAAATTGCCTGTGTAATATTTACTCGCGTATAGTTATCTTATTCTTTGGTTAGTAGTTGGTAGAATGCAAAATCTGCTTACTCTTAGATTAAGCAGTAGTTACACTCGAGTAAAGACTTACTCAAGTTTGGTCGAATCCGGCCTTAGAGTTCGAATTTCGAAAAGTCCTTTCTTAACGGACGCCTACGTCATATAATAGTTCCACCTGCCAAGTTTCAGATTTACGATGAGCAGTTTAAGCTGTGCGTTGATTCTCAGTCAGTCAGTCAGGACAAAGCATTATCCATATACCTAGTCTTGCCATAAATATTGTAAAAGAGTTTTTTATTATTTTTCAATTGCAAATAACATTTGTTACTTTTACAATGTGTTAGTTTAATACATAACTATAAAACAATTTAAAATTTATAAGGTTTATTCGAAGTGGTCTCCATTGGCTGCAATACAGTCCTTTAAACGTTGAGGCCAGTTATCAATAGAAACACGCACTCTTTCCATGGGAAAATTCTTCACTGCCAATCGTATGGATTGTTTTAGGGACTCCAAATTATCATGACGTTTAGAGCAAGCCGTACTGTCTAAAACGCACCATAAATCATAATCCAGCTGATTAAGATCGGGACTAGACGACGGCCAGTCTTTAGCTTTGATGAAGTCGGAAACGTTCGATTCCAACCAAGACTGCGTGGACCGAGCTTTGTGCTTCGGCGCCGAGACTTGCTGGAAGGACCATTCTTGGTTATTGAACATGGTGTTGTTAAGGGGATTAACTACCTTCTCAAGAATGGTATCTTGATACACTTGTGCCGATGTTTTGATACCTTTTTCACAAAAGTATGGCTCAGTCACTTCTTCATAGCTAACACCCCACCAAACCATCACTGAAGTCGGGTAATGCCCACGTTGCACTCTGTCGACTAATTGGGAAGCTTCCTTAGAGCTTTGAGCATAAATACGGTCATTTTGTTTGTTAAAATGTAGCTCAATTGCAAAAAAAATCTCATCCGTAAACAAAAATTTTCTGTGACCTTCCTTTGCGTACCGCTTCAGTAGTTTTTTCGTTTTTACCACCCTATTCTTTTTAAAATTATCAGCTATGAAATGACCAGTACGTCTCTTATAGGTTGCAAGTCCTAAGTCACCTTTTAGAATACGCGACGTGGTTCTAGGTGCTATCTTCATCTCCCGAGATAAAATCTTTTGCTTTCGGACAGAATTTCTTCGAACTCTTTCCCTTACTGCTTTGACCACCTTTTTCGTACGAACACTACGTGGACGGCCAGATCATTTTCTATCACAAACAGAGGAGCTCTCATTGTACCTATTAATAGCCCGGTACACAAAAATTTTGCTAATACCAAGCGTATGGAGAGTTTCAAAAATTGCACTTCGCTCCATACCGACTTTGTGAAATGCAATCACAGCGATTCGGTTCTCTTTATCATCCCACTCCATTTTAATATCGCAAAATATTGTACAATGTCCAATACATTACACACACGCCAAAATAAGAAAAGACAATGAAAAATCATTATTTATGGCCAGACTAAGTATATAAAATGATTTCATAATGTCGTCATACTATTTATTCTGTTTGTGATCTCGAAAAACAGCTAAAATTCTAACTATGTATGAAGCGGACTGAATCATATTCATCGATAATAAACACTAAGTAATTAAATTTTATAATATTTGACAGGGTTCAAGTTAAATTGGTCAATGGTTAAATGGCATATTGATATTGTCTCTTTCTCACTTATAGGAAATATACGTCGACTCGCTCTAATATTTCGTAGTGTTGTTGTAGGGATGGTTGTAGGCTGAGGTTGTAGGTATTGAAATACCGATATACTTATACATTTTTTTACCGAAGTGGTTGGAAATCAAGCTCAGGAATATCGATCATTTGATATTAGGTGATTACCATCGACTATGGAGCACATACATTCTAGGGTTTCTGACCCGTTGCCGACCTTTATCAGGAAAAAACAGGATATAGCAAGAAATATAGTTTAGGGAGTTAGATTTTTTTATACCACAAAGGTGGCAAACAAGAATTTCGGATATTTCACTCTTCGAACGAAACGCATTCGTACTTATATAAGTAGAAATATAATCATCCATACATATGAAAATGCATGGGTGTGTTCTGAAAAGTGTGGTGTATGATGTAGGCAACCGTTAAGAAAGGATTTTTTGAAATTCCCACGGGAAAGCGGGATAAACGCAAACGAAGTTGCGCGGGTTTCTCTAGTATATATATAGATAGATGAGTAAACTATCAACAAATGTAATAAATTGTACAGATTATAAAGCCATTTTCATAATAAAAATTTCTAAAATGCAAGCAAAATATGTATTTGCAAATAAACATGGCAAATAATAGGTACGTAGCAATGTAAATGGCAAAATAAAGTCATTTAAAATACACACTTTATCAATTTACTAGATGTTACCAGCGGCTCCGCCTGCGTGGTCAAGGGCAAATGTTAATAATTTTCTCCATGGGAATCTTTTTATCCCGTGGGAAAAAAAGTAGCCTATGTCACTCTCCAGACCTTAATCTATCCCCAATTAAAAATTCATATCAATCCGTTCATTACTTTCGACGTGAAGGGAGGACAAACAAATAAACAAACACACTTTCACATTTATATTAATAATAAACAATTATATGACAAATTACTTGTTTCTTTCAAACTCTTCAATCGAATTGTTACACTTTTGTAACAAAGACTTCAACTTCCACATAAAACTAATGAATGTCATATTATTATCAGCCTTCAGGTTTTTAGGAAGCCTATTGAATAACCGCACTTCACTGTACTATCTCTAAATTTTACACAAACAAGTTTGCCCCGTTATTCTTTAAAGATTAAATTAAAAAAACTACCGAAGTATTATTTTTATCAGTTAAAACGAATTCATTCTATTTTATTATAGGTATTATTATACCTAGTTGCTACAAGCCTCTATCTATATTGACAGACTGACCTACCAGCGCGCAGTTATAGCACAGGTTATAGTGAAAATATTGGAGTGAGAAGATAACTATTTTAGGCTTCTTTTATCAGGGTTAAAAGGGAAATTATTTTGCACATAATATTAGTTCACAAAGGGCATGAATTCGTGCGAGTAGTTGTGAACGTAATGTCTTGGTGCCAAGTACATAATAGGCGTGTAAAGTGCAGTGATTTCGCTTTTATACAGCGTCTTAATGTAAACTAGGAATGGACTATTAGGTATTCCTCCTAGGTATACTCATAGGAATGAGAATACGAGTAACAGGTTTGCTGGGTACACATGTCATGTCAGATGATTAACCAAGAGAAGATGTGAAACACTTTTTCTTTTCGTGTACTTACGACAATAAATTGCACACGTATATTAAATTCTTTTTGGTCCTCTACTATGGAGCGGAAAAATACCAATAACTCAATAAAAATAATATAAAAAATTGTAACTTTTTGCTAACACATAGAGCATAAAATACATTATCAATTTCTGTTTTTAATCACTTAATACAAGTTTTGAACTTTATCTGAATGCATTAAAAGTCATTTTTGTTCACAGTCTAAGTCAGCAAAGAATCGGTACTATTTAAAGACACGTCTCAGTACACTCGTATGCAGTTAGTCATTTGCAGTCTATCATGGCGAACGCAGAGCAGCGCATAAAATTTAAAATCAACGGTTTGGAATACTCCGGTGAGCATTAAATTCTTCATACTTTATTACTATCCTACTAATAATTATAAAGGCGAAAGTTGTGTGTATGTTTGTTACTCCTACGCTCAAATGACTGGGTCATTTTTTAGGGTTCCGTAGTAAACTACAAGGAACCCTTATAGTTTCGCCATGTCCGTCTGTCTGTCCGTCCGCGGTCTAGCGCCTAGACGCTTTATGTTAGAAAGCTGTAATTTGGTATGTATACACATATTTTAATGCTAACAAAGTGCTGGAACAACGAAAATTTTTTTTGGGTTGTCTTCCCTACGAGTGAAAATGAAAAATTTTTTTCGCGTTCCTCTAGAAATCTTACAAATGTCAAAGATGGCATTGTACTCACCTGCTAGCAAGCAATACGGAACCCTACATTGTGCGTGGTCCGACACGTACTTGCCCGGTTTTTATTATGATATTTGGTGTGTAGATAGCTGATACCTTGGATTCACACATAGGGTACTTTTTATCCTGAAAAGTACGCGATTCCTGTAGGATTTGGTCAAAAATATAGATGGCGCTGCTGTGCATAGATAAATACACGCAAACGAAGTTGCGCGGGTTTCACTAGTTCTTAATATTTCTTTTTGCTTTCAGGGTTTCAGGGCAGAACCTTGCCTGCAACTTCTTCAATTTTGTCTTTTTTAGTCCTCTTCTGACCAGTCTTTTGTAAAAGCACCGAGCTCATCCCACCAACGTCTTCTTCGTCTTCCGCGGCAAAAAATCTTAATACTAACTGACTTATCAACTCAGCTCATAACTTTTTAATCCAGAGAGCTAAATTGGACAGATACCTATTCCATTTATCAAGAGATAAAATAGGATCTTTTGCAAAATTCCATAGATTTTTTTCTAAAATATGATTCAAGTTCCATTGGATAAAAAAGTTAATATTTTTCCTAATATTACTCTTTTGTGGACTAACTGTGGTACTACTATGAACTGGTAAATAGGAGTAACTCGATCAAAGTAGTAACAATGTCATAGAATATTGATGAGAGCCGAGTGCTTACCACCAGGTGACTCCCTAGCGAGTAAAAAGTAACTATATAGGTACTCGGCTTTCTTTTTCGTTTTTTTCATTTGCCATGAAAAATCATTAATTCATATTTTTATTTTTATTTTATAATTCCGTTAAAAATAATCCCATACAAAAATAAAACTTTGAGTCGTTTGCAATTTCATGATAAGAATTCAGTATTGAGCTCATATTTCTTAACTATTTGGCCTAGTATAAAATAACGATTGAATTTTATCTTGAAAATCTTCCAAAATACAATACACGTTTTCTATTAAAAATCACGTACAGTACAATATTATAATGTCTGTGTGTGATTAGTTTCGATGAATAATAAAATTAACTCCTATTTTATATTCTAGGCAATGCATAAAAATAAAAATATTTTGATTGTCAAAGTTACCTCGACCATTGCTGATCATTTTACTACGTAGTCCTACTTCTTCAAGAAATTTCTACATAGTCTGGGCAGAGAGTAAAGTCTTTGAATTTCCTCCAGAAGGAAGTTTATACTTAATTTTATGATTATAGTTGGCTGTGAGGTAACATCTGACGTCACTTTATTGGACTATGTGCGGAATACGGCAGGCTTATTTGGCACCAAATATATGTGCCGTGAAGCTGGCTGTGGTGCTTGTATCATCAGTGTGGTGAAAAGTCCAGAATCAGCACCTATTTCAGTTAACTCGGTAAGTCTGATAATAGTGTTAATAGTGAAGGTTAATAGTGAAACATTGTACCCACATGTACTTTTTTTCGGACTTGTTGTTTTCTATATAACGATTTTTAGGGTTCCGTAGTAAACTACAAGGAACCCTTATAGTATCGCCATGTCCGTCTGTACGTCCGTCCTCGGTCTAGCGCCTAAACGCTTGATGCTAGAAAGCTGTAATTTGGTATGTATATATGTAGTAGAATAAAATTTTGAAAAATTTTTTTTTTGGGGGCCTCCCCTACATGTAAAGTAGGAATGTTTATAATGGGAATAGTTTTTTGTTAAAGTTAATAGTTTTGCACGGTGGTCCCCCCCCTCTATCTCTGAAAGTCTTGTATTTAGAAATTTGAAAAAATTCATGACAGTAGTCCATATAGTGAACCTACAAGGAAAACTATAACGGTTAAGTAGGCACTACTAGTTACCGAGTAATAGTCGACGAACTGATAATATAAAATTTCTATGATGAAAACTTACAAATGTGACAGAATTTGATATTGGACTCAACTGAAGGCAAGCAAAGCACAGCAAATACGGAACCCTACACTGTGCATGGCCCGACATGCACTTGGCCAGTTTTTGGATAAGTATAGCTGTATGGTTATGAGGTAAAACATAAAAAAATACTTTTGTTATTTTTTCAGTGTATGGTTTCAGTGACGTCATGTCATAATTGGGATGTAACGACGATAGAAAAAGTTGGTAATCGTCTTGATGGATATCATCCCCTTCAGAAAACTCTTGCAGCCTTAAATGGAACTCAATGTGGATATTGTTCACCTGGATGGATTATGTCTATGTATAGGTAAATAATAATTTATGTCTATTTTGTTATGGAAAGGTTGGCAAACGATAGCATGCGCGTCACCTGTCGATCATTACCGCCCATGGAGCACGTAGAGATTCCCTGAGATGATGCTGATCTTTAAAAGAAAGGAGAAAATAAGGAGAAAATGGATAAGCGAGGAGTTGGATCACTTATCGATGGGAATTTTTCACCGCTCACGCCGATATTATGTGCCGATAATACTTCGAACAAGCCCATTTCAAAAATGCTGTTCCACTCCATAAACAAATTTTGACAATCCTCACCACGATATCGGCGGAACGTTCAATATCCACAAATAGGACAAATACTGAAGAACATGACATCCACAAACTTTAATCATGGTACTATTTGTGGTAGGTATAACACAACAACAAAAACTGTAAGGTTTTGTTCTCGTATCCACTCGCGCAACTCTATATTTCTGAATTTAGGTAATAATTTTGTATTTATTGTATGTAAGATATTTGTTTTCAGTCTACTTCAAAGTAAAAAAGATATTACAATGCTTGAAGTAGAAAAATCTTTCGGAAGCAACGTCTGTAGATGTACAGGATATAGACCAATTTTGGAGGCTTTCAAAAAATTTGCTATAGATGCACCTGATCGTCAAGAAATACCTGATATTGAAGATCTACAGATATGTAAGAAAACAGATAAACTGTGCAATAGAAAATGTAGCGATGAAGATCTTGACTGGTGTATTGTAAATGATGAGGATGTTAATGCAACAGTATTTGAAATAACACTTCGTGATGGCAAACAATGGTTTAAAGCAAAAGAAGTTAACGACATTATCAACATTTTGAAAGCTAGAGGTGTTGATTCCTATATGTTAGTAGCAGGGAATACAGCTAAAGGTATAAATTACTTTGTTGTTTTTTTAAAAAAGATTTTTGAAAACGATACTTAGTGCCTGCCTTATTACTATCTGATAACATATCTATCAAATTACTGTCATAATCAAACATTAATTGTCTAACTATTAGAGTGTTGAAACTTAACACCCCGTAGTAAAAAAAACATCAAAATTAGATTTAGTGTAATCTTTAGTAAGTGAATCATGAAACTTATTTGATTTCTTTTTTATGCAAGAGAATTGAACTTTAATCGTTACTACTAATCTTATATTATTAATATAAGTATTATCTTAAAGATCTTTCTGCAACTGGCTGTTAATGTTTAAATCTAATCTGCTAAGCTAAATTAACAGTTTTGGAATAACTACTAACTATTTTTCTAGGTGCATTTCCAATAATAAATTATCCACGAGTACTAATAGACATTAGCGGAGTATCTGCGTTGAAAGGATATGTTATAGATCAAAACCTCATAATCCGAGCAGGAACAACGCTTACAGAATTAATGAATATTTGTCAAGAATTTTCTAAAAGGGACTATTTTGAATATCTAGAGAAATTTTACGATCATCTACAACTAGTTGCCCATATTCCTGTTAGAAACGTAAGTTGATTCAAAATGTTTTACGTCTTCAAATACATATCTATTACGAGGGTCAAAGTTACGAGGGTGAAAGTTCTTAGAAAATCAAAAACTGAGGAAAAATAAAAGTTATTAGTTTTATTATATCTTTTCTAAATAGTGTCCCTTCACATCAATGCATCGTTACATCCGTTGAAACCACTGAGAAAAGCAGTTTGCCCGCTCGCCTTTAGGGGTTTCTTCAACGGCCTTTTGAAAGGCAGCCGCTGCTTCCTCGGCATCTATAAAACGTTTTTCTCGAAGTTTTTCTTTTATTTTTCGGAATAAACGTCACCAAATAGTCGATGGTTTGCCTAGCGGTGTGTGACGAAGCGTTGTCGTGGTGAAGGCGGATCGTACTGCGACGTCGTTTCTCCTGAAAAATGTCCAAGACAAGTGGCAAACAATTTGTTAGTGTACCACTCTACAGTAACTGTTTTTCGATCCTCTTAAACCATTTGTTGTAAATAAATAAAGCACTTTGGTATGTAAATAACTTTTATTTAGAGAGATACAAATTAAACAAAATTATAAATTGCCGTGTCAATGGCGGGCGCGGTGAGAGAGAGAGCGGAACGGTAGGGTGGTACCACTGTAGGGATACGGGCGCGTTCCTTATTTCATAATCTGCGTTGTTGTTGCGTTCATAACTTCAACACCATTTCATTGTCGCGTAATGACATGTCCTTCCGAAGAACGAGGCCATCATCTTTTTTCCTACGCTTCGTCTTCTCTTCACTTTAGTTGGCAACTCCTCGGAAGGAAACACCCACTGAGCAGACTGCTTTTGGTTTCGGGATTATAACAGTAAATACAGATTTCGTCACCCGTAAGTATGTCGAACACAGCATTTGAGTCACCTTCGTTAAATCTTTGAATCATTTCACGGCACCAATCAACACGCCGGAGTTTTTGGGCATCGGTCAAAATATGAGACATCCACTGGACACAAAGCTTCCTAACCACTAACTGTTCATGGAGGATTCTGTGCACTTGATTCATACCGATGCCTAAGCTTGACCGAATTTAGTGATAGGTCACTCGTTTGTCATTCTTTATCATACGCCGCACAACACTGATGTTAACTTCAGTCGTCGCCGTAGAAGACCGTCCCTCATGCAGATCATCGGTGAAAATAGTGCGACTACATTTGAACTCATTATTCCAGTTGTAAATTGTGGCACGGGATGGACTTCATCATGAAAGGCCATTCGAAGTATTATAATATTATAAGTATATTTAAATATATTCTTGTTGACTTAAATGACATCGAAAGTCATAAAAAATTATAGCACGAAAATTTTCTCGCGTAAATTTCATGCTGACGTGATTCGGGCAATTTTCAATTTGCCGCCAAAACGTAAAACAAAAGAAAAAAAAATCATACTTAATATTGGTAAATAGTTCCATTTCAAAATTTATTTTAGGGTTCCGTAGTAAACTAACAAGGAACCCTCATAATCAATGGGCAGCCAATACGAACCCTACATTGTGCGTGGCCCGACACGTATGTACTAGCCCAGTTTTTTTATTACTTAAATTGTTTACAAGTGGCCAGTTCTAAAAACTTTCAGTGTCGCCCTCGTATTTATATGAGTGTGTGTATTATTGTTTATCATTTTGTTTAATACCTTACTTTGTTTCCAGATAGGTTCCATTGCAGGAAATTTAATGATAAAACATCAGCATAATGAGTTCCCATCGGACGTTTTTTTACTATTAGAGACTGTTGGTGCATATATGACGATTTGTAAGTTTCGTTTTATTTAAAATTATTTTAACTATTTCCGGGTTTTTGGCCACAACGTAAACCTAACGAACCTACTGTCACACTATGATGTTACGGTTGCAGGTTAGCAGTATTTTATGATTCACAACCTAACGAGTTTTACAATTTTACGGTGACATTTATAATCTTTAGATTTTTTTATATCGGCCTTGAGACTTCATAATTGTGTATAAATTGGCTATTCCCGCATAGGTACTTGAAAAATTCACCCTATATAATATCTTGATCTGCTAAGTAAAAAAATATTTTAAAGTGTAATTTCAAGTTATTAATTAATTTCTTTCAGTAAATTACCAAGGAGCGCAAAAATATTATTCAATGCAACAGTTCTTGAAGTTAAATATGACAGGAAATATTATTTTAAACATTGCGTTA
Organism: Endotricha flammealis; assembly: GCA_905163395.2. Classification (NCBI taxonomy): domain Eukaryota; kingdom Metazoa; phylum Arthropoda; class Insecta; order Lepidoptera; family Pyralidae; genus Endotricha; species Endotricha flammealis. The sequence continues at coordinate 8,993,891 of LR990866.1, forward strand.
CCTCCACTGAATAAAGATTACAGACTTGTAACTTTTAAGGTATTTATTTAGTACCTACATTTTAGTTTCAGTAAAGTCAATTTTTTCTAGCATTCGGATATGCTAGAAAAAATTCAGTCTATCTGGCAGGCTTAATGGACCTTAGCTAAAACCTGTGAAACAAACTTCTTATTATTTATTACTTTTTTGTAGATAATGCCCAAATCTCAAAACGCACATGCTATTGTCAATGCAGGATTCTTATACAAATACGTAGATGGCACTAACTTAGTTCAAAGTTCGAGAATAGTATTCGGTGGTCTCTCGCCGAACTTTATTAGAGCTGCAACAACTGAAGTGTTCCTAACTGGAAAATTCTTATTTAAGAATGATACTTTACAGTTAGCGTTAAATATATTGAAAAAAGAGTTAATAGTAACGGAAATTCCACCAGAGCCCTCTGCGGCTTATAGAAAACAACTAGCATTGGCGCTATTTTATAAGGTAAGATTTTAAAATAAGAAAGCACAAAAAGAAATATTGTAAATTTATAATGTAAACAACTAAAAAGTAGATAGGTAGTATTCCGAAGATTGAAGCACTAAAATTTAGTGCTATAAGAGTAGGTAGATAGAGTAATTGACATAATTTAGTGACTAAATGATGTCAATTACTCTTTGACAATATGATCAAGATGTAACGTTCAAAAAGCGCATCATCATCATCATCATATCAACCCATAATCATCCCACTGCAGGGATACGGGTCTCCCTTCAATCGAAGGGGACTAGAGCGTACTCTGCCACGCTGCTCCAATGCGTATAGGCAGAAGTCGGTGTTTTCAAGCCGCCCGAAATCCACCACCTTGGCTCAACGACTGTCATCTACCGATAACAGCCGGGACCGACGGCTTAACGTGCCCTCCGAAGCACGGAGAAGCTCGAGTTTCCATTTCTTTCTTTAATTCGTTACCCTAAGGTTGCCTTGAAAAGATTTCTTTTAGCAATAAGGCCGCCTTTTTGCTAATACACTAGTATGTAAGATTTTAATGTAATATTTATTTGTGCTGTTGGGTGTGTATTGCAAATAAAGTATTATATTCTATTCTATTAACGAAACCCATCCAAACCCTGGCTAGGGTCAACGTCGCTTGACTTGCGTGTTTATATTAGAGTGCGACACACAGCGACGCCATCGAGCTCCTCAAAAAGCGCATGATGCTGAGTATTTAAATACTTAACATCATCAAAAATTAATAATGAATAATAAAAATTATTGATTACTAATTTCTCATTCTAATATCTATTGTGTATACAGGGTTTGTTAACTTTATGCCCCGAACAATTATTAAATTCTCGATATAAATCTGGGGCTTTGCGGCTTCGTGAATCACGACCAATATCAGATGGTCGGCAAATAATTTATACTAAACCTCAATTATGGCCTTTGACTCAGCCTATACCCAAATTGGAAGCTTTGGTGAGTTATTTTCATACGTTTATGAATAATATGCGAATGTTTGAATAAAAAATATTGTAGTAAGAACTGAAAAAAATATATAAATAATGTCATGTAGATAAAACTAACTTTAAAAATGTTCATTTTTCACTGATTTGTCAAGACAAAAAAAAAAATCTCAAGAGATTTTTTTAAAGATATAAACAATAGAAAAGACTTTTCGAGTTTCTTACGAAATAGCGAAATACTCGCATAGATTTCGCTTATTTTCTACAATATAGCATATTGTACCTAAATGTTTTAGATACAATGTTCTGGTGAAGCATCATATACAGAAGATATGCCTCATTTCCATAATGAAGTATTCGCAGCGTTTGTTCTTAGTACGATAGCGGTTGGAAACATAATAGCAATCGATGCAACTCGAGTTTTAGTAAGTTTTTTTTTTCATTTACGTATATAAAATATAATAGAGTTATGCATTAACATTTTTTTATCTTTCTAGAAAGAACCTGGTGTGCTTGCTATTTATACAGCAAATGATATCCCTGGGCTTAATGGATTTACACCTATTGATCCTGTAGATATCATAAATGAAGAAGTATTATGCACAGGTCATGTAAAATATTATAATCAACCAATAGCAATAATTGTAGCAGTATCACGAGTAATAGCTGATAGAGCTGCAAAAATGGTAGATGTAACATATGATCATTTAAAGAAACCTGAAACTGATATAAAAGTAACTAAGAATGATCCCACGAAAACTGCCATTTATAGAAGCATCAACGCTTCTGATACAGGGAATGATGTGAAAAAAATAATAAAACACAGTAACACAATTTATGGCCAGTATCACCTTACTATGGAAACTCTTGTTTGTATTACGCTTCCAGTAGATAATGGTCTTGAAGTATATAGCACAAGTCAGCTTATGGATTCTGTACAGCAGATGGTTGCAAAGGCATTAAAATTTGACCAGAACAAGTAGGTATATTGCAACAAAGATTTTAAATATTCATTTGAGTTCAGTGCAACGCGAATCCCATGCACGGTTGTCCGCGACGGACGGTAAAATGAAATACATTGTACAATTGTATGGAATTGTCTGCATCTTGATTAAAATCAGAAATTACCATCCATGATGGACAACTCCGGTTTTCCTTGTGCGGACGCCGCGTCGCTCTGAACCTGACCTTGTTTTTATAGTACAATTCAACACGTTCTTGAATTTTCATAGGGTTGATGTTTATGTTCGGCGTCTCGGCGGTGGCTATGGCTTTAAAATATCTAGAAACACTCAAGTGGCGGTTGCATGCAGTTTAGTGGCCTATAAACTTAATCGACCTTGCCGCTTTATACAGTCATTGTCAACAAATACAAGAGCAATGGGTAAACGGTTTCCTTGCTCTGCGGATTTTGAGGTATATGTTATTTAAGAATTCTCAATATTCAACTAAGGGCCAGTTTCACAGGTTCTTGATAAAACTGAGTTATAAAAATTATCAAAAATAAAAAATACTATGAATTGAAAATGAACTAGTGAAGAACATGTAAACCCGGACCTTAATATACCTTCTTCAAAATTTTCTAAATAAACATTTGTATTCAGGCATCAATCGATGAATTTAATAAAATGATGGCTTACTTATTAGGTAGGTGTCAACACCAACGGTGTAATACAACATATGGATTTCAAATTATATGAAGACAACGGATTTACTGTTAACGAGCAAATTTCTATGTTTGGAGTAAATATTTACAATGTCTGCTACGATCCCTCGAGATGGAACTATAAATGTTTTCAAGGAACAACGGACACTGCAAAAAATACATTCTGTCGATCACCGGGTAATATATAATTTTAAAAGCACTTAATTACAAGGATAAAGTTTGTGGCAATAAAGCTTTTAACAAATTTTAGCTGGTAATAATCTTTCTTTTGTAAGACTTAAAGTTGGGAAACAAAATGCTTAAAGGTTTTTTTACCTTACAAGTTTTAAATAGGTACAATCATCGAGCAAAAATATATCAGAATTCTGTTGATACAATATAAAACATTACATTGTATTTTTATACTCATAAACACTTTCGCACTGTTTATTTTTAGGAACCTTAGAAACTATAGCAATGGTCGAAGGAGTAATGGAACGAATATCGTACGAAGTATCTCAAGATCCGACTGCAGTCCGATTATCGAATTTAGATATGCAAAATCATAGCGATATTAAAGAAATGTTTGAAACTGCTAAAATCAATGCAGATTATGATAATAGAAGATTAGCTGTCAACAAATTTAATTTGTCAAATAGGTGGAAAAAACGTGGTCTAAGATTTTCTTTTCTTAGATGGGAAACGCCACAACCATGTTATTATGACGTAAATGTATCAGCTTATCAAGGAGATGGAACTGTTATTATAACTCACGGAGGTATTGAAATGGGTCAAGGTATTAATACTAAAGCAGCACAAATCTGTGCATATTTTTTAAAAATACCGTTAGATAAAATACAAGTCAAAGGAAATAACACAATAATGGCGCCAAATGCTGCTGTATCAGGAGGTAGTGTTACGAGTCTAAACATAGGTGTTGGAGTACAAAGGGCGTGTGAGAAACTCGTAAAAAGATTACAACCAGTGAAGGCACAAATGCCAAATGCAACATGGGAGGAAGTTATTAAAAGTGCTTATGAATTGAATATTGATTTGCAAGCGCATGGGTTTGTAGCCCCAAATGTAATGACTTTTAATTTGTATGGGATAACATTAGCTGAAGTTGAAGTCGACATATTAACTGGAGAAACAGAGGTGGTAAGAGTGGACTTATTAGAAGACGTTGGTCAAAGCGTCAGTCCAGAAATTGACATTGGACAGGTTTGTCACTTATTGTGTACTAATAAAAATAATTTTCTAGTATTATAGGTATAGTTTCTACAATAATTATTATGTTGCAGATTGAAGGAGCTTTTGTAATGGGCATTGGTTACTGGATGACTGAAAACTTAGTTTATGATGAAACAGGTGAATTACTGACAGATCGTACATGGAATTATTATGTGCCACAAGCAAGGGATATACCTCAAGATTTTAGAGTTTACTTCAGAAAGAATTCGTACAGCACTGAAGTCGTTTTAGGAGCAAAAGGTATTTCATGCGACTAATCAGAAATATCTATATATATAAAATGCTTTGTCCTGACTGACTGACTGACTGACTGACTGACTGACTGAGAATCAACGCACAGCCTAAACCGCTCATCGTAAAAATCTGAAACTTGGCAGGTGGACCTATTATATGACGTAGGCGTCTGATAAGAAAGGATTTTGCGAAATTCGAACTCTAAGGGGGAGAAAAAGGGGGGTAAAGTTACTATGGGACAACTGGATTCCTTGGTCCATTCTACTTCAAATTTTGTATAAAAATTGTTTAAGAGAATTGATGGAAGACGTGATTCTTATTTTATTGAAATTCTTGAAAAATATGTATTATGTGGGTAATTTTCTTCGATTTGATATCAATACTCATAATCCTTAGTGCTTTTGATTTCAATTACATTTCATTTTGACACATTCGTGAAGTGAAGTATGTCATCAAATAAGTAATTAAATATTAAATTTTATAATATTTGACAGGGTTCAAGTTAAATTGGTCAATGGTTAAATGGCATACATTTTTATATTGTCTCTTTCTCACTTATAGGAAATCTCATTACGTCGACTCGCTCTATTATTTCGTAGTGTTGTTGTAGGCTGAGGTTGTAGGTATTGAATTACCGATATACTTATATGTTTTTTTTACGGAAGTTGTTGGAAATCAAACTCTGGAATATGGATCATTTGATATTAGGTGATTACCGTCGACTATGGAGCACATAGATTCTAGGGTCCCTAACCCGTTGCCGACCTATAACAGGAAAAAACAGGATATAGCGAGAAATAGTTTAAGGAATGAGTTAGATTTTTTCTATACCACAAAGGTGACAAACAAAAATTCCCGAACGAAACGCATTGCTGCTTCATGTCAATATTCTGTAAAAACCCGGTGGCTCTTCACTGGTCGGGCTAGCCTATTTCATAAACGCCCACTCCAAAGATTGTAATGAGAAGTATAAAAATAGAAAAAAAAATCTATACATATGACCATTTTTTGGGTGTGACCAACCGATATGAAAGGATTTTTTTAAATTCCCACGGGAAAGGATAAATGCACACGAAGTTGCGCGGGTTTCTCTAGTATAATATAAAAGTCACAGAGATTTTATATTACTTATTATTCATTATAAAATATATTTATGAATTTCAGCCACAGGTGAACCACCAATGTGTATGGCAATTGCTGTACCATTTGCGATAAGGGAAGCTATTGCTTCAGCAAGGTTGGACAACGGTATTCCTACTACGACATGGTTTGACATAGGTTGGTTCTTGGTTACGTTTGATGCATCTTATTATATAATATAAGAGGTCTCCATCCAGATGGACAGACAACCCCAAAAAAGCGGCTAGAGACGTATGGACGAAAGGCGGAGGATCGCATTTGGTGTAAGCATTAGGAAAGGCCTATATCCAGCAGTGCGTAGATACTGCTGATGATGATGAAATTGAATAATAATATTGCAAAAATTAGTTTTGAAATATGACAAATGTGTTGGCTAACTGACTAGTAAATATAAATACTAACGTTTACTGTTCGATATTTTTAGATGGACCGTTCACACTAGAAAAAGTTTGTATGGCAGCCGCAACTAAGACGGAAGATTTCAAATTGAATTAGATCTTACTCTCGACAGATAGATTGCTATGTAAAATTTTCAGGCAACCATTAATCGACTGAAGAACTCTATGCTAAATAGCTATTTATAGAAAAAAATATTTGTAATTTGAATAAATGTTTAAGAATCCTCATTATTTATTCTAATAAAATTTTCATGACGAATCCCCAGTTCAATTGTATATCCTTATATATAATAAATAAATATCTATATATATAAAAGAGAAAATCACTGACTGATTCATCACGAAATCTCCGAAACTACAAGTGCCAGAAGTCTAAAATTTTGCATGGGGGTTCCTTTTAGGGCGTAAGTGCTCACTAAGAAAGGATTTTTGGAAATTCATCCCCTAAGGGAGTAAAACGGGGGTGCAAAGTTAGTATGAAACTTTGCCGTTTTTGAAGTTATTCGAATGAAATTCAGCATGAAGGTTCTTTACTGAAAAGCATGAAACATGAGTAAAATATTTTTTTCTAAATTCATCCCTTAGGGGGTTAAACGGGGGTGCAAAGATAGTATGAAACTTTGCCGTTTTTGAAGTTATTCGAATGAAATTCAGCATGAAGGTTCTTTATTGAAAGGCATGAAACACAAGTAAAATATTTTTCGCAAAAAACATCCCCTATGGGGTTAAACGGGGGCGCAAAGTTAGTATGAAACTTTGCCGTTTTTAAAGTTATTCAAATGAAATTCAGCATTAAGGTTCTTTACTGAAAAAAAAACATGAAACATGAGTAAAATATATTTTTCAAAATTCATCCCATAGGGGGTTAAACGGGGGTGCAAAGATAGTATGAAACTTTGCCGTTTTTGGAGTTATTCGAATGAAATTCAGCATAAAGGTTTTTATTGAAAGGCATGAAACACAAGTAAAATATTTTTCTCAAAAATCATCCCTTAGGGGGTTAAACAGGGGTGCAAAGTTAGTATGATACTTTGCCGTTTTTGAAGTTATTCGAATGAAATTCAGCATTAAGGTTCTATTGAAAGGCATGAAACACGAATAAAATATTTTTCTCATGAATCATCCCTTAGGGGGTTAAATGGGGGTGCAAAGTTAGTATGAAACTTAGCCGTTTTTGAAGTTATTCGAATGAAATTCAGCATGAAGGTTCTTTGCTGAAAGGCATGAAACATGAGTGAGATATTTTTTTTTAAATTCATTCCTTAGGGGTTTAAACGGGGCGAAAAGTTAGAATAAAACTTTGCCGTTTTTGGAGTTATTCGAATGAAATTCAGCATGAAGGTTCTTTATTGAAAGGCATGAAACACAAGTAAAATATTTTTCTCAAAAATCATCCCTTAGGGGGTTAAACGGGGGTGCAAAGTTCATATAAAACTTTGTTGTTTTTGAAGTTATTCCAATGAAATTCAGCATGAAGGTTCTTTATTGAAAGGCATGAAACACGAGTAAAATATTTTTCCTAAAAATAATCCATTAAGGGCGGTAAAACGGGGATGCAAAGTTGAATGATTCATCACGACATCTCCGAAACTACGTGCCAGGAGTCTCAAATTTTGCATGGCGGTTCCTTTTGGGGCGTAGATGCTCACTAATAAAAGGATTTTTTAAAATTCCCACCGGAAAGGGAGTAATAGGACTGCAAGTGTATTATCGCAGGCACTCAACCTAGGAAGCAGAAATTTTGTATAGAGGTTCCCTTTATGATGTTGACAAGGATAAAGATGGGATTTTATTAAATTCCCACTGGAAAGAGAGTAATAGGACTGCACGTGTGTTATTGTGCTCAACCAAGAAAGCCGGGATTTTGTATTGAGGATCCCTTTAAGAAGTGAACAATAACAAAGGCAGGGTTTCTTAAAATTCATACGGGAACAGGAATAATATGACTACACGTGTATTATCGGGGGCGCTCAACCAAGGAAGCTGAGATTTTGTATAGAGGTTCTTTTATGATGTAGACAAGGATAAAGACGGGAATTTTTTAATTCCCACGGGAACGAGATAAATAGGACTGTACGTGTGTTATTGTGGGCGCTCAACCTAGAACTAGATTTTGTATTAAGCTTCCCTTTATAAAGTAGACAAGGATAAAGATTGGATTTTTTAAAATTCCCATAGGATTCGGAATAATTAGACTACGCGTGTATTATAGGAAGCGATTAACCTGAAAAGCTGTTTTTTTTAATAGAGATTCCCTTTATGATGTTGACCAGCATAAAGTCGTTTTTTTTTTTTTCCCACGGGAACGAAATTATTGGTATTTTCGCTTGACCACGCGGGCGAAGCCGCGGGTAACAGCTAGTGTTATATAAAAAACCGGAAAATAAAAAGGCTTTTACGTGGTAGTCGGTTTTGCAAAGTAAATCCGAAAAAAAACGGTCGAATGTAAGCGTTTCTTACGAACGCCTGTACTAAAAATGGATTATTAACATTATGCCCAACGAAGTGGGCACGGGTCAGCTAGTATATAAATATAGGGACAACTCACACAGATTGAGCCCCAAAGTAAGCTCGAACTTGTATTATGGGATACTAACTCCACGATACTATATTTTATAACAAATACATATTTAGATAAACATCCAAGACCCGAGGCCAATCAGAAAAAGTTCATTTGTCATCATGACACCACCGGGAATCGAACCCGGGACCTCCTAAGTGGCGGTCTGGCATGGTAACCATTACGGAGGTCGTCATGATGTAAAATAATATAAATTAAAAAAAACATTTATTGCCAATATAAGGTTTACAAAGATTTTAAGGAAACAGAAATAACAAATTCTTAATTAATTCTAACACTATGATAAAGTCCTTCCATGTGCGTCTATGGCAAAAGGAGTGTGTTCAGCACGTACTGCGCAGACAAGGCTATAATAGTTTAAAATATCTACAAAATATATTGTTATGTATTTTTATTGAGTTCATTTTATAAAGATTTTATTATTTATTTAATTAGAGTTAAATATTTATAACGTCATGTACATGGATACATTATTTTGGTTGGTTTTGTCACGTGTTTGCTCGATTTTTTCAACATAGTTTCTTCCAAATGAAAATAGTAGATAAGCATATTTTGTTTTACGCATTAAACTTATATGCTAATGATTTACGTCAATCATACATAAAAGTGAGTTTGTTTGTTTGTTTTTCCTTCACGGCTTGACTAATTAGCCGATCATTATGAAAATTTGTATATAATGTTACGGTAAGAGTGATTAATTGATAATTATTAATAATTTTACAACATTATTAATAATAACCACGTGTTTTGGTAAATATTAATAAACAATGGAAATTAATTACTTTTAGTAGTAATTATTAATAATTCACTACACACATTGGTAAAAGTAATAATAAATAAATTAAAAGTAAAAAAAATATATTTAAAAACAAGCTTTTATTTAATTGCGCTAAAAAGAATAAAATAAACTTTTCTTTTAAAATTTTAACTATCAACTTATAACGTCATTACACAACTTATATGACATAAAAGCTTGTCGCGAGATTTAATTACTAACATTTACTCGTAGTACGAATAAATGTTAGTTCGATAATTGTTTTCTTATACAGGTAAATCTCGCGACAAGCTTTTATGTCATATAAATTGTGTAATGACGTTATAAGTTGATAGTTAAAATTTTAAAAGAAAAGTTTATTTTATTCTTTTTAGCGCAATTAAATAAAAGCTTGTTTTTAAATATATTTTTTTTACATTTAATTTATTTTTTACTTTTTAGTTATCACTGGACAGGTTTCGCAGTGCCATCTATTGTCGAAAGGCGGTACTAGTCTAATGAATTTATTTGTTATAACTAGCACCAGCAATTTGAATACCTATATAATTTCTCTATACCTATATGATTTTACTACAGTCACCCTGCGACAAACTAAACGGGTTTATGTACCCATCAAAAATAAAATACCGACCAAGGGCAAGTAGAACTCGCGCGTGAACCCGGGTTCCTTCCCATAATCATACTAGTCAACTAGTCAACTAGTCAACTAGTCATACTATCATACTAATATTATAAATGAGAAAGTGAGTTTGTTTGTTTGTTATTCCTTCACGGCTTGACTAATCAGTTGATCATTATGAAAATTTGTATATGTCAGGGGTACAGAGCCCAACATAGGCTACCTTTTTACCCGTGAAAGTATGTCAATCCAAAGGGAAAATATTTTTTCTACTATCTGCTGTATGGGATGCTATCGGCCAACAGATGGCGCCACAAGTCGCGCTATGGGTTGTTTTGTTGTCAAACGAGATCTAATGTCATAAAATTAACGCGAGCGATGCCGCAAGGAAAAGCAAGTAATAGATAAAATACATTTTAATTCATAACCGGTATAAAAAGAGCTATGTACATACCAATGTAAAATGTACCAAGGGTAGGGTCACATTATATTGGTTGTTTAAAGAAGAAGAAGTAATTACAAATTTACGATTTTCAGATTTATTCCTGTACTTGTACTACATCATATTGCTTCTTGCCAAATTTCATGATTCTAGGACAACCGGAAGTACCCTATAGGTTTTTGGTCGGAACTGTTTTGTACGAAAAACGGAACACAAACGGCTGTATCGTAATTTTGTTATCATAATATTGTATTGTCACTGATCTACAGTTTTAAGCAAAATTTCAGCTCAATCGGTCTTCGGGAAGTGGTTCAAATTTACGTTCCAAGATTCCACCCTTACATACATACATACATACATACATACATACATACATACAGGTCAAGTTAAATAAAAGCTTTTAATAAATAAAAACCCAAAGTTATTCATATTGAACTATGTAATTACAAAATCCCCGACTGGTTCAGTTTTAAGATGGTCACAACGTGGAATTTTAAGAAAAATTCGCGGTGTTATGATCACAAGATAACCCTAACCTAACCCACCAATATTCAGACAGACTGTGAATTATTAATAATTACTACCAAAAGTAATTAAATTCCATTGTTTATTAATATTTACCAAAACACGTGGTTATTATTAATAATGTTGTAAAATTATTAATAATTTTCAATTAGGTAATCACTCTTACCGTAACATATGTATTGTTAAGGGTACATATTACATTATCGGTGCGATGATCGTTGATTGTGTGATCGTCTGTAATCGGCACGATCATCGAACAAACATCTACACGATCGTCAGTATAAATCCTGGAACGTTAATGCAATGTCATCTACACTAATCTATACTAATATTATAAAGAGGTAAAGTTTGTGTATTTGTTAAATTGTAAGGGGTAATCTCGGGATCTACTGAACCGATTTTAAAAATTCTTTCACCAATAGACAGCCACATTATTGCTGAGTGTCATATATTATATAAAAAACCAAAAAATAAAAAGGCTTTTACATTATGCCCAACGAAGTGGGCACGGGTCAGCTAGTATTGTATAAAGAGGAAAGATTTGTATGTATGTATGTTGGGAAGGTACATAAATTACCCCCGTATAACATAGGCTACATTTTTTTTAAAAGGTTTCTTAATAAAACCCGTGCGAAGCTGGGACTTAATTAACATTGTATTGCGCTTAACTTGAAGTATAGTAGGTAATCGCCATGCTAATGATTTACGTAGTTAAATTACCAAAGTACGTACGTTATTTTGCTTGACAGTGACATAAGGCTACTTTTTCCCACGGGTTAAAGGGATTCCTACGGGAAAAATTATTGACATTTTCCCTTGACCACGCGGGCCGAGCCGCGGGTAACAGCTAGTAAATAATTAGGCTTACTTAATAGATTAGGCTGGAAACAGTGCTCGACCGACGACGGACGGCGACGGTCAGCGCTGACATCGATCAGACATAGATTCTTCTTCTGCTACACTGAACGCTACGTACGTCTGACCGACGTCGTCAGCCGAGCACGATTGTGTAGAGGGCATTATCGGCCGTACTCGCCGAGCATCGTCTGTGATAGCCTGCAACCTGTGAATTGTTGGTTTTTTGGCACGCATCAAAGGGAATCGCCTCGTGGTTGATTCATAATTACGTAATATGTATTTATTTCCAAAAAAAAAAGTTGATTTTTATCAGCAATCTAGTACAAGCTGTATGCTTAGTTTGGGACAAATATTTAGGCAATAAACATTAATATTCTATTTATCTTGAGTCTGGATATTTTCTATGTATTTTAAGTAAATATTTTTGATAATGTATTCGTTTACTTAACAATGTCAGTAGGTATAGAATGTGTAGTTAATGTGTGTAGAAAATTATATGTATCTATTACGCCAGCTGCGAAGTAGTAAATAATATGCTTGCCTTATTTTGTTTTTCAATAGTCCACTATGTTAACATTAGCAAGTTAATTCATAATGTGTTCTACTTCTATGGACATGTAGCGGGAGCGATGGCGATGTGCTCGACCGCCACAAAGGGAAGATCTTCCGGCCAGGCTGGGTGTTATGCCTGGGGAACCGCGGCTCCGACAATGTATGTGTCGGAGGTTGTATATATATCTCCATATCGTAGAAACTTCGATAGCGTGATTCAGGATTCTAAGTGGCGCCGTCATGTGTTCGCATTGTGAACTTTTTCTTCACTCTGTAGTTCTTCTGTATGGCGATAGGTGTCGCCACACACACAATTTGGTTAGCAAAGGTCTTTCACATGTACCAATTTTGTCATGAGTCTATAGACGCTTGAAATACCGGGGGTATCACTCACGCGTTGCCAACGCTCCCGAACCCTCCGAAGTGGAGCTTTGGAGACCTTACTCACCGTAGGGACACAACTTGGCCGAGACCTATGCTATTTGGCTACGATCTTCTGTAAGGTGGAGATTCTTCCCCAGACGGGCTGCTCCGATTTGAGCGGATTATCCGCTGTGCCCTACCTCTCGTAAAACCAAATATCATAAATATTGGCTAGCCATTTGAGCGTGAAGAAGTAACAAAAATACACATAACTTTCGCCTTTAATAAATTAGTAGGAAGTAGGAAATTTTTTACATTTCATTATTAATAATATGGTGTTAGTATAATATTAGAAAATCAACTATGAAAAGGATTATAAATTGACCAGCGGACTTCCAGAAAACAATGCATTGTGTGCGTTTAGTTATATGAATGGAAAATTTGAAAGGTCATCTTTTCCCTCCAGCAGTTTCTTTAGTCCTTTCTTTCCTCCAATCGCTTTCCTTTCCTATGGTTTGTAAGTATTAGCAAATGACATAATATTAATGAACAGAACAATTGCGTAATATCTATATACTAGCTGTGCCCGCGGCTACGCCCGCGTGGAATTGGACTTGTGACTTTGTGACTAATTAAATCGTATAGACGGATTTAACAGTCTCCTATTACTGTAGTCTTCCCCGAGACGTCAGTGTTCTTCATTGCTCATTGTCTATTTGCTCGCCGCTGTTTGGCTACCTACTGTGTACAAAATCCTGTTGTTTTATTATTTTAATAGCTGTTACCCGCGGCTCCGCCCGCGTGGTCAAGCGAAAATGCCAATAATTTCGTTCCCGTGGGAATTAAAAAAAACCCCCAACTTTATCCTTGTCAACATCATAAAGGGAACCTCAATACAAAATTTCAGCTTTCTAGGTTGAGCGCCTGCGAAAATACACTTGCAGTCCTATTACTCCCTTTCCCGTGAGAATTTAAAAAAATCCTTTCTTAGTGAGCACCTACGCCCGAAAAGGAACCCCCATGCAAAATTTGAGACTCCTGGCACGTAGTTTTGGAGATGTCGTGATGAATCAGGCAGTGATTTTCTCTTTTATATACTAACTTTGCATCCTCGTTTTACCGCCCTTACTGGTTGATTTTGGGAAAAATGTTTTACTCATGTTTCATGCCTTTCAGCAAAGAACCATCATGCTGAATTTCATTCGAATAACTTCAAAAACGGCAAAGTTTCATACTAACTTTGCGCCCCCGTTTCACCCCTTATGGGATGATTTTTGAGAAAATATTTTACTCGTGTTTCATACCTTTCAATAAAGAACCTTCATGCTGAATTTCATTCGAATAACTAAAAAAACGGCAAAGTTTCATACTAAATTTGTACCCCCGTTTAACCCCCTAAGGGATGATTTTTGAGAAAAATATTTTACTCTTGTTTCATGCCTTTCAATAAAGAACCTTAATGCTGAATTTCATTTAAATAACTTTAAAAACGGCAAAGTTCCATACTAACTTTGCGCCCCCGTTTAACCCCATAGGGGATGTTTTTTGAGAAAAATATTTTACTCGTGTTTCATACCTTTCAATAAAGAACCTTCATGCTGAATTTCATTCGAATAACTTCAAAAACGGCAAAATTTCATACTATCTTTGCACCCCCGTTTAACACCCTAAGGGATGAATTTTGAAAAAAATATTTTACTCATGTTTCATGCTTTTCAGTAAAAACCTTTATGCTGGAATTTCATTCGAATAACTTTAAAAACGGCAAAGTTTCATACTAACTTTGCACCCCCGTTTAACCCCCTAAGGGATGATTTTTGAGAAAAACATTTTACTCTTGTTTCATGCCTTTCAATAAAGAACCTTAATGCTGAATTTCATTTAAATAACTTTAAAAACGGCAAAGTTTCATACTAACTTTGCGCCCCCGTTTAACCCCATAGGGGATGTTTTTTGAGAAAAATATTTTACTCGTGTTTCACACCTTTCAATAAAGAACCTTCATGCTGAATTTCATTCGAATAACTTCAAAAACGGCAAAATTTCATACTATCTTTGCACCCCCGTTTTACCTCCTTATGGGATGAATTTCCAAAAATCCTTTCTTAGTGAGCACCTACGCCCCAAAAGGAACCCCCATGCAAAATTTGAGACTCCTGGCACTTGTAGTTTCGCAGATTTCGTGATGAATCAGTCAGTGATTTTCTCTTTTATATATATAGATTACATACATAGTTTTTAGTTTATTCATTTATTTCCATAAAATAATTTAAAATTCACTTACTATGAGAACATAACTAACATCCCATATGTTTCACAATATCATTATCGTTACTTACAAACATTCGCGTTTATTATACATATTAGCAAGGAAAATTACGCATATACGTAATGCGTTGTACTTATTAGTGAAAATTTAAAACAAATTCACTTTAATTTAAATTGCTTTTATAATGAATGAATGTATAAAATTTATAATTAAATATTGAATGTAAGTTACCTATTTTTCACTTGTGAAACAGGTGATTTGTTTTAAAGTTATGAAGCCTGGGCAACATATAGGATAAGCAGAAACAGAATATACAGCTTAACCTCTCCGTAGTACCGTCTTTCGTATATTAGGGAGATCATTTATCATGGTCTTGCGGGGTAAATGCAATGTTTGCTTGATGACCACAAGGTGCCCTAAAAACTATTTTTATACCCAGGCCATTCAATTTTCAAATTTGCCCTTTGAATCCGGAGTCCGGTCGTAGGGTCACCCTCTACCCACTGAGTCTGATGCATTTTCTGAAGTTGAAGGGCTTACGTGTTGCTCTGTATCAGTGCCCAAGGCCTTTAGTACTTCGGAAGAGATGAGGCCCCTCGTAACAAAAGCAGTTTTAAACTCAATCGCTGTTTCACTCATACAAAAATGGAAATGAGCGTGAGAACCGGTAAGTTTGAATCGAGATTGAATCTGTTTTTGTTACGAGAACAGGAGGCTGACCAGGGCCTAGATCCAGAGCCTTCTTATTCTTAAGTTTGTTGATTGCAGTTGTTATTTCTGACTGCAGTATAGTATGGTTCTCGGTCTATTTCGTTCCAAGTTATACGTCTTTATAGTTGAGGATGTAGCTTCAAGGTGGGTGGAAATTTTCGCACTTCAAAAGGCAACTGCCGAAGAATGTGCACGGATTCTGATGGATGAAATAATTTTACGTTATGGCACACCGTGTCGTTTCATCAGTGATAATGGTGTGCAGTTTGTGAGCGCGATCATTCAGCAGCTAACATACTGCCTAAACATTGAACATGGATTAACCCCACTTTATCATCCCGAGACCAATCCGGTGGAAAGAAAAAACCGCGATCTTAAAACTCAACTAGCGATTTTAGTAGGGGATGATCATAAAAATTGGGCAAACAAACTGTCATCAATTCGGTTTGCAATGAACACTGCACGGTCGTCAGCCACCGGGTACAGTCCAGCCTATTTAACATTTGGCCGAGAGTTGCGCACTCCAGATGATGTACAACACGATCTGAAAAAATAATAGAAAGCGAAAAGTTCATCCCAGAAATAACGCCCAGATTATTGGAAATGGCTATCATATTTAAGAAAGTACGAGATATTCAGGAAAACAACGAAGAAAGACGTAAAGAGTACGGTGACCGAAGTCGACGACCGTGTCCTAACTATAAACCCGGAGACTTGGTTCTGGTTAACTCGCATGTCTTAAGTAACAAGCAACAAGGAGTCAGTGCGAAATTCGCGCCCCGTAGAGACGGGCCTTATAGAATAAATAGACGGCATGGACCTGGCTCCTTTGAAATTGCAGCAGTGGGACTCCCAGACAAAGTTGTGGGAATTTATCATGCCTCCCAACTTCAGCCATATAACGGACCTGATGAAGAAGACACGCCACTTCCTCTAAACCCCATTCGGAAGAGGGGTCGTCCGCGTTAAGAATTTTAGTCTGGCTTACTCGTCGGGACGACATCGTAGCCAGAGGGGGAGATTATAGCAGGGTATAGTGTCACAAATGGTCAAGAGATGGCGCTGTGCCCAAGCTGAATCACGCTATGGTTGCGTTTCTGCAGATTGTGAAGTAGTTTGAACGATTCTTTGTTATGTGTGAACTCTCGTAGTGAACATTCTTTCCTTTATATTGGATAACGAACGGCACCCGGTCTTATCCCTAAGGAGTTGTGTTATTCACTCGGCTTTATTAGTAGCGAACAGCGCACTGGTCCTACTATTAGTAAACCCAAGTGTACATATACTATAAACAATAAACCAGTCTAACTCCAAAGTTGTTCTTCTCTTCGATCACCCCTTACCACTACGACTTGCTACAGTACAAGTACCGTGGGAATCTAGTCTTTGCATTAGCAATGTCATCTTCTGGTGTTTGCCGGTTCATGTGTAGTGTCTGCGTGTTACCATTTGCATTTTTTCAACAAATGCATGGGTTATTAGGTTTAAATTGATTCCACCAAAAATCATCGTAATAATACGATACCAAAAATCATCGTAATAAATCGATCATCATTCGCAGTAGAAAAATGTCGTAATACGAATGAAAAAGATCTGATAACTTTTTGACAGTGCGAGTCATATGGTCTCGTCTTGGCAACATTTTACATGAAAATGTTTTTGGTTGGATTTCAGTAATATTAGCGTACATACCAAATTTCAGCGTTCTAGGACTTCAGGATGTACCTTAAGAATTTTGATGATCAGTGAGTCAGTGAGTGAATCAGTGACGAAATCGGAGGTTTTTAGACATTAATAAAATCTAAAGTAGCTACGACATTCAAACTTTGTATGTTTAATGATTGTATATACTTGTGTCATTATATCTTATTTTTTTAAAACTATTTAGCATCATCCAAACCAAAGTCATGAGAGTTCAAAAAAACAACGAAACGTTTCGAGAAAAGGTAGGTAGTGCCCTTGCGCTCCGCTTGGTTCGTCTTGGCGATAATAAACGGACTTTCTTGGTATGATCTGAGGTGAGTAGTTCGTGAGAATCGTTCTGTATAACGCCGCAGATGCGTGCTGTTTATTTCTTGAGACAGTAGTTGGTCTTTAAATCCTTTTATGTTCAAGTCTTTCCTGTGATGGATAATTTCCCATGGATAGTTTTATTTTATGTATTACTTGGTTAATAAAGGGAATTTAAAATAAGACCATCACTTCAAGGATAGGGTATCCCTCATTCGATGGGGTTTTGAGTTTACACCACGGCTTTAATTCAAATTGAGATTACTGTCACTTGGCCACAACTTCGTTCGCGTAAATATTTACAATAAGAAAATAAAGTAGTATAATTCAGCGAAGGCAATTTAGATAAAATCTCATTAAAAGAATTCTCGTATCGGGATCAAGCTTCAATTCCCGCATCAAGAAAAATTATTTCATGCAAGTAATTATTTTCAATTCGAGCATGACGTCATAATTCCAATATATTTCTCAAGGTAAGGCGCCATAGGTGCAGCGAACCAGGCGCGAAGTTGACGCCCTGCGTCACATTGCGATGACACTGAGCATCTTTTCTTATCATTGCGCACATAATAATATTGTAAAAATATGCAGTACCGAAAAGTTTTCTAATTTGTAATAAAATAATAATTGCCTACAATTTTTTTTTTATAAATATAAATTAATATAAAATGAATGAATATGAACAACTTTTATTAGGAACCAAATATGAAAAATGAAATAGACATGGTTTTCAGATGGTTTTTGGATGGTTTTCGAATGGTTTTCAGATAGTTTTCAATAGTTTTCGGATGGCTTTTCAATGATTTTGAGATGGTCTCAAGATGGTTTTGGGATTACATATTTTCGAATGTTTTTAGGATGAATTAGGAATTCTTTTAACATTATTTTGTAACGTTTTTAGGATGAATTAGGTTTTCTTTTAGGATTATTTTCGAATGTTTTTGGTATGAAACTATCTGAAAATCATAGCTAAATAATGGGATTGTTTAGTTATGATTTTAGTTATGGTTATTTAGTTATGATTTTCAGACGGTTTATAGGTATAGCTTTACAATGGTTTTTGGATAGTATTCACAGTTTTGGGGTAGTTTTCTATTATCCGATGGTTTGTTGAAGGTTTTGAACTACATAATGTATATTTTAGACGAAATAACATTTTAGGGAAGTGGCGAATTAGACGATTTAGTTTCTACAAAGATGACATACGGAATTCTATAAATTGCCGTCTTTATCTTTGTCAACATCATAAAGGTAACCTCTATACAAAATTCCAGCTTTCTAGGTTGAGCTCCGGCGATAATACACTTATAGTCCTACCACTCCTTTTCCCGTGGGAATTCTATAAAACCCCATCTTTATTCTTTTGGCATTGTTTTTTTAAATGTGTATTGTATAATTAGAAGAATATATTATTATATATAATTATATTATTGTATAACCAGAAGAGCTAATATTTTTTTTACCATACGTTTTTAATTGTACGCATAGATAGTGGTGACACCTATATCATAACGGTCCATTTTTACCAGTGTTTTGATCAAATCCTAAGGACATCGCGTACTTATCAGGATAAAAAGTACCCTATGTGTTAATCCAAGGTATCAGCTACTTACATACCCAATATCATTAAAATCGGTGTAGCCATATGACCGTAAAGAAGTAACAAACATACACACAAACTTTTGCCTTTATAATATTAGTGGGATATAAAAAATATAAAATAATATATTCTTCTAATTATTTTTTATTTATTTAGGTTCGCCAGCGTTCGTTTACATTCATTCGTGTACATAATATATAACTCCAAATCTAATCTAAATGTAACAAACAAATTATTGGTGAACACAACATGCGTCATAAGAATTTACAAGATATCAACAAAAACAGAAAACCTTAAATAAATAAATAAACTAGCCTTAAATTAAATGATAACAAAATCCTACGAGGAGCCGGTGGTAGTATCATTGGCCAAATGTCGGGCCAAAATATTGCGGGATTTGTTGAGCGAGTCAAAATGCACGTCAACAAAGTCACTAAATTCATTGACCTAGACTAGGTAAAGGGGAACTGGCGCCAAGAACCGTTCGACGCAGTGGTGGGCTGAATGGAGTCAGTCTACAGCGGGGGTATCTAAAGGGTATCCGAAATCTAAACTTTGATAATAGTTGAGAGCAATTAATTTTATTGTTCATAATTTTATGTGCGAATAAGAAGTCGTTTATAGTTCTTCGGTCGGCAATTACATATACAATACACATAAAAATAACAAAAATAATGCCAAAAGAATAAAGATGGGGTTTTATAGAATCCCCACGGGAAAAAGAGTGATAGGACTATATCGCAGGAGCTCAACCTGTTATTATAAATATATATATTGATGTTAACAAAGATAAAGAGGCAATTTATAGAATTCCCACGGGAAAGGGAGTACCTACGCGGGCGAAGCCGCGGGTACAGCTAGTTATAAATAATTTCTAGTTCGTTTTCCAAAGACTAACAACTTTTTGTCTGTCAAATAATAAAACCGTTTGACATACACAATATCCGCAGTCATAACTAAATAATTGTAACTTAAATCATAACTAAACAATCCCATTATTTAATTATGATTTTCAGTCAGTTTCATCCTAAAAACATTCGAAAATGATCCAAAAATATTTTCTAATTCATACCATAAACCATCCCGAAACAATCCCAAAAACATCTTGATACCATCACAAAACCATTGAAAAACATCCCAAAACCATCCAAAAATCATCTGAAGACTATCCCAAAACCATCCAAAAACCATCTGAAAACTACCTAAAAATCATTCGAAACCATCTGAAAACCATCCCAAAACCATCACTAAACCATTCCAAAACCATTTGAAAACCGGACGTTTGTGACCGGACTGAGTAACGCGAACTCACGCTTTGACTCCGTATTTTCGTGTATAAAAAAATATATAAAAATGCCATGTAATCTTTCTAAAGTTATTTTTAATGAATTCACTAGTTCAATTAATAACTAAAAAATTAATTAAGTTTCAAACCTTAAAACGTGTCAGAAGTAAGTTTAAAATAAGTTTTTTTTTTAAAAGTGGAATTTTAGATTTTTTTTTATTGAGTGAAGTAATTCTAGTTGTGTATTGAAGATATGATTTCACTAGACAAGGTACTCAAGAATACTTATTATTTTTTTGATTCGATAATTTGAAGAACTTCATAAATTGATTTTCCTAGACCTCTTTATAGGTATTTTACGAACCGGTAGCGTCTTAAAACTCTCTCTCTCTCTCTCTCTCTCTATCCGGAGTCGGTACCACGTGTCCGAGGATTGTGAAACAGATCTCAAGGTTACATCTGGAGCAGATGAGATCATCCGACTACTGAGAATACTACTTTAGTAGTAAGTTGTATTCTTCTTTTCTTTTATCCTTTCCTTTCTTTTTATTTTTCATTCATAACTTCCTTTAAATATGGATGATATCATTATATTTATGACTAGCTTTTTTGCCCGCGACTTCGTCCGCGTGAAGTTCCGGACCCGTTCCCGTGGGAACCACATTGAATTTCGGGAGAAGCCTATGTCACTCCCTGATAATGTAGCTTTCTACTGGTGAAAGAATTTTTGAAATCGGTCCAGTAGTTTCGGAGCCTATTCAATGCAAACAAACAAACAAACAATCAAATCTTTCCTCTTTATAATATTAATATAGATAAAAAAAATCCATGAAGGCTGTTTTATTTTAATTAACTATTGTAGTATAAATATTGTTGTAACTATTGTAGTATAAATAGTCGCACAAAATAGTAGATCACTTGAACACACCTTTCAGTGTTCTTGTCACATTAGCCCTATCATGGCGAGTGCAGAGCGTGTAAAGTTTAAAATTAATGACAAAGAACATTCAGGTATGTAAGAAGTTTCAACAAATGAAACTGATAACAAACTTTGGGAAATTGTAATTTTTTTATATTTGATTGTTTTTTTAAGTGGCAGAGCTTTTGTGCTTAATAATTACTGTTTTCGTTTAATTTTGTAATTTTAATTATTGTAATGTCTGACGCTAAATTAATAATTCATTAGGTATAATAACATATTAAAAATTTATTGCATAGGTACATAAAAACTTGAACACTTAATCGATAGTTTACGGACGTTTATATCAATCAAGTCTATGATACTCGGCGTTTAATGTCTTCCTATTGTGGTCATCTTTGTTTTAATAATAATAAACATCTATTAAACTAATCATCCCGCGTTTGGTAGGTACTTAATTTCTGTATGTACCTGGATCTGTATTTTAAAAAATTATTTAAAAAAATTAAATTACATTGTTACATGAAAAAGCGGCTAAGTGCGAGTTGGACTCGCCCATGGAGGGTTCCATAGCAGTAATTGCGGTTTACGATTTATGACGTACCTATTAAAAAAAACGACTTACTAGATCTCGCTCAAATCAATTTTCAGTGCATGGTAATGTGATATTACAAACTCAATAATTTTTGGAGACATATCCATAGATACACAGATGGGTTTTTATAAGAATGGGGAACCCTCAAAATTTATTGTTTTTTTTCTATTTTTGTGTGAAAATCTTAATGCCGTTCACTGAATACATCTACTTACCTAGTTTCAATAGTATAGTTTCGGAAAAAAAGTGGCTGTGACACACGGACGGACAGACAGACAGACATGACGAATCCTTAAGGGTTCCGTTTTTGCCATTTCTATGTTATTTTGCCTACGGAATCCTAAAAAAAAGGCCGTAAAACGTAAATGGTTCTTTCGCCGTTTTATTTCCTACTGGTCATTTTGCTTTTCTTTCCGAAATGGTAATGGTATATAGAGTAGATTAATTACATAAATAAATTTAATACTGTAATGTAATCATTGACGAGAGAAAGTCTCTGACTCGCAAAATAAATATTTTGAGTTTTGAATTTTTTAATTATTATGTCAGAAACAAGGGTTGATTTTTTAACCTAATTTCGTTTTTAGAAAAACAAACCTTACACTAGCTTCAACCAAATTTTTATTTTTTATTATTTGAATTAATGTTCTTTCTAATAAAATAT
This sequence comes from Endotricha flammealis, assembly GCA_905163395.2. Classification (NCBI taxonomy): domain Eukaryota; kingdom Metazoa; phylum Arthropoda; class Insecta; order Lepidoptera; family Pyralidae; genus Endotricha; species Endotricha flammealis. The sequence goes on from LR990866.1 coordinate 9,016,772, forward strand.
ACTTAATATTAAAAAAATATTATGGAAACTTAGAATCATTTATAGGTAAAATACATAACTAAATAACATGATATATAAAATTAATTAAAACTAAACTAAAAAATATTTATATTTGCTAACTAATATTATGAAGAGCACAGATTTTATTGTTTGTTTGCTTGCATTGATTAAATCCCGAAACTACTGGGTCGATTTAAAAAAAACTTTATCCGATAGTAAACTACACTATACATAGTGGGTATAGTATACTCACGTATAGTATAGGTTCCACCTTGAATAAAAAAAAAGGACGGGTTGCACTCCGGGAGTGCTGGCAGAAGTGAAAACTTAAACATCAACGTTGTGCATTTTTAAATATTTTATTACGCTTTTTCGATCAGGCTACGGATCTGACGCGAGTTTAACATTTTTTACCCATCTAAAAAAGTGCCAAGCGCCGCAAAAGAAGTTTTTACTTCAAAAATGACGACACTTACGTCAAATTCCATAATTTTGATATTTTTTATGATGACAAGTAAAGTTATTTAGAAATAAATAAATATATAGGGACAATTCATACAGATTGAGCTAGCCCCAAAGTAAGTTCGAAACTTGTGTTATGGGATACTAACTCAACGATATTATATTTTATAACAAATACATTTACGTATATTCAACACAAAAATATTTTTTCAATTTGAACACGTAATTCCTGATAAACGGAATTCGCGTTCAAACAAACATACTAATATCTACTTTCAGCTTTCGAATATTTTTATAGAATTGTATAGAATTTTATAGAATTAGATAATAAGAAAATTATGTTCAATTTATTTGTTAGTATATTTAAAACTTTTTTGCTTGTTTATCAGTGGTGTTACATTACCAAGGTCAGTTGCATATGTCATCAACAGAATGTTAAAAATGTTTATTAGGTAAACCCGCATGTAATTATGATAAGTAGAGATAGTAATAAAATGCAGATTACCATTAACTGCGGTAGTAAACAGAAATCGACAACGATCTGTGTTGTGTATGTAAATCAATGCATGTCAAAGTGAATAAAAGTTTAATTTTCGTGGTTTTTCATAATATGAATGCTTGCTCAGTTGTGTTAGCTTGCTCGCAGCTTTATCCGCACAATAGATAACACGAAAAAAAAGTACGAGAAATAGTTTCAGAATATTTAAAGCTAGTACCTAGTACTTACTAGTAGTTAGAGAAAAAAATTTAAAACCTGGTAGTGACGTCACAGTGAGTGCAGGACAATTTTTTTAGTAGCCAAAGAAAAGCAAACGTCACATGACCACACTTCACAGACCAGATGTATCTCGTTATATATGTTTTATTAGTTTTTTTATTATCGGATAAAATTTTCATAAGCAAAAAAACTTAATTTTATATAATAACCCTTGAAGCGCGTTATTTCCGGCGAAATAATTTTTCATTTCAAATATATTTTTTGAATTAAAAACAAAAAATAAATAAAACCCAAAAAAATACGGATGTGTTTATCAGAATCAAAAGGAAGGAATGGAGAAGGGTTATAGAAACTAAAGTTTAATTTCATATTTTTAGTGGGCAAAGAGGTGACTTCAGATCTGACGTTGGTAGACTACATAAGAAATGAGTGTTCTCTACGTGGTACCAAGTATATGTGCAGAGAAGGCGGCTGTGGTGCCTGTATTGTTAGCGTCGTGAAAAGTCCTGGCACCTTGCCTGTTGCTGTTAACTCTGTAAGTAAATGGACATAAAATTTAGCCTAGAACACGAATTAATTAATAATTTTATTTCCTCAAAACAAGGTTACATAAAAACTATGAATACATAATGTAGGTAGATTTTATTTGTTGTACCATGTAAGACAACCTATGTAGAGTAAGGCTGGTGCCTAAAGTAGGTTTGGGTAGGTTTTAGGTCACCAGGGCCCTCCCTTCACATGTGACGTAGTTTACATACAACGATCACTCTGCTGTATCTCTTGTGTAGGCATTATTTACAACAGCAACCACAAATCGACAATAAGCAGTTAAGCTTGTCGATAACCCAGGATAGGTTATAAATACAAATGTCTTGGAATTCACAATTTAAAGATAATTGTCAGAAAAAATGGGATCTGGGGGCACGGTAGTGCCTCCGCCAAGACGAGCTAAGCGAAGCGCAAGCCGCGCATGGGCTACCTACCATTTCTCGAAGCGCTTCGTCATTCTTTTAAACCATCATTGGGATGATACTAATATACTATGATACTATAATACTAATATAGATAAACAAAATTTCTTATTAAACATAATATAAAGCTTTAATTAGATAGCTCTTATACTTAAACCTTTATTGATATCTAAAAAACCCAGATTTCGTCACTGACTCATTCACTAAAATTCTAGGGTACTTCCTAATGTCCTAGTAAGCAGAAATTTGGTGTGTAATTTAATATTACTACACAGACAACAAAAATATCATAAAACTTGGAACTTCACTCCGAAAAAAGAAAAAAAAAATGTTATAAACAACTTACAAAAAGAAATGAAATCCACCAAAACATTTTCATGTAAAATGTTGCCAAAACGAGACCATATGACTCTCACTGTCAAAAAGTTAAAAGATCTCATGTAGAGCCAAGCTTCTAACTTACATGCCCTACCTCTACAAGGCCTAACTTCACAAACTCTACACCTTAATCAAAATATACATACGTTACATACTACAATAACTAATAACAGAAAAGTATGATGAATATTTACGCCTATGTGTATGTGGCGAAATAGCCAAGCCACATATTTTGATTAAGGTGTAGAATTTGTGAAGTTAGGCCTTGTAGAGGTAGGGCGTGTAGAGTTAGAAGCTTGGCTCTACATGAGATCTAATAACTTTTTGACAGTGCGAGTCATATGGTGTCGTTTTGGCAACATTTTACTTCAAAATGTTTTTGGTGGGATAAGTATTTTACATGACTACTCTTTATAAAGTAAGAGATTTGAAACATATGGCGTAAGCGCTGGAAAAGAGAGAATAGAAAAGAAAATAAATATTTTTGGCGAGACTATTAAAATGATTGAGTTCACAAATTGAACTTTTACTATGCGATTGATTTGCAGCGAAAGCCAAAATCTATTGCGGCGTAGTAAGTATTAAAAGTCGGACAGGCTCTTCTATAATATATTTTTAAATGCAAACTAATCAAAAACTGAAAAAAGTACATTATAATTTGTAAATTTATACATGAAGACGGTCGATAGCATTATCATAATTATCTATTTTACCTGAATAATTATGCAAATGCTATTTATTTTTCTTTTTACAGTGCTTAATACTAGTGACATCTTGCCAAGGATGGGAGATAACGACCATAGAAAAAATTGGCAACAGATTTGATGGATATCACGATATACAAAAAGCTATGACTAAACACAATGGAACCCAATGCGGCTACTGTACCCCGGGTTGGATTATGTCTATGTATAGGTAAAAAATGATTGAGGCTAAGATTAAAAAGTGCGCTGCTTTTATTTATAGGTTCAGGAGCTCTATTTTTGATTCACTCGTGTCGAGCCGAGCGCTCGATTCTACTGATTTTCATTCGACATAAGAATTTCCGTATTTTTGAATCGCTCGAACAGCAACGAGTGCCTCCACCTACACACGTTGCAGTCGAGCGAATGCAAGCGAATGATAGAATAAACGTCAAAATTAATGCGTGTGTCAGTGTCACATGAGTCCATCTCACGTCGTCGTTGTCAAGTTTGAAAACTAGCAAATCTTTTCGACTTTTCGTTTTGTTAGTTGAAAACTAAAAGAACGAATAAAGCGCAACGCTAGCAAAGAAAAGAAAGAACTTTATTGCCGGTGCAAAACAAATTCACATTTTCACATTTGAATAACGAACTAAATTTTCACAACAGATAATGTTTGACATTGACAGTCATTTCCATAGACTATAAAAGCAAAAAAAAACATATTTTTTCTAAATTCTGCGTGAAAAGGATAAACCTCTACATTTCGTAATATGCTGGCAGCACTGGAAACGAACGATTCAAAAATACGGAAAATCGGCGTCATGCAACTTGGAAGATGAGTGTGACTTAAGTCGCATGCGGCAACGCGGTGTCATACGAGTGATTCAAAAATAGAGCTCCAGATACGGAAACAGCTAAGTCTAACGTTTTTCCTATTTCGGGTTTCTTAGTAAACAATGTAATTACTGAGTAATAGTCGACAAACTTTAAATAATGTAATTTATTTAATGAAAACGCACAACATTATATTATGCCTATTAAAAATGTGAACATGACATTGCATTAATCTGCAAGCAAGTAAAGCTTAGCAAATATGGTCCTAGTTTTTAAAGTATGATCGTTAAAAAGTTGTTTATTAATTTTAGCCTTTTAGAGAATAAAAAGAATCTCACCAAGCTTGAAATAGAAAAGTCTTTTGGAAGTAATATATGTAGGTGCACGGGTTACAGACCTATTTTGGAAGCATTTAAAGAATTTGCTTCTGATGCTACCGACTCCATAATGGATATTGAAGATTTAAAAATTTGCGATAAAACAGGAAAAAAATGTGAAAAAAATCATTGTCATGATAAATGCTCCAGTAAGAAAGATTTGCATGAAGAAGATGATTGGTATATGATTAACAATGTAGAAGCGGAAAATATTATCATTGAATTAAAAGATGGAAAGTATTGGTTTAAAGTTTCAACCATAGCGGATATATTTACAGTACTGGAAAACGCCGGTAATCCGGAATCATATATGCTCGTTGCTGGTAATACTGCGAAAGGTATCGATATTTTAACCCAAATAATACATGATTTAATACAGACAGCACTTATTGTATTTCAATTATATGCAAAATATACTGAGCGTTTTTTTTTTCAGGAGCGTATCCCATTGATGAATATCCACATTATTTAATAGACATAAGTGGAATTGAAGAGCTTAAAGGTTATTTATTTGATCAAAATTTAGTGATTGGAGCTGGAAATACATTAACCGAAGTAATGATAATTTTCCAAAGTAACGTTACCACACAATATTTCGGATATTTACAGAAGTTGTGGGATCACTTGGAACATGTTGCACATATACCTGTCAGAAACGTAAGAATATTTTTGGGTGCTGCTATTTTTCCGTAGTAGGAAAGTAAAAGGAATCCTTATAGTTTCGCCATGTCCGTCTGTCTGTCTGTCCGCGGCCTAGCGCCTAGACGCTTAATGCTAGACAGCTGTTATTTGGTATGTATACACACATTAATAATGCTAACAAAGTGCTAGAACAAAATTTTGTATCTCCGAAATCCCCCTCTATCTCCGAAAATCCTGAGTTTAGAAATTAGAAAAAAAAAACATGGTAGTAGTCCATATGCTGAACCTTCAAGGAAAACTATAACGGTTAAGTAGGTTCTACTAGTTACCGAGTAATAGCTGACGAACTTATAAAATAAACTTTATTTGATGAAAACTTACAAAATGTGATAGAATTTGATATTGGACTCAACTGAAGGCAAGCAAAGCACAGCAAATACGGATCCCTACATTGTGCGTGGCCCAACACGTACTTGTCCGGTTTTTTTACATGATTAAATGATTATTATGTTTTCAGATGGGCACGTTAGCAGGTAATTTGATGATAAAACATCAACATAATGAATTTCCGTCAGATCCTTTTCTTCTTTTGGAAACTATTGGAGCAGAAATGACTATTGGTAAGTAACCACTTAAACAGGTAAGTACAGCAAAAGGATGTTTCCAAAAAAAATTTTAGAATTTGGCATGAGAACTCTTTGAAAATTTCATTTTAATTTTATTGAGAGATAAATTATTAGTTATTCGTGATCTAGCTGCTTGCCTACTTTACAGATTAAAATTTAAAATAGCCGGCGTACATATGGTATCTATTGGTATCTATTTTTTAGTAAGTAATTCGGGCTTGGAGGACACAGTAACGATGGGTGCATTTTTGGAAACTGATATGAAATCAAAAGTAATAAAGAATGTTATCCTGCCACCAATGAGTGATGAATATCGACTAGTTACCTTCAAGGTATTTTTAGAAAGTAATTTAACAGTAAGGCAACTTTCCTAATCAATGGTTACTTAAAGTTGACCATACACTATCAAGTTTGCAGCACACTTGAAGCAGCATCGACATTCAGCTTGACAGTGTATGGCTAATTCGCTATCCCACTAATATTATAAAGGCGAAAATATTTATGTTTGTTACTTCTTCACGCTCAAATAACTAAGCTAATTTTTATGATATTATATTATGATATTATGGATTAACACATCTTACTTACTTTTTATCCCGAAAAGTACCCGAATTCCCGTAGAATTTGGTTAAAAGTCTGATAGATGGCGGTGCTATGCATAAACGCAAACGAAGATGCGTGGGTTTCGCTAGTTACTTCAATAATATTTAATTTGTAAAACAATCCTGTTCTTAAATTTTGATCAACATAAATTGTTACTCATCTACTACATAAAATAAAGTAGCAACTGTTTTAGATTATGCCAAGATCTCAGTCCGCCCATGCCATTGTCAACGCTGGATTTTTGTACAAACTAAACACAGATGGAATCACAGTTTCTTCTTCAAGAATAGTCTATGGTGGTCTATCGCCTACTTTCTTTAGAGCAGCTGCAACTGAGACTTATTTACAAGGAAAGGAATTATTTACTAATGATACTTTACAAGGAGCACTTAAGATTTTGAATGACGAATTAGTTGTAACAGAAATGCCTCCAGAGCCGTCAGTAGAATATCGGAAGAAATTGGCTTTATCACTGTTATACAAGGTAAGATTTTCGTTTTATAGAATTTTCTTGAATCACATGAAACTTCAAGATTTTACCATCGAACAGGCAGTGCATAATACTGAAAGCATAATATTACACCGCCAGAAAAATGTATATCTGTGTTATCTTTAAAAAAAATCTTGAGTCTGTTCCTAAGACATCACTTTTATTTACAGGGACTACTGATTCTTTATCCTAACACCTTGGGCAGTACCTATCAATCTGGAGTGATCAAATTACATGAATCTCGACCCGTATCTCAAAGTCGTCAAACATACGATTCAAACTCCCTACTGTGGCCTTTAAATAAAGCTATGCCAAAAGTAGAGTCTATGGTAAGTAACATTTATGATATTGTTTTGCAAAACAAAATAAAATCAGACCAAAATTAGGTACTTATGGTATATTGTGGACAATCATTCCGAGGGGAAATTAATTGGGTCATTGATAGGAAAAGAAGAAGAAGAACAAACCAATGATTACTTACTTCTCTGTTTTTCAGATTCAATGCGCCGGAGAAGCACAATATAGTGAAGACATTCCCACTACTTGTAGAGATGTGTACGCGGCGTTCGTGTTGGCCACCATTCCTTGCGGTGAAATTGACGCTATTGACCCAAGTAAAGCTTTGGTAAGTTCCAAGTTGAAACATTTATTTTACTTTAAATAGACAAAGAAATAAAAAGAAGAGATGAAGGTTACGTAAAAATTATGTATTTAGCATACGTTATTTTTTATGTAAACTTCATTTATTTTTTATTTTATTTATTAGGCACATCAATATACAAACATAAGCATTGCATTACATCATTCTAAGGACTAATTCTATTGCTTATATCTATTATAGACATGTACAGCATTGAACTTTCACATTGAAACTACAGTCTAGGTCACTTAACAATTTTATTTTGAAATATAAAAATTAAAATTATACCTACTTTAAATCGAAAATATGATAATACACTAATTTCTGGTTTTTGAATTTTGAAAAATGTTGTCTTTAAATATTTTAGGACTATCACAGAATTCATTCAAATCCAGGAAAATCCAGGATTTTATGCCAATAATTAAAAGTAGATAGGTAGCAAACGCGATTTTAATTTCAATTCTGTATAATTTCAAATGCAAAATTAACAGCAAATCCTATTTCGTACCATTGAAATTTTATACTTTACTAGCTATTTGGTTAGCATACAATCCGATTTCATTTAGTTTAGTATTAACAATCCAATGGGATCGTGCGGAATTATCTACAAGAGTAAGGGGGATGGATTTAAAAGAAGCAATTGAAAACTAGTCTTTTTATAACGCCGACGGCTATTCATCCTTGATACACTGATTGTTATTCTGTCTAACAACGAAGGATACAATTGAAATACCCTGTATTATAAAAATAAAAAATCTAACATTTGACGTTGTTGAACTAGGGTTTTAAGACCAAAAAACGAAAGACGCTTGTCATAGGAGGACCTAGAAGATATTATTAAACAAGAGGCAGTATATGCCAGATGCCTTGAGAATGATCTCTGGATACTCTTCTTGCTTTTACTTCATTTCCTTTTGTTTTATTTTCCACAAACTTTTCACATTTATGTTTGGTTGACTTTCAGAAAGTCAGAAGGTAATATTATTATTTTTCAATCATTCATAACCACAGAACTGAGAATTAGGAGTTTTTACTTCTCGACTAATCGTCGATTTCAATACTTCCTTGATTCTTCTGTAAATAACTAAATAAACCAGAATTTATTTCAGGGCTGACTAACTCGATCTACCAACAAAAATAATAGGTATTAAATTTTTTTTGTCTCATTTGTTATCATAATATTTACCGGTCACCGGTCCTTATCATTTTCAGGAAATACCTGGAGTTGTTGCATTCTATTCAGCAAAAGACATCCCAGGTGACAATGCTATGACTTCACCACAATCCCAGTTTATTCTATATCACGAGGAGATCATATGTAGTGGTGCGGTAGAATATTACAATCAACCAATAGGTATTATTGTTGCTGAATCTCGCCCTTTAGCAGAAAAAGCTTCAAAACTAGTTGAAGTCACATATAAAAATATTAGAGATCCAATTTTAGACATACATGTCGCAAAAGACATCCCTGAAAGAACCAGTCCATTTATGAATTTTATTGCAACAAGTACTGGTTTACACGGGAATCATGAGTTAGAAGGTAGCAATAACCTTTATGGACAATATCATATGTGTATGGAAACAATAGTGTGCGTCACAGTTCCTGTAGAAAATGGACTGGAGGTATATCCCGCCACGCAATGGATGGACGGAACTCAATCTGTGATAGCTCGTGCGTTGAAAATGGATTCAAATAAGTAAGTAAATAATAATAAAAAAATGTATTAGATTTTGATCAATCCCTAAATCTCATATCACCCATAATCTATCAGCAAGTGTTAATAAAATTAAATAAAGTATTTTTTTACAGAATCGATGTTTACGTTCGTCGTCTTGGTGGTGGTTTTGGTTTGAAAATACTTCGAACTTCACAAATAGCAGCCGCCTGTAGTCTTGTAGCAAAAATTCTTAACCGTCCCTGTCGTTTCATTCAAGCTTTAACTACCAACTTCCGGGCCGTTGGAAAGAGATACCCTGCTAGTAATCAATATAAGGTATAGATAAAAAAATGTATACCTCAAAAACAAGTAAATTATAATTGAAATAATAATTATAACAGTCGGTCTTTTAGAAGTCCTAAAAATCTGAAAAATAATGTTGTCACCAATGTCAAGATACTAAAATGACAACATAATTAAAGACGCTGACTGTAATAATAAGTAAAATATTATACAATATTTTGAAAAAAAAAAAAAACTTTTTAAACTTTTGATACCAAACAAAATATGGAGACCTTAGTTGTGTTCTGTGTGATTAAATATATTTATACTGTTGTACTTTCTGATTATACTGTTGTACCTATAAATTTATTTTCTATTTTAGTTTACTACTGATGATTCTGGCGAGATACAGCGAATGGATTATACTCTCTATGAAAATAACGGCTTCACTACTGACATAATGATGTCGTTACTAGGTCTCGGTTCAACCACAAATTGTTATGAAAGTTCCAGATGGAATATTAAAGGTTTTAATGTTAATACAGATATGGCAAAAAATACCTATTGTCGGGCACCAGGTATGTAAAATATAAGAACTGGATATTATTGTCATCCTCTAGAAGCGCACTTATTTAATGTTGCACTAACTAGAACTGAAACATTGACATATGATATAGATTCGCAGGTTCGATTCCCGCTTGGCGCACATATTTTTATGCAATGGCATTTCTTATTTGTTCTCTAGTTTGAGTGTTTTGACATTGGAAATGTCTTTTCGTTCGCTTCAGTATAGGCTTCGATTTCACGGAAAAGTGCGATCCCCTTATATCTCGGAGAGTTGTGAAGATATGATATTCATAAAAGGCTCAAAAGACGCGTATTCACGAGAGCCGTAAGGTGCAAAAAGAATTATTTGAGAAAGTCAAAAACGAAAAAAGTTATGGCCGAAAATGTGAAAATAAATATCATTTCTTTCCGAATTTTTGATTTTGGCGCTCGATATTTTGGAAACGAAGAATGATATCAAAAATTTGAGAAAAACTCGTCTGGACAATTTAGTCAGCTATAATTTGAGCCTAAAACAAAGATGATCGGGTTAAGGGTTGGCCCTGTAGCTTAACCTTTTTGAACAAAGTCAAAAACGTTATAGTTTTATTTTGTAACCTTTTCCTTATCCCGACTTTATCGTCGCTCATCATCATCATCATATCAACTCATAATCATCCCATTGCTGGGATACGGGTCTCCCTTCAGTCGAAGGCGATTAGAGTGTACTCTGCCACGCTGCTCCAATGATGGATTGGCAGAGGCCGGTGTTTTCAAACCGCCCTAAGGCCACCGACTTGGCCTAACGACTGTCATCCATCGATAACAGCCGGGACCGACGGCTTAACCCTTTATAGGACACTAGCTTCCGCCCGCGGCTTCGCCCGCGTGGCCTAGTAACAATTAGCATATCTTTCTTCAGAAACAAATTCCGGTCCGGCACGGCCCGGTACGGTACGGTTTCATCCGGTCCGATCAGGTCCGGTCGATCCGGTCCGGTCCGGTCCGATCGGTCCGGTCCTTATAAGGACTCTACATGACAAATTTGGCATCTCTAGACCCAGCGGTTTAGGCTGTGCGTCCCCTCTCAAATTCGTTTGCGTATATCTCGCTTTCCCGTGAGAGTTTTGAAAAATCCTTTCTTAGTACATCCCTAGACGTCGTAAGGAACCTACGTGTTAAATTTGGAATCTCTAGACGCAGCGGTTTTGGCTGTGCGTTGATACACCCTCGCAACTTCGTTTGCGTATATCTCGGTTTCCCGTAGGAATTTTGAAAAATCCTTTCTTAGTACACCCCTAGACGTCGTAAGGAACCTACAGTCCAAATTTGGAGTCTCTAGACCCACCGGTTTGGGCTGTGCGTTGATATATAGTTAAGTCAGTCAGTCAGAACTTTGAATTTTATATATATAGATGAAGAAAAAAAAAACGGTCCGGTCCGGTTCGATCCGGTCCGGTACGGCCCGGTACGGTGCGGTTCCTTCCAGACCGATCAGGTCTGATCCGTTCCGGTCCGGTCCGGTCCGGTCGGTCTGGACCTTATAAGGATCCTACATGTCAAATTTGGCATCTCTAGACCCAGCGGTTTGGGCTGTGCGTCCCCTCGCAACTTCGTATGCGTATATCTCGCTTTCCCGTGGAATTTTTGGAAAATCCTTTTTTAGTACATCCCTAGACGTCGTAAGGAACCTACATGCCAAATTTGGAATCTCTAGACCCAGCGGTTTGGGCTGTGCGTTGATATACCCTCGCAACTTCGTTTGCGTATATCTCGGTTTCCCGTAGGAATTTTGAAAAATCCTTTCTTAGTACACCCCTAGACGTCGTAAGGAACCTACAGTCCAAATTTGGAATCTCTAGACCCACCGGTTTGGGCTGTGCGTTGATATATAGTTAAGTCAGTCAGGACTTTGAATTTTATATATATAGATGAAGAAAAAAAAAACGGTCCGGTCCGGTTCGATCCGGTCCGGTACGGCCCGGTACGGTGCGGTTCCTTCCAGACCGATCAGGTCTGATCCGTTCCGGTCCGGTCCGGTCCGTTCCGGTCCGGTCCGGTCCGGTCGGTCTGGACCTTATAAGGATCCTACATGTCAAATTTGGCATCTCTAGACCCAGCGGTTTGGGCTGTGCGTCCCCTCGCAACTTCGTATGCGTATATCTCGCTTTCCCGTGGGATTTTTGAAAAATCCTTTTTTAGTACATCCCTAGACGTCGTAAGGAACCTACGTGCCAAATTTGGAATCTCTAGACGCAGCGGTTTTGGCTGTGCGTTGATACACCCTCGCAACTTCGTTTGCGTATATCTCGGTTTCCCGTAGGAATTTTGAAAAATCCTTTCTTAGTACACCCGAGACGAGAACGGTTGCTGCCTTGCGGGCCTGGTCTGCTCCTATCTTTAACACCGATTTAGCATTTTATATTTTAGATTTAATTTTATGTTAAGACAAATTAATGACACTATTTATTGACGTAATGTTGTATGTACCGATATATTTATAAATGCCAAAATAATAAGGCCGTAACAGGTTTTCTTTCGCCATTTCTTTTACCAGTGGTCATTTTGCTTTTGTTTCCGAAATAGTAGTAGTATATAGAGTAGATTAATCCCACCAAAAAGATTTTCATGTAAAATGTTGCCAAGACGAGACCATAATGACTCGCATAGTCAAAAAGTTATCAGATCTCAAGTAGAGCCAAGCTTCTAACTCTACACGCCCTACCTCTGCAAGGCCTAACTTCACAAACTCTACACTTTCAAGTGACGAAATCGGGGGTTTTAAGACATTAATAAAATCTAAAGTATAATAGCTACGACATTCAAACTTTATGTTTAATGATTGTACTGGTGTCATTATATCTTGAAATTTTTAACGATTTAGCATCATCCAAAACAAAGTTATGAGGTTCAAAAAAACGACGAAACGTTTCGAGAAAAGGTAGGTAGTGCCCTAGCGCTCCGCTTGGCTCGTCTCGTGCGAGATTTATAAAAATCATTTATTACAACTGTATACTCTGACAAGAGAACGTGTTTGTGAAATCTTATTCTCTAAATAAAAGTTTTGAATTCGAATTTGGTCACCCCACGGGCAAAGGGAATATTTTTACACCACAAAAAAAGCGTGTAAGAAAAGCCTCGTAATGAAAAATTATACTTATTCCAAATGCAATATACATTAGACATTAAGTTTAATAACAAACTTATCTTTCGAAAGTCGCAAAATTTGAAGATGCATAAAGATTTAACAGCAGGTGTCGAAATTCAGTTGTTTTTAAACTTGTAACTGTCACAGATAAAAAAAATATTATGTCGTCCGTTCTTAACTCCTAGATAAAAAAATAAAAAAAATCCACAATCCGAAAGCAGCACGGAGAAGCTCAAGATAACAAAACCTATCCAAACGCTGGCTAGGGTCGATATTGCTTAACTTGCGTGTTCATATTAGAGTGCGACACACCACACAGCAACGCCATCGAGCTCCTCCGACGACGCCATCGAGCTCCTCGTCGCTCAGCGACAATATGTTTTCGAATTTCGTAGATTCATTTCCAATGTGCACGATAGTCGTGTGAAGCACGAAATCTGTGAATTTTTTAGGGTTCCGTAGTCTACAAGGAACCCTTATAGTTTATCCATGTCCGTATTGTCCGTCTGTCTGTCCGCGGTCTAGCGCTTAGACGCCCAATGCTAGAAAACTGTAATTTAGTATGTATATACATAGTAACTATCGTAACAAAATGCTGGAAGAAAATTCAGAAAACATTTTTTTTTTGGGGTGCCACCCCTACATGACAATTGTAAAGTGGAAATGTTTTTTTTTCGCGCCCAGAACTTGTTGTGGGGTATCGTTAGATAGGTCTCTTCAAAACAGGTCAAGGGCACACCTCGGACACTCACATCTCGGGCACACTGTTGAACTTTATGTCGTACTTAATGTACGTTCCAAATGCTAAATTATCACAAAATTAAGAGACACTAAATACTTTTTCCGAAATTACTTTGTCTCTAAAGTTTCTATTGTTATGAGTTTATGGAGCTTAAACAACCGTGAATAGCACAACACACGCACATTACAAAAATATTTGTTTATTGAGTTTTCTTTCATGCATTTGTAAAAAATCATGGTAGTAGTCCATATGCTGAACCTTCAATGAAACTATTACGGTTAACTAGGCTCTACTAGTTACCGAGTAATGAATGAATTGGTCGTGCGTGGCCCGACACGTATTTGCCCGGTTTTTACTACAATAATATATCCGTTTTCTGGTACATACTCATAACACAAACCAATATTATACTACGCCTGTATTAAGTTAATAGTTAGCCTTTCTTTCAGGATAGTATTAAATCATAAGTACTTAAAAGTTCTTAATGACATTATCATTTATACACTATGGCTACTTAGTAATATAATTATTTGTTGGTTTCATTATTTTGGTTTATTTGCAGGAACTCTGGAAAATATATCACTGGCAGAGTTCATTATGGAACATATTTCATATGCACAATCATTAGATCCTGTAGATGTAAGATTGGCAAACTTAAATATTCTTTTACATAGTGAAGTAATAACAATGTGGGACACTCTTAAAGTTGATGCCAACTACGACGAAAGAAAAGCAGAAGTAATGCAGTATAATAAAGACAACAGATGGAAAAAACGGGGTTTAAGAGTAGCCTGTGATAAATGGGCACCGTTAGGCGCACAGCGTTTCGATGTAAATTTATCTGTGTACAATAATGATGGAACCGTGGTTATTACACACGCAGGTGTAGAAATGGGTCAAGGTATAAATACCCTTGCTGTACAGATTGCAGCATACCTATTAAAGATAGACGTAAGCAAAATACAAATTAAAGGAAACAACAGCATAATTGCACCAAACAGTTTTCTCAGCGGTGGAAGCTATACTGGTACTAACGTTTGTATAGGTGTTCAAAGATGTTGTGAAATATTACTAGCTAAATTAGCACCTATCAGACTAACTTTATTAAATCCTACTTGGGAAGTATTGATAACAGCTGCATATAGTTTAGATGTCGACTTACAAATACACAGTTCTGTCGGTTTCCTTGATATTCAACTATACAATATTTATGGAGTGGCATGTGCAGAAGTGGAAATTGATGTATTAACAGGAGAATTAGAAATATTAAGAGTAGATATATTGCAAGACACGGGTCGCAGTATCAACCCAGATATTGACATCGGACAAGTGAGTTCTAAATATTTTTTATAGATTTTAGTGGATTAACCTTACAAAGACTGAATCGGAAATAACCTTAAATGCTTCTATATTTTGCATAAATTTTGTTAATATTAAGGTAACTCCGCTAAGCTCAGCATGAGATTCCAATTGCTACCTATATAGGTAGCAATAGGTCAGCATATGCTGACGTGTAGAAAATGTTGACGTAGCAAAGGTAAGAAAAAAACTTATTTACTTAAGACACCTATATCCACAGATCGAAGGTGCTTTCATCATGGGCGTCGGATATTGGACATGCGAAAACCTAGTTTACGATTCTAAAACAGGCGAAATGTTAACAGACCGCACATGGAGTTATTACGTGCCACAGGCTAGGGACATACCGCAAGATTTTAGAGTTTCTCTTCTGAAGAAATCGTATAGTAATGAAAAAATGCTAGGAGCCAAAGGTAATAAAAGAAAATAATCAATTTTATTTAGACAGAATCTTGACAATAAAATTATTTTTCAATTTATAAATAAATAAATATTCTTCGACGAATCACACAACGCCATCTAGTCCCAAACTAAGCAACTAAGCTTGTACTATCTATCTATCTATCTTAAATACTTTTTTTTTGTAAATAAATACTTAAACATAGAAAACATCCAGACCAAGGCAAACAGACATGTTCATGCAATGGTTGCCTTGCGCATGATTCGAATCCGCCACCCTTGGGGTAAACTGACCATTCCTAGCCACTCGACCACTGGACCTGTCAACTGTATCTTTGAGTCGTTTGTCAAAATGTCATTTTTAATTTTAATTTTAAATTGTTTAATTTACAATCTGTAATATTTCTTTTCAGCCACTGGCGAGCCTCCGATATGTCTAACACCAGTGATACCTATGGCTATTAGAGAAGCTGAAGTTGCAGCTCGTTTAGATGTTGGTATTCCCACAACAGAGTTTTATCCTTTTAGTGAGTATTACAACAATTTTTTTATAATCTATCTATCTATCTATTAATATAATAAAAGTGTAAAAAAAGTTTGTCTGTACATTGAATATATTTCCAAAAAAATTGTTTAGGGCGATGAAGAATAAGCAATAGAACAAGAATTTCGTAAAATTTTGTCCGTCTGTTTGTATGTTTGTATGTATGTATGTTTGTATGTATGTTTGTACACGCTAATCTCAGAAACGGCTGAACCGATTTGGATGCGGTTTCCACTAATATGTGGCGATTTGCTCAACTTAACATTAAGTGTATGTTTCTTTTCAAAATTCCCACGGGAATCTGAGATATACGCAAGCGAAGTTGCGAAGGTATATCAACGCACAGCCCAAACCGCTAGGTCTAGAGATTCCAAATTTGGCATGTAGGTTACTTACGACGTCTAGGGATATACAAAGAAAGAATTTTTCAAAATTCCCACGGGAAAGCGAGATATACGCAAACGAAGTTGCAAGAGGACGCACAGACCAAACCGTTGGGTCTAGAGATGCCAAATTTGGCATGTAGGGTCCTTATATGGTCCGGACCGACCAGACCGGAACGGACCGGACCGGACCGGAACGGACCGGACCGGACCGGAACGGATCAGACCTGATCGGTCCGGAAGGAACCGCACCGTACCGAGTCCGTGCCGGACCGGACCGAACCGGACCGGAACCGTTTTTTTTTGTCCGTCTGTTTGTATGTTTATATGTTTGTATGTATGTTTGCACACGCTAATCTCAGAATCGGCTGAACCGATTTGGATGCGGTTTTCACTAATATGTGACGATTTGCTCAACTTAACATTTAGTGTATGTTTCTTTTCAAAATTCTCACGGGAATCCGAGATATACGCAAACGAAGTTGCGAGAGTATATCAACGCACAGCCCAAACCGCTGGGTCTAGAGATTCCAAATTTGGCATGTAGGTTCCTTACGATGTCTAGGGATGTACTAAGAAAGGATTTTTCAAAATTCCCACGGGAAAGCGAGATATACGCAAACGAAGTTGCGAGAGGACGCACAGCCCAAACCGTTGGGTCTAGAGATGCCAAATTTGGCATGTAGGGTCATTATAAGGTCCGGACCGACCGGACCGGAACGGATCAGACCTGATCGGTACGGAAGGAACCGCACCGTACCGAGTCCGTGCCGGACCGGACCGAACCGGATCGGACCGGTTTTTTTTTCTGAAGAAATATATGTTAATTGGTATGTAGGTACCTTATCAGGACCGGACCGACCGGACCGGAGCGGACCGACTGGACCTGATCGGACCGGACTATATATATATATAAAATTCAAAGTCCTGACTGACTTAACTATACATATATCAACGCACAGCCCAAACCGGTGGGTCTAGAGATTCCAAATTTGGACTGTAGGTTCCTTACGACGGCGACGTCTAGGGGTGTACAAAGAAAGGATTTTTTGAAATTCCCACGGGAAACCAAGATATACGCAAACGAGGTTGCGAGGCTATATCAAATTTGGCATGTAGTTTCCTTACGACGTCTAGGGATGTACTAAGAAATGATTTTTCAAAATCCCACGGGAAAGCGAGATATGCGCAAATGTAGTTGCGAGAGGACGCACAGCCCAAACCGCTGGGTCTAGAGATGCCAAATTTGTCATGTAGGGTCCATGTAAGGACCGGACCGGACCGGAACGGATCAGACCTGATCGGTCCGGGAGGAACCGCACCGTACCGGGCCGTGCCGGACCGGACCGTTTTTTTTTTCTGTAGAAAAATATGCTAATTGGCAGGTAGGTTCCATATCAGGACCGGACCGACCAGACCGGCCCGGACTGACCGGACCGACCGGACCGGATGGAACCGTACCGTACCGAGCCGTGCAGGACCGGAATTTGTTTCTGAAGAAAAATATGCTAATTATTACTAGGCCACGCGGGCGAAGCCGCGGGCAGAAGCTAGTCGTCAATAAATTGTCAAAGGCCAAGAAGATGATCAAAGTGACTTTTGACTGTAACTTCAAAGAAAGTCAGCCGAGAAAGATAGTTGGAGTAAGACAGGAGAAGTTTATACTCAGCGTGAGATATAATTATGTGGCTGATCATTTCATAAGTGCTTTTAGAAACCCAATATTATTATAAAAAAATTTTAACATTCGATTTTTTTCACAGATGGACCGAGTACGACGGAACGTATAAGCTTGAACTGTAAAACAAGAATTGAAGATTATAAATTTGTATAGTTGTAGGTATATTTTATCTTGGTGTCAAACAATTAATTATCTGACAAATACCTAATATTAGTCGCTTAGGGGACAATACACAACTCAGCCGTTTAACGCTGTGCGGTATCAAAGATATTTATCGGTATTGGTGATATCCGTTTGTTTTTTTTTCCTTATTACAACCCTCTCCTGTCTCTTCGCTCTTAAATAAGTTGCGGTATAACGATAGTTGGCGGTATAGCTATAGTTGTTATTAACTGTAACTTCCGATTTGTTTTTATTTTGTTATGATTTGTCTTTTTTATGTTTAAAGTTTTTAATAAATAATTAAATGTTATTATTTTTGACTTTTTTTTCTATCATTATTATCTTATTAACATGCCCCTGGATGTTATGTTATAACTTTTCTTTTGTTTAATTAAAGACTTGTTTCTGCCATTCCTTGTACCTTCCAATAAACTAAAAGAATCGAAAAATATGAAAATGTTTAAGTTCAAAAGTTACAAATAACACAACGTGGGGTCAGTTTGACTCATTACGGTACTATATCTAAGAACATACAACACTTACATTCAAAGTCAAATAACACAACGTGGGGTCATTTTGACTCATTACGGTACTATACTAAGAACATACAACGCTTACATGCAAAGTGATTACACCAGTGGAGGAGTACAGGCAGATGGCGGGATAAAGTAAACGGTTGGAAAGAAACACACGAAAAAGTAACGCGAGTCAGTCTTTTGACTCACGTTGTGCATCTAGGGTAAGTTTGTTCATATCCGTATAACTTTTATTTACATGCTTGTACGGGACCCGCGGTGCGAGTATTGACTCGCACTCGTTACTATCTTATTTTTCTTTTAATTAACTAAAGTGTACTTTTAACTTACGTTAATATTATTAATATTATTATTAGGAAATCAGAATCGGTTTAGTTTTAAAAAACAAACTATATTGGCCGAAATACACAATTTTAAAGAAACAAATCAATTTAGAAAAACGTTACAATAAACCGAAGTTAGACACGAGCAAATATCAAAATATCCTGCCGGGCTAACATGACAAACGCGACAAGATTTTCTCCCTCTCTTATGTCTAAATAAACAAATAGTAAACGAGTAACGTTGGCTTTCAATTTTACAAGACGTTCGCTAAATCACTTGATCGGCTGCAAGTTTTTATTCTTACCGTATAATGAATGATTATGAAAGGAGAAGATAATCATCTGCAATATTTTCGTTCGCAGTTTAGCCAGTTTTTAGTCAACATGTTTGCGAAAATCGAGACAGAATGGTTGAATTATATTAGGAACAATCGGGCGCAGCTTAGAGCGGACAGTTATAGACACTTGCAAGATGCGAAAGGGAGACAGGACGCTTATGCTGATCAGCTGAGTCAAAAGGTAGTGCTTCCAGTAAAAGAAGAAGTCTTGTGTCCGCTCATGCATATAGATGCAAGACGCCATGACTAAACTGGCCAAAAAAGTTATGATAGATACGACATAATAGCCAGGGTTTTTCACCTCAAAGTTAAGAAAATAATGGCACTTCTTCTAACCAAATGAAAAATATTTGGAGACGTACGTTGTGTCATGTTTTCTACTGAATGGCAGAAACGGGGTCTCACTCACATACACATTTTGTTGTGGGTGGTTGACCGCATTTCGCCTGACATGGTGGATGAACGTATTTGAGATAAAATAATATGATACACATCCATCCATGTAATTCTCTCTGCAGTACTCCCTTAATAGTAATTCTTTCTGCATGAAAGATAATAAATGTTCCTAACAAAAATATCACAGACAATTTTTGGAAGATACACAGACAGGGAACGATGGTTAACCACACCACAGTACGGAAGACGGTCTCCGGCAGACGGTGGCTTTACACTTAAATTAAAAGATATTGAAGTAGACAATAGGTGGGTGGCTAACACAATAACCGGGACTACCTGAAGGAAACAAGTTACGATCTCAATTCCTTAGCAGAAGTGGTGTCAAGTAGTAAAAGCTGTCTAACAAAAGAACAAAGAGATATTTATTTTAAACTACTATCCAGTATCGACGTAGGGGCAGGAGAAGTATTTTTTTGGATGCTCCTGGTGGAACAGGAAAGACTTGTCTATTAAATTTACTGTTGGCCAAAGTGAGAAGCAATCATGATATCGCCTTAGCGGTCGCATCGTCTGGAATTGTTGCCACGCCGCTGCAAGGAGGTAATACTGCACACTCCGCGTTTAAACTTCCTCTCGATTTGATACAAACCGAAACCCCACACTGCAATATTGTCAAACAAAGTAATATGGCAAAAGTACTCCGTAAAACTAAATTAATTGTTTGGGATGAGAGTACTATGGCTCATAAAGGGGTTTTTGAAGCCCTAAATAGATCTTTACAAGATATTACGGATAATAATTGCCGAACGGGTTATTGTGGCTATTAGCAGGCCATTTCCGGCAGATTTTACCAGTAGTACCCAGAGGAACTCGAGCGGACGAAATTAAATCATGCGTGAAGCTGTCTTTTTAAAATTTGTGGTCTACAGTGACAAAACTGAGCCTTACAAAAATATGAGTGTCTATCTGAGGGGAGACGTTACTGCCGGGCAGTTCTCAGATCTGTTGCTAAAAATAGGAAATAGTGCTTTTCAGGAACTAGATAATAATATTATTCTACCTACAGAATTAAGGATATATTGTTTACTAGAGAAACCCGCGCAACTTCGTGTGCGTTTATCCTTTCCCGTGGGAATTTCAAAAAATCCTTTCATATCGGTTGCCTACATCATACACCACACTTTTCAGAACACACCCAAAAAATTGTCATATGTATAGATATATTTTTTTCTATTTTTATACATCTCATTACAATCTTTTGAGTGGGCGTGAAATAGGCTAGCCCGACCGGTGAAGAGCCACCCTTTTATAGAATATTGACGTGAAGCAGCAATGCGTTTCGTTCGGGGAGTGAAATATCCGAAATTCTTGTTTGCCACCTTTGTGGTATAAAAAAATCTAACTCCGTCCTTATACTATTTCTCGCTATATCCTGTTTCCTGTTATAGGTCGGCAACGGGTCAGGGGCCCTAGAATCTATGTGCTCCATAGTCGACGGTAATCACCTAATATCAAATGATGAGCTTGTTTTCCAACCACTTCCGTAAAAAAAATGTGATAAATATATCGGTATTTTATAACCTACAACCTCAGCCTACAACCATCCCTCAACAACATTACGAAATATTAGAGCGAGTCGACGTAATTTATTTTCTATATGTGAGAAAGAGACAAAATCAATATGCCATTTAACCATTGACCAATTTAACTTGAACGCTGTCAAATATTATAAAATTTAATATATAATTACCCGAGATAATTACTTAGGTACTGCGATGGGTACTGCTTATTATCGATGAATATGATTCAGTCCGCTTTAGAATTTTAGCTGTTTTTCCGAGATCACAAACTGAATAAATAGTACGACGACATTATTAAATCATTTTGTTTGAATATTCACTATTTATAAAAATATTACATGACAGATGACACCCATCACTTCACGAATGTGTCAAAATGAAATGTAATTAAAATCAAAAGCACTAAGGAGTATGAGTATTGATATCAACTCGAAAAAAATTACCCACAAAATACATTTTTTTCAAGAATTTCAATAAAATAAGAATCACTTCTTCCATTAATTCTCTTAAACAATTTTTATGTTAAATTTGAAGAAGATTGGACCAAGGAATCAAGTTGTCCCATAGTAACTTTGCCCCCCTTTTTTACCCCCTTAGAGTTAGAATTTCGAAAAATCCTTTCTTATCGGACGCCTACGTCATACAAACAATCCACCCTCCAAGTTTCAGATTTTTACAATGAGCGGTTTAGGCTGTGCGTTGATTCTCAGTCAGTCAGTCAGGACAAAGCATTTTATATATATAGATAAATGAGAAATTGAAAAAAAGAAAATGAGAGATTGTCTGTAAATGAGCTTATAGCTAAAATTTACCCTAACATTAATGATATTCACCATAAACCAGCAGAATTGTTATGCAGGCGTGCCATCCTTCCCTCAAAAAACACAGGCCTCAATCATTAATGAAATACCTTTGAGATCATTTGAAGGACCAAATATCAATATAAGTCCGTCGACTCAGTAATAAACACTGATGCGATGCTGAATACACTAAGTCCTGCCAGTCTCCCCACTCACTTACTAAAATTGAGAGTTGGCGCGCCAATTATTTTGCCGCGTAATATATAAATCCTCCAATTTTGTGTAATGGCACCAGATTGCAAGTTAAAACATTGCATCGCAAAGTGATCGAGGCAACTAGACTGACCGGTTCTGAAACATACAATTTTACTTCAGTTTATTCTAATTTTAGCTCTGAAGTAAAAGCAAAATTACGCACTTTGGTAATTTAACTACATAAATCATTAGCATGGCAATACTTCGTGTTAAGCGCAATACAAAGTCAAGAGAGGTAGGGCACGGCGGATAATCCGAATCGGAGCAGCCCGTCTGGGGAAGGACCTCCACCACAGAAGATCGTAGCCAAATAGCATTGATCTCGTCTATGTTGTGTGTTGTGATCCTACGTTGAGTAAGGTCTCTAGAACTCTACTTGGGGGGGTTGGGAGGGTTGGCAACGCGTGAGTGATATCCCCGGTATTCATCATCATCATCATTCATCAGGTGGGCCGTATGCTTCTTTGCCACCTTTGTGGTATAAAAAAAATGTTTCTAGATATATAACTAAAGAAACCCGCGCAACTTCGTTTGCGTGTATTCCGCTATCCTTGGAATGTATATACGTATAATTCCTCTTGAAGCACTCTACGTATTCAAAAATTCACAGATTTCGTGCCTCACACGACTATCGTGCACATTGGAAATGAATCTACGGAATTCGAAAAAATATTGTCGCTGAGCGACGAGGAGCTCGATGGCGTTGCTGTGTGGTGTGTCGCACTCTAATATGAACACGCAAGTTAAGCAACATCGACCCTAGTCAGCGTTTGGATAGGTTTTGTTATCTTGAGCTTCTCCGTGCTGCTTTCGGATTGTGGATTTCATATTATTTTTTATTATCTAGGAGTTAAGAACGGACGTCATAATATTTTTTTTATCTGTGACAGTTTCAAGTTTAAAAACAACTGAATTTCGACACCTGCTGTTAAATCTTTATGCATCTTAAAATTTTGCGACTTTCGAAAGATAAGTTGTTATTAAACTTAATGTCTAATGTATATTGCATTTGGAATAAGTTTAATTTTTCATTACGAGGCTTTTCTTACACGCTTTTTTTGTGGTGTAAAAATATTCCCTTTGCCCGTGGGGTGACCAAATTCAAATTCAAAACTTTATTTAGAGAATAAGCTTTCACAAACACGTTCTCTTGTCAGAGTATGCAGTTGTAATAAATGATTTTTATAAATCTCGCACGAGACGAGCCAAGCGGAGCGCTAGGGCACTACCTACCTTTTCTCGAAACGTTTCGTCGTTTTTTTGAACCTCATAACTTTGTTTTGGATGATGCTAAATAGTTAAAAATTTCAAGATATAATGACACCAGTACAATCATTAAACATAAAGTTTGAATGTCGTAGCTATTATACTTTAGATTTTATTAATGTCTTAAAACCCCCGATTTCGTCACTTGAAAGTGTAGAGTTTGTGAAGTTAGGCCTTGTAGAGGTAGGGCGTGTAGAGTTAGAAGCTTGGCTCTGAGATCTGATAACTTTTTGACTATGCGAGTCATTATGGTCTCGTCTTGGCAACATTTTACATGAAAATGTTTTTGGTGGGATTAGTCTACTCTATATACTACTACTATTTCGGAAACAAAAGCAAAATGACCACTTGTAAAAGAAATGGCGAAAGAAAACCTGTTACGGCCTTTTTTGGCATTTTTAAAATATCGTGGTTTTTTTTCCATAAAATTTAAAACTAGGTAGGTACATGCAACATTACGTCAATAAATAGTGCCATTAATTTGTCTTAACATAAAATAAATCTAAAATGCAAAATCGGTGTTAAAGATAGGAGCAGACCAGGCCGGCAAGGCAGAACCGTTCTCGTGTATTTTCGAGTTGACGTGAGAGTCAGCCTGCCAGCCCCCATTACTGGGCTCACCATCAACAATATTATGAACAATATTGAAGGGAACAACAGTAACCCGACCCACAACGCCACCGCCAGTTTGGACAATTTGCGAGTATGACGTGCCCGTACACATTAACATCCTTGTCACCAATTATTTAATCTAAATTATATTAAAATGTAAATAATATAAAAAACAGCCCCATTTGGATGACACTACGACGCGTGTACATATTACAATATTGAACACAATTTTTTATTTATGTAATTTATTGAACATTGACTGGCTTTTCACGACAAGGGGGCCAGGGAGACCTTTCATTTAGATACTCGTTGATAGTATAGTACGCTTTACTGTTTAAGAATTTTTTGACATTTAATTTAAATCGATTATTGGGCAACTTTTTTTAAATATTCTGGAATTTTATCATACATAATGCAAACTTTGAATCATAAATAACTTGCCCGCTTTCCTAAGCCTGAATTTAGGAACAGCAAATTTATTTCTGTTACGCGTATTGAAATTATGAATATCCACACCTGGTTATAGTCATGAATGTTTTTACGAACAAACATGATGCTGTCAAGAATGCACTGTGATGCCACCGTGAGAATATTAGTGCTTTTGAAAAACTCGCGAAGAGACTCTCGGACCACGTTAAGCCTATTTCCTTTTTTGCTTATTACAGACTATCTGGCAAATGAGTAGGAGTAGAGAATACTTAACGACTAGCTGTGCCCGCGGCTTCGCCCGAGTGGAATTGGGCTTATGACTATAATAGTATAGACGGATTTAACAGTCTCCTATTACTACTGCTATAGTTTTACCCCGAGACGTCAGTGTTCTTTATTGCTCAATTTTATCGTACCTAATCAAAATACCTAATGTAAAATCAGTATGAAAAATTAAAATTATATTAAAATTGAAATCGTCATCTCAGTTATACTAAAAAACTTTCATAGTGCGATTCAGAATCTAACAGTGCCATCTAGTGAATTTGAGAGGAACAAAATTTTAAATGGTTAACTCAAGTAAAAAAAAACTTTCTAGAATTAGAATTTAAAAATGGTCGTTATGAGATATCGGGCGATTCCGACTCTGCAGTGAGTGACAATTTAAAAATTCTTAGGCTGTTGAAAATTTAAAGGAAACTTCTATTTCCTGACATCCGGTTCGATTCGGTTCGGTTCGGTCCGGTTCGGTCCGGTCCGGTTTAGTCTGTTGTCCGTAGTTATGGTGTACCAAGTCTCAAGTTTGTAAGTGCGAGAAATATTTTTTTTCTTACATAGACAGGGTAGAGACCTTTAAATGACCATAACTTATTTTCCTGACATCCGATTTAAATGCGACAAAACCTATATTCTGCTCCAAGCTGAGCTCTATCTTCCTTAAGTTAAAACAGCATTAAAATCCATTCAGTAATTTAGAAGATGTGCGCGTTCAAACAGACAGACAAAAAAAATTTTTTTTTAGGTTTTGTTACCTTTCTCTAACTGTTTCCTATCCATTTTTGCTAAATATGTTCAGACATATCGGGGTCTACTGTTTTATTATATGTATATAGATTTACAAATAGTCAACGAATTGGAAGACATATTTTGTCTTCCCGATGTATCTGATGATGGTTTTGATGATGTATTGAACGATCCTAAAAAACTATGACGAGCCTAATGACAGGCCTATGGCACCGACACCTGATCCACCTAGCAGCATAATACCTCTCGAAAGTCGATCCTAGCAGTTCATCTGTTGATTTTTCATCTAGCCCTCCGTCCTCCGTCGTCCCATCTCAACGCGATCGTTCTAGGCGGGCAGCAAGATTTGAAATTTTACCCAATATATCTGGTACTCAGCAGACCTCAGAACCTCAAGCCACACGGGCAGAGGAAATATTTTTACCACCGTGTTTACATTACATAAAACATAAAAAAAAACAATCTAAAAACCATCGAAATAATATTACTACGTATAGAAATGACAGCGCCTTCAAATTTTGGCGCCGCGTTCGGCCGTGCGGGGCGCGCCCCTCCCTGGCCCCGCCCCCAACCGATTCATAGAATATGACATTACTACGCAGGGGCGACACTTTGTTTATATTCTGCCTATTGGACATCTAACTGATTATTTTATTTTATTACAATATTTTATTTTATTTAATAGAATAAACTTAATAGAAAATAGGTATAATATTAGCTTTATAGGTAGGAAGCTACATTACATTTTTGTTCTTAACTTAATATTAGTCAAAAATAAACTGAGATTAAATCAAAACTTTATAATGAAGCTATTTATATATTGAAGTATTTTGTAATATATGCAAATACTAGGAGACGGTCGCCTGCCAGACAAGACAACTCCTCTTGTTGAATGGTAACGTATCTTTACTCCGAAACTTGTTTGCCCGAATTTCATTTGTTCGAAAATGGTTGGTCGAAATTTAAAATGCTGTTTCGTTTTCCATCTTTTTGTTTTCTAGAAACTATTTTTTTTTACTTAGTAACTTTATCCGGGTGATTCTTGGAAATGCGATTATTCGGTTGATTCCACTGGCTAGTTTTTTTTTTCAAAATATAATGAAACCTGGTACTACACGTAAAAATAGGCTAAACCTGAAGTATAAATTTCGAATAGGCACTCATTTTGAACCTATAAATTCCAAGATATTAGACATTAAAAAAATCATGACCAGGGGAATCAATTAATAGTTACAGGGGAATCAAAAATCAATAACTCTGTACTTTTTTTAAAGAAATTGTAAGTTTTTACATATCAAAAATTACAAAATTAATTCTCAGTTATACATATCTAAATAAAATTAACAAATGTGAACATGTATCCTTCAATTTTCAGATATTATTATCTACTTTTGTAAACAATCGTCTGACATAGGTACATAAATATCTAATAATCTATTGGTGTCGTAATCACATTCGTGTTCCTTGAGAGCACCCCATTTGTACAACATTATTGTCATATTCCTGCAATAAAAAAAGGAATATTAGGAAAATTGCGAAATTTTAGAAATGTTTTACGAAAATAAAGAAAAAATGTTACTTAATCCAGCTTAAGAACAACAAGGCGCCAGGCGAGGACGGAATCACAGCAGAGCTTCTGATAACGGGTGGTACACCGGTGCTTAAAGTCCTGCAGAAGCTCTTTAATTCCGTGTTGGTCGAGGGCAAAACGCTTGAGGCGTGGAACAGAAGCGTGGTGGTTCTGTTCTTTAAAAAGGGCGATAAAACCATCTTAAAGAATTATACCACATCCATACGCTGCGGCAGATTGTACAGAAGACCGAAGAGTACAATCTGCTATTATGCTTAGCGTTTGTGGACTATGAGAAAGCCTTCGATTCGATCGAGACATGGGCCGTGCTACAGTCTCTCCAGCGATGCCGCATAGACTGCAGGTATATCGAACCTTTGACGTACTTATACAAAAACGCCATCATGTCAGTCCAAGTACAGGAACAGAACACGAAAGCAATCTCATTACACAGAGGCGTGAGACAGGGAGATGTCATATCTCTGAAACTGTTCACGACCGCTCTGGAAGATGCCTTCAACTTTTGGACGAGAAAGGATGCGGCATCAACGTCAACGGCGAGTATATAACTCACCTTCGATTTGCCGATGACATCGTGGTCGCTGGAGGACCTCAGCACCATGCCCGAAGGCCTCAATCGAGTTTCCCAACAGGTGGGTCTAAAAATGATCATGGTCAAGACGAAAATCATGTCGAATGTCCATGTCGCACCCGCTCCGGTCTCAGTTGGGAGCTCGATCCTCGAAGTTGTTGACGAGTACGTATACCTTGGACAAACCATCCAATTAGGTAGGTCCATCTTCGAGAAAGAGGTCAATCGACGAATCCGACTTGGCTGGGCAGCTTTTGGGAAATTACGGCATATCTTCTCGTCCAAAATTCCTCAGTGCTTGAAACGAAGAACCTTCGAGCAATGTGTGTTGTCTATGGATCCGAAACGTGGTCGCTCACTATGAGCCTCATAAGAAGGCTATGTGTCACTCAGCGAGCCATGGAAAAAGCTATGCTCGGGGAGATCGAATCAGAAATGAGGAGATCCGTAGCAGAACCAAAATAACCGACATAGCCAAACACTGAAGTGACAGTGGGTAGATCACATAGCGCGCAGAACCGAAGACCGATGGGGCAAAAGGGTTCTGGAATGGCGACCACGTACCGGAAAGCGCAGCGTAGGACACCCGCCTACAAGGTGGTCAGACGACCTAAGGAAAGTCGCAGGAAGCCGCTGGATGCAGGCCGCTGCCAGCAGGACGCACTGGAGACGTTTGGGGAGGCCTAGTTGACTTCTTGTGGCTGAGATGATGATGATGAAATAATTTTTCAGTCAAAAACTATATCACATTTTGATTTCACTGACCTTAGAAATAGAGTAATCAATGTCAGGGAAATCAAAAAATGTAGCAAAATTATCGATTGTCGCTAAATGACTGTATCTAGTACAATGACCTTTACACCCTAGGTAGTCATTAGAGTGGCGATAGTGCATAATTTTTTTTAGTCGTCTAATAAAATTAATTGATAGTAAAATTGAAGTCAAAGTAATCAACGATGTACCAAACCAAACCCAGTGGAATCAGATACTTACCTTTATATTTCTGGAATGCAGCAAGCAGCCGCGCATCTCTTCCCTCGACACTCAAAACATGACTGACGGTTAACGCTCCGGGGGTACACATTGCTTCCAAATTGTGTCACTAAGGACGTACGCACATTTCAGTGATGTACCAGTGGAATCACTGCTAAGGCCCGGACAACATTTAAAAAATTCATATAATTAAATGTACTAAAAATACGTGGTTCATCTATTTTATTTATTAATCCTTATCAATTTGGGATCTAATATAAAATATTGAAATTTCTATGAACTGAATGGAAAAAATGATATGGATGATATTGTGTACAAATTTGGAGTACGGACACGCCAGTGGAATCAATTTTTAACACTTCAGATTTTTTTTTCACTTACTTTGTTTTATATTTTTCTTAATTATCGTAGTGACCCAGTTAGATTACAGTTTAAATTTTAATAAAAAAAATACTTCATACGCTTATTTCAATTATACGTACACTTTTTACTTCCGGACAACGAAAATCCAGGTTCTCAAGAAACACCCATCCACATTTACGTATTTTTTACCTACTATATAAAAATATTTTGGAAAAATTACATATTATTTTAAAAAAAGAATTATGAAAATCGGTCCAAAATTGAAGGAGTAATCGGCGGACCTCCAAAAAAAAACAATGAAACATAGAACCTCCTCCTTTTTTGAAGTCGGTTAAAAAAAAAGCAAAAAATTTTTCAGAAATAAGTACCTAAATTATATTATAAAATTGACCTACGCTTAGTACCTACGTATCCCATCTGTACGATTACTTTTTGATAATCTATGATTTTCACATAGAAATGGCGGATGCAATTATGATGCAATAGAAAATAATGAAAAAAAATTGTTTTGGTTGGTTTTACTTAATTTTTTGTATACTTAAAGATGATAAGTCATGCCGCTATCTTTCTTCCTTACTGTTGAACGGTTTTTACAAGTTTTTATTGAACATGACGGCATTTTCCAATTTTTTTTTTGACATAAATCCGAGGACCAATCACGATGAGCGTCGGCAAGTTTCTAAACGAGTTGATGTCTATTGGCCTCAACGTATGGGGACAAAAATTTTGTTCGCGGTGTCCGTTCTATACGTAGTAATATTATTTCGATGCTAAAAACATAGTTTTTTTATCTACCCTAGATGCTTATGTTCTATAAAGGGTTAAGCCATCGGTCCCGGCTGTTATCGATGGATGACAGTCGTTAGGCCAAGTCGGTGATCTTAGGGCGGTTTGAAAACACCGGCCTTTGCCAATCCATCATTGGAGCAGCGTGGCAGAGTACACTCTAATCGCCTTCGACTGAAGGGAGACCCGTATCCCAGCAATGGGATGATTATGAGTTGATATGATGATGATGATGAGCGACGAGAAAGTCGGGATAAGGAAAAGGTTACAAAATAAAACTATAACGTTTTTGACTTTGTTCAAAAAGGTTAAGCTACAGGGCCAACCCTTAACCCGATCATCTTTGTTTTAGGCTTAAATTATAGCTGACTAAATTGTCCAGACGAGTTTTTCCCAAATTTTTGATATCATTCTTCGTTTCCAAAATATCGAGCGCCAAAATCAAAAATTCGGAAAGAAATGATATTTATTTTCACATTTTCGGCCATAACTTTTTTCGTTTTTAACTTTCTTAAATATTTTTTTTTGCACCTTACGGCTCTCGTGAATACGCGTCTTTTGAGCGTTTTATGAATATCATATCTTCACAACTCTCCGAGATATAAGGGGATCGCACTTTTTCGTGAAATCGAAGCCTATACTGAAGCGAACGAAAAGACATTTCCAATGTCAAAAACCGCATCAAAATCCGTTGCGTAGTTATAGAGATCTAAGCATACATAGGGACAGACAGACAGACAGAGCGACTTCATTTTATTACCAGTACTATTTATTATTCTGTGACTATGTAAAGATATTGCATATCTTATTAAACTATACTTGATTATTAGGTACTCGTTGGTACTTCACTACATAGTATAAAACAAAGTCGCTTTTTCTGTCCCTATGTCCCTATGTCCCTTTGTATGCTTAAATCTTTAAAACTACGCAACGGATTTTGATGCGGTTTTTTTTAATTGATAGAGTGATTCAAGGGGAAGGTTTTAAAGTATCATACATTCCAAAATTCCCACGGGAAAGCGGGATACACGCAAACGAAGTTGCGCGGGTTTCGCTAGTATAATAATAATATGCTTTTTTTCTTTATTATATCATTCAAGTAGTATTTCTGAGTAACTACGACGCAGTTTTATGAAACTACTAACTTCGTTCAGGGTGAACATAATATTATAATGTACCTATTTCAAGCTGATACAATAACAATGAAGTCTGATTATATATACAATACATATACGTGACTAAAACCACACCTGTCCGCACATAAGGCTCCCGGACGATTTTTGCGCACGCCTATGGCGACTGGCGAATCCTGCTTTGGGCGATTGCTAATATAGGTCACTTTGCCATTTAATTATCTTTACATAGTATAAAATGAAATCGTTTTTGCTGTCTGTGTGTATGCTTAAATCTTTAAAACTACGCAACAGATTTTGATGCGTTTTTTGGGTTCCGTACCGCAAAAGGAAAAACGGAACCCTTATGAGATCATTTTGTTGTCCGTCTGTCTGTCTGTCTGTCAAGACCCTTTTTCTCTAGAATGCGTAGCGGTATCAAGTTGAAATTTTAACCGTATACTCAGGTCTACGACCCCATGAAGTTGTGAAAAAAACAAATTTCTAAGTTTACGTAAAAAAAAGATACGGCGGCGGTTTATTTAGCATATTTCAACATTCTAAAGGAAATCAAAACGGGGCTACTATGAAATCGAAATTTCGAAAACACGAACTGATGTTTCGTTGAATTCTTACTAGTTTTGAACCTTATTCTAAACTAGTAATGTCTTTTTTGACAGCACTACGTGTTTCGTTTGTTTCGGCTGGAGACTTTCATAGTAGTTCGCTTGTTTTTACTTTTCAATGACTTGACGTTTGATGTGTCAAATTATGGCAGTAAATGGTCATATTCAAATCTTAAATTATGCATCTTTTTCTCTATAGCAACGTCATGTTACATTTTGTATTATCTTTGTGACTATCAAGTTATAAACTGTGCACACCATTCTTGAAAAAAATATTTAATGCTACAAATTGATATAGTGCATACAAAGCGGGATACACGCAAACGAAGTTGCGCGGGTTTCGCTAGTATAATAATAATATGCTTTTTTTCTTTATTATATCATTCAAGTAGTATTTCTGAGTAACTACGACGCAGTTTTATGAAACTACTAACTTCGTTCAGGGTGAACATAATATTATAATGTACCTATTTCAAGCTGATACAATAACAATGAAGTCTGATTATATATACAATACATATACGTGACTAAAACCACACCTGTCCGCACATAAGGCTCCCGGACGATTTTTGCGCACGCCTATGGCGACTGGCGAATCCTGCTTTGGGCGATTGCTAATATAGGTCACTTTGCCATTTAATTATCTTTACATAGTATAAAATGAAATCGTTTTTGCTGTCTGTGTGTATGCTTAAATCTTTAAAACTACGCAACAGATTTTGATGCGTTTTTTGGGTTCCGTACCGCAAAAGGAAAAACGGAACCCTTATGAGATCATTTTGTTGTCCGTCTGTCTGTCTGTCTGTCAAGACCCTTTTTCTCTAGAATGCGTAGCGGTATCAAGTTGAAATTTTAACCGTATACTCAGGTCTACGACCCCATGAAGTTGTGAAAAAAACAAATTTCTAAGTTTACGTAAAAAAAAGATACGGCGGCGGTTTATTTAGCATATTTCAACATTCTAAAGGAAATCAAAACGGGGCTACTATGAAATCGAAATTTCGAAAACACGAACTGATGTTTCGTTGAATTCTTACTAGTTTTGAACCTTATTCTAAACTAGTAATGTCTTTTTTGACAGCACTACGTGTTTCGTTTGTTTCGGCTGGAGACTTTCATAGTAGTTCGCTTGTTTTTACTTTTCAATGACTTGACGTTTGATGTGTCAAATTATGGCAGTAAATGGTCATATTCAAATCTTAAATTATGCATCTTTTTCTCTATAGCAACGTCATGTTACATTTTGTATTATCTTTGTGACTATCAAGTTATAAACTGTGCACACCATTCTTGAAAAAAATATTTAATGCTACAAATTGATATAGTGCCCATAATTTGTATGTGCACCGTTAGAATGCAGAATACGTTAATATGTCCATTAACTTAAGATTACCTAAATCTACAGATTTTCTAATACGGTCCGTTATAGTATAAAATTTTAATTAAAAAATCTCATATTGCACTTTACCTTCTATAGTTTGCGTAATAACGAATTCAATTGCGGAAGACAGTGACACTTTTGAAAACATTTTTATAATTTACGCTAGGTTGACGGAGCTTCTCCTATTTTTGGGTGTAGGCTCACAAGGTAAACCTAACGAACGTACTGTTTGTTACACATTCCGTTTTGTCGCAATTTGTTAATTCTAGTTCTAACTAGGAAAACGCGTTTCTCCGAAGTAAATGTGTGACAGTAGGTTCGTTAGGTTTATCTTGTGACCCCACGCCCAAAAATAGGATTATTAGAATGTTTCATTCAAACTAGAACCTGTTTTATGGAATTTACCGTATGTCTGGTCATTAGTCTATAGATTACCTAGGAAGTCTGTATATTATCTAGTCGATGTAAGAAGTGAATCATTTTTTTCCAACCTCACACGCTAGAACCAAAATGGTCGCGCACTGCGTAGTTCCCGCGAACGCTGAATGTAAAGTGCTGAAGCTGTGGAATGAGATCCCCGCCGAAGTCTTTTCTTTAAACTTTATTACGGAGTGATATATGCGCGAGTGATACTCCCGATGTTGTAAGCGTCCATAGGCTACGGTGACTACTTACCATCAAGCGGGCCTTAAGTTTGTTTCACCTTCGTGGTATAAAAAAAATGATTTCTACGCACGGAATGGGCGAGTCCGACTCACACTTGTCCGGTTTTATTTTTAATAGATAGAGTGATTCAAGAGGAAGGTTTTTAAAGAATATACTTTCCAAAATTCCTACGGGAAGGCGGGATGATTATATAACATATCTACTGAAACTGTCGGAACAAAATGTATATCCACGGGTCTATTTAACTGGTCAGTGATCGTCGCTCAGGAACATCCGTCCACTTAAATCTGACCTCTAATATTGTGGGAGGTCAATGATTATCGCAGGCGCTTAATCTACAAAGCTGAAATTTTGTATAGAGGTTATGATGTGGACAAGGATAAAGATGGGGTTTTATAGAATTGCCATGGGAAAGGGAGTAATAGGACTGTAATTGAATTATCGCAGGCGCTCAACCTAGAAACCTGAAATTTTGTATAGAGGTTCCCTTTAAGATGTTGATAAGGATAAAGATGGCAATATAAGGACTTCCCACGGGAACAGGAGTAATAGGACTGCACATTGTATTATCTCAGGCGCTCAACCTAGAAAGCTGGAATTTTGTGTAGAGGTTCTCTTTATGATGTTGACAACGCCACAGACGGGATGTTATAGAAATCCCACGGGAACAGTATAAGAGTAATAGGACTGTACGTGTCGTGTATTATCGCAGGTGCCAGAGTACGCAAGAATACGCCACAGTACGCAAGAGTAAGCCAGAGTAATCAAGAGTACGCAAGACTACTCAAGAGTAGTTCTTTACACCCAGGCAGGGTGTAATGAACTTTTGCGTGATGGCAATGACCTTCTACCCAGGGTGGATCTTCCACCACGTAATGTCTCTCTTTCTCTTCCATTTTTAAACATGTATCTCTCAAAGTAACTCTGTCTGTTACGTCTACACGACTAAACCGCAGAAGCGATTTTTATGGATTTTGGTATAAAGATAGATAGGATAGGAACTTGGAAAAGAAAATAAACTACTCAAAGTACTAATTCTGAGCAGACGAAGTCGTGGGAACCAGCTACCCACGCGGGCGAAGCCGCGGGTACAGCTAGTTAAATATAATAAAAGTTTTTTCAATGAGTAAAAACAAATTACGTTAGTAAATTTGCCCTAATATAGGTATTATTTTTATTAGTACATACAAGTTATGCTAATGTATGAAAATAAATCATTTTCCTCGGTGAATTTTGCGTAAATACCGTAATATAATTTTTTTTTTACGTATTTTTATATAAAAGTTGAAAAAAGGTGTTCTTACTTTTGTGATAACTGCTAATCTAATGGTATTTTTTGATGTTTTGAATTCCCATATCGTCTTTCCGTAAACAATGGCCAAACATAACTCAAGAGTATTTTTTTGGAAAAGGGGTCTTGAATAAAAATACTTTTCAGTACTATAGATAGATATTTTAAAATTTCCTTCTTACTATGTGCAAGAAAAAGGTCTGTTTTCTTGAAATCACACACAAATATAATTAGATACATTTTGGTGTTCTTACAAACAGCGAACAAACATGTCTCACGGCGCGCTGAAATCGTCCGGAAGCTTTATAGCGTTTCCAGAGCTAAAATAACTGAATAATTAAGAATGAATGAAGAATTAAGGTTGCTTTTTTCATCACATGCACTTACATAAAAATACAATACATTATGTACTCACATAAATAAATTATGAATGATAATTATTTCATTATGTAAAAGGTGACTCACGAGCGCTTATCTATTGAATTCGTTCAGGTGTTTAAATATTTTTCATTTGGAATAACAATGAACATGTGAAATGTAAATTTTCTGTTAGATTTAAAAAGAAAAGATTTATAAATGTTATAATATTCCTACGCCGAGTTGTAAACAATCAACAAATTGAGAATCTTAATGAAAATAAACATAATTAAATGAAAACAAGAAACATCGAGACTTTCAAGTTCAAACATTAGTGGCGGCTAGTTTAAGATTTTAATTTCCCTCATTCCACTTGGATCTAATAATTGATATCTCAATGGATCCTAGGCGACTTTTTTTCCACTTGAATCCATCAATGGATCTTAGGCGACTTGTTTATTCCACTTAAATCCATTATTGGATCCTAGGCGGTAATTTTTTATCATTTCGGAATTCACTTTTCATTTCAGTGGACTCTTAAAAATTCAACCTTAAATATTTATGTAAGTTTTGATGATATTTGATGTCCACTCACGCATAATGTTACAATATAGGCTAAAGTTTTATTTGTCACTTGTCATCGGAGTAGGTAAGTATTTTAAACAAGTACAACTTACTTACTCCGATGGCTCAGCGACCCAAAGTGAGTCTTGGCCTCCGAAACAAGAGAACGCCACGATAGACTGTGTAAAATACACAATTTTTAGAGTTATAGCGGCCACCGAAATGAAACTATTTTTGTCCCCATGTTACTGAAATGATAAACTTACTTTTTTGGCGGGAAACCACAAGACGTTGTGACCGGTGCGTTTGCGCCAAGAGCTTGAGCTTTGGTGGTGTGCCGTGAAGGTAGTCTAGAGCATGATAGAGGCGCAGGAAACATTGCTCGTAATACCATGATGTGTTGAAATTAAACATTTTTAAATAAAAAAAATATGAATATCGTAATAGCTACGATATTGAGCCCAATTCCGGAATTGAAATATCGAACCTAAATCATCCAGAATTCCGGAGTTGCAAAATTCCGGAATTCCGGAATGGACGCCCTAGTGGGATGCGGACAAATCTGCTCCCCCTTGCATCCGTACTGGTGCTGGGGGTGGAACGGTTGAGGAGACAAACTCGTTGATAAACAGAAGGTGGAGCCGACCGGGCTTGCTCCGTTGATTGTATGATGAGCGGTGGTGGACTCATTCGCTCGCTGACTCCTCCCAAAAGCGTCTTCGCCCCGACTGGTGTCCGGGCTTACCTCACCCGTTGGTACCGCGGGCGACCTCGGTAAGGTGTATTGCGTGGGCCCTGCAGACACTGGGTCTCGCCAACCCAGATACTGCGGGGGGCGTTAAGGGTTGGGTCACATGTGCGAATGTGGTCACCCCGGAAGAGAGAGGTGGCGCAAAATGTCACAGGTTTTAAAATTATTTATTATCAATAATGGAGGTTCTCTCCCTATGGGACGATCAATGGTAGTGCAGATTAAATCCATACTAATCCATAATAATATTATAAATGGGAAAGTGTGTGTGTGTGTTTGTTTATCCGTCTTTCACGGCAAAACGGAGCGACGAATTGACGTGATTTTTTAAGTGGAGATAGTTGAAGGGATGGAGATTGACATAGGCTACTTTTTGTCTCTCTCTAACCCCCCACTTCCCTAAAATGGGAGTGGAAGTTTGTATGGAGCATTCCGCAAATTTCAAAGTAGAATGTTGTTGCAGATGCAGATGTTGTTAGATGAAGATTCTCAAGCATGCACGGCGATTGCGACGGATATTGATATTTTTGTTTACGAAAGTACACCCTACAGCTTATCGTGTGTGCCTGAATTTCAGAAGTTTATGGAGGAAACCTAAAGAGGTCTTGCAGCAGTGGTGTACTTGGATGATTTGGCAATGACCGGGAAAACCCGAGCTGAACATTATAGCAAACTTAAAAGCAGTGTTGTGACGCTTGCGTGAGGTCGGTTTAAGGGTTAAAATGGAAAAAGGATCAAATGCAAGACAGCATTTCTTTTGTGGGCTTTATCATTGATAAACATGGGCTGCTGTGCACGCGACCCCGACCAAGCAAGGTGAGGGCAATAGTTGATGTGCCGGCGCCCAGTGACGTTACGCAACTCAGATCATTTCTCGGTTTAATTATTATGCTATATTTATACCTCAGTACAATGTTATATCCGTTACTCCAATTTTTAAGTAAAAATATTCCTTGGGTCTGGTCTCAAAGTTGAGTAAATGCGTTTAATGAGGTAAAAATGGCAATATTGAGTAGGTAGGTAGTAAAGTACTGGCTCATTACAACTTTGAACTACTCCTAGTGTTGGCGGTAGATAGTAGCTCATAAGGCATTGGTAGCGTTTTGTCGCATCGGTTCGAGAATGGCGACGAGCGTCCCATATGTTTTAGAACGCGGTTGCTAACCGTTGCGGAGTGTGCTGCGAAATAAGCTTTGGCTATTATTGCGGGCGTCACAAAACATCATCAACACCTTTATGGATGCCATTTCACTATTAAAACGGATAATAAGCCATTAACAAACATTCTTCGGCCATTTGGGTTGCCACGCGTAGTACGACGTGTGCGCGACGCGGGCACTTAGCGAGTGCTGATCGCGTACTACGCCTCTGCGTTTGCTTTTGATCGATATAAAATGTATATTAATAAAAAATAATTAATAAAGCCCGTACATAGAGTTCGGTTTTTACGCGACGCTCGCACGTAAAAATACGTGGCATGTGAAAGGAGCCTGAATAAACTTTACTCGTTATACCTAGTACGTTTATTTGACACACACAAAGAAATAGTAGATTTTACAACAAGTGCACAAAACGAATCATTTCTATCCGAGACTTTTAGCAGCCCGAGCCGAAGGCGAGGGCTGATAGTAATGTCGAGGATAGAAATGGTTTTGTGGACGAGTTATAAACTCTGCTTTTCACTTCGATTGCGAGGAAATAAATAAATAAACGCAAGAAAAACAAGACCCTGTTTCCCATTTCCTGCCGCTTTTTTTTTTTTATATCTTACGACTTTGAAATTAGGCTTGGGCTGCAGACCTATACAGCCTACTATTAAATTAATTTTGTAATAAAATAATTTTCTTAAATTAATTAAATAACCTACCGTACTTTAATTTAAATTTTAATATCTTTTATGACTTAAAAAACACATTAGGCAAATCAATTAAAGTAAATATTATAAAATAACAAATTCTATCTCTGAACTTTTTGTTGTGTTTGGCTGTATGGCTTATTTTTCCTTTGTCTTAATATAGATACATTTATGAGTTTACTTTTCTGCCCTTGTGCACAAAATTCGATTTTGTGCAGCCTATATCCTGCGCAAATAAGCACTTTCTGAGCATGAGAAGTGAAAAAAATATATTTTACTTCTCATGCTCAGAAAATGCTTATTTGCGCAGGATATAGGCTGCACAAAATCATGTGTATTTCATTTGTTTTTAATCAATCAAATATATCTATATTAAAGCAAAGGAAATGAGCCATACAGCCAAACACAATAAAAAGTTCAGAGATATAATTTGTTATTTTATAATATTTACTTTAATTTATTTGCCTTATGTGTTTTTTAAGTCATAAAAGATATTGAAATTTTAATTAAAGTACGGTAGGTTTTTTAATTAATTTAAGAAAATTATTTTATTACAAAATTAATTTAATAGTAGGCTGTATAGGTCTGCAGCCCAAGCCTAATATCAATGTCGTAAGATTTAAAAAAAAAGCGGCGGGAAACAGGTCTTGTTTTTTCGTGCGTTTATTAATTTATTTCCTCGCAATCGAAGTAAAAAGCAGAACTTATAACTCGTCCACAAAACCATTTTTATCCTCGACATTACTATCAGGTCTACCGGCCTACGCGCTTAGTACACTACCTCATAGGTGGCGAGGAAAAGTGTTCATATTATGACGATTATAACTTTTACATCTATTTGAATCGTTATATCTCGGAAACGGTGCCTTGACGACGGTGATACATTTTTATAGATAATTTTATGATCTATCTTTTCGTCGAAGATTTTATGATAAAACTTACCGTTTTGCTGAAAATCTCGAAAATCTCTTTTTTTTACCGTTGACCTTGAATAAAAAAATCCATACAGGGGAAATATGGGGAACTTTCACATTTTATTCATAATTATATATATTTTAAACGATTTTACCGATTTTTGGGAGTTAATGTAACTTCAAATGTTTAATTTGACCGGAGTACTATTACGTCGGTCGGTAGTTCGTTAATAAATCAGTTGTGTCACAGACTCTGTCTTTGATTGTTGGTGCGCTCCTAAAATATTTAAATATTTCACTCACACCTTTTAGTGTTCTTGTCACATTAGCCCAATCATGGCGAGTGCAGAGCGTGTAAATTTTAAAATTAATGACAAAGAACATTCAGGTAAGAAGTACTGATAACTTTTGGAAAATACCTTACGTTTTCTCTTATTTTTTGTGACTTTAATATACTAATATATCTAATATATAATTTAATATACTAATAATAATCTGACTTTTAAGTTTTTTGTGTAGCGATTTCAGTAGAATATAATAAAATATTTTATATTATGCATGTACATAAAAACTTAAGCACTTAATCGATACTTTACGGACGTTGATATTTCTTACAGTATGATACTCGGCGTTTAATATTTTTGTGGTCATTTTTGTTTTAATAAGAATTATGACAGTAAAAAGGGTTGATTTTTTATTTATTATGATCGGTTTTAAAAAAAACAAACCTTGCACTAGCTTCAATCAAATTTTTAATTTATTTTATTTAAATTTAAAAAAAATATGTACTCAATATAAAAAAAATATATATGTCTACGAAGTACTAATATTATGAAGAGGACTAAGATTAAGCTTCATATAACGGTCAAGTGTTTAATAACAGCGTTTTAAGGTCGCTGTATACGTAACGTGTTTTTACACGGACGGGACGTAGGACGGGACGTGAAGTTAAATATAGTTCCATACAAAATGTATGTGAATATGCATATGTCGAGGATACACGGACGGGACGGGAACGTGGATGTTTCGAACAAAAAGTCACGACCCCGTCCCGTCCGAGGTATAATCCCGTTGCGTATGCAGAGGCCTTTACCCTGAAATAAAACGCTTATTAAATAAGGTCAGTTGGGGTAAAACCGGTACCAAGGCAAGACTACCAGTGCCTGATAACTCGAGAAGTACACCTTCCTATTCTATTTTGATATACTAGTTATAAAGCGGACACGGTTAATATCTCCGTTTAAAACACAGAAGTCGCTATTGCCACAAATATGATCACTACATCGAAAATAAAACCGGACATTTGAAAAGTTAAGAATGCTAGGTGTAAGACAGTTTTATTTTTGTATTTTTTTGTGAAAAAGAACGTTCCTATCGGAATTGTCACGGACACAAGTAGCATCAAAAAGATATGGGCTTTAAAATAATGAACTCGTTAAACGTAAAATAAAGAGGTTTCTGTAATATTTTACTTTGAAAAAACATAACCCGAAAAGATCAAGTGGGGTAAAACTACCAGTGAGCCCGGAGTAAGTATAAAACATGCTAAATTTGCTGTATATCAGGAGTAATAAACATTTTTCGAATGAATACTGAGAAGTGTTGTACACAATTATTTTAATATGGCAGGTTAGTATAAGATACCTTGTCTGGTTTCCGGACTGGGTTTTGTAAATCATATTAGGGTTACAGGGGTAGGAAGAGAGGAAAGATGTGCGGGAAACAGATAGGGCCTATCTCATTATGTATGTAATATATATATAAACTTTAAATAAGGTAAGTATTTAATAAGCGTTTTATTTCAGAGTAAAACGCAGTTATTTAAAATATTTTTATTTTATTAAAAACAATAAATATAAAAACCCAAAAAAGTACTATCATAATCAAAAGCAAAAAATGGAGAAGGGTTATAGAAAGTACTGATAAATTTCATATTTTTAGTGGGCAAAGAGGTGACTTCAGATCTAACGTTGGTAGACTACATAAGAAATGAATGTTCTCTACGTGGTACCAAGTATTTGTGCAGAGAAGGCGGCTGTGGTGCCTGTATTGTTAGCGTCGTGAAAAGTCCTGACACCTTGCCTGTTGCTGTTAACTCTGTAAGTAAATGGACATAAAATCTAGCCTAGAACACTAATTAATTAATAATTTTATTTCCTTAAAAACAAGCTCTGAACACATAATGTAAGTAGGTTTTATTTGTTGTAA
Source organism: Endotricha flammealis (assembly GCA_905163395.2). NCBI lineage: Eukaryota > Metazoa > Arthropoda > Insecta > Lepidoptera > Pyralidae > Endotricha > Endotricha flammealis. The sequence continues at coordinate 9,058,690 of LR990866.1, forward strand.
CATGTAAGACAACCTATGTAGAGGGAGGCTGGTGCCTATAGTAGGTAGGTCACCGGGGCACTCCCTCCACATGTAACGTAATTTACATGTTACGATCACTCTGCTGTGTCTCCTGACTCCTGTGTAGTCATTATTTACAACGGCGAAATCAAATCGACAAGCAGTTATGCTCATCGACTGGGTTATAAATACAAAATGTCCTGGAATTCACAATTTAAAGATAACTATTAGAAGGTACGAGAAAAATGTTTTACATAACTTTACTCTTTAAAAAGAAAGAGATTTGAAACATTATGGCGTAAGGGCTGGAAAAGAAGAGAATAGAAAAGAAGAGAAATATTTATAAGTAAATATCGGGACAAGCCCACCACACATTCCCAACCGATGTGCCTCCTGTGTGGCCTCAGATTGACAATAAGCGATGAAGCTTATTGACGTCCCGGGGGAGAAACTACAACTGTCTTGGAACACACAACGAATTTAATCAGAAACAAGATAGTCGGAGTAGGAAGTATTGAAAGGACTTCCCTCCTTAACGACTACGTAAGAGAATTTGAAGCAAAAGGCATTACTATTGGGACCTAATGCTATGAGCTGTTGTTTACTATTTTGATTCCAATAATTTATATTGCAAAACCTTCTAAATGCCTGATAATAAAATTCTCTCTGTTCGCAACGAGATCAGAATAATAAACTACGGCCGAAGTTACTAACGGCATAGTAAGTATTAAAAGTCGGACAGGCTCTTCTATATATATTTTTTAAATGCAAACTAGAAATGAAACGGATAGTCCGGCCGAACATAGCCGATTAGTGGATTTGGTAGGAGGTAGGGCACGGCGGATAATCCGCTCCGCATCGGAACAGCCCGTCTGGGGAAGGGTCTCCACCTTACATCGTATTGTAGCCAAATAGCTTTGGTCTCGCCCATGCTGTGTTCCTACGGTGAGTAAGATCTCCAGAGCTCCACTTGGGGTGGTTGGGAGGGTTGGCAACGCGTGAGTGATACAGCAATACAGGGGATTGCAATGAAGCGTATATTATAGGCTACGGTGATGCTTACCATCAGGCGGGTTGCGGGTCGTATGCTTTTTTGCCAGTGGTAGCATATTTTGGCGACTCGACAAGAGCAAACCGCATGAACGTTCGGTCGGGAGGACTCGGCTAAGTTCGGGGGGCACTTTCGTGGGTGAAGTGAAGCTAGCTAGTGTTTCATTGCCTATTGATTTTTTTACAGACGATCTCATTTTCTGGTTATAAAAAAACGTGCTGTTGTAGTTTGAGTTTGAGTTGAGGTTTATATTATTACTATTGTTTATAGTATATCGTATTTTTTTTCAAATCCGGTATCCGGCCGGATACTCACTCGTTATCCGGTATCCGGCCGGATATTAAAATTAGGCCCCTATACCGGATAATTATCGGATATTCGTTTCATCTCTAATGCAAACTAATAAAAAACGGAAAAAATTACATAATAATTTATAATATATATTATTACAATAGGTACAATATATGAAGACGGTCGATAGCATTACCTATCTATTTTAAACAATTTATGCAAAAAGCTAGTTTTTTTTCTTTTCTTTTTACAGTGCTTAATACTAGTGACATCTTGCCAAGGATGGGAGATAACGACCATAGAAAAAATTGGCAACAGATTTGATGAATACCACGATATACAAAAAGCTATGGCTAAGCACAATGGAACCCAATGCGGCTACTGTACCCCGGGTTGGATTATGTCTATGTATAGGTAAAAATGATTGAGGTTAAGATTAAAGTACGCTGCTTTTAATAAAAGGTTCTGATACGGAAACAGCTAAGTTAATAACGTTTTTCCTATTTCGGGTTTCTTAGTAAAGTAACGCTTAGCAAATACGGTCCTAGTTTTTTAAATATAATAGTTTATATAATACGAAAGTAGGTATATTTTAAATTAATGATCGTTTAAGAGTTGTTTATTAATTTCAGCCTTTTAGAGAATAAAAAGAATCTCACCAAGCTTGAAATAGAAAAGTCTTTTGGAAGTAATATATGTAGGTGCACGGGTTATAGACCTATTTTGGATGCGTTTAAAGAATTTGCTTCTGAGGCTACCGACTCCATAATGGATATTGAAGATTTAAAAATTTGCAATAAAACAGGAAAAAAATGTGAAAAAAATCATTGTCATGATAAATGTGCCAGTAAGAAAGATCTGCACGAAGAAGATGATTGGTATATGATTAACAATGTAGAAGCGGAAAATATAATCATTGAATTAAAAGATGGAAAGTATTGGTTTAAAGTTTCAACCATAGCGAATATATTTACAGTACTGGCAAATGCCGGTAATCCGGAATCATATATGCTCGTTGCTGGAAATACTGCGAAAGGTATCGATATTTTAACCCAAATAATACATGATTTAATACAGACAGTACCTATTGGATTTCAATTAGATGCAAAATATACTGAGCGTTTTTTTTTCAGGAGCGTATCCCATTGATGAATATCCACATTATTTAATAGACATATGTGGAATTGAAGAGCTTAAAGGTTATTTAATTGATCAAAATTTAGTGATTGGAGCTGGAAATACATTAACCGAAGTAATGGAAATTTTCCAAAGTAACGTTACCACACAATATTTCGGATATTTACAGAAGTTGTGGGATCATTTGGAACATGTTGCACATATACCTGTCAGAAACGTAAGAATATTTTTAGGTGCTGCGTTGTTAGGGTTCCGTACCTCAAAAGGAAAAAACGGAACCCTTATAAGATCATTTTGTTGTCCGTCTGTCTGTCTGTAAGAAGTGAATCATTCCAACCTCACACGCTAGAACCAAAATGGTCGCGTACTGCGTGGTTCCCGCGAACGCTGAAGTGTTGAAGCTGTGGAATGAGATCCCCACCGAGGTCTTTTCTTTAGACTTTATTATGGAGTGATATATGCGCGAGTGATACTCCCGATGTTGCAAGCGTCCATACGCTACGGTGACTGCTTGCCATCAGGCGGGCCGTAAGCTTGTTTGCCACCATAGTAGTATAAAAAATGATTTTTACGTACGGTGGGCGAGTCCGACTCGCACTTATCCGGTTTTATTTTACATTGTATGTATTTATAACATGATTATTATGTTTTCAGATGGGCACGTTTCACATCAACATAATGAATTTCCGTCAGATCCTTTTCTTCTTTTGGAAACTATTGGAGCGGAAATGACTATTGGTAAGTAACCACTTAAACAGGTTAGCACAGCAAAAGGATGTTTCCAATTTTTTTTTTTTAATTTGGCATGAGAACTCTTTGAAAATTTCATTGCAATTTCATTGAGAGATAAATTATTAGTTATTCGTGGTCTAGCTGCTTGCCTACTTTACAGATAAAAAATTAAAATAGCCGGCGTACATAAAACATTATGGTATCTATTTTTTAGTAAGTAACTCGGGCTTGGAGGACACAGTAACGATGGAGGCATTTTTGGAAACTGATATGAAATCAAAAGTAATAAAAAATGTTATACTGCCGCCAATGAGTGATGAATATCGACTAGTTACCTTTAAGGTATTTTTTAGAACGTAATTTAACAGTTAGAGGCGACTTTCCTAATCATTGGTTACTTAAAGTTGACCATACACTATCAAGTTTGCAGCACACTTGAAGCGGCCTCGACATTCAGCTTGAAAGTGTATGGCTATCAGTGTATGGACAGTTATATACAGCATCAAGTTTGCAGCGTTTACAGTGTACATTCACAATATGGAGCTCATTATGGCTTAATTCGCTGTCCCACTAATATCATAAAGGCGACAATATTTATGTTTGTTACTTCTTCACGCTCAAAAACTAAGCTAATTTGTATGATATTATATTTTGATATTATGGATTAACACATCTTACTTACTTTTTATCCCGAAAAGTAACCGAATTCCGTAGTATTTGGTTAAAAGTCTGATGGCGGTGCTATGCATAAACCCAAACGAAGATGCATGGGTTTCGCTAGTTTCTTCAATAATAAAATAAATAAATAAAAATCATTTATTCTCTGACCAACAGTCCATACAAAAATTAAATAAAATAAAATTACAGACAGCCACATTAAATCAAACCCAAAATCAAATCAAAATTAAAATTAAATTAAATTAAATTATAGAATTATATTAGGTTAGACACTGTGCCAATAAGGGAACATCACATAAAAATATATCAAAAGTAATCATGAAGACACAAAGAAAACAAGATGGACCCAACCATCCCTTCGGCTCACCTGTGCAGGCGCATAACATGCAGCTCTGTGAACCTCCGGAAGATAGTTGCGTCCATCCTGTCGGCCATCATCCCCAGGATGCCGTTTTTGGAGTCCCTCACCCGGCGTATCAACGAGGACAGTTTATTACGCATAATAGCGAAAACATGCATAATGCTCAGCTCTCCAACAAGTTCGTCAACGTACAAGTTAAATAATCTGGGTGAGGTTATGCCTCCCTGTCTAACGCCACAGCTCAAGACATATTCTTCAGAATGTGCATTAGCCCATTTACAACAAAATTCTTTTGATTACTATACCAGTGTGAGAAAATACCAATGACTTCCAGAGATATGCCCACATCTTTTAATTTTGTCCAGAGAATATCATAGGACACTAAGTCACACAGATCCAAAAAACAGGCATACACCGGAGTACTTCTGCTGACATAGTAATCAACAGCATACTTAAGTGATAAGATGGCACTCTCAATTGACAAACCTTCCCTAAAGCCAAATAGGGCATCATGCAGTTTTATCTTACTACTTAAGTAAATATCCATTATTCTGTCAAGAACCTTGGCAGTAATGGTAGCCAGTGAAATTAGTCTGTAGTTCGATTTGTCAGCGATGTCACCTGTACGGTTCTTAACAAGTGGGATAACTATAGTCTTCATCAAATCCGGTGGTAAATACGAGTGTCTTACACAAAAAGTAAACAACATAGGCAGAACTCTGCTTATGTGAGGCCCCGCATGCTTCAGATGCTCTATACTGAGCAAATCATGCCCCGGAGACTTGCCTCTTTTCATGTTATTTATTGCTGTTCTCACATCCTTAGTAGTAATTCTGATAGGCTGCTCCACATGACAAGGCTCAGTACACAGCACATCAGACATTGGTAAAGAGGACTCAATTTTAAAACGATTTTTAAATATATTTGCAATATTCTTTGGATCGCTACTACTTTCTACACTAAGGGGTAATTCTACCTTACCTCCAAGTTTTTTTAGTGCTTTTCCAAAATTTATCAAAATGTTTAGCAGAATGCTGTGAAGCAAGTATGTTGTAATAATGTTTAATTTGTAAAATAATCCTGTCCTTATAATTTTGATCATTATAGTATATGTAGTAGCACATCTACTACATAAAATAAAGTAGCAACTGTTTTAGATTATGCCAAGGTCTCAATCCGCCCATGCCATTGTCAACGCTGGATTTTTGTACAAACTAAACACAGATGAAATCACAGTTTCTTCTTCAAGAATAGTCTATGGTGGTCTATCGCCTACTTTCTTTAGGGCAGCTGCAACTGAGACTTATTTACAAGGAAAGGAATTATTTACTAATGATACTTTACAAGGAGCACTTAAGATTTTGAATGACGAATTAGTTGTAACAGAAATGCCTCCAGAGCCGTCAGTAGAATATCGGAAGAAATTGGCTTTATCACTGTTATACAAGGTAAGATTTTCGTTTTATAGAATTTTCTTGAATCATATGAAACTTCAAGATTTTACCATCGAACAGGCAGTGCATAATACTGAAAGCATAATATTACACCGCCAGAAAAATGTATCTCTGTGTTATATGTTATATAAAAAAAATCTTGAGTCTGTTCCTAAAGACATCACTTTTATTTACAGGGACTACTGATTCTTTATCCAAACACCTTAGGCAGTACCTATCAATCTGGAGTGACCAAATTACATGAATCTCGACCCGTATCTCAAAGTCGTCAAACATACGATTCAAACTCCCTACTGTGGCCTTTAAATAAAGCTATGCCAAAGGTAGAGTCTATGGTAAGTAAAATTTATGATGTTTTGTAAAACAAAATAATATCAGACCAAAATTAGGTACTTATGGTATACTAGAGAAACCCGCGCAACTTCGTTTGCGTTTATCCCGCTTTCCCGTGGGAATTTCAAAAAATCCATTCGTATCGGTTGTCTATTTATAGTACTTCTCATTACAATCTTTGGAGTGGGCGTTTATCAAAAATAGGCTAGCCCGACCGGTGAAGTGTGTAATATCCGAAATTCTTGTTTGCCACCTTTGTGGTATAAAAAATCTAACTCCGTCCTCATACTATTTCTCGCTATATCCTGTTTCCTGTTATAGGTCGGCAACGGGTCAGGGACCCTAGAATCTATGTGCTCCATAGTCGACGGTAATCACCTAATATCAAATGATCCATATTCCTGAGCTTGTTTTCCAACCACTTTCGTAAAAAAAAAATTATAAGTATATCGGTATTTTATAACCTACAACCTCAGCCTACAACCATCCTTCAACAATACCACATGAGTAAATAAAACCTATTTACTCAAGTGTTAACACTACGAAATATTAGAGCGAGTCGACGTAATGAGATTTTCTATATGTGAGAAAGAGACAATATCAATATGCCATTTAACCATTGACCAATTTAACTTGAACCCTCTCAAACATTATAAAATTTAATATCTAATTACCTGAGTTAATTACTTAGTAATTAATTGTTTATTATCGATGAATATGATTCAGTCCGCTTTAAAATTTTAGCTGTTTTTCCGAGATCACAAACAGAATAAATAGTACGACGACATAATGAAATCATTTTGTATGAATATTCACAATTTACAAAAATATTACATGACAGATGACACCCTTCACTTCAAGGATGTGTCAAAATGAAATGTAATTGAAATCAAAGGCACTAAGGAGTATGAGTATTGATATCAACTCGAAGAAAATTACCCACAAAATATTTTTTTTTTCAAGAATTTCAATAAAATAAAAATCACGTTTTCCATCAATTCTCTTAAACAACTTTTATGCAAAATTTGAAGTAGATTGGACCAAGGAATCAAGTTGTCCCATAGTAACTTTACCCCCTTTTTTACCCCTTTAGAGTTCGAATTTCGAAAAATCCTTTCTTACCGGACGCCTACGTCATACAAACAATCCACCTTCCAAGTTTCATTTTTACGATGAGCACTTTAAGCTGTGCGTTGATTCTCAGTCAGTCAGTCAGTCAGGACAAAGCATTTTATATATATAGATTGTGGACAATCATTCCGAGGGGAATTAAATTAGGTCATTGATAGGAAAAGTAGAAGAAGAACAAACCAATGATTACTTACTTCTCTGTGTTTCAGATTCAATGCGCCGGAGAAGCACAATATAGTGAAGACATTCCCACTACTTGTAGAGATGTGTACGCGGCGTTCGTGTTGGCCACCATTCCTTGCGGTGATATTGACGCTATTGACCCAAGTAAAGCTTTGGTAAGTTCCATGTGATATGGGAAATTCTATTTACTTTAAAATAGACAAAGAAATAAAAAAGAGAGATGAAGTTTACATAAAAAATTACGTATTTAGCATACTTTATTTTTTATGTAAACTTCATTTATTATTTATTTTATTTATTAAACACATGTACAATACAAAGATATGCATTGCATTACATCATTCCAAGGACTAATACTATTGCATATATCTATTATAGACATGTACAGCATTGAACTATCACATTGAAACTACAGTCTAAGTACACTTAACTATGCGTCAAAATATTTGCATTGCGTCGACGCAACGCTGACGTAACGCGCCGTGTGGACGGGCTGTGAGCTGTGACTCGATCTACCAATAAAAATAATATTACAATATTATTAAACTAATATTACAATATTATTTTTACCTAGCTTTTCCTCGCGGCTTCGCTCGCGTTAATTTTATGTCATAAATCCAGTTTGATAACAAAACAACCCACAGCGCGACTTGTGGCGCCATCTGTTGGCCGACAGGCCATCCCATACAGCGCCCTCTATGGTAGAAAAAATATTTTTCCAATGGAATGACATTCTTTCACAGGATAAAAGGTAGCCTATGTTGGGCACCGTACCCCGTATATACAAATTTTCATAATGATCGGCTGCTTAGTCAAGCCTTGAAGGAATAACAAACAAACAAACTCACTTTGTCATTTATAATATTAGTATGATTATTAATATTTATTTAAAAAATAATACCAATTACAATAATATTTTTGTCTCATTTGGTCACATGTTATCATAATATTTACCTGTTACCGGTCTCTATCATTTTCAGGAAATGCCTGGAGTTGTTGCATTCTATTCAGCAAAAGACATCCCAGGTGACAATGCTATGACTTTACCACAATCCCAGTTTAATCAGTATCACGCACGAGGAGATAATATGTAGTGGTGCGGTAGGATATTACAATCAACCAATAGGTATTATTGTTGCTGAATCTCGCCCTTTAGCAGAAAGAGCTTCAAAACTAGTTGAAGTCACATATAAAAATATTAGAGATCCAACTTTAGACATACATGTCGCAAAAGACATCCCTGAAAGAACCAGTCCATTTATGAATTTTATTGCAACAAGTATTGGTTTAAACGGGAAGCATGAGTTAGAAGGTAGCAATAACCTTTATGGACAATATCATATGTGCATGGAAACAATAGTGTGCGTCACAGTTCCTGTAGAAAATGGACTGGAGGTATATCCAGCCACGCAATGGATGGACGGAACTCAATCTGTGATAGCTCGTGCGTTGAAAATGGATTCAAATAAGTAAGTAAATAATAAAAAAATTATTAAATTTTAATCAATCCCTAAATCTCATATCACCCATAATCTATCAGCAAGTGTTAATAAAATTAAATAAATTATTTTTTTTACAGAATCGATGTTTACGTTCGTCGTCTTGGTGGTGGTTTTGGTGTGAAAATACTTCGAACTTCACAAATAGCAGCCGCCTGTAGTCTTGTTGCAAAAATTCTTAACCGTCCCTGTCGTTTCATTCAAGCTTTAACTACCAACTTCCGGGCCGTTGGAAAGAGATACCCTGCTAGTAATCAGTATAAGGTATAGATAAAAAATGCATACCTCAGAAACAAGTAATTATAGTTGAAATTATAAGTATAAAAGTTGGTCTTTTAGACGTCCTAAAAAATCAGAAACATTGAGCTTATGCTCAGGTGTTTTCATGTATAAACTTGTTAGGTGAACAGCCAATGGCAAAAATAACATTTTCACTATAGTTCCTTGTATGTGACTATAACATGTTCGTTCAAAAGTCTTCAGTAATTTAATCATTTACAAAATGACAAGATACTAAAATAACAACATAATAAAAGACGCCGACTGTAATATTTTGAAAAAACTTAACTTTTTAAACAGTTGGTACCAAAAAAAATATGGAGACCTAAATTGTCTTGTGTTTGATGAAATATATTTAATTTACTTTCTGTATATACTGTTGTACCCATCTCATTTTTTTTATATTTTAGTTTACTACTGATGATTCTGGGGAGATACAGCGAATGGATTATACTCTCTATGAAAATAACGGCTTTACTACTGACATAGGGATGTCGTTACTAGGTCTCGGTTCAACCACAAATTGTTACAGAAGTGCCAGATGGAATATTGAAGGTTTTAATGTTAATACAGATATGGCAAAAAATACCTACTGTCGGGCACCTGGTATGTAAAGTATAAAAACTGGACATTATTGTCGTCCTCTAGAAGCACACTTATTTAATAGCGCCTCGCACCTCGTTTTATTAATTAATTTATTTCGCATTCCCCGGTTTCCGAGAGTGAGTGTGGAGTCGCGCTCTCGAGTTTGAGTGTTTTTTACAATAATAATAATATCCGTTGTACTGGTACCCATAACACAAAATGTGGAACACTCTTAAAGTTGATGCCGACTACGACAAAAGAAAAGCAGAAGTAGTACAGTTTAATAAAGACAACAGATGGAAAAAACGGGGTTTAAGAGTAGCGTTTGATAAATGGTCACCGTTAGGCGCACAGCGTCTTGATGTAAATTTATCTGTGTACAATAATGATGGAACCGTGGTTATTACACACGCAGGTGTAGAAATGGGTCAAGGTATAAATACCCTTGCTGTACAGATTGCAGCATACCTATTAAAGATAGACGTAAGCAAAATACAAATTAAAGGAAACAACAGCATAATTGCACCAAACAGTTATTTGAGCGGTGGTAGTTATACTGGTACTAACGTTTGTATAGGTGTTCAAAGATGCTGTGAAATATTACTAGCTAAATTAGCACCTATCAGATTAACTTTATTAAATCCTGCTTGGGAAGTATTGATAACAGCTGCATATAGTTTAGATGTCGACTTACAAATACACAGTTCTGTCGGTTTCCTTGATATTCAACTATACAATATTTATGGAGTGGCATGTGCAGAAGTGGAAATTGATGTATTAACAGGAGAATTAGAAATATTAAGAGTAGATATATTGCAAGACACGGGTCGCAGTATCAACCCAGATATTGACATTGGACAAGTAAGTTCTAAATATTTTTTTTAGATTATAGTGGATTAACTTACAAAGACTGAATCGGAAATAACCTGAAATGCTGCTATATTTTGCATCCTCTTTGTTAATATTAAGGTAATCCCGCTAAGCTCAGTATGAGATTCCAATTGCAACCTATATAGGTAGCAATAGATCAGTATATGCTGATGTATAGAACATGTTGACGTAGCAAAAGTATGAAAAAAACTTATTTACTTAGGAAACCTATATCCACAGATCGAAGGTGCTTTTATCATGGGTGTCGGATATTGGACATGCGAAAACCTAGTTTACGATTCTAAAACAGGCGAAATGTTAACAGACCGCACATGGAGTTATTACGTGCCACAGGCTAGGGACATACCGCAAGATTTTAGAGTTTTTCTTCTGAAGAAATCGTATAGTAATGAAAAAATGCTAGGAGCCAAAGGTAATAAAGGAAAATAATCAATTTTATTTAGACAGAATCTTGACAGAAATAAAATAAATAAATATTCTTCGACGAATCACACAACGCCATCTAGTCCCAAACTAAGCAACTCAGTTTGTACTATGGGTACTAGATTGATAAAAAGCTAGGCTGATAAACATACTTAAAATATTTTTTTGTAAATAAATACTTATTATACATAGAAAACATCCAGACCAAGGCAAACAGACATGTTCATGCACACAAATGTTTGCCTTAAGCAGGATTCAAACTCGCCGCCCTTGGGATAAAGTGACCATTCCTAGCTACTCGACCACTGGACCTGTCAACTGTATCTTTGAGTCGTATGTCAAAATGACATTTTTTCAGTTTTTATTTATTTTATATTGTTAAATTTACAATCTGTAATATTTCTTTTTAGCCACTGGCGAGCCTCCGATATGTCTAACACCAGTGATAGCTATGGCTATTAGAGAAGCTGAAGTTGCAGCTCGTTTAGATGTTGGTATTCCCACAACAGAGTTTTATCCTTTTAGTGAGTATTACAACATTTTTTTTATAATCGTCAATAAATTGTCAAAGGCCAAGAAGATGATCGAAGTGACTTTTGACTGTAACTTCAAAGAAAGTCAGCCGAGAAAGATAGTTGGAGAAAGATAGGAGAAGTTTGTACTCAGCGTGAGATATATGTGGCTGATCATTTCATAAGTGCTTTTAGAAACGCAATATTATTATAAAAAAATTTAAACATTTTTTTTTTTTTTTCACAGATGGACCGAGTACGACGGAACGTATAAGCTTGAATTGTAAAACAAGAATTGAAGATTATAAATTTGTATAGTTTGTAGGTATATTTTATCTTGGTGTCAAACAATTAATTATCTGACAAATACCTAATATTAGTGGCTTAGGGGACAATACACAACTCAGCCGTTTAACGCTGTGCGTATCAAAGATATTTATCGGTATTGGTGATATCCGTTTGTTTTTTTCTTATTACAACCCTCTCCTGTCTCTTCGCTCATATATAAGTTGCAGTAAAAGACAAAGATAGCGATAGTTGTTATTAACTGTAACTTCCGATTTGTTTTTATTTTGTTATGATTTGTCTTTTTTATGTTTAAAGTTTTTAATAAACAATTAAATGTTACTGTTTTTGACCTTTTTTTTCTATCATTATTATCTTATTAACATGCCCCTGGATGTTATGTTATAACTTTTCTTTTGTTTAATTAAAGACTTGTTTCTGCCATTCCTTGTAAAGATATACCGATTGAAATTGAAAACCACTATGAACCAAAACACACACAAAATATTTACCTACATGTTATGAAAATATCGTAAAAATAAATTTAAAAAAATCGAAAAATACAAAAAGGTTTAAGTTCAAAAGTTACAAATAACACAACGTGGGGTCAGTTTGACTCATTACGGTACTATATCTAAGAACATACAACACTTACATGCAAAGTCAAATAACACAACGTGGGGTCAGTTTGACTCATTACGGTACTATATCTAAGAACATACAACACTTACATGCAAAGTCAAATAACACAACGTGGGGTCATTTTGACTCATTACGGTACTATACTAAGAACATACAACACTTACATGCAAAGTCAAATAACACAACGTGGGGTCAGTTTGACTCATTACGGTACTATACTAAGAACATACTTCACTTACATGCAAGATGGCGGAATAAAATAAACGGTTTGAAAGAAACACACGAAAAAGCAACGCGAGTCAGTCTTTTGACTCACGTTGTGCATCTAGGGTAAGTTTGTTCATATCCGTATAACTTTTATTTACATGCTTGTACGGGACCCGCGGTGCGAGTATTGACTCGCACTCGTTACTATCTTATTTATCTTTTAATTAACTAAAGTGTACTTTTAACTTACGCTAATATTATTAATATTATTATTAGGAAATCAGAATCGGTTTAGTTTTAAAAAACAAACTATATTGTTCGAAATACACAATTTTAAGGAAACAAATCAATTTAGAAAAACAGTTACAATAAGCCGAACGTAGACACGAGCAAATATGAAAAGATCCTGCCGGGCTAAGATGACAAACGCGACAAAATTTTCTCGCTCCGCTCTGCCAATAGCGTAGCTCGGTTATGTCTAAATACGTGTAAACGAGTAACATTTTACAAGACGTTCGCTAAATCACTTGATCGGCTGCAAGTTTTTATTCTTACCGTATAATGAATGATTAGGAAAGGAGAAAATAATCATCTGCTATATTTTCGTTCGCAGTTTAGCCAGTTTTTAGTCGACATGTTTGCGAAAATCGAGACAGAATGGTTGAATTATATTAGGAACAATCGGGCGCAGCTTAGAGCGGACAGTTATAGACACTTGCAAGATGCGAAAGGGAGACAGGACGTTTATGCTGATCAGCTGAGTCAAAAGATAGTGCTGCCAGTAAAAGAAGAAGTCTTGTGTCCGCTCATGCATATAGATGCAAGACGCCATGACTAAACTGGCCAAAAAAGTTGTGATAGATACGACATAATAGCCAGGGTTTTTCACCTCAAAGTTAAGAAAATAATGGCACTTCTTCTAACCAAATGAAAAATATTTGGAGACGTACGTTGTGTCATGTTTTCTACTGAATGGCAGAATCGGGGTCTGCCTCACTCACATACACATTTTGTTGTGGATGGTTGACCGCATTTCGCCTGACATGGTGGATGAACTTATTTGAGATACCATATCTAAATGAAAATTACCTATTTTATTCGAAATAATTAAAAAATAATATGATACACGGTCCATGTAATTGTCTCTGCAGTACTCCCTTAATAGTAATTCTTTCTGCAGGAAAGATAATAAATGTACCTAACAAAAATATCACAGACAATTTTTGGAAGATACACAGACAGGGAACGATGGTTAACCACACCACAGTACGGAAGACGGTCTCCGGCAGACGGTGACTTTACACTTAAATTAAAAGATATTGAAGTAGACAATAGGTGGGTGGCTAACACAATAACCGGGACTACCTGAAGGAAACAAGTTACGATCTCAATTCCTTAGCAGAAGTGGTGTCAAGTAGTAAAAGCTGTCTAACAAAAGAACAAAGAGATATTTATTTTAAACTACTATCCAGTATCGACGTAGGGGCAGGAGAAGTCTTTTTTTGGATGCTCCTGGTGGAACAGGGAAGACTTGTCTATTAAATTTACTGTTGACCAAAGTGAGAAGCAATCATGATATCGCCTTAGCGGTCGCATCGTCTGGAATTGTTGCCACGCAGCTGGAAGGAGGTAAAACTGCACACTCCGCGTTTAAACTTCCTCTCGATTTGATACAATCCGAAACCCCACACTGCAATATTGTCAAACAAAGTAATATGGCAAAAGTACTCCGTAAAACTAAATTAATTGTTTGGGATGGGAGAACTATGGCTCATAAAGGGGTTTTCGAAGCCCTAAATAGGTCTTTACAAGATATTACGGCCAATAATTGCCAAACGGGTTATTGTACTGTTAGCAGGCCATTTCCGGCAGATATTACCAGTAGTACCCAGAGGAACTCGAGCGAACGAAATTAAAGCATGCGTGAAGCGGTCTTATTTGTGGTCTACAGTGACAAAACTGAGCCTTACAAAAGTATGAGAGTCCATCTGAGGGGAGACGTTACTGCCGGGCAGTTCTCAGATCTGTTGCTAAAAATAGGAAATAGTGGTTTTCCGGAACTAGATTAGATAATAATATTCCTACCTACAGAATTAAGGATATATTGTTTATAAATGAGAAATTGAAAAAAAAAAGAAAATGAGAGATTGTCTTTATTTGAGCTTATAGCTAAAATTTACCCTAACATAAATGATATTCACCATATGTTAAGGTGTGAAGAAAGCCTGATGATAAAAATGAAGCAACGACGAAATGTGAAAAGTGCAAAATTGCTCGTATATTTCTATCAGAAAACGTACTTCATACAATTGTAATATTAAATACTTCACTTCACTCACGGACGCTGTAGCATCTACATCGAATACAAAATTATACCAAAATCTAGTTATTATTTGCCACAGTGTATAACTAAATATACATATTGGTGGCCCATGAGGAGAACTAAACGAACAGTACAATATTTTAAGAAGAATTTCCCAAAATTACGGCGAAGCAAGAAACAGTTGGAGCGCGGCACGACTCACGCACGATGAAAGATAAGTGCCCATTCCTGTCTCTTTTCCTTCCCACTATACCAGAATTTAATTTATTTGTGCAGATTAAGGTTTGTTTTTCATTTATTTCCATATTAATTAAAGTTTCATTATACAAATTGTTCCAAAATTGTTGCATCAGATTTTTTTTTGTTGCCCACCCACATTGGTAAATTATCAATTCACTTTTAATTATTTCACCATATAGTGCTATAAATGTTTATTTATTCGATTATTCACGTTAATAATATAAAATATTAGTATTTATAATTGAAATCCAGCAAAAGATATTCAAATTATTAGTTTTTTTTGCTTATATTCTAACTTCATTTCATGACACCTATTTAGGTCCTACTTGAATTTAATTTAAATAGTTCTGCCGAATATTTCAGGATAATTTGTCGGCGCCGCGCTAGCCACTTACTATCAACCAGTGATAACGGAAAACAGCTGAGCGGGCGCAACCGGTTTCCTGAGAGGCAAATGACGTTGAAACGAGGAACGTGAGCTATTGATTATTATTTATTGCATTCTAAATTTAATATTTTTGTAGTTAAACCTTTGTTTTTTACAATGTCTATTGATATTAGTAAGGCTCGTATTCGAGAACTAATAACAAAACGATCTTCTATAAAAGGGCAAATAACGAAATTTAAAAACTATTTGAGTAATATTTCTGATGCGACAGAACCAGATAAAATTGAATTAACTGAGTTAACTTTAAGATTAAAGAAGTTTGAATCACTATCAGTTAGAATTGATGACTTGCAAAACGAAATAGAGGTTTTAAATGCGGAAAATCTTTCTACGGAGGTTGATGAGCGGGATTCTATTGATCGTGACATTATTTTCAGTATTTCTACCGCCCAAAATTTGATAGAAAAATATTCTAAACAGCCAGAATGCGACCACCATCGCAATTCTTCTTTTGAAAATTCTTGCTGTGTGGATCACTCAGAATTTGCATTAAAATTGCCACAGATCCAGATAGCAAAATTCAATGGTGATTTTTATCGTTGGTTGGAGTTTCGTGATACCTTCGAAGATTTAATTCACAACAATACCAGACTTACACCTATTCAGAAGTACCATTACCTCATTTCTTATTTAGAAGGTAATGCGGCCAGAGTAATAGCTAACCTTGACGTTTCCTCTGCGAATTATATTAAAGCGTGGAAATTAGTATACAATCGTTACAATAAAAAGGGAACTTTAATAAACAATCACTTAAGTTCATTATTTAGTATTAAGCAACTTCCACGCGACTCCGAACGTTCGCTGCGATTCTTGGTTGACCAGGTTACAAAAATCTTGCGTGCACTAGATAGCTTAGGTCAATCTACAGATAAATGGGATGTCATAATTATTTTCATGCTTACCACTAAATTAGATGAGAACACTTTATTGAAATGGGAAGAACATCGCAAGACTTTGGCAGGTGAAGTACCAACCTTGGATGATTTTTTTGCTTTTTTAATAGACCGCGCAGATGTTTTAGAATCATATTATCGCAACAAAAGGGATATAAATTCTATTAAAGCAGTAACTTCTTCATCTCAATCTCAGCGCAATTTTGTATCAAATACTCAGCAACAAAAACAAAATAATTATTCAAAATCATTTGTGAGTTCAAATAATAAACAAACAAAATTTAACACGTACACTTGTATCATTTGTGATGAAAAACACAGAATCTATGATTGTTCAGTATTTAAAGCTAAAGATATAAAAGATAAAATGGCAGATGTAACGAAATATAAGCTATGCGTGAATTGTCTTAGACAGGGACATCCAGTGAGTGAATGTCGTATGGGACCCTGTCGCGAATGCAAAAGAAAACATAACAGTTTACTGCACTGGCCTTCTACTTCATCAAATAATATGGCAACCATAGATGAAGAAGAATCAGTCGTAAGCTTTACAATTCAAAATTCAAATCAAGTATTACTGTCGACTGCTATAATTGAAGTTGCGAATCCAGTGACCCAACAAAAGGTGAAGGTTCGTGCACTTTTAGATTGTGGTAGCCAATCTTCATTTGTAACCAAATCACTAAAGGACATGCTTGCACTAGAAACGACTCCTATGGATTTACTAAAGGTCATAGGAATTGGCAATAATGTCTCTAATAATGTTGTAGAAAGTTGTAAAATTGAAATGCACTCTCTAAATTCTAAATTCAATACTTCTACTTCATGTCTAGTAATGAATGAAATAACGGGTCCATTGCCAAAGACTCCTATCAATATACATTCACTAAATTTACCTGCGGACATTCAGTTAGCTGATCCGTCTTTCAATCAACCATCACCAATAGACGTGCTAATAGGCGCTGATTTGTTTTGGGATATTATAGGCACTGAACAACGAAATGTCGGTCCTAATAGTCCTAAACTAATAAATTCAAAACTAGGCTGGATAATATCGGGCCCCATGTTTACATCTGAGTTGCGCAAAACTACTCAATGTAACCATGTAGCGGTTTCGGATTCTTCAGAAAATATAGAAAGAATTGTTACAAAATTTTGGGAGCTCGAGGAAGTACCCCCAAAGGCAATTATGAGTGAGAAGGATAAGTATTGCGAAAAACACTTCCTTACTCATACTCGTCGCGATGAAAATGGTAGGTTTTGTGTTAAACTGCCACTAAAGGACACTCCTGATTGTTTAGGAGATAGTTACAAATTGGCCAAAAGACGTTTTCTTAATCTAGAAAGGCGATTTAAACGAAATCAAACACTAAAGTTAGAATACACTAAATTTATTAAGGAGTATGAAGATTTAGGTCATCTCTCTTTAAGCAATGTTGAAAATCTAAAAAATTCTTATTACTTGTGTCATCATCCAGTTTTTAAACAAGACAGTGAGTCAACTAAACTTCGCGTAGTTTTTGACGGATCTGCCTCCTCTACGTCTGGCTATTCATTGAATGATATTTTATATGTAGGTCCGAATGTTCAAAATTCACTTTTTTCTATATTAATACGTGCTAGGCAATATAAATTTCTAATAACTGGTGACATTGAAAAAATGTACCGACAAGTTCTAATTCATGTAGAAGATCGTAAATTGCACCTCATTTTGTGGAGGGAAAACGAATCTCAGCCTATCCGAACTTATGAACTGAACACGGTAACCTATGGCACCGCGAGTGCAAGCTACTTGAGCACCCGCTGTCTATGGCAGTTAGGAGAAGATCATAATGATGAGCTAATAAAAACAATCATACAAGACGACTTCTATGTTGATGATTTGATTACTGGATCCAATGATGAACAAGAATTAAAATATATACAAACTTCTGTTTCTAAGGCCCTAAAAGATGGTTGTCTTAATTTACGCAAATACAAAAGTAATCATCCATCTGTCTTTGAGAATATTGACATGAATACCCATGATAATCTAAATATCAGTGAATCTACATCTACGCTCGGTCTCGGGTGGATTCCTTCCAGTGACACTTTACACTTTCCTATTAAAAATTTTGAAAGTGAAAAGAATACAGTTATTACTAAAAGATCTATTATGTCTAATTCTTTTAAAATATTTGACCCACTCGGCATATTAAGTCCTGTTGTAGTTGTACCTAAAATACTCCTACAGAAACTTTGGCGTGAGAAGGTTGACTGGGATCAACCCGTCCCCGTAGAAATTGAAAGGGAGTGGACAATGGACATTATTCGCAAACAATGTAGAGTATCTTACTAATTTTAAAATCCCGAGATTAGTGTTGTGTGATTTGTCAGAAACTATAGAATTACATTCATTTTGTGATGCGTCGCAATCAGCTTATGGCGCGTGTATTTATATGAAATCAGTAAATTCAAGTGGAGACGTATCAGTTAATTTGCTATGCGCCAAGTCTAAAGTGTCGCCACTGAAGTCTACCACGATACCGCGTCTTGAGTTGTGCGCAGCATTGCTCGCAGCCAAACTTTGTAAGTCAGTTACAGATTCACTCCGATATACACCAACACGCATTGTACATTGGTGCGATTCAAGTGTAGTTTTAGGTTGGATTAATAGTGACTTACTCAAATTGAAAATGTTTGTTGCTAATCGCATTGCAGAAATTATAGAACTAACTGTGCCCTCCGCATGGCGCTACGTGCCAACGGCATCAAACCCTGCAGATCTCATTTCAAGAGGCATAGATGCAAGGCGCTTAGTTAATTTGAGTCTATGGTGGTCAGGTCCTGATTTCTTGTCTAAAGAGGAGTCTGAATGGCCATTATTAAACGCTAATAACAATTTAGATAATTTACCTGAAACAAAGGCCCATTCGGCTATTGTTACTACTAAAGAGCCGTTTATTGATTTTGAAAAATATTCATCTTTTAATAGACTACAAAGATCTATCTCATACGTTATGCGATTTAAGCATAATTTAAAGAATCCAAAATTCAGACTGGTTGGTCCTTTATCAGTAGACGAATTGCGTGAGTCTTTCCATTTTCTGTGTGTTGTTGCTCAGCGTGATTCATTCTCTAACGAGTATGAATCCCTAATTAAGGGCAAAACACTGCCTAACAAAAGTAAATTATTATCACTTTCACCATATTTGGATAAGGAGAGTTTAATTCGTGTGGGTGGCAGAATCGACGCGTCACATTATGCCCACGAAAAGAAGCATCCTATAGTGCTTCATGCTTCACATAAATTTACAAAACTTTATTTTGAGTGGGAGCATTTAAAAAATATGCATGCCGGCCCACAGTTGCTATTGACAACAATAAGAGAGACAGTGTGGCCCGTGAATGGTAGAAACCTCGCACGGCGTACAGTTGACAAGTGCGTGCGCTGCAGACGCCTACGCGGAAAAACACTGTGTCCAAAAATGGGTAATCTACCGGCCCAACGTGTAACTCCGGATTTCCCATTTTTATCTGTTGGTTTGGACTTCGCTGGACCATTTAATATTTTAAATCGCAGGGGTCGTGGAAGTCGCTTAATTAAGTGTTATATGTGTCTCTTCGTGTGTTTAAGATTTAAATGTATTCATTTAGAAGCAGTTAGTGATTTAACTAAAGAAGCCTTTATTATGTCGCTTCGGCGGTTCATAGCTCGCAGAGGTAAACCGAAAGAGATTTTTTGTGATAATGGGCGTAATTTTGTCGCGGCGGCTAAAGAAATCGGAACATTTTTGAAACAAAATACTGAACCTTTATCGGATTTTGCAAGTCAGCAAGGAATCAAGTTCATGTTTATACCTACTTACGCTCCTCATTTCGGCGGCATTTGGGAAGCCGGTGTAAAATCATCCAAACACCATTTAAAACGTGTATTAGGAAATAGTCATGTAACGTTTGAGGAGCTTCAAACCTTGTTTGCACAAATAGAGGCGATTTTGAACAGCCGTCCCTTATGTCCATTGTCCTCCAGTCCTGATGATCTACTCCCCCTTACCCCCGGGCACTTCCTCGTTGGAAGACCGCTTACATCACTGCCTTCGCAAAACTTCGAGAACGTCAAGGAGAGCAATTTACAACGCTATGCACGCCTAGAAAGTATGCGTCAGCATTTCTGGAGAAGATGGCAACGAGACTATGTGTCAGAACTACAGCAGCGGACAAAGTGGCGAGAGAGCACTGGAGATATGGTTCTTTTACAAGAAGACTTTACATCACCATTGAACTGGCGCCTTGGCCGAGTCGTCCGTCTTTTTACCGGCCCAGATGGAGTGTCAAGAGTAGCCGACATCAACACTACCAGGGGCTGCGTGCGACGACCCTTGGTTCGCATCTGCCCGTTGCCCACAGCTGAAGAACTCAAGTGTTGAAAGTAGCCTTTCAACGGCGGGGAATATGTTAAGGTGTGAAGAAAGCCTGATGATAAAAATGAAGCAACGACGAAATGTGAAAAGTGCAAAATTGCTCGTATATTTCTATCAGAAAACGTACTTCATACAATTGTAATATTAAATACTTCACTTCACTCACGGACGCTGTAGCATCTACATCGAATACAAAATTATACCAAAATCTAGTTATTATTTGCCACAGTGTATAACTAAATATACACCATAAACCAGCAGAATGGTTGGGGTATGGGCGTGCCATCCTTCCCTCAAAAAACACAGGCCTCAATCATTAATGAAATACCTTTGAGATCATTCGAAGGACCAAATATCAATATAAGTCCGTCGACTCAGTAATAAACACTGATGCGATGCTGAATACACTAAGTCCTGCCGGTCTCCCTACTCACTTACTAAAATTGAGAGTTGGCGCGCCAATTATTTTGCCGCGTAATATAAATACTCCAATATTGTGTAATGGCACCAGATTGCAAGTTAAAACATTGCATCGCAATGTGATCGAGGCAACTAGACTGACCGGTTCTGAAACATACAATTTTATTTCAGTTTATTCTAATTTTAGCTCTGAAATAAAAGCAAAATTATGCACTTTGGTAATTTAACTACATAAATCATTAGAATGGCAATACTTCGAGTTAAGCGCAATACAAAGTCAAGAGAGGTAGGGCACGGCGGATAATCCGCTCAAATCGGAGCAGCTCGTCTGGTTAATTACCTCCACCACAGAAGATCGTAGCCAAATATTATAATTGTGTGTTGTGATCCTACGGTGAGTAAGGTCTCTAGAACTCCACCACACAGTGATATCCCCGGTATTGCAAGCGCCTATAGGCCACGGTGATGCTTACCATCAGGTGAGCCGCATGCTTCTTTACCACCTTCGTGGTTTAAAAAAATATATAATATCTAGATATGCTATAACTAAAGAAACCCGGGCAACTTCGTTTGCGTGTATTCCGCTATCCTTGGAATGTATATACGTATAATTCCTCTTGAAGCACTCTACCTATTCAAAGAAACCGCATCAAAATCCGTTGCGTAGTTATAGAGATTTAAGCATACATAGGGACAGACAGACAGACAGAGCGACTTCATTTTATTACCAGTACTATTTATTATTCTGTGACTATGTAAAGATATTGCATATCTTATTAAACTATTCTTGATTATTAGGTACTCGTTGGTACTTCACTACATAGTATAAAACAAAGTCTCTTTTTCTGTCCCTATGTCCCTTTGTATGCTTAAATCTTTAAAACTACGCAACGGATTTTGATGCGGTTTTTTTTAATTGATAGAGTGATTCAAGGGGAAGGTTTTAAAGTATCATACATTCCAAAATTCCCACGGGAAAGCGGGATACACGCAAACGAAGTTGCGCGGGTGCTAGTATAATAATAATATTTGACTCCCGACTAAATGAAAAATTTATACCTATTCTCATAGGGTTGACACCTTTGGCACGGTATTAAATTCAATATAAAAGTAAAAACAACGTTTATAATAAAATGTTTTATTTAATAATGAAATTTACAATGTAGAACCATTCAAAATATTCTTTTTTTTTAAACATAAAGGAATATAAAAATTATTATAATTAAAAACTTTATCATTTTTTTTTATAACAAATTAAATCTGTACTTATCTATACTACTATTCTATAGAGGAAAGATTTTGATTGTGTTAAAATTTTAAATTTTGTTAAGTACCCGTGCGAAGACGGAACGCACCAGTGCTTAATAAAATATGTTTCATAATGCTATCAATTAAACGGTCAGCATTATGAAATGTCAATAAATAAATATTCTTGGACGAATCACACAACGCCAGCTAGTCCCAAACTAAATTGCTGAAACTATATATACTTAAACTTTTTTGTAAATATTCAAAAATAATAAATTTTCGTAAATCGTAGGTACTTACTTCACATCATTTTTAGGGTACGAAAAAAAGAAATGTCCTTGTACTTTTTGAATTGGCCATACAAACACTACACTAACTTGGCATTGTACACGTCACAGAACTTGCGGCGCGGCGCGCGAGCGGCCGGGACGTCCCTGGCGTTAATACGGAAACTGAGCCGGTTCAAACCAGTTCTTACCGCGGTCGGAGCGTACGAGACCTCGTCGGTGAGAGCTCACGCACACATCGCCGTTCTTTGTATGCGTATACCTATTCTGGACGGTTGTTTGAAGCCAACCTTCTGTAGTATTCTGTGATTATATCATTCAAGTAGTATTTCTGAGTAACTACGACGCAGTTTTATGAAACTACTAACTTCGTTCAGGGTGAACATAATATTATAATGTACCTATTTCGAGCTGATACAATAACAATGAAGTCTGATTATATATACAATACATATACGTGACTAAAACCACACCTGTCCGCACTTATGGCTCCCGGACGATTTTTGCGCACGCCTATGGCGACTGGCGAATCCTGCTTTGGGCGATTGCTAATATAGGTCACTTTGCCATTTAATTATCTTTACATAGTATAAAATGAAAATTGCTGTCTGTGTGTATGCTTAAATCTTTAAAACTACGCAACAGATTTTGATGCGTTTTTTGGGTTCCGTACCGCAAAAGGAAAAACGGAACCCTTATGAGATCATTTTGTTGTCCGTCTGTCTGTCTGTCTGTCAAGACCCTTTTTCTCTAGAATGCGTAGCGGTATCAAGTTGAAATTTTAACCGTATACTCAGGTCTACGACCCCATGAAGTTGTGAAAAAAACAAATTTCTAAGTTTACGTAAAAAAAAGATACGGCGGCGGTTTATTTAGCATATTTCAACATTCTAAAGGAAATCAAAACGGGGCTACTATGAAATCGAAATTTCGAAAACACGAACTGATGTTTCGTTGAATTCTTACTAGTTTTGAACCTTATTCTAAACTAGTAATGTCTTTTTTGACAGCACTACGTGTTTCGTTTGTTTCGGCTGGAGACTTTCATAGTAGTTCGCTTGTTTTTACTTTTCAATGACTTGACGTTTGATGTGTTAAATTATGGCAGTAAATGGTCATATTCAAATCTTAAATTATGCATCTTTTTCTCTATAGCAACGTCATGTTACATTTTGTATTATCTTTGTGACTATCAAGTTATAAACTGTGCACACCATTCTTGAAAAAAATATTTAATGCTACAAATTGATATAGTGCCCATAATTTGTATGTGCACCGTTAGAATGCAGAATACGTTAATATGTCCATTAACTTAAGATTACCTAAATCTGCAGATTTTCTGATACTGTCCGTTAAAGTATAAAATTTTAATTAAAAAATCTCATATTGCACTTTACCTTCTATAGTTTGCGTAACACGAATTCAATTGCGGAAGACAGTGACACTTTTGAAAACATTTTTATAATTTACGCTAGGTTGACGGAGCCCCGCCTCCTATTTTTGGGTGTAGGCTCACATGGTAAACCTAACGAACGTACTGTTACACATTCCGTTTTGTCGCAGTTTGTTAATTCTAGTTCTAACTAGGAAAACGCGTTTCTCCGAAGTAAATGTGTGACAGTAGGTTCGTTAGGTTTATCTTGTGACCCCACGCCCAAAAATAGGATTATTAGAATGTTTCATTCAAACTAGAACCTGTTTTATGGAATTTACCGTATGTCTGGTCATTAGTCTATAGATTACCTAGGAAGTCTGTATATTATCTAGTCGATGTAAGAAGTGAATCATTTTTTTCCAACCTCACACGCTAGAACCAAAATGGTCGCGCACTGCGTAGTTCCCGCGAACGCTGAATGTAAAGTGCTGAAGCTGTGGAATGAGATCCCCGCCGAAGTCTTTTCTTTAAACTTTATTACGGAGTGATATATGCGCGAGTGATACTCCCGATGTTGTAAGCGTCCATAGGCTACGGTGACTACTTACCATCAAGCGGGCCTTAAGTTTGTTTCACCTTCGTGGTATAAAAAAAATGATTTCTACGCACGGAATGGGCGAGTCCGACTCACACTTGTCCGGTTTTATTTTTAATAGATAGAGTGATTCAAGAGGAAGGTTTTTAAAGAATATACTTTCCAAAATTCCTACGGGAAGGCGGGATGATTATATAACATATCAAAACTGTCGGAACAAAATGTATATCCACGGGTCTATTTAACTGGTCAGTGATCGTCGCTCAGGAACATCCGTCCACTTAAATCTGACCTCTAATATTGTGGGAGGTCAATGATTATCGCAGGCGCTTAATCTACAAAGCTGAAATTTTGTATAGAGGTTCCCTTTAAGATGTTGATAAGGATAAAGATGGCAATATAAGGACTTCCCACGGGAACAGGAGTAATAGGACTGCACATTGTATTATCTCAGGCGCTCAACCTAGAAAGCTGGAATTTTGTGTAGAGGTTCTCTTTATGATGTTGACAACGCCACAGACGGGATGTTATAGAAATCCCACGGGAACAGTATAAGAGTAATAGGACTGTACGTGTCGTGTATTATCGCAGGTGCCAGAGTACGCAAGAATACGCCACAGTACGCAAGAGTAAGCCAGAGTAATCAAGAGTACGCAAGACTACTCAAGAGTAGTTCTTTACACCCAGGCAGGGTGTAATGAACTTTCGCGTGATGGCAATGACCTTCTACCCAGGGTGGATCTTCCACCACGTAATGTCTCTCTTTCTCTTCCATTTTTAAACATGTATCTCTCAAAGTAACTCTGTCTGTTACTTCTACACGACTAAACCGCAGAAGCGATTTTTATGGATTTTGGTATAAAGATAGATAGGATAGGAACTTGGAAAAGAAAATAAACTACTCAAAGTACTAATTCTGAGCAGACGAAGTCGTGGGTACCAGCTACCCACGCGGGCGAAGCCGCGGGTACAGCTAGTTAAATATAATAAAAGTTTTTTCAATGAGTAAAAACAAATTACGTTAGTAAATTTGCCCTAATATAGGTATTATTTTTATTAGTACATACAAGTTATGCTAATGTATGAAAATAAATCATTTTCCTCGGTGAATTTTGCGTAAATACCGTAATATAAAATTTTTTTTTACGTATTTTTTATATAAAAGTTGAAAAAAAGTGTTCTTACTTTTGTGATAACTGCTAATCTAATGGTATTTTTTGATGTTTTGAATTCCCATATCGTCTTTCCGTAAACAATGGCCAAACATAACTCAAGAGTATTTTTTTGGAAAAGGGGTCTTGAATAAAAATACTTTTCAGTACTATAGATAGATATTTTAAAATTTCCTTCTTACTATGTGCAAGAAAAGGGTCTGTTTTCTTGAAATCACACACAAATATAATTAGATACATTTTGGTGTTCTTACAAACAGCGAACAAACATGTCTCACGGCGCGCTGAAATCGTCCGGAAGCTTTATAGCGTTTCCAGAGCTAAAATAACTGAATAATTAAGAATGAATGAAGAATTAAGGTTGCTTTTTTCATCACATGCACTTACATAAAAATACAATACATTATGTACTCACATAAATAAATTATGAATGATAATTATTTCATTATGTAAAAGGTGACTCACGAGCGCTTATCTATTGAATTCGTTCAGGTGTTTAAATATTTTTCATTTGGAATAACAATGAACATGTGAAATGTAAATTTTCTGTTAGATTTAAAAAGAAAAGATTTTTAAATGTTATAATATTCCTACGCCGAGTTGTAAACAATCAACAAATTGAGAATCTTAATGAAAATAAACATAATTAAATGAAAACAAGAAACATCGAGACTTTCAAGTTCAAACATTAGTGGCGGCTAGTTTAAGATTTTAATTTCCCTCATTCCACTTGGATCTAATAATTGATATCTCAATGGATCCTAGGCGACTTTTTTTCCACTTGAATCCATCAATGGATCTTAGGCGACTTGTTTATTCCACTTAAATCCATTATTGGATCCTAGGCGGTAATTTTTTATCATTTCGGAATTCACTTTTCATTTCAGTGGACTCTTAAAAATTCAACCTTAAATATTTATGTAAGTTTTGATGATATTTGATGTCCACTCACGCATAATGTTACAATATAGGCTAAAGTTTTATTTGTCACTTGTCATCGGAGTAGGTAAGTATTTTAAACAAGTACAACTTACTTACTCCGATGGCTCAGCGACCCAAAGTGAGTCTTGGCCTCCGAAACAAGAGAACGCCACGATAGACTGTGTAAAATACACAATTTTTAGAGTTATAGCGGCCACCGAAATGAAACTATTTTTGTCCCCATGTTACTGAAATGATAAACTTACTTTTTTGGCGGGAAACCACAAGACGTTGTGACCGGTGCGTTTGCGCCAAGAGCTTGAGCTTTGGTGGTGTGCCGTGAAGGTAGTCTAGAGCATGATAGAGGCGCAGGAAACATTGCTCGTAATACCATGATGTGTTGAAATTAAACATTTTTAAATAAAAAAAATATGAATATCGTAATAGCTACGATATTGAGCCCAATTCCGGAATTGAAATATCGAACCTAAATCATCCAGAATTCCGGAGTTGCAAAATTCCGGAATTCCGGAATGGACGCCCTAGTGGGATGCGGACAAATCTGCTCCCCCTTG
Organism: Endotricha flammealis; assembly: GCA_905163395.2. NCBI lineage: Eukaryota > Metazoa > Arthropoda > Insecta > Lepidoptera > Pyralidae > Endotricha > Endotricha flammealis. The sequence continues at coordinate 9,086,264 of LR990866.1, forward strand.
CATCCGTACTGGTGCTGGGGGTGGAACGGTTGAGGAGACAAACTCGTTGATAAACAGAAGGTGGAGCCGACCGGGCTTGCTCCGTTGATTGTATGATGAGCGGTGGTGGACTCATTCGCTCGCTGACTCCTCCCAAAAGCGTCTTCGCCCCGACTGGTGTCCGGGCTTACCTCACCCGTTGGTACCGCGGGCGACCTCGGTAAGGTGTATTGCGTGGGCCCTGCAGACACTGGGTCTCGCCAACCCAGATACTGCGGGGGGCGTTAAGGGTTGGGTCACATGTGCGAATGTGGTCACCCCGGAAGAGAGAGGTGGCGCAAAATGTCACAGGTTTTAAAATTATTTATTATCAATAATGGAGGTTCTCTCCCTATGGGACGATCAATGGTAGTGCAGATTAAATCCATACTAATCCATAATAATATTATAAATGGGAAAGTGTGTGTGTGTGTTTGTTTATCCGTCTTTCACGGCAAAACGGAGCGACGAATTGACGTGATTTTTTAAGTGGAGATAGTTGAAGGGATGGAGATTGACATAGGCTACTTTTTGTCTCTCTCTAACCCCCCACTTCCCTAAAATGGGAGTGGAAGTTTGTATGGAGCATTCCGCAAATTTCAAAGTAGAATGTTGTTGCAGATGCAGATGTTGTTAGATGAAGATTCTCAAGCATGCACGGCGATTGCGACGGATATTGATATTTTTGTTTACGAAAGTACACCCTACAGCTTATCGTGTGTGCCTGAATTTCAGAAGTTTATGGAGGAAACCTAAAGAGGTCTTGCAGCAGTGGTGTACTTGGATGATTTGGCAATGACCGGGAAAACCCGAGCTGAACATTATAGCAAACTTAAAAGCAGTGTTGTGACGCTTGCGTGAGGTCGGTTTAAGGGTTAAAATGGAAAAAGGATCAAATGCAAGACAGCATTTCTTTTGTGGGCTTTATCATTGATAAACATGGGCTGCTGTGCACGCGACCCCGACCAAGCAAGGTGAGGGCAATAGTTGATGTGCCGGCGCCCAGTGACGTTACGCAACTCAGATCATTTCTCGGTTTAATTATTATGCTATATTTATACCTCAGTACAATGTTATATCCGTTACTCCAATTTTTAAGTAAAAATATTCCTTGGGTCTGGTCTCAAAGTTGAGTAAATGCGTTTAATGAGGTAAAAATGGCAATATTGAGTAGGTAGGTAGTAAAGTACTGGCTCATTACAACTTTGAACTACTCCTAGTGTTGGCGGTAGATAGTAGCTCATAAGGCATTGGTAGCGTTTTGTCGCATCGGTTCGAGAATGGCGACGAGCGTCCCATATGTTTTAGAACGCGGTTGCTAACCGTTGCGGAGTGTGCTGCGAAATAAGCTTTGGCTATTATTGCGGGCGTCACAAAACATCATCAACACCTTTATGGATGCCATTTCACTATTAAAACGGATAATAAGCCATTAACAAACATTCTTCGGCCATTTGGGTTGCCACGCGTAGTACGACGTGTGCGCGACGCGGGCACTTAGCGAGTGCTGATCGCGTACTACGCCTCTGCGTTTGCTTTTGATCGATATAAAATGTATATTAATAAAAAATAATTAATAAAGCCCGTACATAGAGTTCGGTTTTTACGCGACGCTCGCACGTAAAAATACGTGGCATGTGAAAGGAGCCTGAATAAACTTTACTCGTTATACCTAGTACGTTTATTTGACACACACAAAGAAAAAAATATTTTTTACTTCTCATGCTCAGAAAATGCTTATTTGCGCAGGATATAGGCTGCACAAAATCATGTGTATTTCATTTGTTTTTAATCAATCAAATATATCTATATTAAAGCAAAGGAAATGAGCCATACAGCCAAACACAATAAAAAGTTCAGAGATATAATTTGTTATTTTATAATATTTACTTTAATTTATTTGCCTTATGTGTTTTTTAAGTCATAAAAGATATTGAAATTTTAATTAAAGTACGGTAGGTTTTTTAATTAATTTAAGAAAATTATTTTATTACAAAATTAATTTAATAGTAGGCTGTATAGGTCTGCAGCCCAAGCCTAATATCAATGTCGTAAGATTTAAAAAAAAAGCGGCGGGAAACAGGTCTTGTTTTTTCGTGCGTTTATTAATTTATTTCCTCGCAATCGAAGTAAAAAGCAGAACTTATAACTCGTCCACAAAACCATTTTTATCCTCGACATTACTATCAGGTCTACCGGCCTACGCGCTTAGTACACTACCTCATAGGTGGCGAGGAAAAGTGTTCATATTATGACGATTATAACTTTTACATCTATTTGAATCGTTATATCTCGGAAACGGTGCCTTGACGACGGTGATACATTTTTATAGATAATTTTATGATCTATCTTTTCGTCGAAGATTTTATGATAAAACTTACCGTTTTGCTGAAAATCTCGAAAAACTCTTTTTTTTACCGTTGACCTTGAATAAAAAAATCCATACAGGGGAAATATGGGGAACTTTCACATTTTATTCATAATTATATATATTTTAAACGATTTTACCGATTTTTGGGAGTTAATGTAACTTCAAATGTTTAATTTGACCGGAGTACTATTACGTCGGTCGGTAGTTCGTTAATAAATCAGTTGTGTCACAGACTCTGTCTTTGATTGTTGGTGCGCTCCTAAAATATTTAAATATTTCACTCACACCTTTTAGTGTTCTTGTCACATTAGCCCAATCATGGCGAGTGCAGAGCGTGTAAATTTTAAAATTAATGACAAAGAACATTCAGGTAAGAAGTACTGATAACTTTTGGAAAATACCTTACGTTTTCTCTTATTTTTTGTGACTTTAATATACTAATATATCTAATATATAATTTAATATACTAATAATAATCTGACTTTTAAGTTTTTTGTGTAGCGATTTCAGTAGAATATAATAAAATATTTTATATTATGCATGTACATAAAAACTTAAGCACTTAATCGATACTTTACGGACGTTGATATTTCTTACAGTATGATACTCGGCGTTTAATATTTTTGTGGTCATTTTTGTTTTAATAAGAATTATGACAGTAAAAAGGGTTGATTTTTTATTTATTATGATCGGTTTTAAAAAAAACAAACCTTGCACTAGCTTCAATCAAATTTTTAATTTATTTTATTTAAATTTAAAAAAAATATGTACTCAATATAAAAAAAATATATATGTCTACGAAGTACTAATATTATGAAGAGGACTAAGATTAAGCTTCATATAACGGTCAAGTGTTTAATAACAGCGTTTTAAGGTCGCTGTATACGTAACGTGTTTTTACACGGACGGGACGTAGGACGGGACGTGAAGTTAAATATAGTTCCATACAAAATGTATGTGAATATGCATATGTCGAGGATACACGGACGGGACGGGAACGTGGATGTTTCGAACAAAAAGTCACGACCCCGTCCCGTCCGAGGTATAATCCCGTTGCGTATGCAGAGGCCTTTACCCTGAAATAAAACGCTTATTAAATAAGGTCAGTTGGGGTAAAACCGGTACCAAGGCAAGACTACCAGTGCCTGATAACTCGAGAAGTACACCTTCCTATTCTATTTTGATATACTAGTTATAAAGCGGACACGGTTAATATCTCCGTTTAAAACACAGAAGTCGCTATTGCCACAAATATGATCACTACATCGAAAATAAAACCGGACATTTGAAAAGTTAAGAATGCTAGGTGTAAGACAGTTTTATTTTTGTATTTTTTTGTGAAAAAGAACGTTCCTATCGGAATTGTCACGGACACAAGTAGCATCAAAAAGATATGGGCTTTAAAATAATGAACTCGTTAAACGTAAAATAAAGAGGTTTCTGTAATATTTTACTTTGAAAAAACATAACCCGAAAAGATCAAGTGGGGTAAAACTACCAGTGAGCCCGGAGTAAGTATAAAACATGCTAAATTTGCTGTATATCAGGAGTAATAAACATTTTTCGAATGAATACTGAGAAGTGTTGTACACAATTATTTTAATATGGCAGGTTAGTATAAGATACCTTGTCTGGTTTCCGGACTGGGTTTTGTAAATCATATTAGGGTTACAGGGGTAGGAAGAGAGGAAAGATGTGCGGGAAACAGATAGGGCCTATCTCATTATGTATGTAATATATATATAAACTTCAAATAAGGTAAGTATTTAATAAGCGTTTTATTTCAGAGTAAAACGCAGTTATTTAAAATATTTTTATTTTATTAAAAACAATAAATATAAAAACCCAAAAAAGTACTATCATAATCAAAAGCAAAAAATGGAGAAGGGTTATAGAAAGTACTGATAAATTTCATATTTTTAGTGGGCAAAGAGGTGACTTCAGATCTAACGTTGGTAGACTACATAAGAAATGAATGTTCTCTACGTGGTACCAAGTATATGTGCAGAGAAGGCGGCTGTGGTGCCTGTATTGTTAGCGTCGTGAAAAGTCCTGGCACCTTGCCTGTTGCTGTTAACTCTGTAAGTAAATGGACATAAAATCTAGCCTAGAACACGAATTAATTAATAATTTTATTTCCTTAAAAACAAGCTATGAACACATAATGTAAGTAGGTTTTATTTGTTGTACCATGTAAGACAACCTATGTAGAGGGAAGCTGGTGCCTTTAGTAGGTAGGTCACCGGGGCCCTCCCTCCACATGTGACGTAGTTTACATGTTATGATCACTCTGCTGTGTCTCCTGACTCCTGTGTAGTCATTATTTACAACGGCGAAATCAAATCGACAAGCAGTTATGCTCGTCGACTGGGTTATAAATACAAAATGTCCTGGAATTTACAATTTAAAGATAACTATTAGAAGGAACGGGAAAAATGTTTTACATAACTTTACTCTTTAAAAAGAAAGAGATTTGAAACATTATGGCGTAAGGGCTAGAAAACAAGAGAAATATTTATGAATTAAATTAAATTAAATTAAAATGACTGATTTCAAAAATTTAACATTTTAATTTAAGTGAGAGATTTTCACTGTTTTGCAGCGAAAGCCAAAATCCATTGCGGCGTGGTAAATATCGGGACAAGCCCACCACACATTTCCAACCGATGTGCCTCCTGTGTAGCCTCAGATTGACAATAAGCGATGAAGCTTATTGACGTCCCGGGGGAGAAACTACAACTGTCTTGGAACACACAACGAATTTAATCAGAAAGAAGATAGTCGGAGTAGGAAGTATTGAAAGGACTTCCCTCCTTAACAACTACGTAAGAGAATTTGAAGCAAAAGGCTTTACTATTGGGACCTAATGCTATGAGCTGTTGTTTACTACACTGGGCGTCAAAAATAAGTAGTACAGTTTTAAAATTGCAATTACTCTTAAACTATAGAAGTTAGAGTTTTGAAATAAAAGTCATTTTATAGCAAATTTAACAAAGTTTTCTAAAAATAATATTTTATTTAGCATTTTTAAAGTTTTACACTGAAAATTAAGGAAAAACTAAAAAGCTAACCATTTTGAAGTAACTATCAAGAACTTAATTTTTAAGTTTTGGGCCTTGTTCCCACTTTAGTAACTTGTGTTGCCGCCTCGGGCTCTGATGACATCTTCGAGCCGGTTTGGCATGCTGAACACTAAGTTTCGGAGGCGGTGTTAGGGAATATTCACCCATTCTTCTATCAGGGCCTGTTTTAGAGCCCTGAGGGTGGCGGGGGGTGGTCTGCGTCTTCTGACTAGCCTCCCAAGCTCATCCCAAGTGTGTTCAATCGGGTTAAGATCTGGGCTTCTTGATGGCCAAGCCATCAAGCTGATGCCAACCTCCTGAATGTACTCTTGTACGAGGTGAGCGGTATGTGGCCGGGCGTTATCATGCATTAGTATCGCTTCATCACCCATATTTACTAAATATGGCCCTGCATACTCGATAAGGATCTCTAATGCATATCTTTCACCAGTCAGACTGCCATTTTCTGTGACCACTAGCTCTGTGCGACCCTCTGAAGAGATGCCAGGCCATACGTGTACAGAGCCCCCGCCGTATTGAACTCTTTCCGAGATGCAACCTTGAATGTATCGCTCACCTGGTCGCCTGTATACTCTCCGCGTTCCATCGGAAGTGAATAAAGAAAACCAAGACTCATCTGTGAACAAAACTCTTGTCCATTCTTCTTCGTCCCATTGTACGTGTTGACGGGCGTAGCGTAGTCTTGCTACTCGATGCCCTGTCTCAAGTTTGGGGCCATTTGCTGGCCTGTACGACTTCAGGTTGGCTTCAGCAAGGTCTTCTCCTCACTGTACTCTCACTAACGTAGTCTCTTCGGGTCTGAAGAAGCTGTTGCTGGACCTCAACTGCATTAAGGTGACGATTTCTTAACACAGTAGAGACAATTAAGCGGTCTTCTCGGGTACTAGTGCACCTGGGTCTGCCATTACTTAGTCTCCTTAGATGGTTTCCAGTCTCTTCGTATCTTCGCTTTACTTGCTGGATCGTTCTTAGAGTTACACCCACCGTTCTTGCAGTACGACGCATACTGATGCCTACTTCGAGAAAAGTTATGATTCTTGCACATTCTTCTGGTGAAAGAGGCATGATTAGTGACGTTTACTCGCTGAAGACACATTTGCTTTTGAATTGCAATTGATTTATCAGAAATAAAGAAAACAATAAAAAACAAAAGTACAAGCCAACAGTTTAAAAAAGAGTGTTTTTGTTTATTAAGTTTTTTTTTCAGTCAATCTTTAAAAAATGATATTATGCATGACGTTTTTATTAAATGAAATGAAATTGTCTTTTAACTTTTTTTTATTTGAAAGGTCTAGCTTCTGTAGTTTAGGAGATATTGCAATTTTAAAACTGTACTACTTACTTTTGACGCCCAGTGTATTTTGATTCCAATAATTTATATTGCAAAACCTTCTAAATGCCTGAAAATAAAATTCTCTCTGTTCGCAACGAGATCAGAATAATAAACTACGTCCGAAGTTACTACGGCATAGTAAGTATTAAAAGTCGGACAGGCTCTTCTATATATATATTTTAAATGCAGACTAGAAATGAAACGGATAGTCCGGCCGAACATAGCCGATTAGTGGATTTGGTAGGAGGTAGGGCACGGCGGATAATCCGCTCCGCATCGGAACAGCCCGTCTGGGGATGGGTCCCCACCTTACATCGTATTGTAGCCAAATAGCATTGGTCTCGGCCATGCTGTGTTCCTACAGTGAGTAAGGTCTCTAGAGCTCCACTTGGGGTGGTTGGGAGGGTTGGCAACGCGTGCGTGATACCCCCGATATTGCATTGCAAGCGTATATAGGCTACGGTGATGCTTACCATCAGGCGGGTTGCGGGTCGTATGCTTGTTTGCCAGCTTGGTAGCATGTTTTGGCGACTCGACAAGAGCGAACCGCATGAACGTTCGGTCGGGAGGACTCGGCTAAGTTCGGGGGGCACTTTCGTGGGTGAAGTGAAGCAAGCTAGTGTTTCATTGCCTATTGAATTGTTTACAGATGATCTCATTTTGAGGTTAAGAAAAAACGTGCTGTTGTTGTTTGAGTTTGAGTTGAGGTTTATATTATTACTATTGTTTATAGTATATCGTTTTTTTTTTAAATCCGGTATCCGGCCGGAAACTCACTCGTTATCCGGTATCCGGCCGGATATTAAATTTAGACCGGATACCGGATAGTTACCGGATATCCATTTCATCTCTAATGCAAACTAATAAAATAATTTATAATATGTACCTAATATATGAAGACGGTCGATAGCATTACCTATCTATTTTAAACAATTTATGCAAAAGCTAGTTTTTTTTTCTTTTTACAGTGCTTAATACTAGTGACATCTTGCCAAGGATGGGAGATAACGACCATAGAAAAAATTGGCAACAGATTTGATGAATACCACGATATACAAAAAGCTATGGCTAAGCACAATGGAACCCAATGCGGCTACTGTACCCCGGGTTGGATTATGTCTATGTATAGGTAAAAAATGATTGAGGCTAAGATTAAAGTGCGCTGCTTTTAATAAAAGGTTCAGATACGGAAACAGCTAAGTTAATAACGTTTTTCCTATTTTGGGTTTCTTAGTAAAGTAACGCTTAGCAAATACGGTCCTAGTTTTTAAAATATAATAGTTTATATAATACGAAAGTATGTATATTTTAAATTAATGATCGTTTAAGAGTTGTTTATTAATTTCAGCCTTTTAGAGAATAAAAAGAATCTCACCAAGCTTGAAATAGAAAAGTCTTTTGGAAGTAATATATGTAGGTGCACGGGTTATAGACCTATTTTGGATGCGTTTAAAGAATTTGCTTCTGAGGCTACCGACTCCATAATGGATATTGAAGATTTAAAAATTTGCGATAAAACAGGAAAAAAATGTGATAAAAATCATTGTCATGATAAATGCGCCAGTAAGAAAGATCTTCTGCACGAAGAAGATGATTGGTATATGATTAACAATGTAGAAGCGGAAGATGACATTATCATTGAATTAAAAGATGGAAAGTATTGGTTTAAAGTTTCAACCATAGCGGATATATTTACAGTACTGGCAAATGCCAGTAATCTGGAATCATATATGCTCGTTGCTGGAAATACTGCGAAAGGTATCGGTTTAAAGAATTTATTTACTCATAAGAACATATTTAACATATTAGGTATCGATATTTTAATCCAAATAATACATGATTTAATACAGACAGTACGTATTGTATTTTAATTTGGATGCAAAATATACCGAGCGTTTTTTTTTTCAGGAGCGTATCCCATTGATGAATATCCACATTGTTTAATAGATATATGTAGAATTGAAGAGCTTAAAGGTTATTTATTTGATCAAAATTTAGTGATTGGAGCTGGAAATACATTAACCGAAGTAATGGAAATTTTCCAAAGTAACGTTACCACACAATATTTCGGATATTTACAGAAGTTGTGGGATCATTTGGAACATGTGGCACATATACCTGTCAGAAACGTAAGAATATTTTTAGGTGCTGCTGATGTTAGGGTTCCGTACCTCAAAGGAAAAAATGGAATCCTTATAAGATCATTTTGTTGTCCGTCTGTTTGTCTGTCAAGATCCTTTTTCTCGGGAATTCTTGGAGGTATCAAGCTGAAATTTGAACCGTGTACTCAGGTCTACGGTCCCATGAAGTTGAGAAAAAATCAAATTTCTAAGTTTACGTAAAAAAAAAGATACGGCGGTTTATTTAGCAAAAAAACACATTTTTCAACGGGGCTACTATGAAATCGAAATTCCGAAAATACGAACTGACGTTTCGTTGAAATCTTACCAGTTTTGACCCTTATTCTTAACTAGTAATGTCTTTTTTGACAGAACTACGTGTTTCGTTTGTTTCGGATGGAGACTTTCATAGTAGCTCGCTTGTTTTTACTTTTGACAAACTTTTGTTTTTACAATGACTTGACGTTTGATGTGTCAAATTATGACAGTATGGTCATATTCAAGATTCAAGTCATATAAAAATGCATCTTTATCTCTTTAGCAACTTCATGTTACATTTTGTATTATCTTTGTGACTATCAAGTTATAAACTGTGCACACCATTCTTGAAAAAAAATATTTAATGCTACAAATTGATATAATGCCCATTTGTATTATGTTACCGTTAGAATGCAGATTACGTTAATATGTCCATTAACTTAAGATTACCTAAATCTGCAGATTTTCTGATACGGTCCGTTAAAGTATAAAATTTTAATTAAAAATCTCATATTGCACTTTACCTTTTATAGTTTGCGTCGGTCTACGACGACGGTACCCCGCCTCCTATTTCTAGGTGTAGGGTCACAAGATAAACCTAACGAACGTACTGTTACACATTCCGTTTTGTCGCAGTTTGTTAATTCTAGTTCTAACTAGGAAAACGCTTTCTCCGAAGTACGTTTAAACTAACACTAGAGAACAACGAAACTACGCCAAAACGAAATGTGTGACAGTAGGTTCGTTAGGTTTATTTTGTGACCCCACGCCCAAATATAGGATTATTAGAATATTTAATTCAAACTAGAACCTGTGTTATGGAATTTACCGTATGTCCTAGTCGTTAGTCTATAGATTACCTAGGAAGTCTGTTATAGGAAGTCTATTGCCCCCGATAGTTGAAAGGGCGCATCTAACATTTTTTTCCGAAATTGAGTTATATACATTGTTGGAATCAGCAAAAAAAGGCGCATCTGCTAGTATTTTTTATTTTTCGCTATCTTGCTTCATAGCGATTTTCTATAGTCAAAATAGGCGCATATGCATCCAATTTTTCTATTAAATGGAAGATGAAAAGCCGAAATTATCATAAACTTAGTAGAATAGCCGCATTTGCACACATACGCCTTTGAGCTTCATAGTAATATTTAGTGATCGGAAGTTTAATAGGCGATTATTCGATATCGTTTTTAATGCTTAATAGAAAAGTCGCAAGTTACCATTTGCGTCTTAGACGCTAGTTGAAAAGTACTATACACCTACTAAGTAGAAAAGTCAACATCTGCCACATGCGCCCTTACTACTTCGTATATTTTATGTTTTCTTCGATGCGCATCTGCCAGATACGTCTGAATTTCTCTATATTAGAAATAAAAGTATGGATGGTACTTAATAGAAAAGTCGCAAGTGTACCGAAGCGCCCAAAATACTAGGGTTAAAAGTAATAAAAAGCTCATACGAAATTGATAGGGCGCATGTGGCGACATGCGTCTATTCAATTAATTATGTCTCATTTCTTCAAATTTTTTATACTAAAATGAAAAGGTTTTTTTAAGATTTTCCGTATAATATATTTAAAATATACCTATCGTACTATAGCAATTGAAAGATAATCATGTTAACCATTAATCGACATTTTCAAAAATATATTTTTTCGTTTAACTAACAGACAGCAAGCAATTTAAGGTTTCATTCATTAAATATTTTTTTTCTCCGTTTTAGATTCTTGTTACATGCGCCTTTTCAACTATCGGGGGCATTATCTAGTTGATGTAAGAAGTGAATCATTTTTTTCCAACCTCACACGCTAGAACCAAAATGGTCGCGTACTGCGTGATTCCCGCGAACGCTGAAGTGCTGAACCTGTGGAATGAGATCCCCGCCGAGGTTTTTTCTTTAGACTTTATTATGGAGTGATATATGCGCGAGTGATACTCCCGATGTTACAAGCGTCCATAGGCTACGGTGACTGCTTATCATCAGGCGGGCCGTAAGCTTGTTTGCCACCATAGTAGTATAAAAAATGATTTTTACGTACGGTGGGCGAGTCCGACTCGCACTTATCCGGTTTTATTTTACATTGTATGTATTTATAACATGATTATTATGTTTTCAGATGGGCACGTTAGCAGGTAATTTGATGATAAAACATCAACATAATGAATTTCCGTCAGATCCTTTTCTTCTTTTGGAAACTATTGGAGCGGAAATGACTATTGGTAAGTAACCACTTAAACAGGTTAGCACAGCAAAAGGATGTTTCCAATATTTTTTTTTTAATTTGGCATGAGAACTCTTTGAAAATTTCATTGCAATTTCATTGAGTGATAAATTATTAGTTATTCGTGGTCTAGCTGCTTGCCTACTTTACAGATAAAAATTTAAAATAGCCGGCGTACATAAAACATTATGGTATCTATTTTTTAGTAAGTAACTCGGGCTTGGAGGACACAGTAACGATGGAGGCATTTTTGGAAACTGATATGAAATCAAAAGTAATAAAAAATGTTATACTGCCGCCAATGAGTGATGAATATCGACTAGTTACCTTTAAGGTATTTTTTAGAACGTAATTTAACAGTTCGAGGTGACTTTCCTAATTATTGGTTACTTAAAGTTGACCATACACTATCAAGTTTGCAACACACTTGAAACGGCCTCGACATTCAGCTTGACAGTGTATGGCTATCAGTGTATGGACAGTTATATACAGCATCAAGTTTGCAGCGTTTACAGTGTACATTCACAATATGGAGCTCATTATGGCTTAATTCGCTGTGCCACTAATATCAAATCAAAATTAAAATTAAATTAAATTATAGAATTATATTAGGTTAGACACTGTGCCAATAAGGGAACATCGAACATCACATAAAAATATATCAAAAATAATCATGAAGACACAAAGAAAACAAGATGGACCCAACCATCCCTTCGGCTCACGTGTGCAGGCGCATAACATGCAGCTCTGTGAACCTCCGGAAGATAGTTGCGTCCTGTCGGTCATCATCCCCAGGATGCCGTTTTTGGAGTCCCTCACCCGGCGTATCAACGAGGACAGTTTATTACGCATAATAGCGAAAACATGCATAATGCTCAGCTCTCCAACAAGTTCGTCAACGTACAAGTTAAATAATCTGGGTGAGGTTATGCCTCCCTGTCTAACGCCACAGCTCAAGACATATTCTTCAGAATGTGCATTAGCCCATTTTACAAAATTCTTTTGATTACTATACCAGTGTGAGAAAATACCAATGACTTCCAGAGATATGCCCACATCTTTTAATTTTGTACAGAGAATATCATAGGACACCGTATTTATAAAGAAGTAAACGTGGTTACTTGAGTAAAAGTAATTACTCAAGTAGCGATTTTCATTCTATAGTTTAGTAATTGCGTGAAGTTAGAACTGTCAAAAGTTAGAATTCTCAGCCAAGTAATAGTCACCATTTCCTTTACTTAAGACTTGAGAACACGCTAGAATACGTCAATTTTGCGTTTATTGTGAGGTTATTTCGTTAGTTTTATATTATTATGGAAAGCATCGAAGCGACTTTTGCTATTGTAGACGATGTCGATACATTAGGGGAGATCGAAGTTGCTGAGCCTAGAAATCCCAAAGTTTACTTTCGTGATGTGGATCCATAATAAGATTATTCGGAAGATAATTTTAAAAAGAGATTTCGCTTCTCCAAATGTGTTGTGATGGACATGATTTTACCAAGAATTACTGATTCATTACAAGCAGAGACTCAAAGAGGACTTTCTATCAGTCCACTGTGCCAGATGCTAATTGCTTTACGTTTTTATGCTACTGGTAGTTTCCAAATTGTATGTGGAGACATCAATGCACATTAAGAAAATTAGTTTATCATAAAGTTTAAAAAAAATAGTTAAATTAGTTTGTATAACGATAATCTTATCAGAATTACATTGTAAAATATGATTAATGTAATATTAACTTAATCTATGCAATTCTATGTGGAAACAATCTAGACCTGACGTTTGCCTTCTCATGAAACATACGCAGCAACGGAGTGTTGCCAGTGAGAAACAACTATCAAGCGTCGACTTTTTCTTAAGCAATTGCTTAAATAAGTAACGTACATTACTTGACTATAGAATAAGATTTGGCACTTAAGAATTCTAGCCTCAAGTAATGACTTAATTAAGTAATTACTTAGTAACAAGTAATTACTTCTTTATAAATACGGGTGTAGTCAAACAGATCCAAAAAACAGGCATACACCGGAGTACTTCTCCTGACATAGTAATCAACAGCATACTTAAGTGATAAGATGGCACTCTCAGTTGACAAACCTTCCCTAAAGCCAAATTGGGCATCATGCAGCTTTATCTTACTACTTACGTGAATATCCATTATTCTGTCAAGAACCTTGGCAGTAATGGTAGCCAGTGAAATTAGTCTGTAGTTCGATTTGTCAGCGATGTCACCTGTACGGTTCTTAACAAGTGGGATAACTATAGTCTTCATCAAATCCGGTGCATATTTACATACAAGTAAAAAAGTAAACAACATTGGCAGAACTCTGCATATGTGAGGCCCCGCATGCTTCAGATGCTCTATGCTGAGCAAATCATGCCCCGGAGACTTGCCTCTTTTCATGTTATTTATTGCTGTTCTCACATCCTTAGTAGTAATTCTGATAGGCTGCTCCACATGACAAGGCTCAGTACACAGCACATCAGACATTGGTAAAGAGGACTCAATTTTAAAATGATTTTTAAATATATTTGCAATATTCTTTGGATCGCTACTACCTTCTACACTAAGGGGTAATTCTACCTTACCTCCAAGTTTTTTTAGTGCTTTTCCAAAATTTATCAAAATGTTTTGCAGAATGCTGTGAAGCAAGTATGTTGTAATAATGTTTAATTTGTAAAATAATCCTGTCCTTATAATTTTGATCATTATAATCGTAGCACATCTACTACATAAAATAAAGTAGCAACTGTTTTAGATTATGCCAAGGTCTCAATCCGCCCATGCCATTGTCAACGCTGGATTTTTGTACAAACTAAACACAGATGGAATCACAGTTTGTTCTTCAAGAATAGTCTATGGTGGTCTATCGCCTACTTTCTGTAGGGCAGCTGCAACTGAGACTTATTTACAAGGAAAGGAATTATTTACTAATGATACTTTACAAGGAGCACTTAAGATTTTGAATGACGAATTAGTTGTAACAGAAATGCCTCCAGAGCCGTCAGTAGAATATCGGAAGAAATTGGCTTTATCACTGTTATACAAGGTAAGATTTTCGTTTTATAGAATTTTCTTGAATCATATGAAACTTCAAGATTTTACCATCGAACAGGCAGTGCATAATACTGAAAGCATAATATTACACCGCCAGAAAAATGTATCTCTGTGTTATATGTTATATAAAAAAAATCTTGAGTCTGTTCCTAAAGACATCACTTTTATTTACAGGGACTACTGATTCTTTATCCAAACACCTTAGGCAGTACCTATCAATCTGGAGTGATCAAATTACATGAATCTCGACCCGTATCTCAAAGTCGTCAAACATACGATTCAAACTCCCTACTGTGGCCTTTAAATAAAGCTATGCCAAAGGTAGAGTCTATGGTAAGTAAAATTTATGATGTTTTGCAAAACAAAATAATATCAGACCAAAATTAGGTACTTATGGTATACTAGAGAAACCCGCGCAACTTCGTTTGCGTTTATCCCGCTTTCCCGTGGGAATTTCAAAAAATCCTTTCGTATCGGTTGTCTATATAAAGTACTTCTCATTACAATGTTTGGAGTGGGCGTTTATCAAGAATAGGATAGCCCGACCGGTGAAGTGCCACCCTTTTACAGAATATTGACGTGTGTAATATCCGAAATTCTTGTTTGCCACCTTTGTGGTATAAAAAATCTAACTCCGTCCTCATACTATTTCTTGCTATATCCTGTTTCCAGTTATAGGTCGGCAACGGGTCAGGGACCCTAGAATCTATGTGCTCCATAGTCGACGGTAATCACCTAATATTAAATGATCCATATTCCTGAGCTTGTTTTCCAACCACTTTCGTAAAAAAAATGTATAAGTATATCGGTATTTTATAAACTACAACCTCAGCCTACAACCATCCCTCAACAACACCACATGAGTAAATAAAACCTATTTACTCATGTGTTAACACTACGAAATATTAGAGCGAGTCGACGTAATGAGATTTTCTATATGTGAGAAAGAGACAATATCAATATGCCATTTAACCATTGACCAATTTAACTTGAACCCTCTCAAATATTATAAAATTTAATATCTAATTACCTGAGTTAATTACTTAGGTACTGTTTATTATCGGTGAATAAGATTCAGTCCGCTTTAAAATTTTAGCTGTATTTCCGAGATCACAAACAGAATAAATAGTACGACGACCTGAGACGACGACATAATGAAATCATTTTGTATGAATATTCACAATTTACAAAAAATATTACATGACAGATGACACCCTTCACTTCAAGGATGTGTCAAAATGAAATGTAATTGAAATCAAAAGCACTAAGGAGTATGAGTATTGATATCAACTCGAAGAAAATTACCCACAAAATATTTTTTTTTTCAAGAATTTCAATAAAATAAAAATCACGTTTTCCATCAATTCTCTTAAACAATTTTTATGCAAAATTTGAAGTAGATTGGACCAAGGAATCAAGTTGTCCCATAGTAACTTTACCCCCTTTTTTACCCCCTTAGAGTTCGAATTTCAAAAAATCCTTTCTTATCGGACGCCTACGTCATACAAACAATCCACCTTCCAAGTTTCATTTTTACGATGAGCAGTTTAAGCTGTACGTTGATTCTCAGTCAGTCAGGACAAAGCATTTTATATATAAAGATTGTGGACAATCATTCCGAGGGGAATTAAATTGGGTCATTGATAGGAAAAGTTGAAGAAGAACAAACCAATGATTACTTCCTTCTCTGTGTTTCAGATTCAATGCGCCGGAGAAGCACAATATAGTGAAGACATTCCCACTACTTGTAGAGATGTGTACGCGGCGTTCGTGTTGGCCACCATTTCTTGCGGTGATATTGACGCTATTGACCCAAGTAAAGCTTTGGTAAGTTCCATGTGATATGTGACATTCAATTTACTTTAAAATAGACAAAGAAATAAAAAGGAGAGATGAAGTTTACATAAAAAATTACGTATTTAGCATACGTTATTTTTTATGTAAACTTCATTTATTATTTATTTTATTTATTAAGCACATGTACAACACAAAGATAAGCATTGCATTACATTATTCCAAGGACTAATACTATTGCTTATATCTATTTAGACATGTACAGCATTGAACTATCACATTGAAACTACAGTCTAAGTACACTTAACTGTGCGTCAAAATATTTGCATTGCGTCGACGCAACGCTGACGTAACGCGCCGTGTGGACGGGCTGTGAGCTGTGACTCGATCTACCAATAAAAATATTACATTTCATTACAATATTATTTTTACCTAGCTTTTCCCCGCGGCTTCGCTCGCGTTAATTTTATGTCATAGATCCAGTTTCACAACAAAACAACCCACAGCGCGACTTGTGGCGCCATCTGTTGGCCGACAGCCCATCCCATACAGCGCCCTCTATGGTAGAAAAAATATTTTTCCAATGGAATGACATACCTTCACAAGATAAAAGGTAGCCTATGTTGGGCTCCGTACCCCGTATATACAAATTTTCATATTGATCGGCTGCTTAGTCAAGCCGTGAAGGAATAACAAACAAACAAACTCACTTTGTCATTTATAATATTAGTATGATTATTAATATTTATTTAAAAAATAATACCAATTACAATAATATTTTTGTCTCATTTGTCACATGTTATCATAATATTTACCTGTTACCGGTCTCTATCATTTTCAGGAAATGCCTGGAGTTGTTGCATTCTATTCAGCAAAAGACATCCCAGGTGACAATGCTATGACTTTACCACAATCCCAGTTTAATCAGTATCACGAGGAGATAATATGTAGTGGTGCGGTAGGATATTACAATCAACCAATAGGTATTATTGTTGCTGAATCTCGCCCTTTAGCAGAAAGAGCTTCAAAACTAGTTGAAGTCACATATAAAAATATTAGAGATCCAATTTTAGACATACATGTCGCAAAAGACATCCCTGAAAGAACCAGTCCATTTATGAATTTTATTGCAACAAGTATTGGTTTAAACGGGAAGCATGAGTTAGAAGGTAGCAATAACCTTTATGGACAATATCATATGTGCATGGAAACAATAGTGTGCGTCACAGTTCCTGTAGAAAATGGACTGGAGGTATATCCAGCCACGCAATGGATGGACGGAACTCAATCTGTGATAGCTCGTGCGTTAAAAATGGATTCAAATAAGTAAGTAAAAAAATAAAAAATTTATAAAATTTTAATCAATCCCCAAATCTCATATCACCCATAATCTATCAGCAAGTGTTAATAAAATTAAATAAAGTATTTTTTTTACAGAATCGATGTTTACGTTCGTCGTCTTGGTGGTGGTTTTGGTGTGAAAATACTTCGAACTTCACAAATAGCAGCCGCCTGTAGTCTTGTTGCAAAAATTCTTAACCGTCCGTGTCGTTTCATTCAAGCTTTAACTACCAACTTCCGGGCCGTTGGAAAGAGATACCCTGCTAGTAATCAGTATAAGGTATAGATAAAAAATGCATACCTCAGAAACAAGTGATTATAGTTGAAATAATAAGTATAAAAGTTGGTCTTTTAGACGTCCTAAAAATCAGAAACATTGAGCTTATGCTCAGGTGTTTTCATGTATAAACTTGTTAGGTGAACAGCCAGTGGCAAAGATAACGTTTTCACTATTATAGTTCCCTGTATGTGACTATAACATGTTCGTTCAAAAGTCTTCAGTAATTTAATCATATACAAAATAACAAGATACTAAAATAACAACATAATAAAAGACGCCGACTGTAATATTTTGAAAAAAAAAACTTTTTAAACAGTTGGTACCAAAAAAAATATGGAGACCTAAATTGTCTTGTGTTTGATGAAATATATTTAATTTACTTTCTGTATATACTGTTGCACCCATCTCATTTTTTTTATATTTTAGTTTACTACTGATGATTCTGGGGAGATACAGCGAATGGATTATACTCTCTATGAAAATAACGGCTTTACTACTGACATAGGGATGTCGTTACTAGGTCTCGGTTCAACCACAAATTGTTACAGAAGTGCCAGATGGAATATTAAAGGTTTTAATGTTAATACAGATATGGCAAAAAATACCTACTGTCGGGCACCTGGTATGTAAAGTTTAAACACTGGACATTATTGTCGTCCTCTAGAAGCACACTTATTTAATAGCGCACGCACCTCGTTTTATTAATTTATTTATTTCGCATTCCTCGGTTTCCGAGAGTGAGTGTGGAGTCGCGCTCTCGAGTTGGAGTGTTTTTTGCAATAATAATAATATCCGTTGTACTGGTACCCATAACACAAAACGCCTTTATTGGTTGTTAGCCTTTCTTTCAGAATAGTATTAAATAATTAGTTTATTAATAATTAAAAAATACATATTAACTACACTTATACATATTAAACGCTCTTAATGACATTATCATTTATAGACTGTGGCTACATAATAATATAACTATTTGTTGGTTTCATTATTTTAGTTTATTTGCAGGAACTCTGGAAAATATATCACTGGCAGAGTTTATTATGGAACATATTTCATATGCACAATCATTAGATCCTGTAGATGTAAGATTGGCAAACTTAGATATTCTGACACACAGTGAAGTAAAAACAATGTGGAACACTCTTAAAGTTGATGCCGACTACGAGAAAAGAAAAGCGGAAGTAGTGCAGTTTAATAAAGAACACAGATGGAAAAAACGGGGTTTAAGAGTAGCGTTTGATAAATGGTCACCGTTAGGCGCACAGCGTCTTGATGTAAATTTATCTGTGTACAATAATGATGGAACCGTGGTTATTACACACGCAGGTGTAGAAATGGGTCAAGGTATAAATACCCTTGCTGTACAGATTGCAGCACACCTATTAAAGATAGAAGTAAGCAAAATACAAATTAAAGGAAACAACAGCATAATTGCACCAAACAGTTATTTGAGCGGTGGTAGTTATACTGGTACTAACGTTTGTATAGGTGTTCAAAGATGCTGTGAAATATTACTAGCTAAATTAGCACCTATCAGATTAACTTTATTAAATCCTGCTTGGGAAGTATTGATAACAGCTGCATATAGTTTAGATGTCGACTTACAAATACACAGTTCTGTCGGTTTCCTTGATATTCAACTATACAATATTTATGGAGTGGCATGTGCAGAAGTGGAAATTGATGTATTAACAGGAGAATTAGAAATATTAAGAGTAGATATATTGCAAGACACGGGTCGCAGTATCAACCCAGATATTGACGTCGGACAAGTGAGTTCTCAATATTTTTTATAGATTATAGTGGATTAACTTACAAAGACTGAATCGGAAATAACCTGAAATGCTGCTATATTTTGCATACTCTTTGTTAATATTAAGGTAATCCCGCTAAGCTCAGTATGAGATTCCAATTGCAACCTATATAGGTAGCAATAGGTCAGTATATGCTGATGTATAGAACATGTTGACGTAGCAAAAGTATGAAAAAACTTATTTACTTAGGAAACCCATATCCACAGATCGAAGGTGCTTTTATCATGGGTGTCGGATATTGGACATGCGAAAACCTAGTTTACGATTCTAAAACAGGCGAAATGTTAACAGACCGCACATGGAGTTATTACGTGCCACAGGCTAGGGACATTCCGCAAGATTTTAGAGTTTCTCTTCTGAAGAAATCGTATAGTAATGAAAAAATGCTAGGAGCCAAAGGTATTATAGGAAAATAATCAATTTTATTTAGACAGAATCTTGACAGAAATAAAATTATTTTTCAATTTATAAATAAATAAATATTCTTCGACGAATCACACAACGCCATCTAGTCCCAAACTAAGCAACTCAGCTTGTACTATGGGCACTAGATTGATAAATAGCTAGACTGATAAATATACTTAACTACATTTTTTTTGTAAATAAATACTTAATATACATAGAAAACATCCAGACCAAGGCAAACAGACATGTTCATGCACACAAATGTTTGCGTTAAGCAGGATTCGAACCCGCCGCTCTTGGAATAAAGTGACCATTGCTAGCCACTCGAGCACTGGACCTGTCAACTGTATCTTTGAGTCGTTTGTCAAAATGTCATTTTTTCATTTTTTTTATTATTTTAAATTGTTAAATTTACAATCTGTAATATTTCTTTTCAGCCACTGGAGAGCCTCCGATATGTCTATCACCAGTAATATCTATGGCTATTAGAGAAGCTGAAGTTGCAGCTCGTTTTGATGTTGGTATTCCCACAACAGTTTTTTATCCTTTTAGTGAGTATTACAACTTTTTTTTTTTATAACGTCAATAAATTAACAAAGGCCAAGAAGATGATCAAAGTGACTTTTGACTGTAACTAGAAAGAAAGTCAGCCGAGAAAGACAGGAGAGGTTTATACTCAGCGTCAGATATTTGGGGCTGATTATTTAATGAGGGATAAGCTTAGAAACGCAATACATATTAATATTAAAATTTTTGAACATTCGATTTTTTTTACAGATGGACCGAGTACGACCGAACGTATAAGCTTGAATTGTAAAACAAGAATTCAAGATTTTAAATTTGTGTCAAACAATTAATTATCTGTCAAACACCTAATATTAGTCCGTTGAACGTTGTGCGGTATCAAAGAACATCTCAGTCGTTTATCGGTATTGGTGATATCCGTTTGTTTCTTTTTAGGGTTCCGTAGTAAACTACAAGGAACCCTAATAGTTTCGCCATGTCCGTCAGTCTGTCCGCGGTCTACCGCCAAGACGCTTAATAGCAGGCAGCTGTAATTTAGTATGTATACACATATTAATAATGCTATCAAAGTGCTGGAACAAAATAAAAAATATTTTTTTGGGTCCCCTACGTCATGTAAAGTCGAAATAAATTTTTTTTTTTCGTGCCAACCCCATGTCTTGGGGTATCGTTCTCTTCAAAACATTGAGGGTGTGGGAAGATAATTTTTCGGTACAATGATCCGTTTTGGGAAATATTTACATTTATTGTGTCAATTTTCGTTTTGCACGGTGGTCGTATCCATAATCTAACTCCAAAAGTCTGTTGTTTAGAAATTAAAAAAAAATCATGGTAGTAGTCCATATGCTGATACCTTCAATGAAAACTATAACGGCTCTACTAGATAAAATAAAATTTCTTTGATGAAAACTTACAAATCAATATGATATTGGACTCATTTGCAAGCAAGCAAAGCACATGAAATACGGAACCCTACATTGTGCGTGGCCCGACATGCACTTAATAAGTTTTTTATTTCTTATTAAAACCGTCTCCTGTCTCTCCGCTCATGTCTAAGTTGCGGTAAAAGAGATAGATGGCGGTATACCGATAGTTGTTATTAACTGTAACTTCCGGTTTGTTTTTATTTTGTTATGATTTGTCTTTTTTATGTTTAAAGTTTTTAATAAATAATTAAATGTTATTGTTTTTGTCTTTTATCATTATTATCATAATGACATGCCCATGTTATGTTATAACTTTTCTTTTGTTTAATAAAATTATAGACTTGTTCCTGCCATTTATTGTATAGATATACCAGATGAAATTTAAATCGTACCGGAAAAAAAACTTACAAATGTGATAGAATTTGATTTTGGACTCATCTGCAGGCAAGCAAAGCACAGCAAATACGGTACCCTACATTGTGCGTGGCCCGACACGTACTTAATTGTCCGGTTTTTTAAAAGTCAACTTATAGTAAGAATCGTAAGTAACTAATAATGGGCCGTGTTTATAACAAGATTATAAAATAAATAAAAAAAAACATAATCAAAATAATTGTCATTACTTTTTTTTTATTTCTGTCTTGAATCTCGTTATAAACACGGCCCAATGTTTAGTTTAGTTACGATTCTTATTATAAGTTGACTTTGACAAAAAACGTTGAAATTTTTTATGAACGAAAAACAAAACGTACGTAAAGGAAAAACGTTGAAAGTTTTACGATACATCTTCGATGACCTCTTTACTTTCAATTTTTACCGGTACCATTTTCAATTTTATCTGGTACTAGCTTTTCCCCGCGGCTCCGCTCGCGTTAATTTTATGACATAGATCTCGTTTGACAACAAAACAACCCATAGCGCAACTTGTAGCGCCATCTGTTGGCCGATACAGCGCCCTCTACAGAACGACATACTTTCACGGGATAAAAACTACACAAACACTTTGTTGGGCTCTGTACCCCTAACAATATGTATGCAAATTTTCATAATGATCGGCTGCTTAGTCAAGCCGTGAAGGAATAACAAACAAACAAACAAACTCACGTTCTCATTTATAATATTAGTAAGGATATACATAATAGATAGGATTTTTTATGATTCCATTGCACAGCGGCCTACGTAGGAAAAATAGTTTTCTTACGGCAGATTTAAGTTTGTTCATTTCCGTAAAACTTTTATAGTTCCACGTTTGTACGGGACCCGTGGCGGCGCGATGACTCGCACTCGTGATCGTCTTATTTTTATCTTTTAATTAACTAAAGTGTAGTGTAGTTTTAAGTTATGTTAATATTATTAATATATATTTATGTACCATTTAGATAACAATAAATTGGTAAACGTTATTTGTAGGATTTCGTAGTAAATTAACAAGGAACCCTTATAGTTTTAACATGGTTTTAACCAACTCCGTCTGTCAGCCTGTATGTCGGTCTAAAACTTGACATATTAACCTATCGTTAAACAAAATGTTGAAAAATTGGAGATGATCATTTAATTTTGAGAAATATTTAACGACCTAATTTTTATTACACTCAAGTGTTTCCATCCTCTGCCCGAAAACCGATTGTTTGGAAGTATGTAGATAATAGTCTTCGGCCGCCACCGCCACCGGCACTGAGACGTCACGTTATTTTATTTCTGGCCGAGATCAAGTTGACGTGACGGCGACTATTTCCTTTCCACCGCGACGTTCTCGGTGGTTCAGTCAGTTGTGTTGGTGTTTGTCGTGCCGTGCAGGTGCGTGGCGCGCCGTCATTCCGTCATATTATCATACTGATACTGATACTAATCATACTCATTCTAATATCTAATAATATTATAAATAAGAAAGTTTGTTTGTTTGTTATTCCTTCACGGCTTGACTAATCAGCTCATCATTATGAAAATTTGTAAATATATTGTCAGGGGTACGGAGCCCAACATGGGCTACTTTTTATCCCTTGAAAGTATGTCATTCCAATGGGAAAATATTTTTTCTGATAGCGCCACAAGTCTCGCTATAGGTTGTTTTGTTGTCAAATGATCTATGTCATAAAATTAACCGCGAGCGGAGCCGCGGGGAAAAGCTAGTAGTAAATGTATGTATCGCTACTTTGACGTCGTCATGTCATTCTCAGTTGTTCGTTTATTAGTGAATTTAAAAGGAAAACTATCATGGCTAAGTATGTGTATTTTACTGCTCATCTGTAGTTACCGAGTAATATAATTAATTTCTCAATTAATATAATACATTATTCAACCACTCACTCTTTTAATCCATTTGACTATTCATTCATTCAAATAATTTATCATTCATTAGTACTTATTTTCAGTTAATAATTAATATAATACATTATTCAACTACTCACTCTTTTAATTCATTTGACTATTCATTCATTCAAATAATTTATCATTCATTAGTACTTATTTTCAGTAAATAATTAAGTTGACAACTTTATGAAATGTATTTTCTGATGAAAAAGTACCAATCTCATATGTACACCACTGCACTCATAAAAAAATACGGAACCTTAAAATTGCGTAACCTGACACGCGTTTGGCTGGTTTTTCTATGTATAAATAATTATTATTCTCTAGTATTTTTCACATTTTCAAAACAACTGACTATCTATTCAAATTAACTTTTGTAAAAAAAATAATCAATATTATTTCACAGTTTAACCATGACGAGTGAAATGTGTATAAAATTTAAAATCAATAATATAGAACATACAGGTAAGAATTTATTTTATTATGATTCGTAGAACTCAAACGACAGGGATGATTTTTCATTATTTTCATATTCATATTATGTAAGGTCAGATGGGGTAAGATTAACACCGGGGCAAATCTGTCACTGACTGATAAATGGAGAAATACTTCCTATCTACTCTCAGTTTAATAAATAAAAAGCAGAAGAAATGGTAATGTTCTCTATTCAAAACAAATAAGTGACTGCTGCCAAAAAAAATTTACCACAACAATTACAAAATCTGACACTGGAAACGAAAATAATGTAAGTCACATTAAATATGTCTGTATTTTTTTTTAGAAAAAAAGAAAGATACTCGTATATTTATGTATCACGAACACAATCAAAATAATTAAAGTTCTAAAATAATTGTAGGTATCTGTTAAACGTAGAACAAAGAAACTGCATAATGCTCAATGTATTTAGTGGTCGATTAGTCATACCCCACCTGACCTTTCTTTCTCTATGCCCAAATCCCTTCTTTATATCCATGAATACTATAAAAGAGGTGTAGAGAGGCCTTTGCTCAGCAGTGGGACAGTTTAGAACAAAGACAATAAATAATAATGCTCCCGTTGCGGAATTCCAAGAACACACACACAGAAAAATCTAGGCGATAAACATACACGTCATGGAAAAATTACTTGCGTTTGTTTTTCACCCATTTTATATACCTATGTATATCTAGGTACCAAAGTCAAGTGTCAAAAAAAGAATGTAGGTACAAAACCAATTTATCAATGTCACTTCTAAAGGTCATACTGCAAGTAATAAACAAACTAGCAGCGCAACGAAGGAGTTAATCGTAGTTCTCTTCTCTATAAAGACTACCGAAAATTTGTGAATGCTCATGTAGGGATGTAGGATATAGTCTCGGCGGTTTCTCCTTTTCCTGTTCTTTCCACAGTTTGCCATAAGCGCACTTTTCACTGTTTTTTTTTTTACTTGACACTCAAAAAAAAAAGAAAGAAAACAGCAGGTTAATTTTCATTTAATTCTTCTTGCCTCTCAGCAGGGCAGAAATTAATTTTCCTATTTATTTTGTTCGCCCATAATTATAGGGTAGGAATCACGTATTTTTTCTTACATATTGTGGAAGTCTGAATATACTTTCCGAGCAGATGTAGTGCAAACTGTCTAAAAAACGATGTTATTTTTAGTTGGCAAAGAGGTTAGTTCAGAACTGACGTTGGTAGACTACATAAGAAATGAATGTTCCCTACCTGGTACCAAGTATATGTGCAGAGAAGGCGGCTGTGGTGCCTGCATCGTCAGCGTGGTGAAAACTCCTGATGGCTCACCTCTTGCGGTTAATGCTGTAAGTAATACGACCGCGAAAATGGATGTGTTGAAATTTTTACATAGTTTATAATGAAGTCGCTTCGGATGTCTGTTCTCTTAGATCTTTTAAACTACTCAAAGGATTTTAATGCAGTTCAGCAATTTAAAGAGTGATTTAATACATACATATTTATTTATTTAACTTTATTGACCACAATACAAAAGTACTGATACAATAGGCGGAGTTAATGCTAAGGTGCATTCTCTACCAGTCAACCATAGGGAAGTGCAGAAATTAACGAATGCGGTTTTATGATAAATATACACCACATACATACCTACATATTGTATAGACGTATGTACATAAATACATATAATTACATATCCCTCATTCCAATAGGATCCCTTGCTTGATCCCTCAATGGATCCTAGGCGACTTTTAAAATTCCACTTGAATCCGTTTACAAGGATTTTTTTGGAATTTCCACGATATAGCGAGAATACACGCAAAAAGAAAGGGTTTTGCTTGTAAAAAATAAAATAATAAAGTCGTTTTCAGAAATCTTTTCATAACATCATAGCAATGCAAAAAGTGTAATTCCTAGGCATAGTGATTTAGGTTGGGTGTTGAGGATTTCAAATTAGAGAAAGACTGAAATAGGCCTATTTGAATTAAAAAAAAAAATTTCGACTTTGTTGATTTTAAAAACAAGATTTATTCTAGCAGGATGGTAATATTATTTATAACGAAGATTGATAGCGGTGTTAGCGAAACCGCGCATGAAAGTTATTAATAAATCAATGATAAAAGTTATTGTTCAACAGTGCTTAATCCTGGTGATTTCCTGTCATGGATGGCAAATCACAACTATAGAGAATATTGGCAACAGGTTCGATGGATATAGTAAGTTACAAAAAACAATGACTAAACACAATGGAACACAATGCGGTTACTGCACCCCGGGTTGGATCATGGCTATGTATAGGTAAGTAAAGAGATAAAAAAATAAAAAAATACTGCACTAATGAACTTAAAACATAACAATATTTTTAGTCTTTTAGAAAACAAGAAGAAGCTTACCATGCTTGAAATTGAAAAGTCTTTTGGAAGTAACATATGTAGATGTACAGGTTACAGACCTATTTTGGAAGCATTTAAACAATTTGCTTCCGATGCCACTGACCCCATAGTGGATATTGAAGATTTAAAAATTTGTGATAAATCTGGAGAGAAATGTAATAAAAATGATTGCCGTAATAAGTGTACTGGTAAGAAAACACAAAACAATGATGATGATTGGTGTATGATAACCAATGTAGAAGCTGAAAATCATATTAAAGTTGAATTAAAAGATGGAAAGTATTGGTTTAAAGTATCAACCATAGCGGATATATTTACAGTGCTGGCCAATGCTGGTAATCCGGATTCATATATGCTAGTTGCTGGAAACACTGCGAAAGGTATAGTATCGAAATTTTCAATTATATAATTACTCTGTCTTGTGATTCATTAATTTGCTTTTATTTGCAAAACACAAACTATAAACATTACAATACAAACAAACATAATACGGAGAACACAAAATAGCTTACAGACTAGTGTATTAGCAACAAGGCGGCCTTATTGCTCACAGCAATCTTTTCAAGGCACCCTTAGAATTAGAAATGAATTCCTTAGATGTGTACATTTTTATTTCACGTAAAGTAGATCTCTTGAGTAATATTAAATTATGGTAAAACAAACGGTTTCAAAAATGTGTGAATAGTAGATGTTTTCTAGCGCCGTTAAAAAAATTGTTATCTTATTTTGTACTTATACAAAGGCACAGCATTTAATTTTTATGTTGATATTAATTTGAAAAAAAAACCTGAAATATTAAGCCATAAGATGATATAATAGATTAGTGTAAAAATATAAAATAAAAGTTGGCTTACGGGGAAACTTGTACATTGATAGATATTTTTCTTACAGGAGCATATCCTATTGAAGAAAATCCACGTTATATAATAGACATAACTGGAATTGAAGAACTAAAAGGTTATTTATATGATCAAAATTGTCTGATTGGAGCTGGAAATACATTAACCGAAGTAATGGAAATTTTTCGAAGTATCGTTACGGAAGAATACTTCGGATATTTACAGAAGTTCATAAATCATTTGGAACTAGTTGCACATATACCTGTTAGAAATGTAAGTTTTTTTGGCGTTTTCTTTCTTTTTTGGGGATGTATTGTATGTATTTGTAATACAAATTTATTTTTAGATGGGCACGTTAGGAGGAAATTTGATGGTAAAACATCAACATAACGAATTTCCATCAGATCCATATCTTCTTCTTGAAACTATTGGAGCCGAATTGATTATTGGTAAGTAATCACTAAAAACTATTTTGTATATACGTACAATGTAAAATCTAAAATAACTTGTTCGAAAACAGAACCCTTATAAGACCACTTTGTTGTCCGTCTGTCTGTCTGTCTAGATCTAGACCCTTTTTCTCGAGAATACGTGGAGGAGTTGAAATTTTAACCGTATACTCAGATCTACGGTCTCATGCAGCTGTCAAAAAAAACAAATTTCTAAGTTTACGAAAAAAAAAGATACGGCGGTTAAAGGTGATCGCACATTTTTTTTTCATTCATTCATTCATTCATTTATTTATTTCGTGAACATAGGTATGGGATGTTAACAAAGAATAGGATGTTCTCTATGTCCCGCCTTATGAGGCATACAAAATTTATCACATAATTTAAAGAATTCAAAATAAAAAATAAGAAACAAAAATCAAAATTAATTTACAATTCAAAATTGTTCAAAATTTACTTTATAATTACTTATATAATATTAAATGTCAAAATAGGTACTTATAATTTAATCAATTCATTTGTATATAATTTGATCAATTCATTTGCATTTACAGATGATCACTTAGGTATTCATTAACAGAATAATATGCCTTATCAATGAGTAAATCCAAAACATGTTTCTTAAAGGAATTTATGTTATTATTATTCCTTATAATTTTAGGTAAGTTGTTGTACAGTTTTGGTGCCATTGCATAAACACTTTTATGTAAGAATGTAGTATTTGCATGTACCAATTTTAATTTGTCTGAGCGACGTTGACTTTCCACACGTTGAAACAAATTAATATTGCATTTTACAAAAATAACAGTTTCATAAATGTATAACGACGGTAGAGTTAATATTCTCAGGTTTTGAAAGTAAACTTTACAACTATCGCGGGGTTTCAATCTGCATATAGCTCGTATACATTTCTTTTGCGCTATAAAGACATCATGACTTTTTGTAGCATTTCCCCAGAACATAACACCATATCGGAGGATGGATGCAACATATCCATGGTACGCCACAAGAAGTGCAATGTGGTTAGCAACCTTGCCTAACATGTATAGCGCATATGAAAATTGATAAATTTTTTTACAGATGTGTTCTATTTGATTTTTCCATGACATGTCATTATTAATTAATAAGCCTAAAAATTTAGTTTCACTTGTTTCGTTTACACTTTGATTTTGATAGTTAATATATAATGGCCTGTTATATTTTTGTCTTAGTTGAAAATTCATCGATGTGGTTTTACTAAGGTTAATCTTTAAATTATTTCTATTTAGCCAATCTATAATTAATGCCAAACTATTGTTCATATCATTTTGTATTCTGTCAAAATTATCATTATCATATATTACGGTGCTGTCATCAGCAAATAGAGACATTTGATGATTCACAGTTTTTGGTAGGTCATTTATATAAATGATAAATAATAAAGGAGCGAGAACTCCGCCTTGAGGAACTCCATAAGCTATGGTGTTGTATTTTGAAGCATATATTCTTTCTATTCTAGTTTTTGGATCTATTCGTGAGATATGAGTTGACTGTTTCCTACCTTCTAAATAAGATTTTATTAGTTCTAATACGTTGCCTCTCACGCCGTAGTTACTAATTTTTTGTAAAAGTTTCTTGTGATCTACATGATCAAAAGCTTTGGTCATATCCATATACATAGCAGTAGCCGGTTTGCCATTATCCATATTTATATGAATTTTATATAAAAAGTTATAAATTGCCATATTTATATTTTTATTTTTCCGAAAACCCATCTGTTCATCGCAAAATATATTGTTACTTTCAAAGTATCTATACAGGCAGTCATAAATTACCTTCTCAAAGATTTTAGAGAATACTGGCAATAACGCTATGGGTCTGTAATTAGTTACATTTGTTTTTTCACCTTTTTTAAATAATGGTTTTACAATAGTTATTTTTAATCTTTCCGGGAATGTTCCGTTTTGAATACATTTGTTTATAATGTCGCTCAATACGGGGGCTATGATAAATGCTACTTCTTTTATTATTTTTGTAGAGATATTATCATATCCAGTGCTGTTAGTGTTTCGCAGGTTCATAATAATTTTGATAATGTCGTCTGGTATTGTTGGTTTCATGAAAATGGATTTGCAAGATTTGAATTATTACAATTTGTATTTGTATGATTGGATTTGATTTTTACTGCTTGATTTATAAAGTAGTTATTAAAATATTCTGCTATCTGTTGTGGTATTCTGCTATTTGTCAGCAACGTACGCGCTGCACGCGCCGAACACGCCGCATTTCTTGATAGCCTCGCACATTTGTCAGCAACGTACGCCCCGCACGAGCCGAAAGCGCCGCATTTCTTGATAGCCTCGCACATTCGCGTACGCGCCGTACGCAAATCTTTAGTGTATTGCCAACAATTTGAGCACGTGCCGTACGCGCCGTACGCGCCGCGTTATATGACGTCATCAAAATGCTTCCTTCAAATTCGGATGCCTACCGCACTTTACGATATGCGGCGCGTACGGTGCGGATGAAATGTGAGAGGTTTCACATCATTGCATACAACGAATTCTAAATTGCGGCGCGTTCGGCGCGTGCGGCGTGTACGGTGCTGACAAATGTGCGATCAGTTTTATTCAGCAAAAAAACGCATATTTCAACATTTTAAAGGAAATCAAAATGGGTCTACTAATCACCTGGGTGATTTGCTCAGGTGATTTAAATGGAACAATTCCTACTATGAAATGAAATTCCGAACATACGGACTGATATTTCGTTGAATTCTAGCCAGTTTTGTACCTTATTTTAACTAGTAATGTCTTTTTTGACAGGAGTATGTATTTCATTGTTTCGGATGGACACTTTCATAGTAGCCCCCGCTTGTTTTTACTTTTCAATGACATGACGTTTGATGTATAAAAATTATCACAATGTCACAATAAGTGCATCTTTTTCTCTTTACAACATAACGTTACATGTTACATATTGTATTATCTTTGTGATCAATATTTAATAGTACAATTTGATATAAGTAGTGCCTATTTGTATATGTTACCGTTAGAATGCAGAATACGTTAATGTGTCTATTAACTAATTTATACTGCAAATATAAACTGTAAAATAAGGTAATCTGCAGATTTTCTGATACGGTTCGTTAAAGTATAAAATATTAATTAAAAAAGCTCATAGGTATTTGCACTATAAAATAATTGTTCTACCACTCCAAAAATTCCGATTCCGATTTGATTTAAGATAACAGTTGTAATGTACGTATTTTTCAGTGAATAACACGGGCTTAGAGGATACAGTAAATATGCAACAATTTTTGAAAACTGACATGAAATCAAAAGTAATAAAGCAAGTTGTCCTACCGCCAATTAATAATAAATATCGATTAGTTACATTTAAGGTAATTTTTTTGATTATGTAACTTACACTGTTATAATCATAAACGAAAAACGGCTAAGGGGCTAACATTACCAAAAGCTAAAGCAAGAGCTTTATGGAATTTGCCAAACACTTTTCCATGAAAGGTTCTGGTGTCATTGCTGTGTGAGTGACTTTGTGACTTCGTTGTTTATATGAAAAGTCAAAACAAATAATGTTAAAATCGCGAGCTTACAAATTGGGTATATGGTTAAAATTAATGAAACTGATCATTTTAGATTATGCCAAGAGCTCAAAACGCCCATGCTATTGTAAACGCTGGATTTTTATACAAACTAAATGCCGATGGAAGTACACTTTCAGAATCTAGAATTGTATACGGTGGTCTATCGCCTACTTTCATCAGGGCGACTGCAACTGAGACTTATTTACAAGGAAAATCGTTATTTACTAATGATACCTTACAAGGAGCGCTTAAGATTTTAAATGACGATTTAGTTGTGACAGCTATGCCCCCGGAGCCTTCGGTAGCTTATAGAAAAAGTTTAGCTTTAGCACTGTTTTACAAGGTAAGATCTTGGATTTTTATTGAATTTGTTTCAGCCTAGCCTAAGTTACATCAAACTTCAGTCTCTAAATTAGTAAATATGTTACATATTGCTGGTTAGTTTTGACCATTTTTCCACCTTAACGTCCATATCCGCCAAATGCAGTCGCCTTTTATCGGTCACCTTTGTGGCCCAGCACCAAATCCAAAGTAAATAAAACGACAGATCTGTATGTACACAAACTCTTGTAGACTCTTCCTCTTAAGGTGGTTGCTCAAGTACGGCTTGGTTGCTCAAGTACGGCTCGCGAAATTCATTTTTTACGGTTTTAACTAATTGTAGCTCAATCTTTCATTGCACATTCATAAGAATGCGATTCACGAGTATAAACACAATATATCTAATGAATAATTCATCACTAATATTATATAAAGGAGAAAGTTTGTGTGTATCTTTCTTACTTGTTCACGCTCAAATGACTGGGTCAATTTTTATGATATTTGGTACGTAGGTAGCTAATACCTTGGACACATATTATAGTACTATTTATCCCGAAAAGTACGCAATTCCCGTAGGATTTGGTCAAAAGTCTGATATAGATGGCGCCGCTGTGCATAAAATTAAACGCGGGTAACACCGCACGCAGCAGCAGTAAATTATAAATAGTGGCGCTTCTCTTTATATTTGTGACAAATGTAAGTTTAATATGATAATTTATTCAGTAGATATATTGTGTTTATACTCGGGAATCCCATTCTTATGAATGAATGAATGAATGAACTTGATAAAAATGTAAGAAAATTTGAAATTGGCGGGCCGTGCGGAAGCAACCACCTTAAAAAGAGGAATACGTGAGTCCCAAGTCACACATGATATCTATGACTTTTTCCTCTTGTCTCTTTGGGGCTGCTACTGTTGCTTGCTACATCTATCTCGATGAGACATACTTAGTCTTTATACAAAATATTTTACAGGGACTACTAATTCTTTACCCAAATACCTTGGGCACTACTTATAAATCTGGAACCATTAATTTACATGACACTCGCCCAGTATCTCAAAGTCGTCAAACGTATGATTCAGACTCCTCGCTATGGCCTTTAAATCAAGCAATGCCAAAAGTAGAATCCTTGGTAAGTGAATTTATTTTTTCTCACTTTGACTTGTGATTACAGATTCAGGGTTAATTTAAGTTTTGTATGTTATTTAACGACTTATATCCAGAATGTAGTTATTGTCACATATTTCTCTATTTCAGAATCAATGCGCAGGGGAAGCGCAATATTGTGAGGATATACCCACTACTTGTAGAGATGTGTACGCAGCATTCGTGTTGGCCACCACTTGTGGAGAAATTGACGTTATTGATCCAAGCAAAGCCTTAGTAAGTTACATGTGTAGGGTTATTAATAAGAAAAAGACGATTCGAAAGATATTGTTATAGGCCTGTTTGATAAAAATAATTATGTTGTATTTATAATGCAATCTTCTAGTGTACCTACGATATTGGTACAAATTCGTTTAATCAAAGTCATACTTTTTTATTCCGATGGGCAGATTACAAGCCCTCACTTTTTGTAAGTAACTTGTGAGTTAGGTCTCCAGAGCTCCATTTGGGGGGTTGGGAGGGTTGACAACGCGCGAGTGGTACCCTCGGTATTGCAAGCGTCTACAGGCTACGGTGATGCTTACCATCAGGCGGGCCGCATGCTTGTTTGCCAACTTTGTAATTTAAAAAAAAAGTTTGTTTTTTCCTACCAATAGCTAATGTCATTTGAGGAGCAGCTCAACATCATAGCCAATACGCATCTCGGGTTCAGATCAGTAAATAAAATAAAATTGCTTATAATGCTTTCAGGAAATTCCTGGAGTTGTAGCCTTTTATACAGCAAAAGACATTTCAGGTAAAAACTCTTTTACTCCATCAATAGCAGAGTTAGTTTTTCAATATGAAGAAGAAATTTTATGTAGTGGCACAGTTGGATATAACGGTCAACCCATTGGTATTATTGTTGCTAAATCTCGTTCTTTAGCCGAAAGAGCTACAAAATTGGTTCTAGTTACTTATAAAAATGTTATAGATCCGATTATAGATATTCATAAAGCAAAAGAAGACTCTACAAGAACTAAGCAATATATGGATATTGGTGCAATAAGTATTGGTTTAGATGTAAAGAAGGTAATAGAAGGTGGTAATAATATTTATGGGCAATACCATTTCTGCATGGAAACAGCAGTTTGTGTCGCAGTTCCTGTAGAAAACGGGTTAGAGGTATATCCAGCCACACAATGGATGGACGGAACTCATTCTGTTATAGCTCGTGCGTTAGAAATGGATTCAAGCAGGTGAGCATCTACATTAAAGACAACGGGCAGATTAGGACAACCCTGCAATAACGATCATTATGTCGTTGGATAGGTATTTTCAATTGGAACAACAATTTCTATGACAACTTTGTTCTTACAAATTGTCCGTTTTGAGTTGAGGTGCCCCTTCACCGCGAGCATTCGCGTGTAATGTAACATTTTAGATTCGACTTTGAGCATTACATTACAATACTACCTCCCTGACTGACGAGCGTTCGCCTCCCTCACTGCTGTAATGCTCGAATCTGAGCGTTACATTACATGCGAATGCTCCCGGTGAATGAGCACCTTTATAAGATTTTTTATTACTTACTCGAGTAAAATATTAATAAAAAAATTGGGAATTGTCCTAATAGAACGCGAATGCGCGATCGTCGCGCGAGTAAGCGATGCAACCGTCGCGTGTTCGCGCGATGGCTAAAACTGGGTGTCCTAATTGATCATCGCGCAAATTGACGACGCGAGCAAGCGACCGTAGATTAGGCAAATGTGAGACAGTAATCCATAGTATAACCTTTATCCATAACCTTTTAGAGAACTTGACGGACAGCAAGTCAAACTGATGTCATTCAGTTCATTGTTTCACATTATGTATAGAGTTTATAAACCAAACTCCTTGCTCTAACAGCGGCATCGGCCGGCCGGGCCGGCAAGGCGAGGGGGGCGGGGGCGCGGGCGCAGTGCCCCGCTGCGCCGCGCTGAGGCAAATCGCGCGATTTTCAGTTAGGACACCTATTCGAATTCAATATGTTTGATCGCGCGTTCGTACGAACTAGTTCGCGCGAATAGATTAACAAACATTTGAATCGCGCGACAGCGTCGTGCGATGGTCAGTTAGGACACCTATTCGAGCTCAATATGTTTGATCGCGCGTACACGCGACGGTCTCATCGCTTACTCTCGCGACGATCGCGCATTCGCGTTCTATTAGGACAATGCCTTGAGACTTAAAAAATGTACTTTTTATCGATATGTATGTTGTATCTGTAGTTTTATATTTGACAGATGAAATGTCAGGTGACACTTAATGGCGCGCCTTGTTTAAATAAGTAGCAGTTTCTCTATATTAGAGATTAATCTTCTTTTATTAATAGCTATTACTAGCTGTTACCCGCGGCTCCGCCCCCGTGGTCAAGGTCAATAACTTTTCCCATGGGAATCTTTTTATCCCGTGGGAATAAAAGTAGCCTATATCACTCTCCAGACTTTAAACTATCCCCAATAACAAAATCATACCAATACGTTCATTACTTTCGACGTGAAGGGAGGACAAACAAACAACAAACACACTTTCACATTTATAATATTAGTGTGGATTAGTTTTATTCATATTACGCATTTTAGTTGTTACGGCAAAAATCGGCTATCACACTGGAATTGTGATGGAAAATCATCGCAACTGTGTTATGTGTCGGCGAGGCCTCTATCGTGGAAGATATCAGCAACACGTTCTTCCACATAACCTTCAGGGGGCCAACCACAACGTCTTATAGCAGTATTATTTTAATATTACATCGAGTTTTCGTACCACAAGGTCTTTATAACAAGCTTGAAACATTATTACTTTTTTCAGCAATTTTGGTGACGTTACCTCTATTTCGTTCATTCAATTCGTACCATGACGTGACTTTTGGCCAGTAGCATTATTGTTTTAATGTCAAATTTAGCAATCATAAAAAAGTTCCTCTTTCGCAACTGATACAACATTATTTACTATTATTTGCTCAAAAAAGTAAAGTAAATCAAATTATTTTCGAAAAATAATTAAATATAGTGAACGTGAACGTTAAGTTAGTGACTGCACTTGATTTAATTTGATTCCAAATGGATTTGGACTTGGAAATATTCGAGTTCTTGGAAGCCGATAACTCCGAAGAGTGTAGATCACGAAAAAGGCGTCGTGTGCGTTTTCGTGAGGAGTGTAATCCCTTCGACTTGGATGAAGAAGAATTTAGAAAATAAAAATTACTTTTAAAGTACCTACAACACACTTGAGTTTACAATAAAATTCAAAATTTTCCGCCTGTGACAGCGTGCGTTCCGTTCACGATTCACGTCACAATGTAGATTCGGTTTCATACTTTTTCATCAACATTTTCTTCAATTTTAAGCACATTTTTGAGATACTAGTGTATATTACGTAATAAGTTACTTATTTATACTTAATTTTCCCTAAAAAAAATCATTTTAAATTAATTCACATTAACTTTTTTACTTCTATTATTATAAATTATTACTTAAAATAATCATGTTACGGAACGTCATTTGAAAGAGATGGCGCTATATATTTGATATAGCGCTGTTCCTTTTTATCCTTTAGCAGGGAATAGACAATGTCATCAAATCATTCGTTCTTACACAACACTAAGCAGGAATAAAATAACATTGCTCGGTAGAGGTCATGGTACGAAAACGAGTAATGTTATTATAAGCATGAAACAGAACTTCCTTGAAATAAGATTGTTTTACTAAAGCTTATGGTTGGCCCCCTGAAAGCGCAAAGTGTTATTGTTCATGTAAAAATCCTACTAATATTATAAAGGCGAAAGTTTGTGTTACTACTTCACGCTCAAATCTCTGGGCCAATTTTATGATATTGGGTATGTAAGTAGCTGATACCTTGGATTAAAACATAGGGTCCTTTTCAAAGTACACGATTCCCGTAGGATTTGGACAAAAGTCTTATATAGATGGCGCTGCTGTGCATAAAATTAAACGCGGGTAATACTGCGGGCAGCAGCTAATAAAGAATAAAATGAAAATGAAAAATCAGTACTAATTAAAAATGAGCAAACCTGAAAGGAACTTGAACTCAAACGGACAATTTGTAAGAAGAAAGTTGTCATAGAAATCGTTGTTCCAATTGAAAAGACCTATCTAACGACATTATAGTTTATTGCTATTGGAGGGTGGTCCCAGGTTCCATACATTTTTGCCCCTTCTCCTTTGAATGTATCACAACTGTACCAACCATTAATTTAATATTTACTCATCATCATCATAATCAACCACAAGAAGTCCACTGCTGAACATAGCCTCTCCCAAACGTCTTTAATTTACTTGAAATTTTCCCAAACATTTGCTCATTAAACAGTAAATAATAATTGTTGTTTTTGTAATAACTGTATTTCAGAATAGACATTTTCGTTCGTCGGATTGGTGGAGGTTTTGGACTAAAAATTTTTCCGACCACACAAGTATCTGCAGCATGTAGTCTTGTAGCAAAAAAACTTAACCGTCCTTGCCGTTTCATTCAAGCATTGACTACAAATATGAGGTCTATGGGAAAAAGATATCCAAACAGTAATCAATATAAGGTGCTTTTGTTATATTATTTATGATTTGAACAAAAGCATATTTGTATCTTTATATAATTATATTATTTTCATTTATGACGTAAAAGTTACAAATAAAGTAAATATATTATAGATGCTCTTATCCTTAGTTCAATAAATGAATATCGTGTCTGATTTGATAATAGTTCGCATATTTAATTTACTTTGTAAGTATACCTACTAATTATTTTGTTTGTATTAAGATTTCTATGAATGATTCTGGAGAGATACAACGAATGGATTACACTTTATATCCTAATAGTGGCTATATAAACGATGTGAGCGTACCGCTACTAGGCATCCTTACAATTTCAAATTGCTATAGCAGATTAAGATGGAATACCAAAGGCATTAATACATCTACAAATGTAGCAAAAAATACTGCCTGCCGAGCCCCAGGTGTGTAAAGTCAAAGTATTAGAATGTGATGTACTCAAAAATAAATACATATAATTATTTAAATATCATTGCAATATTGTTTGATATCATTATTTTGATTGTCAGGTACTTTCGAAACTATATCACTGGCAGAGATGGTTATGGAACATATTTCATATGCACAATCATTAGATCCTGTAGATGTAAGATTGGCAAACTTAAGTCTTCTTTCACGCAGTGAAATTAAAACGATGTGGAACACTCTTAAAGTTGATGCCGACTACGACAATAGAAAAGCAGCAGTAGTGAAGTATAATAAAGAAAACACATGGAAAAAACGGGGTCTAAGAATGGCGTGTTCGAAATATGATCCTATAGGTGCACTACGTCTTGATGTAAACCTGTCAGTGTTCAATTTTGATGGAACCGTAGTCATTACACACGGAGGCGTAGAAATGGGCCAAGGAGTAAATACCTTAGCTGTACAGACTTGTGCATATCTATTGAAGATAGATGTCACCAAAATACAAATCAAAACAAACAGTAGCATAAATGCACCAAACAGTTTGTTCAGCGGTGGAAGTTTGACGGGTGCAAGTGTTTGTATGGGTGTTCAAAGATGCTGTGAAACATTACTAGCCAGATTAGCACCTACCAAATTAGTTTTATTAAATCCTCCTTGGGAAGTATTGATAAAAGCTGCATATAATTTAGATGTCGACCTACAAGTACACAGTTCTGTCGGTCTCTTTGATTCTCAGATATACACTTTGCATGGAGTAGCGTGTGCAGAAGTAGAAATTGATGTACTGACAGGAGAATCAGAAATATTAAGAGTAGACATACTGCAAGACGTAGGTCGCAGCATCAATCCCGATATTGACGTCGGACAGGTGAGATTATTATTATATTTTTAGCTACATATATATAATCAAACTATATAACTACATATATCGCCCGAATCAAGTGAAGTCACTTACATTGTCTATGCCGTAAAGATAATTTCACATAAGAGCTCGTTTTTTACTGCTTGATTTTTCCGTCATTGTGGATCGTACTCTTAAGTATTAACTTATACATATTATTATAACTTTTAGTTAGGTACATAAAAGGGCCTAAACTTGAGTTGTCTAACCCATCATGTAAGCAAAGACTTCAAGAATTAAATTAATATTTAAATCAAT
Organism: Endotricha flammealis; assembly: GCA_905163395.2. NCBI lineage: Eukaryota > Metazoa > Arthropoda > Insecta > Lepidoptera > Pyralidae > Endotricha > Endotricha flammealis. The sequence continues at coordinate 9,125,426 of LR990866.1, forward strand.
AAATATATGCCAACTGGTCGAAGGTATGTAATTGCGTTAAGAGATTTCTATTGATAATGTTATACAAACTTATGTTGCAATATATTTTAACTTTTGTTAAATTAAAATAGTAAGAGCAAAATGCTTTATTTACTTATGAAAGCTATCCCAACAGGTCGAAGGTGCTTTTATCATGGGCGTCGGTTATTGGACAAGCGAAAACATGGTTTATGATCCTAAAACAGGTGAACTGCTAACAGATAGAACTTGGAATTATTATGTCCCACAAGCTAGGGATATACCGCAAGATTTCAGAGTAAATCTTAAGAAAAAATCATTCAGCAATGAAAAAATGTTTGGAGCTAAAGGTAAAAAATTTGTTTTATAAAAAAGTGCGAGTAGTAAGTAATTTCTTCAGTGGTAAGTGGTTCTTACTGGGAGGGCTCTAAATCATATTGTACGGAAGCCCCCCTTAAATATTTATTTATTTTAATGTAATGATTCAATTTTAAAGTGAATTAAAACTTAATATTGTGTGAATATTTCAAGCGTCTACCTGTTATTAATATCGAGCAAAAACTGTAAAATATGCGTTTGTTGCATGCCTCTCTTAAAGACTTTTGACAGACAGATTTAAAACAGACAGACAGACAAACGACAGATAGACAGACGGACCATGAAGTCTTAGTAATAGGATCTTAGTAATAGGAAAAAATGGATTGATGCCATGGCTGCCAACCGAATGAGGCCTCAACACTGTTCCAAATCGTGTAGTTCGAAAATGGATGGGAATATGGAAAAAAATTAAGTTAACCAAAGCGATAGAGAATTTTATAAGCTTTCATTTCGTCATAGACCATTTCCACTATAACGTACCGTTTTTGAGATATTAGCGAAAAACTTAAAATTGGGACTTTGTCATCTCCTCCCCCCCTCTCCCTCCGGCTTCACCTCCTAGACGTCAGGACTTTTAGTATGTTTTCTCCCTTAGCGTCCTGATTAGGTTTCTGAAGAAATCGCTTAGGTTCTTACGCTCTTTACGACTACGTTATTGACTGACCTATTCGTATTTTTTATTTCGATTAAATTTGTTGAGAAAGAGCGTCACTATTTATTGTTTGCATTGTAGATTCAATTTATAACAGGAAACTACTCTGATAGACACATGTCTATACATACATATTTGGCATATTTAAGCTGTTTTTGTTTTATTTGCTTCTTAGCTATGGAAACTTTTTTCACAGCGTCTGGTGAACCTCCAATATGTTTATCAGGAGTCGTACCCATAGCTCATAGAGAGGCTATAGTGGCAGCCCGTTCCGATGTTGGTATTCCTACAACTGAATGGTTTCCTGTTGGTGAGTTTTTAATTTTATTTATTTATTTAATCTTTATTGCACAAAGAAAAGTACAATTGGCGGACTTAATGCCTAAAGACATTCTCTACCAGTCAACCATCGGGTGAGGCAGAAATATTGTTGGCGGAATAAAATTAAAAGTAATCTACTGGTTACCTAATAACTAATTATACATATACGGCTATAAACATATACATTATAAATAAAATATATTAATAACAAACTTACATACTATACTTAATTAAATATTCAGACATGTTCAAAATTTGCGCATAATAGATAACATAAAAAATAAATAAATACACAGGGACAAATAAATCACACAGATTGATTACGATACTATATTTTATAACAAATGCATATATATACATATATATATATATATATATATTATATATAGTATCGTCGAGTTAGTATTCCATAACACAAGTTTCGAACTTACTTTGGAGCTACCTCTATATATATATAAATATATATATAAACATCCAAGAATTTTTCATCATGACCCGACCGATTCGAACCCGGGACCTCCTGGCTGGCGGTCTGGCGTGGTAACAATTACGTCACGGAGGTCGTCAAATACCTATATACATTCGGTGTTAATTTTCCGAATTTTAGGTCTTTTGAAAAAACTATTTTCCTTCGCTGCGAGTCGATACCGGTCTTACAATTAGTATTATATCCTGTTGTAATAATCAGCGATTGGAGTCGGGAATGCAAAGTAATTATTTTCAGTTTTAAAAAAATCAACAAATTATAAAAGAATAAATATTTTTATTTTATATTACAGATGGACCTTCTACTACGGAATATATAAGTATGAACTGCAAAACAAACATTAAAGATTTCAAATTTATTTAAGTCTATATTTATAAGGCTAATTAGCGTTTGTTACTTTAATGTGGTTTTCATTATCATCATCATCCCCTGGTTTTCATCATCATGTAGTATAATTTTCTTCGAAATATTCAAAAGTAACATCATTTATTCCAATAAAATAAATATTGTATCATCTCTTTCAGTGATTTTCCTTTAATTCCTTTCCAACTTGTCCTAACTTGTGTTTAATTCTTTTCCAATATGTTATGTACTAAACCTTGTTTTAGTTTACTAAAATTAAATCTATCTGTATTGATTTTAAAACCATCATTTTTTCTTTTAGTGACTTGATTTGACACAAGTCCTCTTTTATCTTGACAAAATTGTCTACTATTATGAATAAAGTTGCGATTAGTAATATTTCTATTCCATAACTTTTTATGTAACATGTGGTGACGTTTTTTTTTAGATCGTGGGTATTTAGATCTGTCTTTGTAAGATCTCTTTTTTACTTTGTTTATGGAATTTTCAAATAAATCACCATTATTTGATATTGGATTTTGTTCTCTATTATATTTTTCTTTGTTAAAGGTCTTATAGTTACTTTTCATTTTACTGACATTCTTTGACTTTGGTGAAATAGTTTTATTATGGAAAAAAAACGGGAACTTTATATTCTTCAATAAACTAAAATAGGAGAAAAATTCCAATTAAAAAAAAACATTTATTGGGGCCTGTTTCACAACTTGTTGATAAGTTCTAGCTAGCCTCTTTGTCAAATAAATACTGTAAAAGATATGCCAAAAGCATACAATAACAGTTGTCTAAAACTACCATTTTATCTGAAGGATAGGTTATCAGCAAGTTGTAACAGATGACCTTAAACTAACTACATAATTTTAAAAATAACTTCAGATATTTACCCTTTATTTCGTTGTTTATGATTTTCTTGATCAGTGTGAATATATTCTACTGCTTTTTTTACGATTTGTGATGTATTAATTTTACTGTTGAAGTCATTTGTAGGCATGGAATTAGCGTTTAGGTGGTTTGTGTTGGCTTCATATCGCAACCTATTTAAAATTTCAGCAAAATTAACATTATTGTTTGCAAGTGCTAAATTATTATGAGAAATAAAAGTCCGCCCACAGAACTTTTTTTTGGCCACTTCATCTAACTTCTCTTTTTATAACTAAGCAATGAGAAAATGAGTTAGCCTCTAATAAACTAATTCGACTAATTTTTACAACGCCAACTAAATATTCAAAGACAGCATCAAGTAAAGAACAACAATTATTTTTACTTGTCCCTCCAATTTATACCTTGCCACCTAAATTACTAACTCAGCTACGGATTTTATAACTTATCATCACCATACAGCTTCAACACAAGTTCCTCAAAAAAATATCATTCAAGCTCCAATAATTGATAACATCTTAAATTATAACTAAGCCATTATTATTATTCATCATATTCTTTTATTGGGAAAATAGCCACAGCACAATTTGGCGCGAGTCCCTACGCTTCGCTACGCAAGGGCGAAGGGGCTGCACATCCCGCAGCGCCGGAGACGTCACTACCACTACTAGTTCTACCACCCATCCAGCCAAGCCAAGACTGCCAAGTCTTGGCTTGGCTGGATGGGTGGCCAAGCCTGCAAAGACTGCTAAGACTGAGAAGCCTGCGAAGCCTGCTAAGCCTGGCAAGACTATCAAGACTTGTTTTAAACTTTCGATCAAACAACCATTCGGCGTTTTAATATTCGGCCTTCAGTTTATAGGTTTTATGAAATTTAGTATTTTGGCTTCGGCATTGTAATACGTATCCGGAAACATTATAATATATTTATGTATGCCAGTATATTTATGTATAAACATTATAATGAAAGCCACTAATTTTCAACAATCTGTGATTTGTCGATATATATCCATATATATACAAAATTTATATAGTCAAATCACACAGATTGTTGAGGACGAATAATATACGGGTTGATTATGTATTATGAGTGTAAAATATACAAAAAATTGCAGACAAATAAAATACAGTACTGATCTTATAGTTGCCTGACTTCTTTCTCCATATTCGAAAGAAAACATTAAACCTCTTTGGGATCGCTGGCATCAGATGACCGGCTAGTTTGCTTGGGTCTTTTATAAAAATAACAGAGCCAAAAGATAAACGTGGTCACAATATCTATTACCTTTTTCTTTTATCATCCTGTAATGATTTTTGTGAATAATAATCGTGATTTCGTACAAAATCAGCAACATCAATTTGATCCTTTTCATCATTAGGTCTTACATTGCGTTTTTTAATTTCTTTTAGATACAAATGCTCGACGGGAATTTTCATTTTATGTTGTTTATTCATGAAATTACTTTGTTTAATATGTTTAAAAATATGATTATAACAAACACAGAACTCAATAATATAAATTAATAAAATTACCAAATAAAAATATCGTAACATTGCGACATTAGGAACCTAAGTTGTCATTGTCATCTCAAAGCATAGAGTTTGTAAGTACTATGGAATATTTTTATTCTTATTAACACAAAAGAGTTTTGATTTTATAATAAAACTTAGCTTTTAAAGAAAAGGTTATTCGAGTAAAAATAGTGACTGACTGAAAGTTCGATTTCGGTCGAGTTTCGGCAAAAAAAAGTTTCGGTCGAGATTAGGTTCCGGCGGCGAACCTGCCGAAACTACGACCGAAACCGAAACTACATTCGGATGTTCTCGTGCAGTGCTCGGTCATATTCGGGACGATACATTCTATCCATAAAGATTAAACGTTATAGGCAATCTTTCTTTTGTTGTAGTATAGGAGAAAGTTGTGTGTATGTTTGTTACTTCTTCACGCTCAAATTTCTGGGCCAATTTTTATGATATTTGGTATGTAGGTAGCTGATACCTTGGATTAACACATAGGGTACTTTTTATCCCAAAAAGATCCCGATTCCTGTAGGATTTGGTCAAAAATCTGATATAGATGGCGCTGCTGTGCATAAATAAATACACACAAACGAAGTTGCACGGGTTTCACTAGTGTCATAATAAATCAATTTATGAAAACATATAAAAACCAAATGTCATTTCTGCTCAGGCCTATAGATATGGATTTAGCCGGGGATCCGCTTAAGTCGTTCTAATTTATGTTAGCCGTTTGTCGTCAGCTTCCCAGATGCTCAGATGTGAGTTGGGTTGGCCGGGCTCATTCGTGAGATTTAGATTCAGGCGATAGGTACGGTAAATAGCTGTAATAATCTAGCACACACATATAAGTAATTTTTTATATCAATGGAAGGTTTAACGCTGACTTGGAATCTTTTTGCAATCAGTGGCAACAGACAGGGGGTTTAAGGGACTTACGAAAACTAAAGATGTTTGTATTACAAGGCTCTATAATATTCATTAAGTCTCAAAAGAAATATTAAAATCTCTATTGATTCTGTATTGATCAATCTTATGTGTTATAAGTAAGTTTAATTGTAACATAAAGAAGACGAAGAATTTCTTCTCCACTTGACTATCCGACCGACCGTCGTCATGAAAATTTGTATTCATATTTAGCGGTAAAGCAAAAGACATAGGCTACTTTTTATTTGCAAATCCTTGGTAATAAGTCCCCATCCCAAGTATATATAAAACTTCAATCGTAATCCACCTCCTAGAATACTTATTTACTTCCCTAAGACAGTAACTTATGTACTTGATATAAAAGTTTTACAGTAAGTGTACAAAGATGTAGAGTTACAGTTTCTAATTTGGAAAGGATTTTCGTGTCGAACTCCAAGCTGTTTACACCTGGCAGGAAACTCAAATGGGAACTAAACTCAACAATTGAATACAATTTTCAAGGGACCCTTACCAATGTTATTCGAGAATTCATCATTTAGGATTTCATTTTGTCGTTTTTAGAAAGGCGTCGTTTTAGTAAGTTGTCGTTCTCCGCCTGAGGGCTTTGTTTTACACAATGTGAAGAATAATAAGTCTCATACGAACCAAGAACAAAAGAATATTATTGTTATTTTAATTGCTCGAATTTTTCAGACTAGTGGTTATAATTTACTAGTTGAAGTAAAATAACGTTCACTCGAACTAGAAATTTGATGATATCACGTCGTTACATGGCACCAAAGATATTTCCACGTACATACTTGTAATGTGAGTGGTGACTTGCAATTCCTACATCCAGGAAATATCAGTAACGCTCAGGTGACCATGTCTACCATTTTCATATTATTATGTTAGTTTCGTCTCTATGGTGATTCACAAGCTGATGGAACTCAAATCTATAGTCAAACTAGCGAAACCCGTGCAACTCCGTTTGCGTGTATTTATGGACAGCAGCCATCTTTATTAATCGCCATTAGCCGTGTCCACACAGACCGAGCACGGTTCGCGAGCCGAATGATCTGTGTATGTGGACGTGCCTCTCAAGCAGCCTCTGGTGCACGTTGCTTCGGCCAAGAGCCGCTCAACCGTGAGCAAAATATTGTCGATACTTCCACACTGTGTTCCACACACACCGAGCATTCGGCTCGCGAGCCGTGCTCGGTCTCTGTGGACACGGCTATTGACTATCAGACTTTAGTCAAATCCTACGGGAATCACACACTTTTTGGAGTAAAAAACCCTATGTATATTTTTACCAAGGTAAGTATCAGATACAAGTACCTTCATACCAAATATCATAATAATTGACCCAGCCACTTGAACGTGAAGAAGACAAACATTCTCACGAACTTTCGCCTTTATAATATTAGTGGGATTTGTCTTGTGTTTGTTACATTTTACAAAAAAATAATACCATGGTAGGAGTTTAAAGTCTGCCAAAGTGTTCTTGAACTGCAACCAAAATAATAGCTCTCTCATTGTAAGCATTAGACTTTTAGATTGTCTCAGAGCGAGATAAGGTTTTAAGTGAACTCTCGGTTAAATATAGTACACGGTGCCTCGTTAAACAGTTAACGGGACATTTGCAAATTCCTACTTAAAACAACAAAGTAACATTACCGACGTTGTTTATGCGTTTTAATTAAAATATACTCGAATTAATCTTGTTAAGTCTTCGAATGAAGTTGTGAGATAATGGTTTGTGTTGTCATCGTTATGGCAATTATGAAGTTTCCATTTGTATCATATTATTTACCTTATTAAGTATTACTTTACTTGCGAGTCAATCTATGCTTCCTTTTTTCCAAATTTGCCTTTTTTTGATTTTTTATAAGTAACATACGGTAGCAAGCAAGCTGAAAAACCGTGGCCACCGCTGCCTGTGAACATACATAACACCAAAGGGGTACCGGAATTGCTAGCTAAAAGGAAAGTAATAAGAATAGAGTTGGGGTTCTAAAACTCTTACTCGCCGAACGAAACTCTTCTTCACGTTTTCTCTAACCTTTCTTTCCGTCAAAGGCCGACAGCGGTTCAGTTGCGTCTGGAGTCTCTATGCTCCAAGGGCGGCGGTGGCTTACTTTATTTACAATCTTCATCTATTCACCTACTATCAAAAGACCCGCATGTTCATTGGCCTTTTCAATAATTTTTTTTACAAATCACACAACGCTATCTATTTTCAAACTCCACCTTACAGAAAATCGTAGCCAAATAGCATTGGTCTCGGCCATGTTGTGTTCCTACGGTGAGTAAGGTCTCCAGAGCTCCACTTGGGGAGGTTGGTAGGGTTGGCAACGCGTGAGTGATACCTCCAGTATTGCAAGCGTTTATAGGCTCTGGTGATGCTTACCATCAGGCGGGCCGTACCTATGCTTGTTTGCCACCCTAGTAGTATAAAAAAAATACTAAGCAACTAAGATTATCCTATGGGTACTAGATTGCTGATAAATATACTTAACTACATTTTTATTGTAATTATCACTACATAGTATAAAACAAAGTCGCTTTTTCTGTCCCTATGTCCCTATGTCCCTATGTCCCTTTGTCCCTTTGTCCCTTTGTATGCTTAAATCTTTAAAACTACACAACGGATTTTGATGCGGTTTTTTTTAATTGATAGAGTGATTCAAGGGGAAGGTTTTAAAGTATCATACATTCCAAAATTCCCACGGGAAAGCGGGATACACGCAAACGAAGTTGCGCGGGTTTCGCTAGTTAAATTATAAAATAATAAGTATTAACTTATTACACATAGAAAACATCCAGACCAAGGCAAACAGACATGGTCATGAACACAAATATTTACCTTGCGCAGGATTCGAACCCGCGGCCCTCGGGATAAAGTAACCATTGCTAGCCACTCGACCGCGTAATATCTGTAATATATAATGTTTATTCATCTCCACATACGTTTAATACGTATAATAATATAGTGTAAGAATTGTATTTTGGAACCGTACATTTAGTACAATAATACTGCAATTCAATAGATCGAATGAATGAATGTAGAACATAAATAATCTTACCCGTTTTTTTTTATTACAATGTTAAACGACTTTTACTATCAATTTTTATTAGACTGTTGGACAACCGTTTTGATTTCCCTCTAGACTACACGGACTACTTTGACTACTCGTCCTAAAATCGCTACGGATTTATTCCGATTTATTATTTTATTTCTCACTACATATTTTATAGCATTTCATCATCATCATATCAACCCATAATCATCCCAATGCTGGGATACGGGTCGCCCTTCAATCGAAGGTGATTAGGGCGTACTCTGCCACGCTGCTCGAATGAGGATTGGCAGAGGCCGATGTTTTCAAACCGCCCTAGCCACCGACTTGGCTTAACGACTGTCATCCATCAACAAAAGCAGGGACCGACGGCTTAACGTGCTCTCCGAAGCACGGAGAAGCTCGAGATAACGAAACCATCCAAACGCTGGCTAGGGTCGACGTCGCTTAACATGCGTGTTCATATCTTGCGAAACAAACCACGCCATCGACGTCCTCATAGCATTGACGTTTTATTATTATTGAAATGATAGAGCACTAGTGAAACCCGTGCAACTTCGTTTGCGTGTATTTATTTATGCATAGCAGCGCCATCTATACAAGACTTTTGATCAAATCCTACGGAAACCCTCCTATAAAAAGTATACTATGTGTTAATCCAAGGTATCTATCAGCTACCTAGATACCGAATATCATAAATATTTGCCAAGCCATTTCAGCGTAAAGAAGTAACAAAATATACACATGACTTTTGCCTTTATAACTTGTAGGATTTGTGAAATGAACGCGACTGGGGAAGTACCATCCTCTCAAAGAATAAAAGCGTGAAGCAGCAATGCATCCAGAAGCTCAACTTCTTTTCTACGTAGCCGATAACGCATTGGGAGCATAGTTGGGAAAACAGTGTTGGTGGGTTTATTATTATTATAAGAAGTTAAATATTTGTACTGTGTCTTCGCCAAATTGTTAGGTTTAAATAGCGGCTATTCTTAAAGAGACCTCCCATGTTCTATATTATGCCACCTAGAACCACCCACGTACCCACTCCAAGAAGATATCCAAGGAAAACTGACAAATGCCGTTTTTCCCAACTGCTAGCTGATAGCAATTTATCCAAACATCATACGATGACAATTACTAGCACTTCAGACATAGACATACAGGTAACAGCCCTAACCGGGACCGTCTTGGACTGCTACCACCAGTCCTGTCCTCTCACCCTCCCCAAAGACAACACAAACAAGACCAATAAATGGTGGGGCCCGGAGCTTGAGGGTCTGAGAAAGAAGGTGAGAAAGAGATTCAACAGGGCTCTTAACACACGCACGGAATCAGACTGGGATGCCTATAAGGAAACCCAGGCCCTTTTCAAAAAGCGTATCAGATACTGGAAATCATTCGCCTGGAGAAAATTCAGCGAAGAGATATCTACCAACCAACAAGCAAACAGAGCGAGGAAAATCCTCGCCAAACAAAATCTTCCACAAGTAGGATGCCTCAGGAAACCGAATGGTACGATGTCCTCCTGCGCTCAGGAAACTGAAGAAATCCTACTTAACACACATTTCCCAGACTGCCAGCTAACAATGACACCAAGATGGCACGACTCACCGGTAGTACCAACTACAACCTGCTGGAGGTTTGCTAAAGACGTCATAACACCAGAAAAGGTGAGCTGGGCGCTAAACAGCTTCTCGCCGTTTAAGGCACCAGGACCAGATGACATCTTCCCAGGATTACTACAATGGGGAGGACAAAAGATAACCATCCACCTCACCACGATCTTCCAAGCCTGCCTAGCTTTCCGCTACACTCCCCTGGCATGGCGTGAGGTAAAAGTAGTCTTCATACCCAAACCGGGAAAAGAAGATTACTCCAACGCAAAGGCATATAGACCCATCAGCCTAACGTCCTTCCTCCTAAAAACTTTGGAGAGAATCTGCGACAAACATCTGAGGAGTCGCCTAATTAAGAACTTCTCCATCCATAAGAACCAACATGCCTACTGCGCGGGCAGATCTACAGAATCCGCACTACACCAAGTGGTAGGCAAGATTGAAGAAGCAATTACAAACAAACAGGTATGTCTAGGGGCCTTCATTGACATTGAAGGGGCTTTTGACAAAACCAACTTCCGTAGCATCGAAACAGCACTGATAAGACATAAAGTTCCAACTCAGATGACGGAATGGATTGTCAACATGCTACGCAACAGGATAGTCCGGCTGGGCGGTCCTGATAGCGGGGGGGCTGTGGTGGCGAGAGGCTGCCCCCAAGGGGGTGTACTATCGCCGCTACTCTGGAACCTCGTTGTCAATGACCTGCTCACCAGACTAAATTCAAGATACTTTTACACCGTGGGGTATGCTGACGACATAACCATCCTCATGACAGGACCGAACGCAAGCACCGCATGCGCCACGATGCAGTCTGCCCTAAAGATACTGGAAGGATGGTGCAGAGAACAGGAGCTATGTGTAAACCCAACCAAGACCGAACTTGTACTGTTTACCAACAAACGACAGCTCGGTAACTTCAGCCCCCCGTACCTAATCGGCACACAATTACAACTATCGAATGAAGTCAAATACCTAGGTGTTACTCTAGATAGCAAGCTCAACTGGAACAGCCACATTGAGAAAAAGACCAGAACCGCCGGCATCGTTATGTGGCAATGCCGCAAACTAGTGGGACGGCGGTGGGGTCTATCCCCAAAAATCTTCAAATGGCTTTATACGGTAGTAATACGGCCAATGGTAACATACGCAGCTCTAGTCTGGTGGCAAAAGACCGAACAAGTTACATGCGCCGCCAAGCTACAACGACTACAAAGACAAGCATGCTGTGCGATCACTGGTTGTATGAGAACAACCCCGACGGCAGCAATGGAAGCCATGCTTAACCTTCCTCCACTACACTTACATGTGCAACAGGAAGCAGCGCAGGCAGCTCTTAGACTTAAACAACTAGAATTAACTAGGCATGACAACTCTAAGCACTACAAAAACATCTTCACATCATGGTTGATACACCCTCTCGTGACTGCACCGTGTGATAGAGTACTACCAACGGATATCTTCGATAAGAGATACAAAATCCAACTACACGAAGATAGCAACCTGAGAACAGCCCACAAATCACTGACCATCTACACCGATGGCTCTAAAACAGACGAGGGCACCGGCACGGGAGTCTTCTCAGAAGACCTAAATATACACATATCCATGCCCTTAGGAGAACACAATACGGTATTCCAAGCAGAATGCATGGGTATCCTACTAGCAGCCAATGCAATAACTGATAAGAAAATGGAAAACGAGCGCATACTCATTCGCTCCGATAGCAAATCGGTGCTCTGCGCACTCGGAAGATACGTGGTGACATCCAGCCTGGTTCTGGAATGCCACGATGCCTTAACGAAAGCAGGGTACTCAAACCACATAACACTGCAGTGGATCAAAGGACACAGCGGCGATAGAGGTAACGATGCTGCTGACATGCTGGCGAGGAGGGGATCAGGCAACAAATCAGTTGGTCCGGAACCGATTCTCCCCTTGCCAGTCAGCTGGCTCAAAGGTAACATTTTAAAACATACTAACTTTTTACATAACAAACTATGGTTAGACACCACAGATTATAGACAAGCGAAAGAAGCCCTCCCTGAAGTGGACGCTCGCCTCGCTAGGTCCATAATTAACTTAACTAAACAAAAACTAAGATTAATAACCAGCGCCGTGACAGGTCATGGCAGCTTTAACAAACATCTTTTCACCATAGGTGTTACAGACAGCCCCCTGTGCAGAGCTTGCATGTCGGCAGAAGAAACAGCGGCACACGTCCTGCTGGAATGCAGTGAGGTGTCAGCATACCGGGCAATCCACCTGGGAACACCAGGCAATCTCCGAGAAGTACTCAGCGACGTCAAGTCCCTGGCCGGCTTCCTGGAGGAATTAGGATGGCTGGAGTGATCCAGCTCCCACTCTTCGCACGCACAAAGGGCACATAAGCTGCCTAATTGCGGAGAAGGCCCGCAAGACAACAAAAAAAACAAAATGCCACCTAGAAGTCAATTTCAACTTTTTCAGTACTCTCCTTTGGAGCCTGAGATAATAAATACTATGTGGAAAAGGAAAGAATATACATTTTAAATGTGAGCATAGATTAGACCCTGATCATTAGGGAAATACGTGAGACTGCGTAATTTACATATGGGATGGATGTACCTATACGTAAGTATACATAGAATACCTAAGTCCGTTCCAGTAAACTTCCGAGGAATTCAATTTAATTAATTCCGCGTAAATTCAGTACCACTGAATACAACTTTTTGGCTGAACTTTCAGGGTTACACCACGAAAACTTGTGACACAGTAAAATATTATTTTTTATGCAAAATTTACTAGAAATAATATTTATAAAAAGTATAGTAAGTAAAAATGGACTCTTAAATTAAGTGGAGTTTTACTGTTTTTTTTATGCTAGTCGGAGCAAACGGCAGAGCAGGCGAGTCCCTTGAAGTAAAGTAATCACCGCTGTCCATAAACACCGGAGAAAACGCAGATGCGTTTCCAGCCAGGACAGAGCAGGCACGTGAAGCTTCCTAAAATTTAAAACCTTACTTCTGCGATATATTTAAAACTTTTATCTTAACCTCAGTTCCCAAAAAAATATATTTTTCAAGTTTTTTTTTACCGATTTGTTAGCATTCTTAATATGTGTGTATATGCTAAACTACAAGTTTCTAGTATTAGGCGTCTCTGAATGAGACCGCGAACAGACCCTAAAAACCACTTTTAGGTAAAATCGCTAGTTAAATTGGTGTTTACTTTATTTACCTGGGGTCGGAATCGTGCCGATCTATCTACATGTAGTTTGTTCCAAATAGTTTTCCTGTTAATTCACTTACCTCCGAAGCACATTCGTCAATACTTTTTTGTAGTAGGTACCCCGCTTTTCACATTTTACCAGGTTTTAAACATTTTCAACTGTTAACTAGAAAGTTAAAAATGTTCACGGTGCAAATACTGAAATTTTTGCAATATATGGAGTGGGGTTTCATTAGAATGTTATGGTGGATTTTTTCTGCAGTTACAAAACAACACATTATTAATGTATTTAAATGGCTTAAAAATCTAGTTTCTCGTGCTTTTCCTCCAGAAGATACATTAAACCATCATTTGACAACGTTCGCGAGAAACACGCGATATTAATAATTAATATCGTAATATAGACACGAGAAACGATTTAAATACTATAATAATATGTATGCAATTAGAGCGCGCGCATCGCTCTTTGACTATTGTGCAAAGCATAAGCAGATGTTCCATAGTGCTAATTTTTAGTTTGCTTCCATTTCGTCGTTTTTACAGCTCGGCACTGCACATTTCACCATGATTCCTTAAAATCCGAATAAATAACATCGAGAGAAACAATCAGCGTGCGTAATTAACAGCTTCGTTCTTTGCTGGTTTCGTTGTTGCTGTTTTGAGTTCGTCTGTTTGTTCATACTCATGCTTACCGTTCATACTTGCTCAACCGCGCTCTATAGCTTGCTTATCTATACTCTAAGTTGTAATACACATGTAAGAGCTAATACTGTTTCTATGTAAATTGTGTCTCTATAGATTCCGCGGAGGCAAGCGGGGCACGCATTTAAGTCCCAATAAACTTCTAATGACAAGTAAACAATTAAACGTTAATGCCATACAACCGAAGTATTATCTCAAGGAATTCAATTCGCTCACTTCTCGAACTATTGTGACGCGAGAATGGTCCGCGAAGATATCTTTATTGTTCCCTAACAATATAGCTCACAAAAGAAAGGTGGAGGTATTCAGTTCGAATCTCGTGACAAATATTGAATTTACAATGAGAATTTGACAAAAGGAATTTTATTAAAAACCTTATTGTTGTGCCGGTGTGCACGTTTTATTTTTAAGCCTGCCAGTTTGTAAAAGGTCTGCGTTTCCCTTAAGTTAAAAATACGGAAGCCCAACTCACTCACTCTCCTTAAGGGTATCGTAGTAAACTACAAGGAACCCTTATAGTTTCGCCATGTCCGTCTGTCTGTCCGCGGTCTAGCGCCTAGACGCTTATTGCTAGAAAGCTGTAATTTGGTATGTATATTCATATTACTAATGCTATTAGAGCGCTGGAACAAAATTAAAAAAATATATTTTTTGGGCGCCTCCCTTTTATGTAAAGTTGAAATTTTTTTTTTCGCGAACCCATGTTGTTTTGGTGTCGTTAGATAGGTTTCTTAAATGATTTTCCAATACAATGATCCGTTTGCGAATTATTTACATTTAACGTGCCAATTTTGTGGTAATTGTGTAAGTCTTGTGTTTAGAACACAAGACTTACGGAGATAGAGGGGACCACCACAAAAGTTCCACATATTGAACTTACAAATAAAACTATAACGGTTAAGTAGGCTCTACTAGTGACCGAGTAATAGCCGACGAACTTATGAAGTAAAATTTCTTTGACGAAAAGGTCATAGATATGGCATTGTACCTACTCATCTGCAAGCAAGCAAAGCGTAGCAAATACGAAACCCTACATTGTGCGTGGCCCGACACGTACTTCACGATTTTTTCATATTATCAATCATATTCGTTAAAAAACAGGATGAAAAGGTTTTTAAAACTCAAACTTTTTTTAATAAAGATATCTTGGACTTTACTGAAGGCATAGATTTGGATAAACAACACAGAATAGTCGTCTGACATAAAAGGATCTAAAGTTATTTCAAATTGAGATAACATTAAATGTTTTGACGAAAGTAGAATATTTAAATACCTTTTTAAATTGGAATGTTTCATTCGTAAAGTTATTTTCAATAACAAATTCAGACAATGAAACATTGCAAACAATTGGTTTTCTGAGTAATAGTAATATTATATGAAAATAAGAAGACACTAATATTGTTTTATACCACTAACGTGGCAAACAAAATGCGGCTCGCCTGATGGTAAGCAGTCACCGGTAGCTTAAGGACGCTTGCAAACCGTAGGAACTCAACATGACGGAGAGCAATGCTATTTGGCCACGATCTTCTGTAAGGTGAAGGTCCCCCAGACGGGCTGCTCCGATTTAGCGGATTATCCGCTGTGCCCCACCTTTCTTAAATAAAATTCGAAAGGATAATATCCGTTTAAACATATATCACATTTCTGCATATCATAACGACCCCCCACCTTTCTTAAATAAAATTCGAAAGGATAATATCCGTTTATACATATATCACATTTCTGCATAGCATAACGACCCTTCGGACTATTATCTACACATATTTGATATAAATTATCACTCAGCAAACTTAGCATTTATAAATCTTAAGCCAAACGCCTTAGGACAATCACGCAAAACCAACAGCGTTGTTGATTTAGGGTGGTGTCTAACAGCGTTTTAATGGTTATTGGTCACACGTAATAGGCGCAATTACTGAGGATTATACTGTAGTATAAATTTTAATATTTCACTCTAATGTAGTCTCGGGTTAATGTGGATCTTGTTATTATTAGAATTATTCATTTATTTATCCATAATACACAAATTACTTAATGCTAATTGCATTCTCTACGTCAACCATTGGGAGTGCAGAAATTCACGATTGCGGCATAATTCAAATATTTCTAGGCTAATACAATAAATTATAATTTATTTAATTTCATGTTATTGAGTTATGTATTTTACCAATAAATTATAATAAAATAATACGATATATACTAACAGTAGAATTTAGATAATTTATGTATAATTTTATTGCATAAAACGGTATTTAAATTTTATTTTTATTTTAAAACATTTGCCATTTGTGTAGGTTTTTTCCTACTACCGCTTCTATTTGAAGACGTGACATTTACATTTTAATTGACTTTGAAATAATCCTCTACTTTTACGGATCGGATGTTGTTTACAGATTATAATGGAAATGAATTATTATCTACTGACATGAACTTATTTGTTCACTTAAACTGCTCAAAGTTACTATTTTTAGTTAGTAGTAGTTTTACATTTTTTTTATGTCATTCAGTAGACAAACAAGCAAGCGCGCCACCCGATGGAAAGCGGTCACCGCCGCCTATGGACATCAGCAACACCAGGGGCGCTACCAATGCGTTGTCCACCAAGGAACAAAGGAAGGAGGAAGGGAAAGAAGGAAGAGGGGATAGGGAAGGAGTTGGGCTTCCGGATCTCTCACTCACCGAACGAAACGCATTGCTGCTTCACGTCGATATTCTATGAGAGGGTGGTACTTCCCCGGTCGAGCTAGAGCATCCTTATCCTTACTAATATTATTAATGAGAAAGTGAGTTTGTTTGTTATTCCTTCACGGCTTGACTAAGCAGCCGATCATTATGAAAATTTCCATACATATTGTTAGTGGTACAGAGCCCAACATAGGCTACTTTTTATCCCGTGAAAGTATGTCGTTCCATTGGGAAAATAAATTTTCTACTATAGAGGGCGCTGTATCGGCCAACAGATGGCGCCACAAGTCGCGCTATGGGTTGTTTTATTGTCAAACGAGATCTATGTCATAAAATTAACGCGAGAGAAGACGCGGGGAAAAGCTAGTTTCATAATAATGGCTCTACCACTCCAAACTAATGTTAGGATTACTGCAATACTTATTTTCGATTCTCTCTATCCCATACACACTCTTTCACTTCATGTCAGATCACGAATGGTTATTTCTTTACAACAATTTACAGTGATAATCTCATAATGAAGTAAGGAGAAGCAGCGTCTAAGAACGCTTTAAGTTAAATACCACTTTGCTTAAATTCTACGACCGACTAAAGACCTAAGTCACTAGGTCTAATTCTCGAAACTTTGATCGGTTGCAGTATTAACTCTACAGTCTTAAGGCTTCTTTGGGATGTTCTATATTATTCCTGTGGAACTATCGAACACTATTTTGTATGTGCTTAGATAAATTTATATTGGTTACTCTCATCTCTCAAGCTCAGATCGTAGTAGAAGTAACATTATTTTATTGATATTCTGTACAATCAAAAATATTATATTTATTAAAGTTTAGAACCTTTGACATAGCCCGGACACTCCATACAACGCGCGTGAAATAATTACCTATTTCTACTACATAGGCCAATGTCGTCTGTACTCGCGTACACGTATGCGCACACGTATACACATTAGTTCACTAAACGCACACATTTGCGACTGCACGCGCCACGATACCCGCCTGAGGTTGAGGTAACGTGATTCGGTGCGGGGCGGAGAGTGATCATTCTACCTCTTATTGCATGCTATTACCGCAGTTTTGAACCTTTGATTTCTTTCGTCTAGTTCAGAAGACAGTCATAAGTAAATAAAACTCTATGTAATTTTTTTTTTACGTATTTATTACCAATAATACATTTTTTTATAACAGCCTATGATGTTCCACATATTGGACGACAGAAACTCCTAAATCCTTCTAATATCTTTTATGAGTATTCATGTCAATGAATCAAATGATGGAAATCATGGATAAATAAAAATAAGTTAAAAAAATATTTTGAAGTAATTTTCCGATCCAATATTTCCGTGCACTAGTAATACTCTACGGAATAGAATCAAAATGTAATTTACACTATGCATTTATAAGGTTTCACTGATACGAGGTTTCCGGCTTACTTGCAGGTGTTAGAAATAAAATTTATTCCGATTAATCACACTTGAATCTTGATTCCAATCCATTTTTATGGCATACTTATTCAGTCCACTGTCGTTATTCTTTTTTTCTGCCACTAGAACAACCAATGAAAGATGTAACCAGGGCATTAAATTTGAGTTTTCTTAATTTATGCATACTCGAATGTTTATGTATCAATAGTATATTCATATTGTACAAAGTTTCACAACAATGAAATTATTACCATCAAAATCTTTATTCTTAGTTCTTTACTCTGATTACTTCTTTATGTAAGTAAGTAGTAATGTTGATGTGATATTATGCTAGGTGTGACTTAGAAGAATTCAAATTAAAATAACGTGAAGACTGCGTTTTATTCAGTGATTGATCTCTCACACGAAAAAGAAACCATGACCACACAAAAAAGAGAATTTGAAAATTGTCCTAGGTATCTCCTCCTGCCTCCCTATTTACTTACTTTCCCTATTCCAATAAAAGTCGATCAACATATTCTGGTCATTTATTTTCAAAGGTTCCTTGTTTACTACAGGAGGGCTACTACGAAACCTAAATCGATGAAATACAAGTTATTTCATGGTTATAATGCAATGAACTACTAAAATAACCATAAAGTACAAGGTATTTCATGAATAGAATTCAAGGATTACTAAAATTAAATTAATTAAAATGAATTAATTGGTTAAAATTCTTCCGATACTTCGGTCGAAGTATCGGATGTACGTTTCGTAGTAGATCTCCTGAACCTAAATTTTACTTGAAATATTTTGTTAATTATGTACTCGTAAAATCTTGCCATCACTTGCATAGACTACAACTTTTTTTTTTAAATCTATACCTACTTCTTCTACGAGTATATGTATTTTAAATTTCCTTACACTTTTAAACACAATGTACTTTCCTTTTATTAGTCATGAAAAGGGCGCTCCATTAAAACAGATAATAAAACTAATCCAGTGATAAACTGAAGAGCAATGTTCACCAGTCATAGTTTAGCAGTGAGGAGCTCTTTACTTTCATTATCAATTATGCCTTCGGAGTGAAGTGGTCGTAAAGGCCCTTCGGGACTGCAGAACAAGTTGGACCGGCCGATGGACTGAGCTAAATTACTGCCAAGCGAGCCCAAGAGGATATTCCTGGAGATAGTAAAGATAGTTCGCGATGCGTGGTTAGGTTTTTGGTTGGCTGTGAAAATTCTATAACATTCAATAGGTAGATAATAGATTTGTTATCGGGATAAATAGATTCGAAAAAAGTCAGAAAATGAGTTTTGTTCCCAAAAAAGTCAAAAAATGAATTTTGGTACACGGATAGGATAGTTTTTATCTTCATCAGTCCGGAACCGAGATTTCGCGGGTAAACCCGCGGGCATCGGCTAGTGACTTAATTATCGTTGAATAAAATTAACCCATATAAAAACTCCCAACAACAACATCGTTAAAAAGTACTAAACTTTGTAAAAAACGTTTGTTTAGGCGTTTGCGTGTAACTAAACGCACATTCATTAAACTCAGTAAATACTGTCTGTCCACGGAGTTGTTTCCACGTTGTAATTACCTTATTAGGGTTCCGTGGCTAGCATTCTAGACGGTTTTAGTGCTTAGAGAAAATTATTTCGTAGTTGGAATAAGATACGCTGCGCTTTTGCTATTTCATTAAGTTTTAAATTTATTTTATGCTTCTGAAGAATAACGCGAAGCTGGGGTTACCGGTAAACTTAAAAAATAGCCTTGTTTATCTGAGGTGTTTATTTAAAGTTATGCTCATGTATAGTAGTAACGAGCATATAGGTATTATAAAAATGTTCACAATTTTTTATTTATTATTACAGTTTCATTTAAGTAGTTGTTTATTTTTTTTTTTTTTTTTTTTTTTTTAAATCTGCTATCAGCCTTGCAGCCATAATCAGATGTGTTGTGCATATTTAATAGGAATTGCGAGTGCACATCCAGCGATGTGTCGTCTCATTAAATTTTTTTTTTTTTTTTTGTTTTGTTCAGAAAGGTAAGGAAAGGTTCAGATGGAGGCCAGTCGCACCCTTTTCAGCCTAAATATGTTACCATCTATATTCAAGAGGTCTGTAGCCAATTGATTTCTGTGCAGTTCCAGTCTCAGTTTGTATTTCACAGAGCATTTGTCTATTTCTTCTTTGACTGTTGGGATGTCCAGGTATTCATGGACTTCAGTGTTCCGTGTGAACCATGGCGCGTTGCTCAAAGTCTTAAGTACTTTATTCTGGTAGCGCTGGAGAATTTCTATATTTGAGTGACTCGCTGATCCCCAGAGTTTATTTATTGAAAACTCAAAATTCATCATCAAATTATTATTAAGGTGGGCGTTTCAAATATTTTTATTTTATTTTCGACATAATAATATGAAAGTGTTTAGAAGGCTTTAAGTCCCGTAATAAAATGTAGTTTGTTTTGAATTCAGGTCATAAAAAAATTACCTTGATTTTTTTTTTTAATGACCGTAATTTGACGTAATTATGTACTCTAGTAAAGTACGTTGTAGAAAGGGCTCCTTAGGTTTGAGGGTTAGTAGGTCAACGCTCGATTTATTATGAGACCCTTCTGAATTTTAACAACGTACCTCACTGTTTTATAACTCACGTATACGGGAATCTTACAACGTTTTTGAGAAACAGCCCTATATAAAAAGACCCTCTAGGTCTACTGTTTGTCGTAAACTGACACGTAAAGTAGGGGCATTTTGTATAATGTAATTTAAAGTTGATGTAACGCTGAAATAAACCTTATGCCATCAAAAAGGTGTAGAAATGCGTAACGTAACATAATGACAAGAAAGATGTTTTCGTGTTGTGTAAAACAATCGTAAATCAGTATTAATTTTATAATTCATTCTAAAAATGGATGGTAGCTTGAGATTTTGTTGCTTTTTACGTTTTGTGAGTGACAAAAATATCATGGAAGTGGTTGCTTGCCTACTATATAGGGTGCAGTCATATAGTTTTGTGGGCGAAACGTTCGTGGGTAAAACATTATTTGGATAAAAGGTTCATGGATCAATCGACTGTTAGTAAACGATTTCAGAATCTAAAATAGGAAATATTTAGTTACGCATACTTCCAAGAAATCTAAATATTAATTTAGAAAAGTTATAAAGTAATTGTAATATTTATAATTAGTTGACTAGTTTCGATGATATTCCAAATAAGTTATTGTGTAATATGTCTTGTCTATTTAGTTTATAGCTTTGACGAAATCGTAATGATACTAAAGACAAATCGAATTTAATATTTTATATATGTAACGACAATCAATGAGAACCATTAAATTAAAATTCGTTGTTTCGTTTTTTACTGTTTCAGATTTACAGACGAGGAAAGATTGCTTTTATAGAAAATAGCACCCTGTCCCAGTTTCGCAAGGGTTTTTGCAAGGATTCCTATAAAAAAAAAAAAAAAAAATTCTTGTACGGATCGCACAACACCATCTAGTCCCAAACTAAGCAACTAAGCTTGTACTATGGGTACTAAGATTGCATATAAATATACTTATGTAATACTTTTTTTGTATATAAATACTTATTATACATAGAAAACATCCAAACCAAGGCAAACAGACATGTACACGCAAATGTTTGCCTTGCGCAGGATTCGAACCTGCGGCCCTTGGTGATAAAGTGACCATTGCTAGCCACTCGACTACCGGGCCTGTCAATAATATAGCCTGTCACCCGCAGATAGTAGCTTCCCAACGATGAAAGAGTTTTTGAAATCTATATTTTATAACAAATACATATATAGATAAACATCCAAGACCCAGGCCAATTAGAAAAGTTCGTTTTTCATCATGACCCGACCGGGACTCGAAACCGTGACTTCCTAGGTGGCGGGCGGTCCGGGGCGTGGTAACCATTACGCCACGGAGGTCGTCAAAAATAAAAAAATAGTTTTTATGTTCATTTGATACAAACAAAAATACTTTATAAACTTTATAATATTAGTAGAGATATAAATTAAGAAGACAATACCATCTTTTCATTTTAACATTTTACTTTGGGTGGCCTATTCGATTCATAGAGAATCTCTTTCTCTTTGAATTTATCTGGTTATTTTTATTTATTCTAAGTTTTCCTTTTTTTATTATGTTTCTTTCTTTTTATTATTTTATTTTAATTGTTTTATTGAACTCTGTGTTAAGTATATATAATATTCTGTAACTGTATATTTTACATTAAAAAAATCATTATATTTTACTTTCATCTAAAGATTATATGAATACATTATACATTTAGGTGTAGGAATCCGATGGAGGCTCTTTGCAAGAGCCACCCCCTAAATTCCTTAATGGGTTGCGGTGACGCCCATGTACGCATCCTGCCGACAATATCTCAGTTATTTCACTTTGGCTATTGAATTTAGTTCATTTGGAATGATTTTAGAATCAAATTAATAACATTTATTTCCATTTCATAAAGTATAGGATCATTAAGTGAAAGTGGAAAAGAAAAAAAATATACAAACCAGCTGCTGACCTGACGAACTTTGTTCCGCACTACCCTACCCTACCCTAGCCTATGTCCTTCTCCTGGTTCTAAGCTACAGTCACCTCCATAAATATGTAGTCACTTTAGTATTATACCTTGTCACTTTCGTATATCATTTCAATTACTTAAAATCATGTGAACAATGTTATAGAGACAACAACAACAGGTACTAAAGTGATTACATATTTATGGAGGTGACTGTACCTCTCCACCAATTTCCAGCCAAATCGCTTCAGCCGTTCTTGAGTTATAAATATTGTAACTAACACGACTTTCTTTTATATATATACATACAGGGTGACACCAATATCTCGGTAACCGGTCACTTTCGACCCCCTATTGATGGGGGCTAATTTGTTGCAAATGACCTCTAGTTTAACCAGTTTTAAGGAATAGGACTTATAAACTGTCACCCTGTATAGATATATAGATGTTCGTTTCTTAAAAGTACACATTTTTCGTACGTTAATTAGGTCACAGGACGGTATTCAACGTAAACCTTTTAACCATTTTATAATTCGATTCAGGTATTCATTCATGTATTCATCATATTATTCCAATCCAAATAATACATCCTATCCTAAGTGCTTTCATAAAGTACTTTCAAACCATTGGTTCATTTCAAAAACGTTTCCACTCAAATTCAAACTCGTCAACGATGCTAATAGCCTGATGTCCTCAGAGTGGTACAAGAGCCTATGTACATAATATATTCCGTATTTATTTAGCAACGGATGAATATTCAGAGGCACCGGACCTCTGGGGTCTGAGGAGGTCAACACCTGCAAAGTCGACAATTGAATAAGTAGACATGACTATTATAAATTGTATGAAATATTATATGCACAGGAAAGAGCTTAAATAAGCAAACAATAAAACAATCATTTTAAAGTATCATTTGAAGTACAAACAGTAAAATTATGTGTACAAACATAATAAAATTCCGCCAATGTCGAGTGATCGTAGAGACACATCAAATGAGATTGACCGGTAAATATAAAACTCTTTTTTATGAATTTTATTGTTGTGTTAACAAAACTTAAAACTGCTAATATCTATCGACGGCCTACGTGGGGCTAAACCCTGTTTCTTTTGACTTGAACAATGTAGTAAACAATCTTAGCGTGTCTTTTTATTCAAATATCCATGTGTAAAATCGATAAATCGCCAGAATAATAAGACTGTTGTGTTAAATGCCATTTCTGACTATATTATTATTATTTGGGTGTGAATGATAATAAATAAATAAATAAATAAATAAAATATATTTATTTCCTCTTCTTAAGGCTTATACTAATTTACAATTGTTTAACTTATATTATTAAAAAATATAACCTTGTGAAGAGACTAGTCCCTGATAATTTTAATTGCATATTTTCGTTAAAAAGACATGCTAAGATTGTTTACTACATTGGTCAAGTTAAAAGAAACAGGGTATACGTATAGCATCTTGTGATGTCTATGGATTATAAGGTCCTAGAATCTATAGAATAGAATAGAATCTACAGAGAATACAAGCAGATTGCATTATTTTCATAAAACATTATTACTTGTCCCTTGTCCTGTACAATGACAGGTAACACTTGATCCAAGGAAAATTAATTTTAGTTTGCTCTACAACATTTTAAGGTCTGTATTACAAAATCTATGCAAAGCAAGCACTATGAAGGAAATGCTTCACTTTCAAAACATGAATTAATTCTACACTGACAAATGCGATGCGCTAATTCAAATTCAGTGATTTTAATAAACCTTACTGCTAAATGTATTTCGATAACAGTGATATCCGAGTAGACAAACTATCAGCTCATTAACCTATCATGGTTCAATTCTCTAAGAAGGAATTCCAGGAAATCTGTGTTTACGGAATTATGTACATATTACTAATTATCACTTGTTTGCTCGGCGAAAAAGAAAGACATGGTGAGGAGACCTGCATATCCAAGAAATTATATTTCGAAAGACGTGTGTTCTAAATGTTGTTACTCCTCAGCAACCTTCTCAGGGTCAAGGACGACTAATGACAGTCGCTCCACGTAAAATGAGTAAATCTGCAATGATTATTGACGACCTCCGTGGCGTAATGGTTACCTACCACGCCAGACCGCCACGCAGAAGGTCCCGGGTTCGAATCCCGGTCGGGTCATGATGAAAAACGAACTTTTTCTGATTGGCCTCGGGTCTTGGATGTTTATCTATATATGTATTTATTATAAAGTATAAGTTTCGTTGAGTTAGTATCCCATAACACAAGTTTCGAACTTACTTTGGGGCTAGCTCAATCTGTGTGAATTGTCCCTATATATTTATTTATTTATTTATTATGGCTTAGATAGCGAATTACACCAATCCTACTGAATTAATAAACGCAATAACGCTAGGAAGAAGACGACATTGTAATATTATCGAGAACAGTTAAATACTTATAATCTTTGATATAAATTACTTTGTGCGATTCTGAAATTTATGATGTTGACTTTAGATAAAGTAACACTGTTTATGAACTAAGTTAAGGTATGATTTCGTAGCCAATTCTACTAACGCTTTATTTATCATGATTTTTCAACGTTGTTTTTGCTCTTTGACGGCACTACGGAACTGCGGGCAGGCGGGCAGTGTCATCTGCTCGACGACATGTCGCTAACTCCGTGTCGTTAACTAATAAGTATTTCATAAAAATAATTAGGTATACAGAAACAGTGTCGCGACAAAATGTAGTCTATTTTTGCAGCGTGAAGTCAGTTACGTACTTGTTTCTATGTAGGTTCCTCCATCATAATCTCAATTAAAATTCGCAGGTCAGAAAAGTGTTAAATTGTTTAATTCAAGCCATACCTACATATAGATCAATGATTTAAGAGTTCAGTTGTTGATACTCCAGCTATTGAGACAATGAATTTCTACTTCAAATCTTTATTAAAAGAGTAGCTCATTCAAAGAACGACATAAGTATCTTCGCTTAACAAATATATGCATATCTAAGTACTTGGTTGAATTAGGAAAAAAAATGGGTTCAATTCTATTTAATAAATCAGGATGAGAGGAGTAATCAAAATAAACGATACTTAAAAGACGAATGTTTCCCTAAGCCCATTTATTAAGACTATGGATAAATAAGCACCCCCAAGTTAACTAACTAGGAAGTCAATTAGCGTTTTAATTAAAGTTAAATATATTCAGCGAGAGGAAAAAACATGTTGGAGACAAACAAATTATTTATAATGAAGTAGAAATGTACTTACATTTTCTATTAAAGTCTGTGAATAATTTATAATTACAAATATTCAAATTAACAAACAATAAAATCAGCAATATAAAACTATTTAGGGGCCTACACTGTCATGCAAAAATCTACGACGACGTTGCACTATGCGTCACAAGATATTTCGCAAGCTTTTTTTTCGTTTTGTTGGTAGTCGTTGATTTATTCTAACCAAGCAACGTCTCCCACGTTGCTTGCTGATGGTAAGCCGTCACCGTTGCCTATAGACGCTTGCAATACCGGTGGTATCACTCACGCATTACCAACCCTCCCAACCCCCCCAAGAAGATCTCTGGAGACCTTACTCACCGTAGGAACACAACATGGCCAGGCCAACACAACCCTCTCAACCCCCCCAAGTGAAGCTCTGGAGACCTTACTCACCGTAGGAACACAACATGGCCAAGACCAATGCTATTTTGGCTACGATCTTCAGTAAGGTGGAGGGAGGTCCTTCCCCAGACGGGCTGCTCCGATTTCAGGGGAATTTCCGCTGGGCCCTACCTCTCTTAAAATGGCAATGTTTTGTATACAAGCCAAAACCTGTATTACCCCCGCGCTGGCCCTCACAGCGTAGGGGAGCGTCCCCAAGGTGGCGGATAGGGGAATGGTCGGTAGTACAGCCTAGCTACACTAACCGGCTAAGTCCGATGGACTCGCTGACCAACGACGGGTGTGGTCCTCCAGCATTTCGGGGGTTGTGCGGCGGGTTGACACCTCGCCCACGTAAAACCAATGTTGCTGATGAAGCGTATCCCGTTAGCGCCTCACTAGCTTGCACAACATCGTCAAGAAAAAAAAAAAAAAAAACCTGTATTACAAAACTCGTGCAAGAATCGACTGATTTAATGCATGCAATACTGCGAGAAAACCCTAGTAACTCACTGATGTATCAAATTATGAAATCATGTAAATATTTGTTCCAGGAAGCGAAGCTACTCTTATAGCGCCAATTTTAGCCACTCGATCCCTGAAAACATCAGTAATATACAAAAATATAGAATAAAGATACTAACGCCACACCGTAACAGTATAAATTAGCCCCATACAACCGCCTTTGTGTCTCAAATAGGTTAAAAGAATTTCCGTCTCATCGGAATTATTCATTCCGTTGTTTTTGCACTGAATAATTCCGTAAACAGATCAAAGGGAGAGGGGTTAAACAGGCAATTACCGTTGGAAAATGACTGTTGCAGACTGTAGCACTGTGAAACATAATTTGTGATGCAGATGCACCCGGAATTTTAGAGATACATGCGTCGCACTCACGCCAAACAAATGTAGTTGTATGCAGAGACATTAATTCTGGAAAAGGAATATTTTATTACAGAGAGATGACTTGGAAAATATTTTTATAGGAACTATTATTTGTATAACATACGGTACACATTGTTTTAATAATAATAATTTATTTTTTAACAACGATTTAGTTTAGTGGCTCCTCAGTGGGGTAATTCACGTAACAAGAGCCGATTCTAGTTTGATTCAACGACACTCGCTGTCCCGTTCAATTCCTATTTTGTATGAGTAAGACAGCGAGTGTCGTTGAATCGAACTAGAATCGGTTCTTGTTACGTGATTTGCCCCACTGGTGTCAACATGGTGGTATTCACTTACCATAATAATGGCTGTTTTTTTTTTTTTTGACAATGTTGTGCAAGCTAGTGAAGCGCTAACGGGATACGCTTCACCAGCAACATTGGTTTTACGTGGGCGAGGTGTCAACCCGCCGCACAACCCCCGAAATGCTGGAGGACCACACCCGTCGTTGGTCAGCGAGTCCATCGGACTTAGCCGGTTAGTGTAGCTAGGCTGTACTACCGACCATTCCCCTATCCGCCACCTTGGGGACGCTCCCCTACGCTGTGAGGGCCAGCGCGGGGCTTATAATGGCTGGTTTACACTCAGCCTAAGTGCAGGGCATAGAAGTCAGAAGGGAAGTGGACAGCTAGAGAGTGTAAATATAATAAATACCTTAGGGACAAATCACACAGATTGAGCTAGCCCCAAAGTAAGTCCGAATGTTGTGTTATGGGAAATTAAATTTAACGATACTATATTTTATAATTTGATAAAATACATATTATTATATAGATAAACATCCAAGACCCAGGCCAATCAGAAAAAGTTCGTTTTTCATCATGACCCGACCGGGATTCGAACCCAGGAGCTCCTGGGTGGCGGTCCGGCATTACGCCATGGAGGTCGTCGACGATATTCCTGCTGCTACTCGCGCTGCCCTGCGCAATGTGAACACTCACTTGTGTCGATGTTGCCTCAAAAAGTATTTGGGGCAACATTCCCGGCAGCGGCACCAGTGGAAGGGGCTGAGTGTAAACCAGCAATAAGTTTACCCGCATGCTCGTCTTCTATCTTTAAAAAATATAAAATTAAATTATTGTTTCGTTCATAAATTGTGACTTGAGATCCGTACGTCACAAGTTGATAGCAGTTTACTGTTTAGGAGTTTCAGATCTTGTTGTTTCTGTTGATGGCGATCGTGGACTTTTACTAGGGATGACTGCTAGCCAACTATGTTTCATAATTAAGCAAGTTAAATCAGACCCCAAAAGTTAACAGAATATTTGATAATGTGACCTAACTTCAATAATTTATATTTACTTGCCTTCTTCAATAAATATCGACAAAGAAAATTTGTTTTAGGAATATTAGTTTAGAGTAGAAAAGACTCTTCAAAAATTACATTTCATTCATACAAAGTTAGATTTCCTCACAAAAAAATGCCAGATTAGTATAAGAACCATTGACCATAAATGTTCGGTAGAATTAGCAATTCTAGTAGGATAACTATACTATCGCATTTCATTAAGTACTCTACATTAGCAACTGAAACGTAAAAACGCATTACATGATACCACGAATAGATAAAACAGAACTCACCGCGGCATGTTCCTGCAATAAAGGCAATTAGGTGCTTTGACATAGACCAACTAATATAATGTACGTAACAAAAATAAGTATTATGTATTATCACATTTAATAAAATAAAGATCAGTCAACGTTTAAATAAAACGTCTTATCTTATCTTATCTTATCTTAATTAATGGCTTCTGTCGTGTCTTAGCGACACATAGACAATTTCGCCAATGTCGAGTATTACAAATGAACACTTTTTAGCAAAAAAGTACACTTTATAAAGGCAACGTGGTACGGTGAGGATCCGAGGTCGCCATCTTGACGACCTTCGTTGACAAGGCGGCGATCTCGAATCCTAAATAAAACGTGTTTTGTCACTTTCGCACTTCATTTGTTTCTCCTTATGACAGTGACAGAACAGGTTTTAGTTCTTTGGTTATTTTTTTTTATTAGTGAAGGCGTAATGTGTCCATACCTCAAAAACAACAAATTGAAAAAGATTATTTTGCCTTGTTGCAAAAACAATAAATAAAATAAAATAAAAATTCATCATCAAGAAAATAATAACTATTCTTTGCAACTAAAAAGGAACGAGTTACTAAATATATTCTGTTTAGTTGTTCCTTTTTAGGGTTTGTAATGATAATAGTTATGCGTTTTTTTGCAATGCGTTCTTATGACGAAGCTTCTGTAATACATTTTGTTTTTATTTCATTCAAAACAAATGACAAAAATAATGTTAAAATAAAATAAATATATAAGGACAATTCATACAGATTGCTAGCCCAAAGTAAGTTCGAAACTTGTGTTATGGGAACTCAACGATATTATACTTTATAACAAATACATACATAGATAAACATCCAAGACCCGAGGACAATCAGAAAAAGTTCGTTTTTCATCATGACCCGACCGGGGATCGAACCCGGGACCTCCTGGGTGGCGGTTTGGCGTGGTAACCATTACGCCACGAAGGTCGTCAAAAAATAAAAAAACTATTAATTGTAATGTAGGAAAATAAAATATTATTATTTTTCTACATTACAAATAATATTATTTTTTTAATGTAGGAAGTTCGTACGTCTATGTGAGTTGGTCTATTCACGTTGTACTAAATTAACGTTAACTGCAGAGAATGCAAACTACTCTGATAGGTATTAACTATTAAGCGCAAAATTTTCTGTAACAGTATTATTTTGAAAACTGTTATATTTTTTCTGTGACAAAAATAGGTTCTTGTAGAGTTTAAATTGTCAGGCCTGCCAGCCTAACATGCTTAGGGCGTTTTTCCATACATAAAACCGGATGCCGGAGTAGTGGAGAAGCGCGAATACTAAAGTATGAATTTCTACATCGGACCGGCAATTACCGGACCGTTAAAATCGGATGCCGGAGTAGTGGAAAAACGCCCTTACACTCGAGATAGTTTCTCGCACGCGACAAAGCTTCTTCGCCAATAGCAATGCCTGTTTTGTCTACTGTAGACATAACCGAGATACGCCATTGGCAGAGCGGAGCGAGAAAATTTTGTCGCATTTGTCATGTTAGCCCGGCAGGCCGCACTTATATTTTCGGTTATTAAATTGTTATTGAAACCATACAGCTCATAATTTTTTAATTCATAAGGCAGGCAAATGAGCAAGCGTGGCTGATGGAAAACGATGCCCCCTATGAACATCAGTAACACCAGGGCGCTACCAATGTGTTGCCCTCTACAAAGTGGAATAGGGAAAACAGGATAGGAAACGAGAATAGAATTTAATTCCACACACTTTTTGAATAATAATTTTTTTTTGTAAATTATTTTTAAAATATACAATAATTGTAAATTTTAAATTTACCGCGCGATTTAAACCTATGGAACGGCTGGCACGTACGTATACAGTATTTTATTTTTATTTTAGTTAGTAAAATATACAAAGTACCTGCCATGGCAGTAAAGAAAACAGTGTAGGAAACACACGAAAAGAGTATTGTTGCATGTCGTAAGAATTCGTTGCAACGGAGCCGTTTCATTTTAACCTTAAAATGCTTCAACAAAATAAATGATAGGTCTTACAGTTCGCTCGAATAATAGCCGAATGCCTTTCATGTTTTCGCGTTATTACCATCGCTGAGTATTTGCAAAATGATGGACGTTCTTGGAATTCTCCAAGGGTTTTATCAAGGAGGAAAATATACGAATTTAAATGCGAATAGTTAGAAATCCTTTATGTCAAAGAGAAACTTGCCGGTCGCCATTGGCCGTTGTCTCTCATTAAATGAAACAATAATTATTTTATTTCAGATTTAATTACACTAAAACAATTTATATAAGTAAACCGTGGGCGCGTTCATATAGCGCGAATTTTTACGTGCGAGCGTCCCGTAAGCATCGCGTAAAAACCGAATTTTTTGTAGGGGCTTAAAGTAATTTGAACTTTAATTATTTTTTATTAATATACATTTTATATCGATTAAACGCAAATGCACATGCGTAGTACGCGCTCAGCACTCGCATCGCGATCGCTAAGTGCCCGCGTCGCGATCGCGTCGTGTACGCGTACTACGCTGGTAAGTAAAAATTCGTGGCGTGTGACTGCGGCCTAAATTATGCATACTCTAGTTGCTCTCTCTGCAGATATTATTTTTATTTTATTTTGACACAAACAGTCATACAAAAATATGTTATTATGACATTACGTTGTAATAACAACAACATAGACAAAAATAGTGCCGAAAATTACAACATATACGTCTCTTTTAGAGTAGAGCTCCTTTAGGTTCGTAGTCTGCGCATCATGTCGCCCCGGTTGCTTGTTTATGTGCTGCATAACAAAAAAAAAGCAGTGGTTAAATTTAAATACGGCAGATACTAAACGTTAACAACGTTACATTTAAATTAATGAGCTTCCCCTAATCTAATTTAATGTGTTTTTGAAAATGCACTTTTAAGCCATGCAGCGTTTTACGTTCCATTTAATAAGATCCCCGGTTTTTAATATTAAATTAATAAAGACTTTTATTAGTACAGGCTGGACTTAACTTTTTTAGAGAGAAAATTTGGAGAATTTGTTAATGAAGACGAGTTTTTAGCTTACTGCTTCAATAGATTGTGCGTTAGGAGATTATAAACGTGATGAGATAATCTTTTTCAAAGTATTGTGTTACTAGCTGTTGCCAACGGCTTCGATCGCGGCAGTTCGAGTGATATAGACCTTGTTTGGTCGAGTTAAAATGAAACAAAAACTTTAAAACTAAATAAACCGACTTAAAAAAAAAAACAATTGCTATGCAGTGGTCAACACACATAGTGAAATAAACGAAGCTATAAGGTTAGGGTAATGTTCATTGTAGTTTATGTGCCAGGTATATGATATGTTAGTCTAATAATAATGTTTGAAGTCGGTGCCAAGCCAAATAGTACCTAGACTAGTAAATTATGTAGCTTAGATGCTATTTGGCTTGGTGCTATAATTTAATTAAAATTTATGTGCGTGGGAGACCGCCGCCTCCACACTACACGTCATCAACGCAATTTTTTTTGGCTTGGCATCAACTTCAAACATTTTAGTAAGTTAGCACTTGCCACTTTTGGAGTGGTAGAGCAATTATTATGAAATGGGCTAGCTCGACCGGGGATGTACTACCCTCTCACAGAATATCGACGTGAAGCAGCAATGCGTTTCGGTGAGTGAGAGATCTGGAAGCCCAACTCCTTCCCTATCCCCTCTTTCCCCCCTCCTTCTTTCCCTTCCCTTCCTCCTTCCTTTCCTCCAACCTCCTTGGTGGACAACGCATTGGTAGCGCCCCTTGTGTTACTGATGTCTATAGGCGGCGGTGACCGCTTTCCATCAGGTGGCCCGCTAGCTTGTTTGTCTGCTGTTTGACTAAAAAAAAACTTAAAACACCGCGTCATTGTAAAGAGGAACTCTAAAATAGAATAAATTAGTTCAAACTACGAAATAATTTATAGTAAGTAGATATTTTTCAAATCAAATAAAATCAAAAATAGTTTATGCTGTAGGCCCTCGCGGCTCTTAGACGTCATTTACAACATATTGTCCTTTTGTGTTAAATATAAAATAAACAAGCTACTTTATATAAACTACCACCATTTCGGAAACAAAGCAAAATGACCACTGGGGAAAGAAATGGCGAAAGTTACGGCCTTTTTCTCATTCGATTTTAGTTTTTTTTAAACAATATTTTAAAATTCATACAACTGTTTCAAAAGAATAGAAAATCGTTAAAAAATAACTTGCAATGAGAAAAACAACGGTGTTATGTTAGTTAAAATAATAAATCTGTTGGATACTTCATTAAACCAACATTGTCACGTCACAACTTCATTATCACTGTACTCTGACCTCATAGTGCCGGCGGAAAATTAATATCCCAAATATTAATATTGATGAAGCCCACGACCAGTGGCGACATTGTTATGACATCCGTAAATTATTTACGGAAAAAATATGTTGGGATAAATAATTAATTAATGTTAATTTGTTCGGAAAAACCGTTGGAGGAACGTTCAGCGGTTTTTCCAAACAACTATGACTTATAATAGTATATACTTAGTGTATATACAGGGTTACTTTTGGACCCCCCGCCAATTTTTATATATTGCAGAGCAGCAGTACAATGAATTTATGAAATAAAAATAAATTATTTTACTGACTTATTTTTTCAAAATTTTACAATCACAAATTAAAATTATGGTCACTCTTTTGTTTACCGCGCGTGCGGCCGTCTCGCAGCGTAGCGCATGCGTAGCTGATATCATCCTTTCAACCAATGACAATGCGCCGTCGTTGACTGGCGCGAATGACCGAATGTTCCTAGAAATGTAAGATTTAAAAAAGCGACTGTAAAATGTGGATTTTAAAACTTTTTTTTTTCACCAAATATTTTTTATTACATTCCTTTTAAATCATGTCTATGTTTGGCAGGGGGTCCAAAAGTAACCATGTATCTGTCTGACTCCCCCGGTGTCTCTATAGTGGACCATGGGCGGTTGTGATCACTTGCCTTCAGGTCATATAATTTAAAAAGTAGCAACATAATATTTTATGTAACTTAGATATAAGTTAAAATTGTAAACTTTATGAGAAGTATATACTTTATAGCCTATGTAATAGGTGCCTATTATTTATATTCTATTTTATTTTAAATAAATTGTGTTAAATATTTATTATTTTATTATCATAAAATTTTATATCGCTAAAAGGTTTCCCATAGTGAAATAAAGCGGTTTTTAAGCCCCGAGTCTTAGTTCTCGCAATTAAATAGCAAGCCGAGGCGAGTATAGGCGATTATACTTATTGCATATTGTATCGGACTACAAAGACCGCTTCACTATCACTACATAGTATAAAACAAAGTCGCTTTTTCTGTCCCTATGTCCCTATGTCCCTTTGTATGCTTAAATCTTTAAAACTACGCAACGGATTTTGATGCGGTTTTTTTTAATTGATAGAGTGATTCAAGGGGAAGGTTTTAAAGTATCATACATTCCCAAATTCCCACGGGAAAGCGGGATACACGCAAACGAAGTTGCGCGGGTTTCGCTAGTTTTACTATACAAAATCGAATAGCTAAATACTAGACGATGCCCGCGATTTTCACGTTTTCAAACTAATAAAACTATCCAGTTAGAACTACCAGTGTGTTTTTTAATTGCAAGCAAATCTATTAAACCGTTTTTGCAAGAAAGGAGTAACGCTATCCATTCATATTAGTACACATAACAGCAAAAAAAAACATTCCTCAAATATTTATTGTAAACGAAATTTCATAGTAACCTTTTCCGAAACAAATTATTTTATTTAAAAAAAAAATCGACATTTATCTATGTGGCATTCTTATGAGAATATCTTGGAAACGGCAAAAAATCTGCAATTTCGCCATATCTTTACTTTTTTAAGACCAGAACAGGTTTAGCGAGTGGCGTTTTTACAATGATAAAACGTTAAAAAGCATACTTGATAATGGATGGATAGATATAGGATCCCGTCCGATCCCAATCTACACTAATATTATAAAGAGGAAAGTTTTGTATTTTTGTCTGTGTGTATGTTTGTAATGAATAAACTCAAAACTACTAGACCGATTTCAAAAATTCTTTCACCGTTGAGAAGGTACAATACCCCCGAGTAACATATACTATATTATATTTTCAGAAAATTAGGGATCTTTAGTAAAACCGTGAGAAAGTTGGGGCGGTCCGCTAGTGTTGAATAAAAGTGTTATAGTACGCGCCAAAATTTGGACTATTTTATTTATTTGATTGTGACGACCTCCGTGGCGTAATGGTTACCACGCCAGACCGCCACCCAGGAGGTCCCGGGTTCGATCCTCGGTCGGGTCATGATGAAAAACGAACTTTTTCTGAATGGCCTCGGGTCATGGATGTTTATCTATATTTGTATTTGTTATAAAATATAATATCGTTGAGTTAGTATCCCATAACACAAGTTTCGAACTTACTTTAGGGCTAGCTCAATCTGTATGAATTGTCCCTATATATTTATATATTTATAAAACAATATTTGAAAATCGATTGTCGTTATACACAGATTAATAAGTATGAGTTTCGAACTTCGTTACGTCTGCGCGGCTCAGCCGTGTTGGCGATTAGTATGAACACTTTACAGTAATATTATCAATGCCATGCCATGCCGGGTTTCTTGCGCCATACGGCGCGTGCGGGCCTCGAGCAATGCTCCTTGCCCGGGATTCAACTCCGGGGATGACAATCCCCGGGTAATTAGTATTTCCATTTCGATCTCGATCTGGAGGCATCATATTATCAATGATTATTTGATTATTTGACGACCTCCGTGGCGTTACTACGCCGGACGGCCGGTCCTGGGTTCGAATCCCGGTCGGTTTATAATTGTGTTTGACGACCTCCGTGGCGTAATGGTTACCACGCCAGACCGATACCCAGGAGGTCCCGGGTTCGATCCCCGGTCGGGTCATGATGAAAAACGAACTTTTTCTGATTGGCCTCGGGTCTTGGATGTTTATCTATATATGTATTTGTTATAAAATATAATATCGTTGAGTTAGTATCCCATAACACAAGTTTCGAACTTACTTTGGGGCTAGCTCAATCTGTATGAATTGTCCCTATATATTTATTTATTTATTTATTATTATAATAATAAGTCCATCTCATCACAGAATTATTTATGACTAGGTGACCCGTGCCCACTTCGTTGGGCATAATGTTAATAATCCTTTTTTAGTACAGGCGTTCGTAAGGAACGCTTTCATTCGACTGTTTTTTCTCCGATTCACTTCGCAAAACCGACTACCACGTAAAAGCCTTTTTATTTTTCGGTTTTTTATATAACCTATGACACTCAGCAATAATGTGACTTTCTATTGGTGAAAGAATTTTTTAAATCGGTTCAGTAGATCCCGAGATTACCCCTTACAATTTAACAAATATAACACACAAACTTTACTTCTTTATAATATTAGTATAGACAAGTGCAATTGACAGTTTAAGTGCAAGTTCTTGTAAAAACATTTTTTTTGTCTATTTACTGTTTTATTTTGCAGTCTATCTGCCTTCTATTTCTGGAGTCACAATAAAATCTAGCTTTATTCTTGGCCAATAATAAAGCTAGATTTTATTGTGACTCCTGTGCAAATCTCCAGCTCTGTAGGTCTAAATAAAAGCCAACAGTGGTTAAGAATAATATACTGTAAAATTAGCGGTAGTTAAAAACACATAAAACTATAGATATAGATGGATACATAGATAAAAATGTACTGTATTGCAAATATACACAACAAAAAGATAGCACTTTAAAACAAACACATATTTAAATCAGGATATTGTCCTGATTTACAATCAACACTCCCCCGTCCCCGTATCTATTTTCCCAGGATTTTACGATCTTGCAGAGAAAAGACCTACCCTAACAATCTTAAATTACTATCAATCACTTCGTAAATTCCTTCATAATATGTCAGCGCCAACACATCGAGTAAGTCTCGGTATATCCTTATACATCCCTAAAGTATCTCTAAGCCTCCATTAGGGCATAGTTTCAAGAAACAATAATAAAGGACTTTACAACTTTAAGGTCTTGGGCCACGAATTGTAATGAAGATAACGGGAAGTTATTGTTGAAATCTGCTTTCTGAAATTGTAGGTTACCTTGACATTCAAAATTCCTTAACTATACGTGACTGTGACTATCTTGGCCAAGATGGAGAAATCATTTACGTAAACAAACCGAACATAGGCGTAGTCAAGAATTTCGATGACATTTTATCGTAAAAACCTTAGGTACCTACTTTCCGAAACGGATCATTCAACCAAATTTTTAAAGGACTGACACCCCACAACATGTCGGCGCGAAAAAAGAGGCGCAAAAAACAATATAAAAAAAAAATTGTTCTACCACTTTGTTAGCACTGTTAGTATTAAGGCGCTGTCCCACTGCTGCGCACGAAGAGGCTACGCACGTGTGTTAAGCTTTGCAAGAGGATGTACGTGATTGTTTCCACTGCAACCCACGGACACGACCCCGCGCTGGCCCTCACAGCGTAGGGGAGCGTCTCCAAGGTGGCGGATAGGGGTCGGTAGTACAGCCTAGCTTCACTAACCGGCTAAGTCCGATGGACTCGCTGACCAACGACGGGTGTGGTCCTCCAGCATTTCGGGGGTTGTGCGGCGGGTTGAAACCTCGCCCACGTAAAACCAATGTTGCTGGTGAAGCGTATCCCGTTAGCGCTTCACTAGCTTGCACAACATCGTCAAGAAAAAAAAAAAAACCCACGGACACGTTAACCATCAAGTGACGTCATTGATACACGCGTGGCTTGCTCAACATAGCTCAACGCTGTCAACGCCATGCACGCAGTGAATGCGGTACACAGCTTGTTCCACAAAGCGTGCACATCGCTGCGCACGCTGTGGAAACGTAGACCCACGTAGTCATCTACGCAGCTGTAATGTGCCACGTGGCCCACGTGTTCGTGCACAGCGTGCGCAGCAGTGGGACCGCGCCTTTAAGGCTGGAGAGTTAAGAAAAAGAGTGAGGAATAGAGAAAACTTATATTAGTGAGAAAAGTGTACAATGACGTATAAATGAAGATGAAGTGACATTGTAAACCAGACGTACAGATGTACAAGGATATGTTTATGAACGTGAGTGACGTTTGTAGGAGGGCGTTACTGTGGCATATTTTCATACATTTTGTCAAAGACGAACTGTCAAAAAGTGACATACAATATGAATAAGAGTTGTAGTTCCAATTTCGGCCACGTTCTTAGAGACCTTTGTAGCACTATATACAACATTGATACGTGTTGATACTAAGAATTATAAAAATATAATATTTATTAAAGAGTTCGGTTTGTAATAGTTAGTATACCTACGCATACATACCAAATTACACCTTTCTTGCATTAAGCGTCTAGGTGCTAAATCGCGGACGGAGACAAGGACAGACAGACAGACATGGCGAAACTATATAGGTAACGGTTCCTTGTAGTTTACTACGGCACCCTAAAAAGATAAAAAAACAAGCATTAAATTTAAGTGTCTAACTTAGTGAATTCCTAGTATCGAAGTATAGGCACCCTAAATCCTCAAAGCTGAAGTCTGGATCATCAATCCTTCACTGGCAAAGCCATGACATTGACATCTGACACTCAAAAGGCAAAATGGCTTCTCTGAAGGTCCTAAGGACAGTTCTATCAAATGCTATCGCTTAGTACAATTTATAGAAAAATTATACCTACATACTGACAATTTATGTGACTGACAGACTAACTGATACTTATCAGCAACAACATATGTCACGCTCAAAGCAAACCTGTTTATTGAAAATTTTAGATGTTAATCATCCTGTTAGACAACTAGTCTATCAAACATACTGTCAATTTATCTAAAAGATAGGCTAAATGTAACCTATTTATTAAACTGTCTAACCAGCCCGTACAGTTTACATAATAAGTACCTGTGTACAGTTTACATAATAAGTATTAATATAAATACTTATGAAAAGTCAAATTTTTTTTTTTAAAAGCTCCGCATCGTATTCACGAAGCCAACAACGTGGATTATTGTCTCAAATTGCACAATTTACTGTGCGGTGAAAATATTTTTTATTCAATAGATTTCCACAGCTCGGGCTCAGTTGAAATATACCATTTTCTGCAGAAATGCCCTCTTTTAAGGCTCCATTGTACAATAAAAGAAAAGCGCATTTTCAAAAGCTATAGAATATTTTCATTTTGTTTTCTACCTACATGCGATTGTCTTCTGAGAAGAATATCATTAAAGGAAGCATATTTTCCTCATCTTCATTCATTTGTAATAACGATTTCTTGAACATCTAAAAGTCACGTACGGAATTTCAGAAATTATTACAGCAATGATTTTGCTAATTTAGTCGTATTACGTAAAAAGACAAAAGATAATTAAATAATTTTTTTGTTTTAAGCTTTTGTATCCCTTCTTTTAAGAGAGGTAGGACACAGCGGATAATCAGCTCAAATCGGAGCAGCCCGTCTGGGGAAGGACCTCCACCTTACAGAAGATCGTAGCCAAATAGCATTGATCTCGGCCATGCTGTGTTCCTACGGTGAGTAAGGTCTCCAGAACTCCACTTGGGGGGGTTGGGAGGGTTGGCAACGCGCGAGTGATACCCTCGGTATTGCAAGCGTCTAGGCTACGGTGACGGCTTACCATCAGGCCGGCCGTTTGCTTGTTTGCCACCTTTGTAGTATATAAAAAAAAAGTTCTAAGCACGTTATTGTTAAGAAAGTATATTTTTTTTTATGTCGCACGTTGAGTTTAGATTTATAATTTTAAATCATAGGCCTACCGAAAAAGACCGAAAATTTTTGCTGTGTTGCCATTGGTCCACGTAGTATTGCTATTGGTTGCAAAACAATTGCAAGACAATGACCCATCTCACTCTGTCAAAAACCTGTGTAAATTCGTTTGCTATCTTGTGAAAATTATTTTATAAAAATCCACTTATCCCAGTCAGCCAGGATTTTTTTATTTACGATGATTATGAATAGTAAAATATGACACTAAAACTATGAAAAAACTACATCTGTTAATATTTTATTCTTTAACAGAATTCTAGAGGTGATATTTTAACTTCGAGTTTATTCTATGAGCCTTCCTTTCTGTTCCGAGCACTTGAACCGTCACTTTTACGTATTCTTTCCCTCATAATACTGGTTGAAAATTTATATTCGATATTCATTACTCGCGGATTGAGGCGAAGATATCAGTTTGGAAAGAAATGCAGTCAATGGTGCTGGAAATCGTTTTTTTATCCGCTACCTCAGTTACGGATGTGTTATCTATAGTGTAGTGTAGCATTGTGAATTTTAAATTGCAGCTCTCTTTGTATAAGGCTAGGTTTTATTTCGAATGCATGGACGGAAATATTATGGAAGAAATAATTGGCACATCGAGACTGGATACAATGGGAGACATGTTTGTTATATTTACTCTCTGCGGTAATATTTGTTTCTTTTTTTATTTTTTGTTTAAAATTCACTATTAATTTGAACAAAAGATTAAGAGTAACCACGGGTGACCCAAAGGCCGGCAGTTACTTCGCTCACGGATTTAGATTGCCATTCAGCGATTAACACTGCTAGCATTTTGGGTACCCCGCCACAAGAACACTGCCTTTTTAATTTTTTATATTAATTTTCAATTTTGATCTAGTTAAATTTTAATGTTATTATTAGTCCAATCATAGTAATTTTACCTAATAAATTTCGACTTAAATCGACGGTCAATTAGACCAAAACAACTTATACCAATAGGTCTAGTACCATTTGTCTAGAATCTAATTAAACGTTTTCATCAACTGTCAAAGACCTATTGGGGACACTGAACTCGTGATAAATGAAATGTCACTCAACGGAATTCAATCCTGACATGAGATGTTTGTTCTATAGGTCATACAAAATATGTATAGATAATTATTATAACGTAAATAACGAGCATTTTCTTTTTATGGTGTTATCCCTCATCTATCAGGATTGACTGATTTGGGTCCACTAAGCCTAAAATCGAAGATAAGTCGGCAGCTGCGTCGACAGCAATGAAATGAAATGAAATCGTTTATTTCAGAAATTAGACCTTCACATGCACTTTTTCTTGTATGACTTTCTATAGTTTATATAAATAAGCGTTTAGGCATACTTGGGCCTCTCACGTCATTCTATCTTCCAGTCGCTGAGAGACCAATTGATTAAACAAACATAAAGTTACTTTGTTTTAAACATACACTAGTTAATTAATTTATTAGAACATTATAAAAACTGTACTGTATTATTTTTTTAATAGTACATACCCTAAGGTTCATAAATCCAAATGTCACTCAGTATTTCAATATAGCTCTAATATAAATGAAAACGGTCCACTTGAAACGTTTCTAATAAAATTGTCGTGGAAGTACATTTACTTGGTCTCCCCTGGGATGTCCCTTTCTCTTGGGACAATATGCCCGGAATTGACTTCGGGATTCGAGACAACTCGACCATTATCCACAACCAAGGTTTGGTGCAAGATTTCAAAATGAAGCGGATTCTTACAGACTTAATTTTTTTTTACGGATTTCTTAATGTGTTATCAAACACTTCACGTTCACCCCGTCGAAATATGTAGATTGCAATTTTTTTTGCAAAAATTGATGTTTGTTAAGGTTTTCAACGCATCATCACAAATGGTCCAAAGTGCCCATCAACATGGCATGAACCTCGCTTATGTTCGAGTTTAAGGCCCGTATTATAGAACAGATCTCAAGTACAGTTTAAACGTCAATCACTTGATTACAACTTAAGTATTGATTCGATGCTCGAGCATTTCTTTTATTTTTGAATATGACTTAAGAGTTGATCAGCTGATCTTTACTTGAGTAGCAAAATTGATCTCTACTCGAAATCATAATTTCTGGTCTATGGTTCAAGTGTGTTTTCTATTACAAAAAGAATTATTTTATTATTTTATTCCGATTCACGCACGTTTCACAAAAAACAATATGATGTTAATGTACATATTTTGGAATTATTTTTTAACAATTAATATTTTGTAATATACATTTAAATTTGGTACAAAATTTTCTGTTTTACATCAACTCAGTCAAAGCATAACTTGATTTCTTACTTGATTTATTATCTAAATACCA
The DNA here is from genome assembly GCA_905163395.2 of Endotricha flammealis. Lineage (NCBI taxonomy): Eukaryota > Metazoa > Arthropoda > Insecta > Lepidoptera > Pyralidae > Endotricha > Endotricha flammealis. Next base: position 9,167,492 of record LR990866.1, read on the forward strand.
ACATTATAATTATCAACTGTCAGTCAATGTCAATGTCAAAAAACTCAAATGAGTCTTGTTTATTTTTGAACAATGCTTGGGAACTAATCTATACTTAAATACTACTTAAGTCAAGAAAGATCTGTGTTTGCCTGAGTGAGATCGAGAGTACGCTTGGGTGTTGTTTACAAATTTCTAATTTCTTTCTTTGGGTTGTTTTAAATAAAATAAAGTTGAAACCCTAGTAATATTAGTTCAATGAGTTCAAATATATCCATTTCAGCTCATTGAACTAATATTACTAGCGTTTCGTATCTTGACCTAAGTATTATTTAAGTATAGATTAGTTCCCAAGCATCGTTCAAAAATAAACAAGACTCATTTGAGTTTAGCTTGGTAAATTTCTACTCAAGCATTGTTCTGAAATTAAAGCTCGATTTAAAACTAATTTTAAATTGAGATCAAAGCTTGAGTATCGTTCTGTAATACGGGCCTTAATGTCAGTTTTTTTTTTCTTCTTAGAGCCACAGCACATGACGTATTTTTAAACGCGCAGATGACGCGCGTTTCGTGCTACAATGAACTCTTTGTATGTTAGACCTCACGATGAAAATGATTGCAACTCCGCTATGGATAACCATGCCGCGCGTTTTCTGCGCGTTTAAAATACGTCATGTGCTGTGGCTCTTAAATGACTTTTATTTCTGAAACAACATTTCTCCCGTAGTCAAGCTACCGGGATAACGGATGGGAGAGATTTGAATTTCGTAAAATTATCTACAAAAAGTATTAATAATTTTCCCTTAATATTCGCAAGCTATGTTTTATTTTCTCAAATATTATTTAATGACGATAAAAATCTAGACCACTATAAACTACAAAATAAAGCCGCTATTCATACGAGGCTTATTAGAAATTAACAATGGGCAAGTTGTATTACCTCTCGACTGACGCTTTTCTTGCGTGATAGAGCTTTATTTAAGCTTCTGTATTCACCTTGAAATGTCATCGACGGCTTACAGGTAAGATGACTTCAGTGTCACGCCTACGCTGTGTCGATTTTACGATAACGACGTTTTATATAGAAACTAGAGGATGCCCGCGGTATATCCGCTGATTTTTTTATACATTTATTATATTTTTTTTGTAAATATTGTAAAAAAAAAAACAAGTATCTGATGGACAAAAAAGGTTGTAACCAGTTTTCTTTCGCCATTTTTTTATAGGTCGTCGTTTTGCTTTGTTTCCGAAATGGTGGTAGTTAATTTATAGAGTAGCTTATTTATTTAATACATAATAATAATGTTGTTATGTAACACCAAAGTAACACTCATTGTAAATGACATATCTAAGTACCCGCGACCCTCAGAATAAAGTATTTTAACTTTGACTATTCTTGTTATTCATGTTGCCAAGATGATTGCTTAGGGGCATATTACACTATCATTTATCTCTGATCAATTAAATGATCATATATTTTATCCAATATAATTGACTATTTGAGTCATATCTGTGTATTACACTATCAAAGTTCTTTGATCCTATTTTACGTCATATTCAATTCAAAATAGTCGACGTCGACTCGATCGATAGATTGATGACAGGTTTTGACGTCCGGGTTACCAGATCTCAGAGAATTCGATTTGCCAAAAGACATCGTCATTTTTAGTAGGTATGGCTTGTTTTTTGTTATTTCAGCAAGAATATAATTAGAAAAAGAACTACATTACATTATTTGAAACATATTAACGAACAAAAATTTAAAAACTCTTTTTTTATATTTGTTTTTAGATACTTAGTGAAAAAAATAACTGGCAACACCTGTTTCTATGACTGTATTGGATCCAATCAAGAAGCTTAATAATATTTAAGCTTCTTGGAACCAATCTGTCAGCAAATGTCAAAAATCTATGATCAAGGAGAAAATGAATCATTTGTCTATATTACATTAGCCAATATCATTGACTCATAGATCTATGATCCAAGATAAATGATAGTGTAATATGTCCCTTAGATGAAAACAGTCCTAAGTATTTTCTCGGGACTTAGGCCCGTATTATAGAACAGATCTCAAGTACAGTTTAAACGTCAATCACTTGATTACAACTTAAGTATTGATTCGATGCTCGAGCATTTCTTTTATTTTTGAATAAGACTTAAGAGTTGATCAGCTGATCTTTACTTGAGTAGCAAAATTGATCTCTACTCGAAATCATAATTTCTGGTCTATGGTTCAAGTGTGTTTTCTATTACAAAAAGAATTATTTTATTCCGATTCACGCACGTTTCACAAAAAACAATATGATGTTAATGTACATATTTTGGAATTATTTTTTAACAATTAATATTTTGTATTATACATTTAAATTTGGTACAAAATTTTCTGTTTTACATCAACTCAGTCAAAGCATAACTTGATTTCTTACTTGATTTACCCAACATTATAATTATCAACTGTCAATGTCAATGTCAAAAAACTCAAATGAGTCTTGTTTATTTTTGAACAATGCTTGGGAACTAATCTATACTTAAATACTACTTAAGTCAAGAAAGATCTGTGTTTGCCTGAGTGAGGTCGAGAGTACGCTTGGGTGTTGTTTACGAAATTCTAATCTCTTTCTTTGGGTTGTTTTAAATAAAATAAAGTTGAAACGCTAGTAATATTAGTTCAATGAGTTCAAATATATCCATTTCAGCTCATTGAACTAATATTACTAGCGTTTCATATCTTGACCTAAGTATTATTTAAGTATAGATTAGTTCCCAAGCATCGTTCAAAAATAAACAAGACTCATTTGAGTTTAGCTTGGTAAATTTCTACTCGAGCATTGTTCTGAAATTGAAGCTCCATTTAAAACTAATTTTAAATTGAGATCAAAGCTTGAGTATCGTTCTGTAATACGGGCCTTAGCCATGTCATTTACAATGAGTGTTACATAATAACATTATTTTATACCACAATTCTTGTAACTATAACAACAAAAGCAAATTGCGCTATAAAATAATACTATACAGTCTGAGATTTATTGTATAAATAATTTCATAAAACACTACAACGGGGAAAATATTTTCAAGAAAAATAAAAATGTGAAATTTATTGAACAATGTGGCGCAAACAAGAATGGCTTGGAACAAGAGTCAATTGAGACCTAGGTGCAGTCGCGCACAAAAGGCGTCTGGCCACTCAGTGAATTTAATGTGAAAACAGTGTTTAAAGTTCGTTGGAAATGAAATTTAGATCGTTTTTGAACGTTGCTGCGTTTAACATTTCGTATAACAGTTTAAAGGTATTTAACTCGCTTGTTCGGTGTTCATTAATTTAGAATTTAATTAGTTTTGATCGTTTAGATAAAAATTGTCTTATGTCGAATACTTTTTCGAAGATCGGGTGTTTTCGTTTACTTTTTTCATTACTTTTTCATTCATTATTATGAAAAAGTAATATTAAAAATACAATTCTAAATGTCTGTTTTCCTTGTTTTTGGTACAGTCGGGAGCACGTCGAGCTTCTTGCAGTACAATTTTGGCTCTCATTAGGTATAACTTAAGATTGGTACAAAGTCCGATATGTGAAGGTCGACCTGCTCTTGACTGTACGTGTATGACACATAAAGTTAATTACATATTAAAATACGGTCTTTAATAATCGATAATTTTATACGTCATACACGTACTATAAACAAGGATTTGGCCATAGAGAAAGCTGTAAGGAGATGTTTAAATTTTATGAATTGTTGGTTAACAGTCTAAAATTCTTAAGGAGTTCGATGGCCTCGCCGTGTGTCGAACTCTAATATGAGCACGCAAGTTAAGCGACGTCGACCCTAGCCAGCGTTTGGATGGTTTCGTTATCTCCAGCTTCTCCGTACTTCGGAAAGCACGTTAAGCCCTCGGTCCCGGCTGTTGTCGATGGATGACAGTCGTTTGGCCAAGACTTAGGGCGGTTTGAATACACCGGCATCTGCTAATCCGCATTGAAGCAGCGTGGCAGAGTACGGTCTAATCACCTTCGATTGAAGGGAGACCCGTGTCCCAGCAGTGGGATGATTATTATTATTATATGATGAAAATTCTAAATCCTCACAAGTAATATTAAGTATGTAGAATAAGACAGGTTGGAGATACCTTAATTCCTCAATCTCCAATTTTTTATACGAGAAGGTACGAAAGGAAATTCATGAATAGTTTTTCAATGTGACTTAATAACGCACAAAATTCTGGGTTTTTGTACTGCTACTTTACGCGTGTATTCTAACACCCCTTCCACACGGCCCAATCTAATTGACCAATTTGTATACCTGTCCTTTTCTATCACAAAGAACAGGGACAGGACAATAGATCAAATTGGCCCAAAAATTGGGTGCGTGTGGACGGTGTGTAACACAGCACAAGCTTATGGCAAATACTATAGAAGACTAATACCCACAGCTCTTGACGTTTCTCATACAATGACATGGCAACCTCCGTTCACCTCATGCCGCTAGGGGCGCTGTAACATTTTGCATACAAAAAACCTCCGTTCACCTCATGCCGCTAGGGGCGCTATAACATCTTGCATACAAAACGCACAAAAGTTTTGAAATCGTTCATCTCATGCCGCCCTCATGCCGTAGGGGCGCTAGTGTCGCGTCTTGCCCGAATTCTTCCGAAGCTGTGGGTATTAGTCTTCTATAGTATTTGATTATGGTTGCTGTGTTGATTATAGATAAGGCGATCAAATAAAACAAGTTATATAAAAACAGAATACTTTAAATCATCATCACAATTCGCATAGAAAGTTAAAACACTACCTTACATAGAAAACATAGCTTTACACACTACGTAACATAGGTACCAATTTAATTATTACCCGAGTACAGTCAGTTACAAACTTTAATGCTATGAGTATACAGTTACAATAACTATTATATATTGCAATTACCATTATGATATTAGACATTAAATAGAATATTTATACTCAGTTACAATTTACTTTTGTTACTAACTGTACACGTAATTAAATATAAATTAATGCTTTTCTTTAACAAAATTCGGTAATTTTTATTATTATTTGACTTAATATTTACATAATATTAAAATAATTATGTTTTTCATCAGTAAATTGATTGCTTGTTATAACATTATCATAAAATATATAATAATATACAATAGAATTTATTGAATATGGCACAACTAATAATAAGGAGCATGATTTTATATTAAATATAACAATTTATTATACATATTTTTTTCAGCCATTTTGTGTCTTGCTGCAAGGCAAAGGCTTTTTTAAAAGTCGTTGGTGGGACGAGCCCGGCGCTTATTCGAGGAATAGGACTGGCTTACTCTTAAATATTATTGGAATTTTATTTTCTTTTGCTCTTCCCGATCGATTCGAATTATTTTCAAGAGTAATCCTGCTGAACAGGCCCAAATAACAAATTTAGAAAAGTTCTTTGTATGCAGAGGAATACAAAAATCAGCAAAAATATTATATTATTAACTAAATATCTGACTTCTACTTGCGTGATCTAGAACATTCTATTAAGCCCGACCTTTTATATAACATTTCAATATTTTTCTATATAATAAAAAACGGTAGAATTTCTTATTATATTAGTTATAAAGAAATTGATTCAATTTATTTAATCAAAGTAATGGATTCTATGTGAACTCTGTCAGATTATATAAATCATATTTCATAGAAATAAAATATGATACCATCTTGAGAACTTCTAATTGTCCATTTTTTTTACTCAAGAAAAGTCAAAGGTAACTGTAAACCATTGTCACAGAATTCATAAACATTACCACAATTAGGTACATGTAGTAAAAATTATATAATTTTAATTATAAATTGCATAAATTGATTTCATTGAGCAAAATGTAAAATGAGATCACATTTTTATTTAAACAATAAATATTATTTCTAAAGTAATACTGACAAATAATAACAAGATATAAATAGTTATTGCAGTAATATCTTTGGAAGATCTTTGATTGCAACATCTAAATACTGTTTACATTATTATTAACACTATTAAAATAATAAAACTAATTTTCTGTTGATATGGTCAGAATTATTTGGCAAGTAATTATTTTCTACTTATCAAATCTCGCAGTGCAATGCATGTCTCAAAAGACAGCTCAATAACATACATTGTTAAATTTATCTACTTACAATTTTATTACTAATTAATATGTAATGACTAGCAAAATAAAGGTGGTCAGACGACCTAAAGAAAGTCGCAGGAAGCCGCTGGATGCAGGCCGCTGCCAGCAGGTCGCATTGGACGCATTTGGGGGGGCCTATGTCCAGCAGTGGACTTCTTGTGGCTGAGATGATGATGATGATGAATAGCTAGCAATACACGCACAGAATCGGCAGACTAGGTGCTTATTTGTTGCTACAACTTGTAAAATACGAAACTAGTAATATTGGAAACGTACAATTATAGCAGGCGATTCTCTCCCGGGAGTGAAGATTATTTATATACATATATATTAAGAAAGATTTCAGATTTGCGGCAAAAGTTTTGTTTGATGTAGATTGCATCAAAAATTATTGTAAATAAACATACCCGTAACTTAAACACTTTAGTTTTTTTATAAATTGTTTTATTTTATAAATAACTGTTAATTTTCTGTATATAAGGTCCTACTTTATTAGTGAATAACACATGACTATATAGGTTACATAATAATATGATCGTTTAAGCAAGAAAATAATGGTCTAGTATACAGTAAAAAAAAAGATTGTATTGTAAGTAGTTAGAAAAATGTTGCTTACTACATAAAGCCATCCATATTTCACTGAGTACTAGACCATTATTTCCTTGTTTAAACGATCATGTGTAACGTACATAGTCATGTTTTAAAAGGTAGTTCACTAATATATTTTGACCATAGATAGCGATACTGCTAATGTACGGCATGAAGCATAGGCTTTTACCGTGATAATAGCCTGTTTTTCCTGCCAGACTTGACTATCAAGCAGATTGTCTTGCGATCTGTGCATGAATGGTTAGTTTAGGAGTCCAATAAAAAAATTAAAAAAAACTTTGGACGGAAAAGCTAGAAAATAATAATTGTAACAAGAACAGCCAAAATAAAAACTATGTAATATTTGACAGAAGTAATAAAATTTAATTATAATTATTGTTTGGTGTTATACATTGAGATTGATATATTTTTTACATTTTTTAAATAAAATATACAATTATTATAATACTTTACACTTTTGCTAAAGGTTGTACCTTTTTTGTTAAATTATCATACAGCAATGACACATTTAATTATCTAATAAATACGTTTTAATTAAAATTTAAATAATCACAACCTTAAAAATAACTAAAGCTTAATTATATCGTTTTAATTTTGGCGTAATTACTTTTACTATAAATTATAATACTGAGTGACTAGAATATTTACATAAGCACGAAGCGTACGTTTTTTTTACATAAATTACAATTATTTAATTTTATAGATTTTCAAAATCATACTATGATTTTATTAATTTATTACTGATTTATATTTCGGCATTTGATATGCTGTTATTCTAAGACTAATACACAAGACTTTTATCCTATATTTACTTATCACATAATAATAATACTATTGTATTTTAAATTTATAATTTGGTCGTCTAGTAGAGCTCACAAAGTATAATATAGTTGCAAATAAATTATAAATTTCGTTGTTCATTGATATTATGCACTTATGTTTATATAAACAACACGAGAAAAAAAAAGGAATATTTCGAGCAATAAAGATTTTATTAAACAAAAATAATTTTCTCAACAAAGAAAAAAGTAGTTGTGTACAGTCAAGAGCAGGTCGATATTTACATATTGGACTTAGTACCGTTCTTAAGTTTTATGACAAAAGAGCCAAAATTGTAATGCAAATGTAAAGCACGATGTGCACCTGACTGTACCACACCACTAATGATATTGTAAAATCATAAAGTCCTGTTTCAAACGACTGATTGTGGCCGTCTACATAAAGTCATGTCATCTGGTTTCCATCTACTGTAGTTGTTTTGATCAGTAGCTAGTTGCATGTAATCACTTCATTTTGTTTGGGACAAAAAGTCGTTTTAGGTGATCTTATCAATGGCTACAAATAATTAAAAATTACAAACAATAATGAGTATCATTAAAAAAAACGAAGAATTTTTTTAACGCTAAAATGCTTTGTAAGTCTTGTTTTTGAGATCTACTGAGTAAAGACGACCAAATAATCCAAAGGTTAGGTACCACATTTGAGAATTTTCCTAAAGGCCTTTCTGAACTCAGGGTTGAAAATGGTGTAAATTACCGGGTTGAGAAAGGAATTTATGTAACCTAACCATGTGGTTAGGATGAAAGTCGTAACTCCTGGAGAGAATTCTAGTTGGAACTTGTCACATATAGCACCTAGGACGTTGCAGGTGAAGAAAGGGGCCCAGCAGAATAAGAAGACACCTGCAACAAAAACAATGTTTTAAAAAACAATTTAAATAAATTTTTACATCCACTTATTAAATAATATAATACAATTTATAATAGGATTTGGACTTTATGAAGGATATTAGAGTGTTGTAGCTAAAGTAATTGTATGATAAGTACCTTATTATTGAATTTAATTGGAATGTCATATTTTAAACGAGAAAAATGGAAATTATTTTACATTTTCCTCTGGTGACTATTTTATTGTTTTTTTATAGAACTGTGAATACGGACAATTTTTTTAAATAATATCTGTAGGCTCTTAAGCTCGTAAATTATTATGAAAAGAATAATGTTAGCGAAGACCAATAGCCATGTAGGCAGTGTAGACATATGCTACTTTAGGGAATACCCTGTGAGATATGAAGATTGGAAGCCAATAAGTAAAAAACGTGCTGCAGGTCGATGGCTTGTGTCCCGAGAGAGTGTGTATGAAGACGGATATGTGGTAGCATACTGATAAATAATGTTCCACATGGATGGTCTGTACTCGAAAATTGTAACCCAGAAAATTATAGTATGCCTTGAATATTAAAGATCAAATTTAGATCCATAGCATTTTTTCACTGAGACATATTCGATTAAATCCCACGTTGTGATATATAAAACATTTTGTATTAATTATCTGAACATATCACAACTATATGTATAATCATCCGTAATTTGGTCTGCAAAATATTGGAAGTTATAAAACACCTAAGTTGGTCTCGTCGTCAACCATACCTTATATTACCTGGTTTAATACATTGGATGTGCGAGACCAGAAAGTTCGGTTTGTATGTGTTTCGCAGAAATAAAATTCTAATTAAAGCACAAAAGCCTTACCTAAAACTATAGCTAACGTTTTTGTAGCCTTTCTTTCCTTCTTGGCGGAAGATTTTTCTCGTTTCTTCTTACTAGCTTTATTTGCTTTATATATTGTAAATCGTGCTGTGGCGGCACTGGCTTTCCTTTCTTTTTTTGATGATGAACCATCACGGACATCAAACGTACTGGCTTCGTGGTCATCTTCTGAACGAACGGCTAATGATACGGTTCTAAAACAACAATACTCTTTGGTTAAAACATGATTAAAGAAATAATATTATATTGTAGTTTTCTTACGTTATAATTCCGGGGCGGACTGCACGCTGCAGACTGCAGTTAGCGACATACTTATTTTTATGTAGCTCTATGGAAGTGATTCCAAGCGCGGCGGCACTGCGGTCGGCGGCACTTTCATAGAGACTTAACTGCAGTCTGCAGCAGTAGTCTAAGGTCCGCCTTGGAATTAGATCTTAAAAATAAAAATATATTTTTTCGACTTCAATCAGATACAGTTTTGCCGCTCTGTCTTTTATAAAGCCAGGATTAATTAGCAGTGATGAAAATAGATTGTCAATTAGCTGGGTTTATTGTCGTGCCCGGAGGAAAAACTACTGGCGCTATTCAAATCAATGAATATTTAATAGATAAAAATTCTCAAATAGACTATCGACTTTGATTTTATTTTTAGTTCTTATTAAAAAGAACTTTTGAAGCAGGACACAAGTATTATTTATTCAAAGAAATCAGACAAAATTAAGTGACTTCAACCATTGTATACATACAAGTTCATACAACGCATTTGATAAAGAAATGAGTGAGACGAAAACATAAATTACCTAGAATCAGTGATAACTTTGGCAGCCTTCCCATTCTTCTTCCACTTTGTACCGTCGCATCCCATATTCTTCAGTACAGTCGCGTCTTTCATTCCAGGCGAGCACGGAGGTGACATGTGTTCCCTGATTGTATCTTCCAAATTGGACGGCGCGTAACCTGAATCGTTATTACCATTTGGATCCGGTGGTTGAGACTTGAGGTTTTTTTTAGGTGTGCTGAAAACAATTTTCGTTATGTAGTCTATTTCATTACCGTACCTTCACATCGCAGTTACTTTTTGTAGTAGTGGGCAACATTTGACAAAAAAAAATCTGTTGAAAGTTGAAGAATGTTACCTAATGTTACCGTATTGCATTGTGTTGCACCACAAAAGTTAACTGCGGTGTGGATGTACAGTTAGCAGCGTTTTATATTAATTAGAAGTTTTTAATGCTATTAAATTTTCTTCTAGTTTATAATTTTCAAAGAACTTCCTTGTTGATTACAGGTTATCATTGGACCTTGTTTGAGATAATCAAATTATGAGTTTAATATGCATAGCAAAATGTCGTAAGGTACTAAAGTTACTAGCATAACATATCATCTATCCGCAAACTTCGCTTATGCATATCATTAGTGGATCTTAAGCTTACGTCATGCAATTTATGAAACACAGTTAACAATTTCTTTTTGTTATAAACCCACAACCGACAGATTAAAAAGATCTTCAACGAAATTAAGAAAAAGATGGGAAGTGAAATATTTAATCTTTTCGTCTTAAGGAAATGTTAAAACTTAATCTTGGACTCGTTACCGACAATTTGATCAGTGATACTAACTTCTTCAAATCGGAAATTCAAAGTTGATATAGAAAAAGAAAGTCATAAAAAGTTTGAATATCTTTTAATATCGGTTACTTTTCATTATTTTTTCATTGACCTTTTTTCGTCATAACTCCATTTTTTTCATGTCATAACTAAAATTACTGACTGTGCAAATAGATTTATGTTATTAAATTAATTATTAAAGAGTTTACAGCATGAAAGTACATTTGACTCTGTAATATCATTTTGTTATGCAATAAAGCAAACCTAAATCAGCCATTAGGTACCTACAAGATATCATAATAGTAATCTATACTATTGTTGGTCTAGTTGAATGCTGTATTCTTAGGAATTGCTTACTGGTTCTCATTAAAAAAATAGTTTCTGCTAACTCATTATCAAGAAAGACGTTACACAGACGAAGTTACGATGCTGGTCAGTTTATAAAGGTACACGTAACTATTTCTTGAAGGCAATCACTAATATGATCAAAAAGAAGAAACACTGTTTCGTCAAAAGCAGATTGATTGAAGAATCGTAGGCAGTCGTTAAGGAGTCGTTTCGGAGCTGCCTGTATTAAAACGATTTTAAGTACCTCTGGAGCCAGCACAATTAAATTTCAATTTTGTTGCGACCTTTGATTTCATTCAAGTATTTCACCAATTCGAAATAATGACTTATTGTGCAATTGGCGTTTTATAATTGTTTCTGACAGAACTTTTTATGTACTAATAAAGTTTTATTGTGTTAAACATTTTGTAAGAATAGTATGTTTCTATGCTTGTAACGATGTGTTTCTAATCGTACAGAAAATATTATACTGTTGCTTCAGACTTTCAGTATATACAATATTAATATATGCTTCAGACACACCTTGCATGTGTAACGTGCAAGGGTGCGTCTTTACAAATTCGTTCTTCACAATACTAAATGCATTTCTCAATATAATAATGCTGAATTCGTGATCAACTACCATCTTACCATTATAGCGGAGTTGACGGCTTTACGTTCCCCAACGCCCGAACCTAATATGTTATCTCAATCCTTATTTCCCTACGTCAGATTGCAAAAGTTACACGTCTTTATAACCGATCAATGTATTGTATTTATGACGCATCGAAGTAAACTACCAATCAATACTTCCGTCAATCACAATCATCGATAGAGAATTGACATCGCACATTGTGTTCCAGCCATTAATTCCACTATTAATAGTAATGTTTTTTTGAAGTAACTTACTTGGCTGATTCTTCGGCAACTGTAGCTAACATGAACTCAGTAGATTTGTCATTGGGTATTACATGACAGTCATCGGCATCCGCTTCTAGATCCGCCGATCTCTTGTCGAAACTAAAATCAACACTGCAATGATAATTTATTTTCAAGCATAGATCAAGAATATAATTATATCAAATAATTATAAATAGACGACCAAATAAAACCATGCAAAAGGGCTAAAACGAATCATTAATCATCTTTCAACGAGACGGAAAAAAATAAAAAAAATCCGTTCCGTAAAAAAATATTGGCTGACACACAGAGAGATTTGCGAAATCTTTTGTTTGTGATTGTAACCTAACTAGAACATACCATCAACGGAAAATTAGAATACCTTTGAGAATATCTTCTAAATAGAGGGGTGAAATACCCTGAAGGTAAGCTCAAGGGGTAATCACATGTAAACATATTACTGCGTACCAATATCGTTAAGTGAGCGATGTTAATGGAAGCATTAAATTGGTATAGGCTTTTACCGTGACTAATTTATATAACGTTAAAAACATACGGTGTCTACGCACAATACATTATACAGGTTTAGGCATCAGTATATGACAAAGAAATGTCTTAATAGGAGTTTTTTAATTTTCTCCCAACAAAGTTTTCTTTTTCGAAACACATAAATTGTTGTGTTTGGCGACCATTAGTTATTTGTTTTTTACTGTTACTATCACCATCACCTCTCTTTCAGTCGTCAATACTTGTCAGAATATTTTACTAGGTGCGTATAGTATGTATATGTAAGTTTATTATTAATATATATTTATATGTGTATGTTTATAGCCGTATATATAAGTTCTTAGGTAACCAGATATTTCCCTTCAATTTTTGTCCCGCCAACAATGTTTCTGCATTACCCGATGGTTGACTGGTAGAGAATGTCTTTAGGCATTAAGTCCGCCAATTGTACTCTCAATCGTGCAATAAAGAATAAATAAATAAATAAATAAAAGGCCACATTTTTTATTTATTTGCCTTGAGTCATTTATAATCTAGAATTATAACTTGATAGCTAACTGTAAAATCTAATAGAGAGATTTTGCAATTAGAGGTAGATTTATATGCAAGGGAAAGTGATAATAAAACAAAAAACATGGAAACACTTTAGTTTATCTGTCTGCAAGAAAAGATTTTGACTAATTAGTAGCAATATAGTAGAAAACAGTAACCTAAAGTCACGGATCATTTTTTCCCCGAAAGCTTATTATTATTTTATATAAGCGCCCCAACCCGGCTTTACACGGGTTTTCAGTAAGGATTCTAATTTAAAAAAAAAAATTGCCTATAACCACCTGGGGACAATGTAGCTTCCCAAAGGTGAAACATTTTTCAAATCGGTCAAGTACTTTCGGAGCCTACTCAATACATACAAACAAACAATCAAATCTTTCCTCTTAATAATATTATTAGTACAGATTTATCTCTGCATAAAATCATCACAAATTCAATACGAATTTATGCATTATTACTACGACGTGAATTACTCACTTATCGACAAGTGGTATTTGGAATTGTACAAAGGTGAGGGTTGCACAAAGGATCGGGTTAACTTGCTTTTGGTGTACCATAACATCAATATTCGCTCAATAGACCAAATAATAACTTCAATTTTGAATTAATACTCGTGAGCTATCGTTTATTTTTATATTTTTGATGAAATTATTGTTAAAAGTTACTGAATTTATTTATTTATTTAAAGAAGATGACATCAGTAGTCGTAGATAAACATATTGACTTTTCAGTTCAAACGGTAAATTTATATGTATCAAGAAGAACTGGAACTTGTACCAGAGACTAGAATCTACCGTAAATGAAGCTTAAACTGATGAGTAAGATGAATAAAGATGGAGCAAAATTAAATAATCCATATACCTAGCTGTGTTCCCAAGGTTAATTTTTAGAACCGAACTCAATTGATACGATTATAAGAAACCTCATTTCCTTAAGAACACATTTGACGTTGTGTTATGAACATGAATGAAAGATGATTACTTATTCAATCCAAGTTATAGAAGCACGCATTTGACAATCCGGATCAAAGTCAAGGGTGCGTAAAATGATGTTGACGTAAAACCTTCATATGGCTAAGTCGACTAAGATGGAAAAGCTGACAATGGAATTTTTGCTCTTGATATTTTTAGCGTTCCACGCCAAGAAAAAACTTATTTGAATATAAGGGTGGCATAAGCATTATTTATGTGACATTATGTCTGAGAAAGCAAGAACGGATTGTAATGGATATTATTACGCCACAAACTTATTTTTCTTATACATTTAGATACATTGTAATGTAATTATTATTACGGACGTCAAGAAAAAACAGAATAAGTATAACATCCACCATTGCAAATGTGAAAGTAACTCGTGAAATGTTATCTTTCACGTTTAAGCTACTTAAACGATTTGGATGTTTGTTAAGGACCTAGTTAGAAATATTCATAAAAGAGTCTATTTTATGGAGTTGTTCACTGAGTGACCCCACGAAGAACTGGCCCAAGGGGGTCAGTTACGAATGACTCTTTTTGAATTGGCCGACTGAACCAAATGGGGCCAGTCGAGAACGACTAGCTAAAATCCCAATTCGGACCATCTCAAAAGTTTCCAATAATTTATTTAAAAATTGAATACCTGTCTTCGCGATCATCTTCATTACTCCCAGAACCAGTATTTGTTGGTCTGTCATCGTGTAAAGCAGTCTCAGCAAGTCGTCTTGTTTGGGCTACGTTTTCTATGACTACCGCTGTAGTCGCACCCGTGGTTGGGTCACCCGATATTGGCGGTTTCTTTGCTGCTCTCTGTTTTTTTGCTCTGTTTCTCAATGCCTGTAAAAAATTCAAATAATATCACAAAACGATGATTTTAAAAATATACTAAAGAAACAATAATTTATGAACTAACAACACTAATGTCCGTTATCAGAAAGCTGTTAAGAAGCTTTTAATTTTAGGAATTGTTGGTGAATACGGGCATAGCCTACCATAAAAGACGTACTATTAGACAAATAAATTTTACATTAGTTCGTTAAGTTACACGTGTATTTTGTTTTTCGTGTATTGCAATAAACCATTTTTTTATACCACAATGTTAGCAAACAAGCATACGGCCTGCCTGATGGTAAGCATCACCGTAGCCTATAGATGCTTGAAATACTGGGGGTATCACTCACGCGTTGCCAACCCTCCCAACCCTCCAAGTGGAGCTCTGGAGACCTTACTCACCGTAGGAACACAACATGGCCGAGCATAGCCAAACTATTTTTTTATAATGTTATGACCATAATATGTTATCATTTGCATTAAGTATATTAAATTAACGTTTTATTTACATAATAAATTACGATAAGAAAGTATCAAAACTCACCTTAAAAATACTGTAATATAGAAACATCATCATAATACAGGGAATGTAGAAAGAGCCCAACGACGAGTAAATAACGTAGTTCTGGCTGTTGAATAGGCATTCATCGAAGTTGCGATCGGGCGTGTCGTTTAAACCCAACACAATAGGAGCACCTATAGCGGCCGAAATGAGCCATACTAGGACAATGGTAAACCATACGCGCCGGTTATTCTTGTGTTTTGCGTATTTTATTGGTTGAGTTACTGCTATATACCTGTGGAGAATGGCTAAATTATACCATATTGTTTGGCTTTTAATACAGGTCACTTTTTAATGGTTAAAGCGTTTAACTTTATTTCAGGAGTTAATTGTGATGTTTGATTGAATGTTTTACAAAGATGATTGTTGACAAAAAAAATATTTATTATTTGTTTGAATATAAAATGATAAAATCAAATTGACAGCTTTGCATAGCTAGAGATGGGCATTGAAAATTTATAATAAATATAATATGCTCAAATATTTCAGACATCATTTACATAATGCTATTTCATTGATTGAGCTTATTGGAATTAAAATTAAACTGGATGGATTGATTCTGTAAATAATTCACTAGTGCTCTAGATAATGATGAAAATAATAATTAATAAAAAAATTTTGCTCACCTATCAACAGAGATAGCAACTAAGTTGAATATACTGGAAGTAGAAGATGTGACGTCCATGGCGATGTAAACATCACAAACAAACGCTGGCAGACCCCACGAGCCGTGTACCTTTGGACAAAAAGACATAACTATTAATAAGTAAATAATAAAAGAAGAATTTTTAACGAAGAAAACGAAAAAGAACGTTTTATTTCAGTCTTTGCAGGTTAGTAGATAATTGAAATAACAATAACTGTCAGTTTTTCACAATTCAAATATTATAATTATCGCGAATAAATTGAATAAAGATAGTGATGACATTTCAAATCTAAAATAAAACCGTTTTGGTAAAATACTGATAAACAGATATTCAATATTTCATCAAAATTTACAAATAGCTGTAATAAAGTAAATTACTTTCGTAACTCAGAAAATCACATGAAATTTGTCTCAAGTAAAACAACATAATAAAGGCAATATGATCAATATTCAACATCAACCAGACATCGAACCTAATATCCTGTGAATCACCCTAACATATATGTAAAGGCAAAAACGACCGTCATTCGTGTCGCGATAGAATCAGAAAAATAAGGCTTTTTATAGGGTTTCTTCTGGAAGGTCAAATTTATTTGCTGTGATTTTTTAACAGAAAATACACTTGCGAAGAATCACTTTAGGAAAGGTCGTTCACAAGTAACCTTAGTTAATATCAATAAGAATAATATTTTTTCTTAATAATTACTTTAAAAAAATACAATAAACGTGGTTTGAAATGCGGATGATGATATGCAGATGAAACACATTTGTCAAAAATATACAGGTTGTGAAGGCACATATTGGAAGACAAAGACTGAAGAATAATATAATGAAATTCTGTGAAAGAAGAAAAAGCAAGAAGAGTGTGAACGGGGAAGTAACGGCTGATAATAAGCATGGACAAATATGTAGTTCGCCATATAAATTAAGATCCTGAACCTTACAGAAGATCGTAGCCAAATAGCATTGGTCTCGGCCATGTTGTGTTCCTACGGTGAGTAAGGTCTCCAGAGCTCCACTTGGGAGGGTCGGAGGGTTGGCAAGATATTATATTACCCTAATACCCCGGGATTGCAAGCGTCTATGAGCTACGGTGACGGCTTACCATCAGGCCGACCATAACTTGTTTGCCACCTGTGTGATATAAAAAAAATGAAGAAGGAGGGCAAGAGAATGTCCAACAAATTATTGATTTAGAGTATTCTATTAATCATCTATCTATCAAAATCTTAAACTGATTATTCAATCAAATCAATGTGTATCCTGTTAGACATAATAAGTGTTTTCAAGTAGCTTTAAATCGTAATTTATATGCTTTACAATAATATTTATTCTATTTCTATCTTATAAAGCAAAAATTTTCATCGTATTTCCGCAAATTAACACTTTGCCTAATGATCGAAACTGAGTAATCATTTTCTCAAAGCATTTCTGAGCTCGATCGCGTGAGAATCGAGTAATTTTTCATTGAAGCATTTACTGCGGAAAGGAGCTAAGTGAAGCGATTTTAGCGAGATGCTGAGATCGCCACTTATTCCTTCCACTTCAGCCCAACGCCTGAACATTTGAATTTTCGGGGTGAAAAGTATTTCATAACACTGGATTTCCATTATTTTTGTGGGATCTATAGACATTTTTATGGATTACATCGGTGTCGTGATCAATCATTTATTTAAATTGATCACTGTTTGGTGTATATACATCCGATTGAGAAAGAGGTGGTTCGTGTTAATATATATTTATTCAAGTTTTTTTTATTACAGATTAATATTTTAATATCGATCTTGTAATTATCAAAACAATTGGTATTAGAATTTGATCTTGTCTGGATTTTCAGATTGACATCATATCCATATACGCGGGTAAACCAGGAAGCGCCGCCGAGCAATGTAATATAATATTAAACTATGCTACATATTAAGCCCTATGATAACGTACAAATCTCATAGAATATGCCAAATACACTCATCTACAAGCAAGCAAAGCGTAGTAGACACGGAATCCTATGTGCCCTGTTTTTTAAAAGTAAAATATTAGTATCATTTCTTGTCAATGTCTATACACTAACGTAAACTCAATTTCTAAGTTTATTGATAAAAAAGCCGTATCATTCTATATGTGACGTCACACAACATCCGGTATCGAGACCAACTTCCGCCGGCCATTACGCTCATCCATTGTACGCTTTTATGTTTTTCCTTGGTTTTATTAGTTGGTATGAAAGTTTTACTTTCAAGCGGTAACTATTAACTACCACTCGTGTATAAAAAAGTATATGCATAGAAAAGCATATTTTGCTTCCAGAGGAGATACAATAGCTCTCTATGCAGCACATCTGGAAGTTTCTAGAAGAAACCAGACCAGCAATGGTCGATGCAGTATTTTTAAAACCCAAAGCAACAAATAATAATCACTATTAACTATTTTGTGATTTTCTCTAAATCGTTCAATACGAACTAGCTATCAAAGTGGGCAAACGAATACGATACTTTGCAAAGAAAATTACTTTAGAAAAGTTCCTACAACATACATAGGTACCTACTTATAAACTTTTATCATCAACTCACTACTGCTCCTGTAAGACAGTGGGAGCTCGAGATTATTTAGCTCATCCGAGTAGTGACTAGGTTCATAGTTGCTTGACATACATACATTTATTCTGTTTGACGTGCTCAATGATCCCATCACATAAGGTACGGCATCGATCTCCCCTTTTTTTTTTTTGACAATGTTGTGCAAGCTAGTGAAGCGCTAACGGGATACGCTTTACCAGCAACATTGTTTTACGTGGGCGAGGTGTCAACCCGCCGCACACCCCCGGAATGCTGGAGGACTACACCCGTCGTCGTTGGTCAGCGAGTCCATCGGACTTAGCCGGTTAGTGTAGCTAGGCTGTACTACCGACCATTCCCCTATCCGCCACCTTGGGGACGCTGCCCTACGCTGTGAGGGCCAGCGCGGGGCCGATCTCCCCTTTATTGCAGGTAGTACAGTCAGGTGCACGTTAAACTTTACACTGCAGTACAATTTTGGCTCTTATGACATGGAACTTAAGACATGGTACAAAGTCCGATATGTAAAGGTCGACTGTACTTTTACAAAATTTCATACAATTGAAAAAATGTATAAATAAAATCAAAAAATTTGATTATTGTTTAGATGATATTCTTTGCTTTCAGCCATAATAATTTTATTCATCAAATATACAAATATGATTCTCAATTATAGAACTTTCAATTCACAACTTTCGTATTTTTAATGAAAGTACTCATAAAACGGAGATTACCAATTCTAAGTTTTGTTCAAGATATTATAATGAAATATTCAATTGTCATTTGAAAAGTTATTCCAAAAGTTCTAGAGCTTTTACTTGTATTCGGAGAAATATGACTGGAGCCTCTACAGTTCTACATCAAGGTTACAAGTTTTTGACTTATAAATATTGTGACAAACGATATTTATTTATTTTTGTTTATTTAGGTACAGTCTCCTAATTTCCTGATAAGTTACAGATGGCGTATCACTTTGTCAGTTTTACATAATTTTTGACAACAGAAATAGTATGCTTTCATATTTTATGTAAAAATAACTGAATCTACTAAACAGTATATAAAACGTAGTATAAAAACGTGATAATGTTACACTGAAGTACACGTAGACGACTCATAATATTCTTATAAATACCGTGTGAACAAAGTCGCGGGTAAAAAGGTAATATAAAAGAAAATCTAAAGTTTTCAAACAATTTCCACAAATGAAAATACGAATGCAAACTTCAGGCAATTTTGGCAAAAGTAAACACTCACTCATCGCGTATTTCACCAGTTGGGACATTCCAAGAATCACTTTACGAGCTTTTTCTGTGCAAAACGAGTCACTTTTACGATTGTGATGCCAACTATCTGGAAGTTAGATCGGGAATCGCTGAAAATGGGGTGCCACAACTCGCAGGATTTCGAATAAGTAGGTCATGACTATTTCACTGTTTCGGTGGGGTGGTCGTGGTCCCCATAAATTTTATACTTACCTACCTTTTCTCGTCATTGTCCGTTCTCTAACAACTAAGCAGAAACGTTTTTTCCATGTTTTTGGCGAAAATTTTACTTGTTCAGCGTTTAAATTCAAGATGTTTTATTTAATTACAAAAGTAATTCGTTTTTCGTTAAGACTATCTCGGATTATTATGTAGCAGAAAAGCATGATCTAATATAGTCTAAAACCTTCAATTGACAGAGAACTGTAACAGTTTGACGATAGTCATCATGGATATCGGTGTTTGGGTAGTTTTTAAATTTGTCACCCTGCTCAATTTCAATTTCGTAGACAGAGGTTAATATTATCAAGCCACCTGTTAATCACTATAGGCTTAACCTGCCTTCCGGAGTACTAGCTGGGTTTGTCATTACTTAAATTATGGGTTTATTCAATTCGAGATGTTTAATCCTATCGAACTTCTCAATAGCTCCTAGATGAAAGTGCTAATATTTAATGTAAACTAATAAGCTAGTTGTTAATACTGCAGAACAAAACTACTTGTATGTAGCTACTAAACATGTACACTTTGGACTTGTACATTACAAAAGTTAAACCCGTTCCCCACAGGCGGGGCCCACAGCAAATTATTGTAACATTCCAGGCACGTATTCGATTACTCCCGATTGATGTTTCAAGGGAGTTATTAGTATCTACATCAATCATTATTATGATGTTCGTTGTGGCAACTATTATGAGATTACTCAAGATTTCGGTCGATTTACGGTCCATTTCATCGTGCTTCTAATTGAATGCCTACTTTGTGTAAACAACAAAATTTTTATGAAATTTATAAGTAGGCAATGCAATGAAAAAAAGAAGGCCGTAGCGAGTTTCATTCTCATCAGGATATTTTGTGTTTACTTCTAACAAAGGTACTACAAATTATAATAAAATTTACTTCAGTTATTTTTCACATACTTATCATGATCCATCTATAAATTTTCGAAGTTGTATGGTAGGGACAGATTTGTATTTAGTTTTTACTTAGTTAACTTATCTATATTAATATTATAAAGAGGAAAGATTTGATTGTTTGTTAGTTTGAATTGAATAGGCTCCGAAACTACTGGACTGATTTCAAAAATTCTTTCACCAGTAGAAAGCTACATTATCAGGCTATAGCTTTTCCTGAAATTCAATGTGGTTCCCACGGGAACGGGTCCGGAACTTCACGCGGACGAAGTCGCGGGCAAAAAAGCAAGTTCAGAATAATTTCTTATCATTTTTATAATGAAGAGCTTTTTATGTAAATGGACGAATAAAAAAAAATATTATCGCATCAAAATCGTATTAGGAGTCAGAGCACGGTATTAAAATCAGAAATGAAGACTTCCAAGGGAACAAAAAAATAAAATTCACGCGGTGAGACTGCAACACTATATCACTTAAGCATTTTTCGTATTCAACATCGGTTAGTGCTATAGCGTATCAAAACACAGTGTTCGAACTAGTGACACAAATAAGAAAAATCAACCCTGACTCAAAGGACTTACAAATGGTATAAAACGCAGCAGTAACTTTGCACAGCCCTATTCCCATTGTGACCGCCAATCGCAATGAAGTAGAGTCATTCCGTGCCGAGGTTCAATTACAAGAGAGCCATCTTTTTTAATACAGCCTTTACTTTTACCCTTTGAATTTGAAATAATGCTGTCACGTGCTACCGCGCGTGCCTAGAATAAGCCTGCATGGCTGCTACCCAATACTAATATCATCGAATTTGCACGAACTCGAACAAATCAGGCCCCATTAATGTCACTTTACGTAATAAACGTAAATAATAAGTTTAGTTTGCTAATGAATAAATACTTAATAGAATTAATAAAACGTGAGGCGGAATTTTAATCATACAATTAGGAACATTTCCTCAATTTATTGTGGAGAGGATGAAGTAGTAATTACAGAATGTAAAAATCAGTACCTATTATCGCCTGACCATCTACTTCGCCAGGGTTATTATCATCTCAGTCACAAATTTTTGGACAAAGGCCTCTTCCAAACGCTTGTTTTTGGGGGAGTTTTGCCAATACTAGCCACGCTTGACAAGCGTGTTGGTTTGGTTATATTGGAAATTTCGTTTTAAGAATGTTGCTGCCCATTCTTTGCTATATTCCCTTAGAGTAGCCTTCTACGACAGCCATTGGAGGAGAACGGGTGGTAATATTGTATTCTGCCGTCACTACACTGCCTAAATGATGAAGAAATGGTTTAGGTAATGCTATGTTAAAAGAAAATATTTTCAGACAGAATACCAAATGACGAATTCAAAATGATACCTTTCTTTCATTTAGACAGACACCACTGACCTTAATAGTAGTACAATAGTAATAGGTTATGTAACAAGAGCATGATGAATTCGTTTACGGATGATTTACATAGTGACAGCCTAATTAGGTTTCATGCTAATATAACTAGCGCGACTAGATGAGGTTACAAGATTACAATTAATGCCAATTATGAACCGGATTGTCCAAATGTATATGAAATGTATGAATTATATGTGTTGTCACAGATCTTTGGCTGTGTAAGAAGTAAAAATAACCATGAAATTCGTTATTTTGACACGTTTTTATTTTGTGGCCTTATTCCAAGCTCACTATCCTAGGTATGGGACATTTTGTTTTTGTGACCTCAACGGCCTCGCCCGTTTTTAAAAATAAACTCTTTCGAATGACAATGTAGGAAAACAGTAATTTTTTTTACTGAAACCATTTAGCCACTTCTATTTGCTCACCTAATAATAATCGTTTATGAAAAAAAACTCATAATTATTTTTCTTAATGTTCTTGTAGGAAATGATGTCTCATTAGTGCATTCTGCTCATTCCAAAGACTATCGCTTTAGTTAACAATTTTGTAATAGATGTAGTCAGAATTCAAAGCACGCTCAACGGATCGTTATCCGGTAATAAGCGAAAATCGCTCGGTCATTCATAAGTGATTTTATGCCTGGTATCATTACAACGCTTTCTTCATTCGGACGGTAACAGAGATTCTACCAATTAAATACGTGATGGATGATTTAAAATTATTTGCAAAGTTGCTAGTAGTTTACACGCCCAATGTCATCAATGTATACGCATTTCGTCACATCCAAATATGTATATTACAATTAATTTAGGTCAATTAATTAAGAACTTATTATTAAATATTAAAAATTCTTCGTATAAATATTTGGATGTGACGAAATGCGTATATGTCATTGGCGTGTAATCCTTCTAAAATAGCATTTCAAAAGGGAAAAATATTTAATAAATTTTACTCCAGTTTTCATGTAAAACCGTTGTACCATTTCTTTTAGTATTACAAACGACCAAATAAGCGCTACGTCCATTAACTTCTCCCCACGCGTAGTCTTTTCAGATGTTAAAAGTTGACTGGAAGAGATCCTCAAAGACTTTCTTTGTACGTACAAACAGAAAAACAGTACAAAAAACAAAATGTAATAGGTACGTAGTTCGTTTTGTTTTTAAACTGTTTTTCTTCTGTTCGTGTTTACAATGTAATTTTGAAAACACATCTTTATCTATGATTGAAATAGATAAAATACTGATTTATTTGTTATTTCTGTCAATATTAATTTATATTGAAAGAGACGATTGGTCAACATCATCTTAGCTAAATATAGTATAATTAAAAAACTCTTGAAAATTGTGAAAAATCACTAAACGTCTGTTAAAAAAAAAAAATTTACTAGTCGTCCATCTTACGACCACTATATGTAAGTATTTTATTTTCCCTCAACATTGTTGCTTTATAGAAATACATAAGCGTTTAAATGTATTTTTTTGAACTAAAATATGTAAACCATTTTATATAAATAACTACTTTATTTTTTATTTTTTTTATTTTAATAATAATTATGTGTCCAATGTTATTATAATAACTAAATTAAATGAATATAGGTACCTATATAATATATACTTTATTAATTGAAATATATATTAGTCGATCGTGAAAACATGTCCCTTCACTTCAAAAACGTCTATGAAGTGTTGAGTTTTTTGTCTGTGGATTATTATTAATTATGGTTAATTATTAACAGGCAGTTAATAATAATAGAACTTCATAGGTGTGCATATATCAAAATATTAAATAACAAAATGGAAAGCCTTATAGTAGGTGTTCTCGGTGTCACACCAACAAATAGTAACAATTTGTCGGACACCGAGATTACGCAGACAACAGGTATTGCTGTTTCTTAAAAAATGAACACAGACAGAGAAAAAGTATAATGATACATTATACTTTTTCTCTGTCTGTGTTCATTCAACATGCGTTAACACAGACAGAGAAAAAGTATAATGTATCATTATACTTTTTCTCTGTCTGTGTTCATTTTTTAAGAAACAGCAATACCTGTTGTCTGCGTAATCTCGGTGTCCGACAAATTGTTACTATTTGTTGGTGTGACACCGAGAACACCTACTATAAGGCTTTCCATTTTGTTATTTAATATTTTGATAAAAGTAGAAATTGAAACTGTTCTATTTACAATACAACTACAAATTAAGTAATCCGAAACAAAATAAAACTGACATTTTGCAATCGCGTGCCCCGTGTGCGTTTGACGCTTCTCGCGCCAACGACAGATTGACACGAGAAGTATTTATGACCCTACACATCTGTGAGTGTCATTGTTCCCGCTAATGACTGCCTCGTATAAACGCACGGGGTGTAACGAGAACAAATCTATGGACATAACAGAAAATAACTTACAGTTTTAACTAAGCTTGACACAGAATGTAAACAAAGTATTTTCAGGGTCAACGCGCAATACCCCCGGTGTTGCAAGCGCCCATTACGCGGGCCGTATGCTCGTTTGCCACCTTAATGTTAAAAACAATATTAAATAATTAATTAATTTTTTATAAATCTTAAAGAAAACATTTTTATAATATATAGGGACAATTCATACAGATTGAGCTAGCCCCAAAGTAAGTTCGAAACTTGTGTTATGGGATACTAACTCAACGATATTATATTTTATAACAAATACATAATATAGATAAACATCCAAGACCAGAGGCCAATCAGAAAAAGTTCGTTTTTCATCATGACCCGACCGGGGATCGAACCCGGGACCTCCTGGGTGGCGGTCTGGCGTGGTAACCATTACGCCACGGAGGTCGTCGATAATAAGTACTTCAAAACAAGTAAGAAGTATTTAGTTATTTATTTGAAGAATTGTTATAGTTTTACTACAGGAATCGCATACTTTTCGGGATAGAAAATACCCTATCCAAGGTATCAGCTACCTACATACCAAATATTATAAAAGTTGGCCCAGCCATTTGAGCGTGAAGAAGTAACAAACAACACACAATTATAATATTAGTAGGATAATACCTAGAAAACATCCAGACTCGAGACAAACACAAATGCCATCTCATAAATGATTGCCCCGAGCGAGAATCGAACCCGCTCCCTCTGGTGCGAAGATCGGGTCACTAACTACGCGCCACCGGGCTGCCTAATAAAATAGTAGCTAATGTCTAGGAAGCGAGAGAAGCGAACGAAGTCTTTTTAAACTTAAATTATTTATGTTCATGCATGCATTTTGATTTTGAAACTTAAACTTATATTGTGGACCCACCAGTGGGGTATAACAGTGGGACCACGGTTAAAAGGGGGGTATATACACGGAGCAAGACGGACCTAGTTTTTGTTTCACTTTGCATGCGCTGTAGCTTTCCACTTAATAGGAAAAAATATGAAATAATAAACTTATTCATTAATAATTTGATATATTAAAATCATCATTATCTTAACAAATTATAAATTAGATATAATTTCAATAACACTGGAAGCCATTATGACACGAGACTAGAATATAGTGTTTTAATAGTAGGGGCAATGTAATCTCACTGCGGTCTAGATTTTACCGCAAATTTCCATATTTGAACTACTAGGATTGCTATCTGCTGGTATAGGTATGGTTATTATATTGCATCTTAGAGTTTAAATAAGCTATAGAGCCCGCTTGAGCAAGTATGAACGGTAAGCAAGAGTATGAACAAACAGACGAACTCAAAACAGCAACAACGAAGCCAGCAACGAACGAAGCTATTAGTCACGCACGCTGATTGTTTCTCTCGATGTTATTTATTCGGATTTTAAGGAATCATGTTGAAATGTGCAGTGCAGAGCTGTAAAAACGACGAAATGGAAGCAAACTAAAAATTAACTATAGAACATCTGCTTACGCTTTGCACAATGGTCAAAGAGCGATGCGCGCGCTCTATAGCTTGCATATCTATACTCTAAGTATTGCATGCAAATTTGAAGCATATGGTAATACTAATTAATGCCTTATCACCCAAGTGTAATCAAAATCACAATTTTAAATAATTAACATAATTCATATTTAATACAGAGGTTGTTTAGATAAGCTAAAAATTACTATTACAAAACGTATAAATAATCAATTAGTAAATTAAATCAATTGAATTGAATGTTTATCCTTTACTCTAAAAGCTTAAATTCATAGCATCATCATGAATCGAAAGCTCCTTAATTAAGCGTTGTTGCTCAGCAGACTGTGAACTTCTCAAATTGGATACCCCCCAGGTCTTGCTTCTGCGAAGCGGAGGTCTACCGCGGATCCTTCCATCATATTTATGACGTTTGTGATTCAGTGGACTCATCTCAGGATCTGTCATCTCATTACATTTTCTCTTGGAGCATGATGATGAAGAGGACTCGCTGATTATGATTGGTCTGTATGGTGTTGTGATTGCTGAAAATGTAATGAAAAAAATAATAATACCTACTTTATTTTTTATTTTTTTTTAACTCTGAAATTCCGAGATTATTTCCCACCTCCAAAATATCAAACAAAAATGAACTTTGTAAAATTTGTTAATAGTTACATTCTCAGAAACAAAATAACCAGCTTCAGTAGAAATGTTTAAGATAAAAATCTCTAACAAAGCAGTACAAAGGCACGAAACTAACGATATTGCACAAAATGAAATTAAAATTCATATAAATTCCACTGCATAAAGAATAAAATCATTGAAACAAAGTGTTCTCATGAATAGAAAAATGCAAAATTGTTGCACTCGACATGAAAAAGAATTTCTGCTTCAAAATTGGGATTTTTAACCGGCCCTTTTACTTCTGGAAATGTTCCAGATTACATGAATTTAAATTTCATCAGAGGTTTTGGGCAGATTCCAGTGACAGATGCATTTGCAACTCTTTATTGAGTGTGATTGATTGTTTTTCTGCGTAAATTTTTGTTAATGTCTTTTTGTAGTTTACTCGAATAACATTTCTTAGACATTTGATATCTGTTATTACAGATATTATTTATCTAATACATTATTTCACTATAAATATAACTTTGAGTAATATTTGATGAAATTATAACATTATTATTGTTTACAAGAAATATTTTCTTTGTGATAATTTACAAGCGAATACTTCATGTGATCAAATAATGATAAATGTGATCAGATTTAGTATCCAAATAGAAAGTAATAAAAAACACGTACCTAAATTAGTCCCGTGGTCTCCCCAAAATACATTTTTCACGGCTTTTGCTACGCAGGACCAAATGTTTTCTTTATTATTGTTCATATTTCTGTTGATTTCACTCGATCGTTCATCAACTCCCTCGCTGTCATCGGATATTTTCCTAACACTGACTTTTTTCTTAGAAATTACAAATTTAAATTGTATCTCCGTTTCTTCTTCAGTTGTTCTTAAGACAGAGCTGAGACAGTTTTGCAGCGATCCGGCAATATTAGCTGTCAGGGCTGTTATTGCATTGTTGACAGCGGGTTGAACGGGTGAGTCGACGCACGTCTTGAATAATTCATTCGATTCCTTTGAGTAGCTCTCAGCATCGACTATAGGACTATCCTCCTTAAAATCTATAGCTCTTGCTGGCATATTTCCATGATCACCAACAGGCGGTGTACTTTCGAGAGACCTTTCTTTGGGTACTTGTACAGGAGTTCTCGCAAAAGCAATCCCTTTATTTTCAAATCTGTTAATAAGTGCTTGAAAGCGAGGATTATGACAAAATCTGGGTTTTTGAGGACCTGGTGTAAGCATGCGCTTGGGTTTGCGATAAACTGAAAATAAAATAATAAAAAAAATCAACATAAAAATTAAAAAGATTATAAATTTATTACATTGGTACCGAAAAGTTAGTACCAACCTCTCTTTATTTTCGTTTGCTGTTCAAATACTGTATCTTCGGCAAATTTAACTTTTTTAGTTTTAGTAGCACTAGCTTCAGTATTATTTACAGACTCCTGAAAAGTGACTTGCTTCTCAGAACTGTCCTGACTGCCCAAACGAAGGCGGCTTCCAGTTATTATAATACTCTTTAATTTTGGTGGATCTGGTTCATTATTAGTTTTAGGCTAAGGACAAAAAAATAATATTTAAAAAAACACAAAATGAATATCACATACATTTCAAATCCACATACATATTCTAAGATAAAATGGAGCTAACATCAATTTTTTTGGAAAATTATGTACCGATGTTAGTTCGATTATTGTAATTTCTAAAAACTAAATATGTATTATTATACCTCATTTGTAATACTTTGAGCCGGACTATCGGCATTCTCAATTTCTGAGAGTGGAGAGTCAGCTCCTTGCCCCGTAAATAAAGACCATCCACCATTTGCTGGATGTGTGGGAGTACTGGTGGTGACTGCTTGCGCCAACTTCAATATGTTTGGTTGTATGAACGAAGTTGGTGTTGTAATTTCTTTTTGACCCTCTGGAACTAAAGTTTTAGTTAAGATTAATGTCATAATAACATAAGTAACTACTACTAATAATAGTAAATTGAAACTTAGATTCATACCAGTAAAATATAATTTAGATGTATTAAAATATAATCTCATGGATTATTTTTTACTAAAAAAGATTTACAAATAAAATGTATAAATAAGGTTTTGATCAAACACAACGCCACGGGCTCAAGCAGAAATTTGTGTTTCTATTTTATTCAAATAGGAAAATGAATTAAAAACTAAACTTACTTATTATATTTTCCCCTCTAGAAGGTGTTATTTTACTATTGATAGGTGAGCCGTCATAACCACCATCATCACCTGTATCATCATATTCTTCGACAACCTTTTGTCTCATCAGACCAAGTAACTTCTTGGCATGTGGCGTAGCTGCTCTCTGACGTTTTAGTTTTTGAGTTTTATGCACAATTTTATTGTGAGGCGTTTGTACAACATTCAGTACATCGGTATCACTTTCACTTGAATCATAATCTACTAAATGTTTCTTTCTTACAATGGGTGTTATAACTGCTGTTTTGCTTGATTTATTTATAGAAATAATTCCTTCGACATTTTCCGATTCATTATCCTTCGTTCTTTCATACAGAGAATCGAATTTTTCATCGACACTTTTTATTTCACTTTTATTAATCTCTTGTTCATTAGTTACTAGTTCGGATATGCTTGTACATTTATCGATATTGTTTAAATCATCCATATTGTTGAAGAATCTGTTGCACTTTTTACAGTGTAGAGGTAAATGTTCTTCGGCTAAATGACTTAAAAATGGTTCAGTCAATTCTTCGGGTTGGCATAAAAATCTATTACCTCTGCAAATAGGACAGTCAAACAGAAGTCCATGAGCTGTTTTCTCGTGTCTCCAACGACAATCGCCACAACAAAACACTTGTTGACACACAATACAACAAGCCTGGAAAACAAAGTATTTATAATATTAGTGATATTATTCTCAATCGTACTCTGAATGTTAATGTAACTTTGTGGAAGTCCAAGTTATAACAAAATTTACAACGTACGTTTTTCTCCTTCATAGTCCAAATTATATACCGCGAAGAAATACCAACAATAACAAAGGAAACATACAAAGTAAGGATCAAAAAACGTTGTTACGAATCTTAAGTAAATAAGTAGTAGTACACTCTCTTCAGTACTATCTAATACACATAATAATCAGTAATAACACTGACATACGACGATCGACGATCTCCGTGGCGTAATGGTTACCATGCCAAACCGCCACCAAGGAGGTCCCGGGTTCGATCCTCGGTCGGGTCATGATGAAAAACAAACTTTTTCTGATTGGCCTCGGGTCTTGGATGTTTATCTATATGTATATGTATTTGTTATAAAATATAATATCGTTGAGTTAGTATCCCATAACACAAGTTTCGAACTTACTTTGGGGCTAGCTCAATCTGTATGAATTGTCCCTATATATATATTTATTTATTTATACAATAGTAGTTATCATGTCATTAGACGTGGTCCGAGTAGGTTAATGCACTTTACACTCTTTAAAGAATTGCATCCCATTTGTACACATTATGCACCTATCCATAACATCAAAATAATATTGTTTAATATAACAATAAAATCTATATTACAACAATAGGTAATTAACCTAAATCCCAACGCAATAAATTTTGAGATAACGCAAATTTCAACCAACATTCACATAATCGGATTAAAGCGATTTTTGAATTTTTTTTTACATGCAAAGAATCGCCCCCATTCGTTACCGGTGACAGCAATTACGGGAGTAGGTATGAGCGTATCAAATTATTTAGTACAACGTCCAAACCTCACTTTTTGTACCAATCATTTCTTCTTGGGTAATCATAATCGCACCTAAACAAAGTCGTATATCGAGAGAAACAGTAAGCCGAATCCCATCTATAAAAGCAAGTTGCCTGTACATGATCTAACAATTAGTCGAATATAATATTTTAACAGTAACATTACATAATATTTAAAAGTACTTTAACTCCCACATGCTTCCTGTTCGTTTCGCTCAGCAGATTTATAAGCACAAGAATTAACTGGGGATACGACGAATATTAAAACTCTCAACAAAAAACAATTAGTTCAAATAATAAGGTTCAAACGATGGTCTAAATGGAGGATTATAACAAAGCCGGTGTAGAGTCAATTAAGTTGCTGTGAGGACAGGTCAACAGGTCAATTAGTGTAACAACCCCATCGATTCAGAGTACTACATGACAGGTTACGTGACTTGTGACCAGTATGCTATGCTTGATGATTTACTTATACCTACGCATAAATCATCAAGCTCCGGTTGAAGAGAGATCCATGTCCTATAGTGTGATGATAATGGTTGGTACTTACAATGATTTGCACAAAAACGTCATAAAGTTAATGAATGACACATTGTATGAAGAGGATAAAACTATAAAAAAAATTAAACACCACAACTTTCAAACACTAGGACAATACATGAACTAAATCCGCACAAATGTGAGAAAATTGGGGAAAGGCTTATTCCTGAATAGAGAAAAGTGGTCCATTGACACAGTACCGACATTTCACGGGCTGGATAGACTTGGCAAAAAGCGAAAACATGTTTTCTGGCCAACCGCATTACGCCCGACTATCGACTACACTGCCGGCCGGGAATTTTGTGCACAACACAACGTTCCGCATGTAAAATGTAATGTAAATAAAATGTTACAGGAAATGTATACTAGTTTTACACAATATACTGACAACCGTACTCAGTTGGTACAGATTATGTAAGTGAATAAAATAGTAACTTTTGAATAAGACACTTATTTGATGTTACTAAGCTATTAGATACCTATTTGGGACCGAATGAGGCAGTGTGAATTGTGTAAAAAATTATTTATTATTATTACTCACCTAAAATTCTCTTTAGTTTAGAATTCGATGTTTTCTATAATTTTACATACTTTCTTAAGTTAATTACATTAAATAAATAAAACACAATACTTAAAAAATCTACGCCAACTTGATTTGTTGATATTACTTTATTTTGAAAGATGAACTGACAGAAAAAATAGATAAAAAATATTTTATTATGTATTTCCTAGCATAAAAAAACATTTTAGTGAACACCGTTTATGACATGGTTTCGAACGGTGTCAGTAGATGGCAATGTTGAAAACGTTCCTACATGTAAACAGTCTTACATTTTTTTTATTCAATATTTCCGTGACAAGCTTTTCCTAGACACCACATGACCAGGAAATTATTTTACTTCAAAAAATTTACATTTACTTCTAAGCACTGCCACATCCATTTATCAATAAATAAGTAAATACCACTATCCATCAGGTAGCCCGCTTGCTTGTTCGTCTGCTGTATGCCATTAAAAAGAGAGACTATTAGCTATAACTTAACATTAAAGAAGATAGGCCAGTTGAAGAGTTCCAGACGAAGCTGTAAATTAGGTACTTATAGTAAAACCTAATGTGGAACCTTATACATCGATCAAGCCTAGACTAAAGGATTTAAAGGGTATATGTCTGATTAGATACCAATCCTGAAATATCTTATTCTGTAATTCCTGTACGAACGGAATAAAGTATGTAACTGAAACAACTAAATAGCTAGTTTTATTTACAAAGACTGGATTTATTTTATGCCTCATAATGTCGAATGTGTACGCGACTTTTCTTAATTTATAATCTACTAGATTTTTTGCCTGCGATTTCGTCCGCGTGAAGTTCCGGACCCGTTCCCGTGGGAACCACATTGAATTTCGGGAAAAGTTATAGCCTATGTCACTCCCTGATAATGTAGCTTTCTACTGCTGAAAGAATTTTTGAAATCGGTCTAGTAGTTTCGGAGCCTATTCCATTCAAACAAACAAACCAACAAACAAACAATCAAATCTTTCCTCTTTATGATATTAATATAGAATAGAAGCATAGATAGATAGTACTCTGATCGTTTTGATTAAAAATACACAGTGTATTTAGTTTACGATTATAAGTACAAACAGAATTGACAACCCCAGTCAGTATTTGGATGAGCTTAAAATTCTCGAGACAAGAGAAACTATCGGTTCTAATTGTTGCAGTCGCTAAGCCAAGTTAGTGAACTTCGGGCAGGTACTGACAGGCCACCAGGATATCAGCAGTGAGAAGCACTGGCATGGGAAATTAATTTTATAAGCCTAATCTGTCCCACTCAAGGGCAAAGTTTCTCTCGTGCCCAAAACCCCCGTTCTGTATATTTTATTATTAAAAAAACACAACCGTAAAATATTATAAAAATAATATAAATCTAAAAACTTACCTCAGGCGATGCTTTCATGATTAAATCTCATATTATTCAATAATATTATTATTTAGAACACATAAAATATTAAATTTTCTAATTATAACACTATTAAAACAATTTGGTTAATGGAAAAATCGCACAATCACTTTCTCATGAGGTTTACTTAGCTGTATGAATAACATCAATAATTTTATTAAAATTTATTGAGTACCCTCTACAAAAATCACATTTTATACTTTTTAAACTGCTTGCAGTTCGGGTAAGGAATTACCATTTTGTGAAATGGCAACATTATGACATTTTATAAATTAAAATAAAAGTTCTTCTTTTTAATTTTTATAATATCTTTTGATAAAATATTATAATTTCTGTAATAAATATCCAGGTAATTTAAAAAAATATTACATTTTATACACAAAACATAAATTTAGTAACGCAAAAGCGTTCCACTAAAGCAGTTGACAAGATATATGTGGGGGCCATATTTTTTAGATTGCCATATAAACGACAAACGAGCCCTCAGTGCAGGGGAATATTCTGATCGCGGATACCACATACCATTTATCAGAATACAGGTGAATATTTATTGTAAGCGATATTTATTATTAGACTACCGTTTACCGGCTTTACCGGAGTAATATTTTATGGACGTCTTCAGGTTAAACGGAAAAATAGTATTTTACTTTTTGGTTTACCAAAATATATATTTTCTTTTTTTATTGCTCACCAGAGAACGTCAGCGGTATTATTAGCGTTAATACGGTTGTTTCTATAAAGAGCATAGTCGCCCTTGTCTTTCCTATAACACAAAAAAAACAATTGTTTTTGCAACTTGCAAAAACATTGCTCGCGTAGATGAGTCAGGATTTAATTTTTTATGTGAGATTTTTATTAACATTTTGTGTTATTCATATTCCATTACCTAATTCTTTATTATAATAATTTAGTGAAATGGAAAGAAGATTGTATATAAAATGATAATTTTAACAAATGTAATTTCATTGAAGTATTCGAGTTCTGCCAATAAAATTAGATATACATTAGAACACGTTTAAAATATAATGTAATTTTATTTTCTATTCAAAACTTTATTCCCCAGCCGTCGATTCGTTGAAAACTATAACAAAGTTTTGAAATTCAGTAAATTTTAGTCATATGTGGTAATTTAACATTATTGTTTTAACTATGTTACTAATCCCACTTCTGTGTGGACGTAAAATGGTCCCTTTGCGCATTTTGACATCAGATAGAATGTATTATGCAAAACATGTACACGTACAGCGGTTCTGAGAGTTAATATGCACAACCGACCACAGAGAGTAAGTAACGCATCGTTTCCACTGGGTGGATCCAGTTTGTCTTGTGACTTTTTTCTCATGATGTGCGAGTCAGTCACCCACCACATTTCACCTAGCCTATGGATATGTTTCTGTCTTAATGGAAGAAGTTTAGAGTTATTTTCACCTCACTGTCTAATTGCGGATTGAAGAAGGTCTTCCATTTTACTTGGCTGATTGGCATCTTCTCCCATCGTCAGATCGTCTCACATGATTTGCCATGATATTGTACCTGTATGTTTTGCATAGGTACACTACTAAATGTTTTTTTTTTCTAATTTTTTTAAGCATATTACTTTGTAACAGTACCCCAGGAGTATTTTCTTTTAGTATTTTCTTAAATTTATGAATATTTTTCATAGTATTCACATGTTCTATCTCTCTCTTATTTTATATTTAAGAATTAAGTTATCTACTAGGTATCAAGGTTGACGATTGAAACTATTACGTCAAATAGTTTCATTAGTAACGTGCCATTTGCAACACGAATGCGGGCATTGAGAGTAACTGAACCGGCTCAGTCGTTTCTCAGGACAACAAAGCTACACTATTATGCCCGTATGTTCCAGTGTACGTGTTTGTTCTGTGTGGTCTTTACGCGGTTAACGGTAACTTATTTATAGTAAATTCAAGTAGAACTTTACACTTGCAATGAGATTTTGATCTTGTTGTGGATAGCATAAGAACGGCACAATTCTTTACTCGAAATTTGTGTGTACTATTCGTGTGTATGTTACTTATGATGGATGATATAGTCACCGTAAGTATCTGGACATATTCCCAACCCTGTGTCTCAACAGCTAGAATTAACGGAAATACAAAATAAAGAAGACAATAAGCAGAGAAGCTGATTACCCGGATCCACACCGGACGTTCCAGAGCGATCTGGGTGCGCCCGGGGGGTTCTCGATCCGGTGAAGCGTTTGGTGTGTTTTGTACGAGGCGAGTCCACATCAACGCGCGAGGCAAATCCACATCGGGCGCTCCATTGGATCGAGATCCTGCCGCGCGCGTTTGGATCGCGTTGGATCGTCCGGTGTGGAGACGGTTATTAACATTTCTGCAAAACAACTACAATCTGTCTTGGAGTCATCTTAGAACTTAGAACTCACAACGAGTAGTGTGCGACTGAGTAAGCAGGAAACGGCTTTTCTCATTAGCAACATGAGAGAATAATTTGTATTCATTAGCATAAGAGAGCAATTTGACGCGGCTATTTTATCCTCAGATGGCAGAATCGAATCTTATAACAACTCATTTGTGTCAGCTCATTGAATTTTTTTTTAAAAATAATATTTTCTTTTTTATTAATAAACACATAATACAAATGCCATAAATAAATATTAGGTTTATTTATGATGAATAGTCTAGGCAAATGTGCGCCAATGAGTAAACGGTACCTGCTGGCACGAAGTCTAATATCTTTTACTATTCTAGTCAATAAATCATGCCATATAGAGTAATTGCGATGTGTAAGGTATTTTTTAAAAGGCTTTTTATCAGTTTTGTTTTTCAGTTTTTTTATAAAAACTTTATTGTAGTTCTGACTAGATCATTTCAAGGACTCGAAGAGATGTTGACCAGGTATTTGAGCAAAGAACTGAATTCTATCATTTACAAATGACACGTTCTATTATCGGATATAAATCCCGCATGACCCGACTATGCCTTTAGATAGCTTTATGCACAATTTCAGCATCCAAATTACTGACCCTATCTACGATACTACGATAACCAAACAGTTAAACTAAACATCGAGTTAAATTAGATACGATTGCATTGTACCCAAATCGTGTTAGCCTAAAGTGCCTACTAAATCTAGTTTACTGCTAAATGAACAGTGGCCAAAACCATTCCGATAACCTTAGTTGCAACCATTTTACGAACAAATTCTTTTAACAACAACTTAACAACAAATAATATATAGGGGCAAATCACACAGATTGAGCTAGCCTCAAAGTAAGTTGGAGACTTGTGTCACTCAACGATTTTTAAACAAATACATAAATGAACATCCAAGACCCGGGACCTTCTGGGTGGCAGACCGGCATGGTTACCATTACGCCACGGAGGTCGCCAATGGTGCTAATTCTTGTTGTACATTTAACTAGACTAAACTAATTTTGACAGAACTAGAAGTGTCACTAATTGTAAGCCAAGGAAGTACAACAACACCTTTGGTTATCGCCTTTCGGTTTATTTTTACTCATGTGCCAATGTTATAAGTTGTTGTTACCTTTAACTTTTATATTAAAAGGAATATAAGTTAAAGGTAATTTTCATAATACTTCTGGATACGTATAATATTATGTATTAGCAAGTAGATATTTCGGTCGCACTCGCACGTGACTTCGCTCAGACAACTAATTAGTTTCCTGTGGGTACACCTGACAGAAACCAAATACTTGTACTGTAAATTCTGTACTATTATTTCGTGTTTATGACATAATTGTTATGAAACATAATGTTGCAAATACGGTAGGTATAAGTTTTGCAAGTTTCACCTTAATATGCTTAATATACATAACAATATTGTAGTCTAGTTGAGTGTAGTGACGGGTAAGTTTGGAACTGATCGCATTTAGAAAATTTATTTATTTTATAAAAACTCAAATTGTGTAAAATCGCTTCTAGATTATTAAAATATAATATTGAAACGTGTCTGGAAATGTAGCAATGCTTTATCGGAGTTCTGTAATATCGGACTTTAGATATTTCGAACTAAACAATTGTCGAAAGTAATGTATCGCACTAACGTATTGTCAAAATGAATTGTCGTACGTAATACAGTTTGTCAATTTTTGGTTCAAAGAAATGAAGGTAAGACCTAGATAGGCTCGATCTCATCTTTCTATAATTTACGGTATTTAATTTGTTGTCAGTGTCGACAACAGATGGAGTCGACAGCTTAACATGCCCTCAGAAGCTTGATATTTTTAAACCCATCAAATTACAGTTTGCAATCGTCGCTGCTTAACTTGCGTGGTCATGCAGTATAGACAAGATGTGAAACTATCGGGCTGTTTATGATTTTCACGATGCATACTTTGTAAATGCGAGAACCTTCAACCACCTGTTGCCATGGAAACCTGTTGGTTGTTTCAAATCTCATTTATAATTTTGCAGGCAAATGTTCTCGGAGTGATTTCCCTGAAAGGTCTGAAAAGCGGAGTTAACTGATAAGCAAAGTTGCGGATGTTGATTTTAATAAATAACTTTGTTTTGCTTTTCATTTTAAAATGGAAGTTTTACAAAATAAATGATGCATGCCATAAAATTTGGGTCTTTTCTTTTAATGGCTTTACTTGTGGACGGATTCCACAAATATTTGTGTTATTTACGAGTTTGAGAATTTTTTTATTTGAGTTTTTTCAATTTATTATCTTTATTATAATATCAATTCAAAGATGTAGGGTGGGTACGCACCTAAAAAACAACTTTTTACCCTATTTTACATTTTGATCCCTGTTATAAAAATGTGATTATTATTTTCGTTTGAAGGGTTATCAAAAATACAACCTGTACTCGTATAGGTCCATAAGCGGGATCGAGAACACGGGGCACATCGTTACGCCAATTACGTGACCCTAATTTTAAAGGTGTCGATTCACGAACGTTGAAGAGCGTCACAAACGGCAAAGATACTGGGTATAACATTTAACGCTTTACGATCTCCTTGTACTGTATGCACCATTGATCTGCACCATCAATGGTGCAGATGAGACTAATTGTTTCGTGGTGTGTGACCAGATGTGACCTGGACTGGAATCAACCCTGAGAATTAACTATCAATATAGAATCATAGTAAATCTTTTGTTTTAATAGTTGTAACTCCAATTATAGGGTTCCCTTCTATTTTATATTAGTTATTGATAGTTAACTGTAAAAATACTTAATAGAAAAAATGGTTAAATGTTATATAGTTCTTAGCATTCAATTGTAAATAAAATACATTATAAAATACTTAATTTTAAATTATTATCCTTAATTCAACATATATTTTGAATACCAAAAATTGTATACTAACAGTTTACCAGGGATCACAGACTATTCCTATTTCTTTCTGTATAATTATTATATTTTTTTCTTTTCGCAAACCCTTTGTTGGCGTTAAACTTAATTCTAAGCCTCTGCCTTTGGAGAAACGTGGCAGAGTACGCTCTAACCCCCTTCGATTAAAGGGAGACCCATATCCCTGCAGTGGGATGATTATAGGTTGATATGATGTCTTTTATACTCCATGACATTTGTAGTCAATAACTTGAAATGTTGTGTAATTAACTGTTCCTCAAGTAGTGTGTAAATAGTCGCTATAGTAAATCGGACCTTAATCAACTAATACACCATACTTTCCTTTTCATGGTAAAATAAAAACGAGTAGTAATATGATTTTGGGATGTCTTGGGAACGCATAGCATACTTTTTGAAGTGGAAATTTCTTTAACACTTGGCACTTTTTTTAGATGGGAAAAAAATGTTAAACTCACGTCAGATCCGTAGTCTGATCGATAAAGCGTAAGATTCCCTAACCATTCCAAAATTTTCAAAAATGCACAACGTTTAAATATAAATAAAATAAATATATAGGGACAATGCATACAGATTGAGCTAGCCCCAATGTAAGTTCGAAACTTGTGTTATGGGATACTAACTCAACGATATTATATTTTATAACAAATACATACATAGATAAACATCCAAGACCCGAGGCCAATCAGAAAAAGTTCGTTTTTCATCATGACCCGACCGGGGATCGAACCCGGGACCTCCTGGGTGGCGGTCTGGCGTGGTAACCATTACGCCACGGAGGTCGTCAACGTTGATGTTTAAGTTTTCATTTCTGCCGGCACACCCAGAGTGCAACCCGTTCTTTTTTTATCTTAAAAGCCTTATTACAAGCATTTTCGAATGGTCACTTGTTTCCCTACAATCAGTTCAGACGGCAGTACTTGGCTTGTTCCAAGAAGAAATTATGAAAGAAACATAGTACTTGCTATTTTAAATTACTATTCTGATAACAAAAATAGTTTAAAGTCTCGTGTTGCTGTCTCACTCATACAAAATATAAATTGAGCGGGACAGCGTGCAAGTTTGAGACGAGATTTAAACGGAATGTTACGAGAATAGGCTAGCTGATACGAGAAATATTGAAATATAATACTTTTCTGTTATATTGATGTTACATAACGAATTCCCTAGGTCAGGTATATAGGGCACGTGAAATTTTAAATACTACCAACGTCCAATGGAAAAACGTGATACAAACAAAAATGTGTTGAATTTTAATGAGAATTTATGGCTCGTTCATTTCAACGAAAACTCGTCCTTCACATTCGCAAATTACTTTACTGCGATTAATTTCTACAAAAAAATGTAATATTACAAAACTAGCAGGTGCCCGCGGTATTACCCGCGAAATTCCGTTGTCCCCGGACTGATATGCGGGATAAAATGTATCATTGTGTTAATACAAGTTTAGATAATTTTCCGAAGTCAATCACGACGAAACTGTGATTTGTAGCGTACTAGTAGCTGTTAACACTGGATTTTAGTACACTTTTTAATAACTTAAAATACAGAACATCAGTAGTTCCCTCAGGCAACAGCTTTGTGAAAAACTAAATCTACGTGGGCAGAATAGCGGTAATAGCTAAGTAATAAATAGATAAATTATTTTCCACATCCTCAATACCTATTATTAACAAAAAAATGACGACGACCTCCGTGGCGTAATGGTTACCACGCCAGACCGCCACTCAGGAGGTCCCGGGTTCGATCCCCGGTCGGGTCATGATGAAAAACGAACTTTTTCTGATTGGCCTCGGGTCTTGGATGTTTATCTATATATGTATTTGTTATAAAATATAATATCGTTGAGTTAGTATCCCATAACACAAGTTTCGAACTTACTTTGGGGCTAGCTCAATCTGTGTGAATTGTCCCTATAAAAAAATAATAAAAAAATCGACGATTATCTATGTCACAACTTAGGGCGCGCAACGTTATATAACATGTTTCAATAGTTGCAAAATATTTTATAATGTGGAAGTGTTATAATATAAGTTAAACAATATTATGTTACATAATCTGAAGGCGATGCGGACTAACCATTAGACTGCCTAGATGCCTCTGGTTTGCGTGTGATAGGGATACGTACTTGAAGGTGTGAACATAGGCAGAGGTGATGTTGAGTGCCACTTTGAAATTTCGTGGGCAAGCTTACTTTCATAGCTTTTCTTCTCATAAAATCTCTTTCTTTTAATTAATGATATAATTTTCGAATAATAAAATAATGATTTATTTATATGGCTAGTAGCTTAGTACAATACTAGAAATAGTTATACAGATTCCTTGAAACACTCACAAGGAAGGAGACGCGCCGGGTCCAGCAATCAACCCGTCCAGCCGTTCGGAAAGCGTTTAACGCATTTGACGTGATGCTCTCACAATTCACCGCTTTTTTAACTTTAATAGAAAATAGGAATATCTCTTTGTATTGTGAAAGGTTTACTTTATCATAAATACGTATATGACTAGTATTGTTTTGATTAAGCGCAGTCGGTGTGCAAGTAGACAGTATGTAGATTAATTGTGATCCGGAGTGAGGTTCTGTCGCGCCTCGAAACAAAAATTATTAAATTGTGGTCTGATAGTGTTCGTTATAAAATCAATATTTTGAACTTTGGAGTGGAGCGTCATGTTTTCGGATTACAACTGAATACAAGTGTAAATGAAATGCACAAATTATGTACGTATTACAAATGTTCATAATTTCTAGTAGGACCATTTGCAATGCAGCGCCTATCCATAAATAAATTTAAACCCTAGATTATAAAAACTATGTACACATTATTCAGGGGGGCAATTCACGTAACAAGAACCGATTCTAGTTCGATTCAACAACACTCGCTGTCCCGTTCAATTCCTATTTTGTATGAGTGAGACAGCGAGTGTCGTTGAATTGAACTAAAATCGGTTCTTGTTTCGTGAATTGCCCCACTGGCCTTGCAGCTCGAAAAACGTCTCATATTTCCTGTAAACATCTCTGTCTGCGATTTCCTTCTAATTATCAAAAAAGGTACCATTATCATACGACCATCGCATCTGTTTCTTTCCCCTAGATATTCTTTCGCCTGTTCACAGATTTTAAGTAATACTGGTCTGGTCTACCAAACCACCTATTATAATATCTGTTAATGTTCTAATCTATAATAAGACATACCCATAACGAGTATCATACAATCTTGGCTCGCCCAGTCCTACTTCAGTTTTACGGCTAAGCAATAAAATATTTAATATGAGGAGAGTGCAAAATAGTGGTTTGCCACCTTTCGACTCTATAAAACAATAGAAGGATAATAATAAATTGCTAATATACATTTTTTAAGAATAATAAAAAACAATTTCTCCATTTTCTGTTTAAAGAAATGGATTGTAAAAAAAGAAACGGTTTGAAAGCCGTTTCGTGTTGATTTCTTTTGAGTGTTCAAGTAAACTTTTGACGTCAAAAAATTCCTTGGGCGTGTAACATTTCTAGCAGCTATAAAATATCAAGGGTAAATTGAAATTGTGAAAGGAGTTTTATAAATTCCCTGTTACTTTTTAATTTCAAAAATATTACTAGAATAAATACGAGCCTAAAGATAACATATCCTAAGCGTAGCGCGACACACTGCTCCGTATGTAAGTTCTTAGGTATATGAAGCACTGACTAAATCGCGCGAAGTTTATAGACGTCGTAGTCGCTAGGATCCAAATGCTAGCTATATGATATAAATCTTAATGTTAGCTATATGATTGACTAATATTATAAAGAGGAAAAATTTGATTGTTTGTTTGTTTGTTTGTTTGCATTGAATAGGCTCCGAAACTACTAGACCGATTTCAAAAATTCTTTCACCAGTAGAAAGCTACATTATCAGGGAGTGACATAGGCTATAGTTTTTCCCGAATTTCAATGTGGTTCCCACGGGAACGGGTCCAGAACTTCACGCGGACGAAGTCGCGGGCAAAAAAGCTAGTGATTGATAAAGTATTATGTATTTATACCCTTAAGATAAGATAAGATAAGATAAGATAAAGTTTATTTGCGTAAAATAAGGTACATTATAGATTATTTAATATTAAATTGTCCGCTTATTCTGCCCGATTTTGGGCGTGCAAATATAATTATTTATTAATTATCATTAAACAATTATATAATAAATTCATTCAAAACAAAAATAA
Source organism: Endotricha flammealis (assembly GCA_905163395.2). NCBI lineage: Eukaryota > Metazoa > Arthropoda > Insecta > Lepidoptera > Pyralidae > Endotricha > Endotricha flammealis. The sequence continues at coordinate 9,210,330 of LR990866.1, forward strand.
ATTCATGAAAAAAAAAATTAAAAAAAAAATTACAATTATGACATCACATTTACGATATTATATTAGATAAATTTAAAACATTAAAATTTTTCATTCATATATTCTGATACATTATAATAACATTTATTCAAAAGAAAAGCATACAATTTATTTTTAAACAATGTAAGTCTCATTTCATTAAAATATTCTGGTAAATGATTGTACACTTTAATGGCCATGCAGTATACGTTTCCAGAATATAATGTCAATCTTTGAGGCGGTACAACTAGCCTGTTCTGATGTCTAGTTCTGGATGTTACAAGGTCTCCACGTCTTACATTTCCAACAACCAGCCTTAGCAAAGATATATTACTCGAACAAATTTGAATGAGTTAGGAAATACAAACGCAAGCTAGTCAAAGTCTAAATGAAATTGATAAGACATATTGAAAAAAAAAAAGTAGGCTTACTGTTTGTACACGACGGCTTAGTACATAAGCACTATGTAACGTAACGGCCTATTATGTAAATATTAAAAATAAGTTGTGAATCGAGTATATCGATAGGTTGTCTCGCTCGCACGCGCCTGGCAGCGCTGCGACTGGCTGGGCCCGTGCGAACCAAAAGTAAATACACGTTTTTTCCGATAATTCGCTATTGAATTGAACATTAATTGCGTGATACGTAATGGTTGGGAAGTAAGGTGTCCATTTCCAATAAGAATGTTCAATAAAAGCTAAAATAAATTTGTATTTATACGGCACGTGTAGGAAAAAACCGGTTTGAACCGGTTCCTTACACGTGCCAACTTCAAGAGGTCAAAAAAGGTACTTCTACTAAGAATATAAGGAAAATGTTTGTTGTTCTATACACGTAGACTATAGAACTCTGTTGTGAACGTAATTTTATTAAGAATAAATGAATTTTGTGTTTTCGTGCTTCGGGCGAAAATAGTATAAATATGAGGCCAAATTTGATACGGTAGTCAGTCGCCGAATAGCCACCGATAAGGAACAAGTATCCCGCCCGAAGCACAAGCGCTCTTACCAAGAACAAAGAAAAAGTTTTATTTTACCTAGAAGTTTAGAGTCAGTTTTTTATTAAGTATTAGAGTCAGTTTTTTATTTTCCAAGTATTTAACGTAGAGTCACATATTCTTCAATAAACACCTAGTATACAGTCCACACGCGTAATAGACGCAAAACAAGTGACCGAGGGAGCATCCAAGTCGTTTATCACGATTAGCTCTTATCAGAGCTGGGTCTCCGGATAGGTAGGCATCAAGTCTACAGATAGCATCATATGTGGAGTGGTCCGGTCCTCCACATTATATTGTCCTTCGCGAGCCGAATTTTGAAGGTTGAAGAATGCCAGTGACGAGGAGCAACAGGGGAGGCGCAGACGAAACGTCGGAAGAGACGACCACACCGACAACGTCTACAGGGACGATGGCTACGACGACCACGGACACCACGACGACGGCAGAGACGGCGCAAACCAGCGGGACCGCGGTCGACGTTGACCGCGCACCTAGCAGGCCCGCGACAGCTGCCGCTCGGTCACGCTGTTCCCGAGCCAAACGCACACAGATCCGTGCGGAGTTGGAGGCGAAGGAGCAGCTGGCTCAGCGGCGCCTAGCGGAGTCACA